>CM054120.1:58836487-60036487 GCA_028673005.1 Tanypteryx hageni | reverse complement strand
TACGTGTGTTTTCCATATATTGGCATGATCATGCTTAATCGACATATTTATTTCTGTATTTAAAACTTTTTTCACCTGCCTCGACATTTTTATTTTCATTTTGAGAAGCAGAAATTGTGGTTCGTCAGAAATATAGGTCAAATATTTAGCTTCATGTTTTTCTTATGTGACTTTTCTCTTAATACTCTTATGATAAGTTTTAATTAAGGAAATACTGCCTGTATTATGTTTTTAATAGAAATATCCACTTTATTCTTTCAATTACATTGATCGCATAAAGGTATTATACTGCATCAATTAGCAAATCCACATATAAAACGATCTCACTTGTAGTATTCATTAACCATGATGTAATGGGGACTATTAAAGAAAACATCGTATTTTATTAGAGGTAGATTTGACTCAAGTCCTCAAATGATAAGAAAAAGCTTATTTTTTTACAGAATCCTGATTACTGTGCAAGAGGATAAGGATCTGCGGAATATAGAAGGATTCAGAAAACGTTACAGAAGAAGCAAAGTGATTAGATAGACAGTATTAATTCAGTGGTATCATGTGTGCTGTTATCTTAATGTTATAATTTTATTTTTTCATGCTTTGTAATGTGCTTGCATAGAGATTTTTAGTAGATTGTAGTGAATTATGTTAGAGCATAATGGTAGATGTTCAGGGTGTGTAGTACGGTTTGGTGATGGAATTTATCCACTAACGAATCTGGAACATTTGAGTATTTTGTCTAATACTATGTTCATCCTGGCTGAGCAGCATTGTTTGCAATCATCTGTTCGTTGATGATTTTTAGGTGTTTGCTCTTGGTTTGCGGCAGTGTGTCGCCCTAGGTCAGGGCGGGCTCTAAGTACACATGGAGTATGGCTAGAGTATCCTAGCGATGCCGTCCATGTAAATAATTGGCAACGAAGGCAAAAAGCATTACCTCCAGGGTGCCTGTGGAAACGTGCTTAAATCTCAAAATAGTACAGGAAGCAAATGTGAATTGTTCTCCTTTTCCAATTTCCATAGAGTGAGGACAATGCTGATCCAATTTTGTTGGCAAATAATTTCAGTGTTTTTGTAGAAACAGGAAAAAACTTAGTTTGGTATTATGTAGTAGAGCATGACTGATTTGAATAAAATTTTATCACGATAATTTGTAGGATTTGATGTCATCGGTTTAACTGATTGTTTCTGATATTGAAATGCAATCACTTTTTCCCCTATTGATATGGGTGATATTATTTTAAAATATATTAAACTGAGATTTATTGTGTGTATCCTTTTTTCCACAAATTTGAATTTTTTTCCAATTTTGAATAAATGTTCCTAGTGATAATAAAATATTGAATCTCAAAATATATTTTTAGCATTGACAAAAACTGATGTTCACTTTGCATCAAATGCATACAAATCATGTATCGTTAAAGAATCCAACAATCACAAATGATTTTGTGTTCAACCTTATGTACTTACACCTGCAAAAGTTCTAATAACAAACATATATAAGTCACCAGCTCAAACTAAGTGTCTTGATAATTCGATGTGCATTATTCATTTATTTTCCGCTTAATTTAATTCAAAGTCAGAGAAATAAAGTTGCTGATAATTGTTAACCAGGAGACTGCCACAGAGAGATGGATCACAAAAGACAGAACAAAAATTTACATTCCGTGATAGCCAAATAGAAAACTGAACAAACAAAATGAATTTGATTTCCTGATACTGATTTTGTAGAAGAAGAACACAAAAGAGATATTTTGAGTGAATGCTATTTTAACTTGAGATATATACAAATTAAAATCTTATTAAATAAGCACTGTTGATTGCATGGATAAAATACAATGCTCCACTATGAATTGGGATCTCTGATATCAACTGCAATGATTAACCTTTTTATTTAACTTTCTCCATGCGCAATTTGGTTCATTGGTCACCAGATTTTGCGCTAATATTAACTACATTTTTGCGGTAGAGGGAGGGTGGAAGGATGAAGAATTGGAGGGGAAGGTCGTTCGCTTCAGCACATAGTTTCAGATTCAAGCAAAATGCAACCAATGCGTTTTGGACTTTTTGTTTACTGTCGAAATTCACATTCACGTATTAAGAAATTTAAATTTATAGAAAAATTATATTTGGTGGAATATTTCGCGGAAAACTTAGGCAATTCCAGCGGAACAATAGTATTCCGCGGGACACCGGTTGAAAGACATTGTTGTAGAGGCTAGTAGTCGAGGAGGCCCACATCTATTATTTAATCTCCAACGCTGAAGGATAACTGAAGTCTATAGCGGCGGCTGCGATAAAGAATCAATTCTTACGAGAGAAACGAATTTTAATAAAGTGCTATAATGGAACGTTATATCCGTGATTTATAGCTCATATTCATTTCTCCGATTGAAATGCATTCACCGAGGACGGAGTGACTAACGGTATGCGTCTCACTTGGAATAGTAAGTCCTTTGGAAGTCGAGGTGGGGAAGTGGGAAATGGTAGAGCTTCACGGAAAAATCGGTAAAAAAACGTTCCGGGAGTCGAGTGTGTAAACAACAAATTCGCCTTGGCTAGCAAATCGAGGTGTTCCAATCTAGCTTCATGGCATTCCTTCCGAGGTTGCCTCGACTGTCCCCTTGCCCTTTCTCTTTCGCGAAGCAGCCGCCTCGTCCTTATCTCGCCGGATCTTTTGGCGCAGGGGGGAAGCGATGCACATAATCCTTCCCAGGTCGGCTATTAGTACTTGCCGCCGATCTTCGGCTATCATGGAAGACATCAGTCAAAGGGTGCAAAAATCGTCAAGCATTATATATATAAATTTTATTTTAATTTTAAAAATATTTTGGTTGTTTACGATAAGTACATAGTTTTTGACACAGTACGTCGTCTATTGTAAAACTAGAGAGATCCAAAAGGAAATGGTAGACGAGTGTCAAGCGGCACCAATCAATTACTGCTGGTATTATGTAAATCATAATTCTTTTTAATCAAACCTTTAAAATTCTTTTATCAGATTATATATTAATTTATTTTTCCATTTCAATACAAAATAATATGACTGCCAAAATATCCAAAGGATGCATACCTGGCGATTGACATAACCGCCAGATGAGACGCTTACTTCGTGAATTTCACCGTAGTGAAAAAACCACCAAGGTACATCTGTTTGGAAATCGCAGTCCCGATACAAGATTGCGGCGTTATATTAACACTCGCCGCTCCTGGAAACTGCCCGATAGATGACGAGACGATGCATTCTACTCCAACCCCTTGCACGACCACGAGTCGACGCGCCTCGAGTACAGGCCTTCCCCGAACACGAGCCTTTTTCGAGGGGATGTGCTTGCATAAGGAATTCCAACAGCACCTCCCCCTTCTCCTCCCCAGAAGATAGCAATCTCCAACACAATTTTCCTTCTTTCCTCTAAGTGGACACCGTAAGAATTTTAGACTACGTATTTCAAGCCAATTTAAATAAACGAACTTTCGATGTATCATTTTATAAAAATGAATTTATTGCCAAATTACCAATTTAATATGAAGAAGGACCCGTCGACATATAGTATAATTGATCGATTCTCACGACACAGGAATAAACTTCTATTTGAACGTTTACTACGTACGAGTATCCTTCGCGCCGCTCACAATTCAAACGCAAGGATATAACACTATTAATATTTCGTAAATAAAATCCTACACCTGATTTGAATATCTATTTCCTCGTTTGCCCCTCGACCTCTCATTCCATTACACGTCCTCCCTTTCCCGTGCTCCCAGCGTGTGCGACGTAGCATTCACGTCCTCTCTTTCTCATGCGTCAGCGCGAAATTTTCATTAAGTTTTGTTATCGCTACGGCTTTGATTTATGAGCTTTCAGAGAGTGAATATGCAAGCTAATGCTTTCTGCTTTCGTTCTGTGGTTCCTCGTTGTCTGTGTTTACGTGTTAGTATTTTTTTTTATTTTTTTTTCTATCTCGGACCTGGCCGTAGCAGTGCTTACTAAAGCTCGCCAGGCCTCTTATCTTTCGTACGTTGCGTCTCAGACTTTCAAAAGAGCTCTCATCTTCCTGGGTCTTGTTTACGATTCTTCGAGCTGATGGTCGAGGTTTCTTAGTGCCTGCGTTTGCGTCGGGCATTTTTTTTATATTTTTTTTCATCTTGGGTCTGTCCTTTAGCCGAACCCCTATTTAGTTCACTATGGCTTGTAGCTCTCGTGAGTTGGCGGATTGGGAAGTGTTTTGGAGAAATATAGTGAAACTAGTGTAGATATATATTCTGAAGATTCGAACGGATACTCTATTGATTCCAGTTCCGAAGAGGAATTGGAAGAAATAACTCACTCAACTGTGAATATTCAAGAGAATATTTGGGGAGATGTCAACAGTGCTAACCCTCCTCAGCCTTTTGCGTGTGATTTAGTTGGAAAACAAATAGTGCAGGTTTTATCAACAGATTGTCCCTTTAGATATTTTGAGTTATTTTTTGATGATCTAATTGCCCTCATAGTGGTTGAAACTAATCGTTACGTGGAACAATTCCTTGCCCGCGAGAAAAATAAGATCACGTCTTTAAAAAATCGCGCTATCAAAAGTGGTTTGCTTTGCTAATGTTGATGGGAATAATTCTAAAACCAACTCTCAGAATGTATTTTAGTAGAAAACATATATTAGAAATGTCATTTATTCCAAATGCAATGAGTGAAGAAAGATTTTATTTGTTGAGCAAATTTTTGCATTTTGTAGATAATACCGATAAAGACATTGTAAATAGAGATCCTATTGTATAAAATTCTACCTATCAGTGATTATTTGAGATCCTATTGTATAAAATTCTACCTATCAGTGATTATTTGAAAAATAAATTCCATAAAATTTATATACCGGGTAAAGAACTATGTGTGCCAGACGCAGCTGAACTACTAAACGTCGGAGGAGCAGCACATAGTAGAAATTGGATTGAAATAAATGTATGTATTTATTTTTTATTATATAAAATGAACAATTTTAAATACGACATAATTTTTTGGAAATTTTTGAAATGATAATTAAAGTACAAAAAATATTAAAGTGAATGCATGCATTTTAGTATTTTGTGCTTGGGAAAAAAAGTCACGCTGAGCGATTTAAATGCCATAGATTAAAGTCTCGCTTGAGGGGTAGCAAGAAGGGTTTCGTTAAAATATGGCTTACTTTCGAAAAAGTAAAAATATTTTACATGGAAATAAAATCCTAACGCAGGAATTTAGCTCAAATTAGAAGGTATTTTTCTCGCCTAAACATTCTCTCTCCATTGCACATACCAAAAATCTCCCCACGTACACTCTCCTGCAGATCCTCCCCTCCTTTCCCCTTCCCTCTATCCAGCCTATCTCTCCCTATCTCCGTCCACCCGTCCCTCCCCCCCAATGCTTCCCTCTCCCTCCCTCCCGAATCCTCTCTCCCTCCGTCTCGCCCTCCCTCTCTCTTCCCCTTCCTTTCTCACTCTACCTCTTCCCTCCTACCCTCATTTCAACCACCCTCGACCAATTCTCCATTCGTAAAGAACACCGCATTAAACTGCGATATTCCTTCCGTTTATCGGCATTGCTCCAGCATTCCCTTTCACATTACGCTTTGCTTCGTCGCCCCTCTCCTTCACGTACACTTGTTAACCGAGTTAGGAGAAGTTAGGAGGTCTGCCGATTCCTTCTGACACTCATGCATGCTTTCTCCCTTTCTCCCCACTCCACTCTGCAGACCACCTCCTTCCCATATCCTCCTCGACATACCCAATTCTGCATGTTCGTTTAATGCCAATCTGTCCACGATTCCTCCTACTCCTTACTACGAATTCCGTATTAATCTGGAAGAGTAAGCGGAATATGGGGCAATCACTATGAGGAAGTAAGTACTTTAATAAAAACAGCACTTGACTGCATTATCATCCAGGAGCATGTTAAACCATAACTATTTATTCCACGATACTTATTTTATGCTCCATATTTCCTTTCCTCGAATTCATTAATTGAAGGACCTTATTTATCTATGACATAAAATATCTTCCGCTAATAAAATGGACAAAATAAGTGGTTAACAAATCCCTTATTTGTCAAAAAATTCAACAAGACAGCAATCAGTCAAAAAGCGAAGATTAACAGCCATTTTTTTTGGATAGGAAATCTATTCATTTGATCCATAAATCACTTATAATGTTAGTGCCGACAATTAACTTCAACTTTACCATGGTTATTATATCCATTGCCATTTTAAAGAAGATAAATTTGTATATTTTAAAAAATGACCATTTATTTGCCATTATTATCCCGAGAACAGGAAAGGGTCGCTGTTTGCGCTTTAATTCTTACAATACCATAAACCAGTGCATATTTCAATTATACATGAACCACATCTCTGGCATTGCTCTCAAAGAATTTAAGACGCCTAATTTCGAGCAGTTTCTTCAACTGCCGACAACGCAGGTTTTAGTCGATTAGTCTTACATCTATCCTTTATTCATTTCAGGACTGGCACGAATTAGGCACCCGTTGACTTTTCCCCATCTCTCCCTATCCACTCGAACCCTCGCTCCTGACCGGCACCTAGCGCTTCTCCTCCCGCTTTCCCTTCCCCGTTCAACCTGACATCCCATGCCTATTCGACTTCTCCACTACCTCGACTGCAGGCCTACACGTCTCGAAGCTTCATCCTCGAGGGACCTCCGGCATCTCTCAACCAGCCAACCACAGTGAAGTGAGTGTGTTTGTGTGTGTGTGCAATGGTCATTCTGTGATGGTGATGTGCGAGTGCATCAAGAGGATTTTCGTTCGCCGCTGGAACGCTGAGTCCTTCCGCCGATTGAGGATTTGCCACAGCACAGGTAGGGGCTCTACGATTCCCGGGAATCAAATCCTCCAATCCCGCTCTCTTCCAGCGTAAGTGGTGTAATGAGTAAGTCATAGTAGGCATGGTATCCCTCCGCTAGGGCCCACTGAACGGGTGATAAGGAAATCTCTACCTTAAAGTCGGGGGGAAGGGGAAAATTAGAGTGAACACTAAACTTAATTTAATTTTAGTCTAGATGTAACGATGTCTAGTTATAAGGATTTCCTACAATTTACACTGGTTGGTTGGCCAATACTCCTCACAAGGTGCGTGAAATAAAACCGATCTTCCAAAAACTGTCCTTTCTTTCTTTCCTTGGCGGCACCTGTTGTCACACACGGTGCCGTAACATGGTTTTCATAGGGCTCTCTTGCTGCAATTGCTGCCCGGGCAATAAACAGTTGCAGTTTGGGGGCGAACCCCTCCATTCTTAAAAGGGGAAACGAGCCTTTTTCACAGCACCTCTTTGGGTGGGCTAGGAAGTCTGTGGATCAATTTCTCTCTATCACTGTCAATGAAGAACTAAATGTAATAAATAGTAATAATATATGGCAACTGCCAGATGAATATTCGTTATTATTCTCTTAATTGCATACTAAATTTCTCTCCCCAAATATGTTGGACAGGTCGCCTCAATTCAGCCCCCATGCCTGCCCTGGAGGCAACTTCCAAGTAAGGAATCTTCTGCTGCCTGTCGCCAGCCACTCCGCATCCAATTACCAGCAAACCGAACCTAGCAACACCATCATCTGCGCATGCATGGAATTCGAGAATGACAACCTAACATGGATCAAGGAAAAGCTGCAACTTCAAAGAGCCCATCCATCAAGATACGGATGAGTATCGCCACTAAACTCGCAAATGGGTGTACCTCTTAAATGATTGCTGAGAATCTAGAGAACACTCGTAGCATGTCCTCTAGATTCACTTAAATTTTTTAATTTCCCTTTTTGATAGTTTTTATTATCAATGAACTTGGACATGGCATGGGCCGGTATCACTCCTACCCATGCCGAAACCACTCCTTAACCCTTTTTGGTCCGGTGTGCATAATATGGTACATGCCGTTAAATTTTTTCAGCTTAAATATGGCCTCTGTTTTGGCACATTATAACCTGGTGCTGACAGATATAATCATTCTCTTCTCCAAATAAAAGTCTTTGCAACTTTCATGTTTTGATAAATTTTAAAACGGGAATATTCTAATAATTTTTGTTAATGAATAATTTTTTTGGCCTAAACAATTTCTTCCAGGCAGCAAAATGCCCTCAAGAAAAAAGTCGAGGAAGGATACAAAATCAATGAAAAGATCTACAAATTTTGAAGAAAAACAGCTTCAGTGGTCTTGACAATAAATACTTGAAGACGAATGGACGTTCCTTCATCACATAAAACTCGACTCTCCCAGGATTGGATTGCGACAATTTTTCTTTATTCTGTTGTCAATAAATGCTATTTTTTCTCAACAAACTGTTTATTTATTCATGAATAACCAGCATATAATTATGCTGATACGTAGCCAATTACACAATCGAACGAAACTGCTATTTCTTCTTAAAGGAAGTTTTATGATGGTAACTATTTAAATTAACGACATAGAAAGACGATTTAAGGCAAGAATTAACGAAATCTCATGTTACAGTAGTTTTGATAATCCGAGATAACCAAATCGGACTATTGAGCACTCGGACTATACGGAATGACTAAATATAATGTTGTAAAAAACATTCACGTATTTAGATATATTTATTATTAAAAACAATTACAAAACAATTTAATCTTCTTTGAGAAATAACACAATAATAAAACATATGTATAGTAAATTAATGAGGAAAAAACCATCGAGAGTATTTTGTTTCTTTGCCATACATCTTTATTCGTTGCGATATCTCTCAGAACTTGACCTTGTATATTAAGTGGAGCTCGGATTACCAAAACTCTAATTATCGAGATTCTACTGTACTTGAATTCTATCTTCGGTGTTAGGCGTTGCTAGAATCCCGGAGTTGTAAACGCGTTGCAGCCATTTCACGGCATTATTGAAAACATTGATTCACTATTTAAATGGGGAAAGGAAAAGTTCACGGAATCGAAATTTCCGTAGTCACTGGCTATGCAGCAAAAAATAATTTATTCGAACAAATATAATAAATTCAGAAATTTTGATCGAAATCGGACGGGATTAAAAAAGCCCGAAGATAAATCGAAACGATGATACACGTGCCTAATAATCAATTCGCGAACATATAGTCCAGAAAATGACAAACTGTCATTCTTGGTTTTAAATAACTCGAGAGTTATTTCGAGCTCATAACAACTATCAAAGGCGTTAATGTCACATACTTTCCTAATATTATCAGATAATTTAGAACCTGGATCCATAAAGTGCTTCTTTTCCTCCTTTTTTACTAACCGGACGAATATCTTTTATTTTGTCCAAAAGAAATAAATGCATCTCTAAGGCTATCAAATAATTCGAATCTTTCTTACAAGTACTGGACAGGTGCATCCAATATGAAAAATAAAAATTTTGTTTGACATCCTGGATTATCTCATAATTGTTTTTGTGCTCAAAATTGTTTTTCGAGAAAGAATCGATTATGTGACGGAAAATGTCGCATCAGCCGTTTTCCACAATTTCTTTCGCAGTCACTAAAACGTTATTAAATCTATAGTCCGAATGGCACTTTCTAATATGTAGATCCAATTTAAAATGTTCGAGTACCATTCTATTAAATTTAGCTCGCTATATTTAACCGAGATAATGGGTGGCATGCATAAAAAGCAGCAAAAGTAAACGCTTATGCAAATGCTTCGATCCGTATGCATAAAGAGCGAACTTTCTTCTTTTCTTCTGACTTTCAGCCAAGCGCACCATTAAGAAACAGATACTCTTCCAATGGAAGCGCAAAGTAAACTGATTTAAGGGTAGTTCTGTATTATTTTCGTAAGAATATGGATGTTAATGCAGGAAGGCGAAGGAATAATTGAGGCTAGTCTTCGGAAACAATCGTCTAAGCCGATTTACAATCATCATTGGGATTTCCATGACCGAATTGGGAAGAAAATACAAATGAGAGACTAGAAATTTTGCATTCTATCAACGAAATAATTAGTGGCGAACACCCCGCGATGAGACAAAGTTGTTTTCCCTCTCTCTGGTTAATTTTACGTTCCGTGACTAAATTTCTCCATTTATTTTAAACAAGAATTTTTCATTTTAATTTGTAAAGGCGAGTAAAATAGACGAAGTATAACTACCTTCGATAAATTGAAGCTACCGTAGAATCAGATGCTCACTCCAACTTATTGCTTGTATCAAAATGCAAAGGCATTAATGGCACAAATTTCTACGACAGTAAAAAGGAAAATATTGCTAGAGCAACCAACTTGTTGCACCTTCCACCACGGAATAGATCAACGGACACGTTTTCATTCGATTCCGAGGTCCCGAGTTCAATTCCAGGTGCTTTCACTTTTTTAGAATAGCTTGGGATTGAGTTAACCGTAATTTCTCGGACATCGCGATGCTGCCAAATTTTGCTTGGAATCCACCTCCATCCTGGGGAAGGTCGGGGGAGGATGCTTTCAATCTCAAAGTCTCAAGTTTGCATCCAAGAGTTTTATTCTTCCCATTAAAATTTCATGGGAATGAGTACAGAGAATTTTTCACTCGTATCTTAAAATTACTTATTATCATTGAAAGAAACTTGAGCCAGAAAACGCACAAAAATAGTTTTACTTTTATTTCGTCAAATTTCAAAGAGACATCAAATCGATACGGAAATTTGTTTTTAACGCGGAAATTCGACGTTTTTTGAGCTGACGGGGGTCAACGGATAAACTACATTTTGTTTCCGTTTTGTTAGTCTTTTCGAGTTGAAGAGCAACGAGGCATATCTTTCTCTCCGCGATTCCAGGGTTCGAGTCCATGGGAAATTTTTCCTTCGTCTACGTTGAAATTCTCGAGGTTTTGTCTTTGAATAAGTTTTTTATCGGTCCCTCATATCAGACGTATGGAGAAGAGAATATGTTTTTCATCTAATAGAATATGAATCTTGGTTCCATTCGATGTAGACTAAATACATATTTGCATGTTTGGTCCAGTCTCGAATTTATATCTCCGAAAATACACGATTATATATAACTAATACGAGTTGCCGGTGCTGCAAGCGCTGTAAAAATCACCATTTACCAAGATCTAAACTCGTAAATAATCCAACGCGATCTCCAGGGCAACAGAACTTCAGCCACGTGGAGCCTATATGTATTAGATAATAAATTCCATGAGTTCTAGCTGAATGTTTGTAATTTTCCGCAAAATTAAGGCAACTATCCGTAATTTCCAAATTCTGTTGCAACTCGTGTCCAAGTTTCTATATTTCAAGTTTCGTGATTCAGATAGCACTCCATGAGCAATAAGAATAATCATCATTAAAACAATACCCTATACTTTAAATATATGTAAAAAAATATGATATTTTCTGTTACATTTATGGAATCATCATCCGTGCATTTAGCACGTATTTGGATAAAAATATCGAGAAACCAGTATGACGCCATTATATTTAACAATTGAAATAAGGTAAAATTTCTCGATACACAACATTAAAATACTTTTCACGTTTTACCGTCACTCCTACCGGGGTTGATTCTTCGATTGTGATCCCTTATAGCCCTGGGGAAAAGCAAACCTATTCGCTCCTTCCTACAGTCGATAATCCAAATTTAATCGATATGTTTGGGCATTGAGTAGAACGTGAGAATTGCAATTGTCTATGATACACTCAATCACAGTGCGTAATGCAATTAGAGTTTTGGATACAGTGAAACCTCACATACTTATTACCGGAGGAAAATATTGATGATGATGTTTTCATAATATGCATTATATTGAAAATTGGAAATAGTTAACTTATATACTTAATTAACTTGATGTTAAGTCGACTAAATAAAAATAAAACATATGAACATATTTCCGTAACTCAAATAAATTTTACTTTCCCTTGAGATTCGAGTTATGGAAGTTCGTTTTGAAGGCATTAGTTTCCATTAAAAGCATTAAATCACTGTAATGGTAACGTATAATATCAGATCCCTTTAAAAGCATTGAGATTGTTGGCAACGACTCGTTGTCATAGTATTTAAAGATTTCCATTGTTGAAAAGGGTATAGATGAACAGTTTTTTTCGATTTAATGCAGATATTTACGCTAATTCGGTACTTATTTGAATTCTGCTTTAAAAAATTAAGAACTACGTTCTTTCAGCTAGGCAAAGTTTCTTCTAATGAATTCGTATCCAGATTAAAAGTAATTTTAAAATGCATTTTTGGAAAGCCTTGCACTGACTTAGACGTTACATGGGGGAATTTGTAAGGAACACACGTTTCTTTCCGAAATTTTATAGCTTTTTCGTACTCGTTCCGGGTGTTGCCAATGCGACCCGCCTCTAATTCAATTAGTGTCTATTAAGCCTTCAAATAGACAAAACAATTGCGTTATTCGCTTCGCGCTTTTTATGAAGCATCGCAATTATAGTTGTATCAATGTCAAACTTAAAGTAGCAAGGTTAATAATTGAAGATTATTATATTATTCAGTTAACTGCGTTTGGGCTTTACAATGATAATGATTTTCTGATTATGTTTTTAGGTTTTATGTTTATCGACGTTTATCGATTTAAATCTAATCCTACCAAGCTTAGTTATAAGTGAAATTTTACGAGATGTAAAGAAAAGTTCATTTTTTGTCACCAGTAAAGTGGCACTCCCGATTAGGCTACGTGACCCATTTATATCATTTTCTCATTTTCTTTGCACTTTTGTCCTAAATTTGATGAACATCTGTCCAGTGGTTTTGCAGATGAACATGCGGACGGACAGGCGGACGGACACGACAGGGTTATAAGGCATTCTTTGTTTATTTTTTGTAAAGAACGCCTAATAATGAACGTCAAATGGTCAGGTTGTTCCCGTCCATCTGTTCGTCCGTCCGCATGTTTCATCTGCGAAACTACTAGGCGGATGTTCATCAAATTGGGTAATTATGACACAATGGCAAAGAAAATAAGAAAGTGATTTAAATAGTTCACGTAGCCTAATCGGGAGCGCCACTTCGCTGTGAGAAAAAATGAACTTTTCTCTGTATCGTAAAATTTTACTTAAAATGTTTTCTAACATTATTTGTTAAACTAGCCCAATAGTCAAATGTTTTGTTCGGTACATTTTTATCGAAGGAGTAGCCAATTTTAAGAAATTTAAACGAGAATGTCGTAATTCGTTTTGAGATTAGAAAATTCGTATTGAGTGAAATTTGAAGATCAATTGCTATATTTTTGACGTGTTTTGACCAATTTCCCAAATTGGAAGAGGACTGAAATTTGTTATGAATGTTTCATTCTTATAGTTAAAAAAATTTATGAAAAAATCTCAAAAAAGATTCGGGTTCGACTTCAGGCGACAAATTATATTTCCCGTAAGATAACCCGTAAAAATCGATTTTTCTACTTACAAGCTTTAACTCTTTTTCAAATTAAATTAAGAATAAATTGACCTACGATCTACAGACAAATATTTTTATGGAAATCTGATAACGTTTTCTTTGCTTGTCGTCATATCTTGCTCACGATTTAATATCGCTCAAGCTATACGTTTAAAATCTTAATTTTTTTTAAATTAAAGCCTACCGTCCCATTATTAAACCTCCTGATTGTATTTTCGCCTCAATCCTTATACTTCACTAGCGTAATTGTCCTTCAATTATGCGGGTATGTGCAGATTATGTATTAAAATTAAGATACTTTCCTTTCTTCCTTCCTCTCATTCTCTTTCCTCCTTCACACTTTATTCTCTCTCCCTCTTATTCTCCTTCTCTCCCTCCTATTTCCCTTCTCTCATCTATCATCCCATTCTCCATCCCTCTCTCCCTCCTATTCTTCATCATCCCATTCTCCCTCTTCCTCATATTCTCCTCCCTTTCTCCCTCACATTCTCCTTCTCATCCTCCCCCTAAAAAATATAGATATCACCCTCAGCGTCATATACGTAGAATATTTATTTGTTAAACATTACGCTAGACAATTTTAGCTGACCAAAATTATTTTAACTCGCTGGAACATACTTTAATGTGAATTATATATTTTTTTTAATATTCAGTCCACATGAACATTTTTTCATTAAATTAAAATTTATAAATTTTATCCGTAGGAAGTGCAGTATATCCCCCCTCAAAATAGCACCATAAATGAATTTACTTCTTAAATTACCATGTAAACCGTAAATAAACTAATTCCGATTAGCTCATTATATAAATTGCTCATACATTTCAATTTTATATTTACAACCCTGATCAAGTTATTCGTGTTTTAATAACTTTACACTCAAGCCAAAGTTTGGACAACATAGCATTTTATTGCTATTTTTGTGATTCTCTTAAACTTTTATTACTCTCCCATTTTCCAAAACCGTTTTCACGTCATCATTTCTTCCACCTAACTCCCGTAACCTGTCGCCCAATCCTTAACTCTATACAATATTTACATCCTCGGTTTGTTAATTATAACGTCCAGCACGTTTATAAGATTTTCGTACTTTTTCTATTTCATTAATATTAAATTTAGCTCATTATTGCGATTGTTAATCTATTCCAATAATAATTCACCTTTTTAGGTTTCCTTCTCGTAAATAACGCAAAGAATATTTTTTACATTGATTTCTGAGAAAATCATTTCCCTCTCCTTCCGTCATTCTCTTCATCTCGTATTAAAAGACTTTGAAGCACGCTTGATCCTCTGTTTGAGGTGACAAAAGGTTTTTAGGTAAATCAATAAAATTGGTGTGCAAGACAAACATCCCGTGAAAATAGCAAAATTTCCGCTAAATATGTTAGTGAAACGTTTAACACGAAGGATTTCGAACTGTTGGCGAAAAACAGTGAACAGAATTAGAAACGCTGATTTTCTTCAGTAGAATGGTCTAAATCGAACGGTCGTACGTCAATGGTTTCTAATTTTATTTACCAAATTAAAAATGCCTGCGCGTCAAAAGGTTGACTCTTACGTGTTACCTTATGGTGAATGCAAATCATCCCCTGGAGTAGAAATCTGGACGTTTTTTGTAAATTTTCCTTTGTCACAGCATTTTAAAATCTGAATAGATTACGTATCTATGACAAATTTAAAGTTTATTTCTGCATATTTGATCGAGTAATTGGAATTTTAGGCGCGAAAAGTCATAATTTACGTCATCACCGTTATTCGCAAAAGTATAGGCAGAAATATCAGACCTTTTATATTAGAAAATTCTTAAGGAAGGCGAGCTCTGAATGATTTTATACGAGAGAGAGAGGGGGAGGGAGAATGAAAGGGAGTGAGAGAGAAGAAGAGAGAGAGAGAGAAGGAGAGAGAGAGAGAAGGAGAGAGAGAGAGATGGAGTTAGAAAAGGGGGAAGAGATAGGCAGATAAATGTATTTATTAGGGCTAGATTGAGGCTAGAAAGTCTATGTTTTACAGAAGGATAGAGGGAGAGAATGAGGAAGAGATGGCGAGGAAGATAGAGATCGAAGGATGGATGGAGGGAGAGAGACAGGAGGAGGGAGAGGGAGAGATAGATAATTGTATTTTTAGGGGGAGATTAAGACTACAAAGTCTATTTTTAGAGGAGAGATGGGCAGATGGAGGCAGAGGGAGGGCTGGAGAGGAAGAAGGAGATTAAGGAGGAGAGAGAAAGAGATAGAGAATATATAAAAATATAATTGTATTTATTAGGGCGAGATTGAGACTAGGAAGTCTATTTTCCAGGAAAAAGAGAGGGGGAGAGGGAGCAAGAATGGGAGGGAAGAGGATGGAAGAGAAGAAAGGAGAATGAATGTGAAGTGGCTTCAATTTAATACTTAATCAACGCATTCCCGTTATATTTGACGGGCAATTACGCTACCTTACAACAATATCTCTTTAAGAAACGTAGGAATGGTCGCATTAATGCAAATGTATATTGAAGTAAACGTACATTGTTTATAATCGTTGCTACGAAGGATGGTTTATGTTATTTTTAGAATTACGGCTGGCCTTAAATTTTATTTCAACTGTTTGCGCTGTAACAATTTGCCACCCTTGACAATAGGAAATCATTTTGTTTAATGACTTATGTTTTCGCTGAATGATTCGCTCACCTGCTAAAGGGACTATGAAACCTATTAATTTTATTCCTTCTTGCCATCGCCCTAAACATGTTTCTTCTAATAATACGTCCACAGTTTTTATTCCCTCCAATTTCTATTTAAATAATTTACAAAGCCAATTTCGTCCGGGGAACTTTTAGGTGTTTTAACGGGAAGAGTGGCTCTCGGGAGCCGTGCGCAAGTCCTTAAAGAGCCGCATGCAGCTCAGGAATACTTACGGTGACGTAAGCAGTCTGGAGGAGTGGCTTATAAACAGAACGTGAACGAAATATTAATGTCATTTGTCTATAATACATCAGTAGGTCGACAGTTTTACGAATAAAGCGTCAATTTATGTAATTTTCTTTAGCACACTCTAAGCAAGTAATCCTTATATAATAATTCTCAAGTGTCCGTCTGTCTGTCTCTACCAGTATTTTTGGATAATTTGCCAATGGAATTATGAGCTGAAACATTAACAATCCTTAAACCCTCATGAGATGGTCTCTAGAAAAATCAAACATCCCGGAAAAAATCCCGGATCCGACTCCGGGAGACAATTATATTTTCCCATAAGTTTACACGGGATTTTCGATTTTTAAAAGGTGTAAGGTTTATTTCCTTTATTAATTCAAATATGTAAATATGGACCGAATTTCTCCTATTTTTTTTTATTTGACCGGCAGAAATATCACATATTCTATTCATTCGACGTTTACATGTTATATAGAAGAATTTGTCAGAAACATGCATTTCTTTTAGATATTTTATGGCTTTTTCGTACTCTTTCCGGGTGTGTGCAAGGGCGACCTCCAATGTTGCCTTCGATTGAATTTGCGTCTATTGAGCCTTCTAATAGACGAAAGAATTGTGTTATTCGCTTCACGCAATGTCAATCTTAATAGATTGCCACTTTAATAATTGAATAATATTATTATTCAGTAAACATACGAGGAGGAAAAATAACGTAGCCAAAGAGTGGCAAATAAAGTCGTATATTGATGCCAGAATGTAAAAAATTTCCAGCGCTTCATTTTTTGGGAGAATTCAAATGATTGTCAGTATTTTATTAATTAATCAAACAATAACATTTACCATATATATAAACAATTATATTTTCCCATAAATTTACACGGGATTTTCGATTTTTGAAAGTCAAATACATTTACTATATATATAAAGGTTTTTCGCTCACACCTCAGAAGTTATATTTTAATCACGCTACAAAGTCCCGTTTATGTTCAACGGGTAATTCCGCTCGTTATAAAAAAACGGAAGCATTGAATAAATCCGTTTTCGGAGAGGACACTCAAGTGATATTCAGTTATCTTGATAACGATAATCTAAGGAGCATATGACGCCGAAATGGTAAAACAAGTGCATACTCATGAATACATGATTAAAAAGGCAATGATCATGGCGTTTGATCTTTTAAGATATTTACACTGGTAAATTGCGCTACACTCTAACGATGAATGTTTATATAGTTAAATTTTTATTTGAAAACGGATGCAATAATTACCTGAGTATTTTAACATTACACATAAGGAAGGGGGAATATGGAAACTACATAGTATAGCATTGCGTACATTTTTCCCTTTCTTTGTTATTCGCCCTTTCAAATTGGCCGAAATAATCACCGGCATCGATCGATAGCAAAAGAACTTTCAATATCTTATATACGTATGTTTCAGGGCAGCGTTGGTTAACTTCGACATGAGCTGTTAAAAGACGGCAAGCGAACCACATCTCGTCTTTCATCGAACCTCCATCCATTAACAGTATAATGCCGCCCAAGGTATGAGCAAGATTTTTCGCAGGTCCCTTCCTACACCATACAGACAGCTTGCGGCCTCCGTGGCACCACTGTTATCACGGTTACTTGGCGCTACTGCGCCCCGGTTTTGGCATGCGTAACGACTGCCCGTGTGCAAGACCCTATTTGGCCATCCTTCTTTATCACGAAAACGCAATAACAAATAGAATGTTTTATTCATATTTTCTTTAAAAAGTACATTAAGGCCATCTTAATAAGAAAAAAATTAATTAATATAAAATTATGAAATACACCTCATTTAACGATTTAGCGGCGTCTGCAGTATAAAATACGACCGTTGCCTTTTATATTATATGTGTCAGCGACAAGGACGCATTATCCTTGTCTCAGGGGCGGATTGATCTGCCGAGAGATCGGGCAAAATTCTGGTGGTCCGATGCTGCCTCTGGGCCGAGATTGATTCGGTCGTGAGCTGTTTGCTATCCGTATTCTTAAGCTGCTTCAGCTACGAACATGTCCGTAAGACTGCGGCGTCGGTAACAGGGGCGATAGCTTGAGTGGCGGCAAAAAAATTTCATGAGGGTCATGTACCCTTTTATCGGTCTCTTCCAATTGTCTTATATTTACTCTCTCCTCGGTTTTTCCAAACTCGAGCCTTCTCACCTCTCCTCCCCTTGCAGTCCCGAGGCATGAAAGTCCGAGGAGGACGCGGGAATTCGCAAGACCCCTCCTGCAGTTCCCCTTTGTTTCCACGTGCATTCATTCGGGCACGGTCATATTCTTCGGTTTATTTGTTGCTGCTCTTGTTTGAGCCCCCTTTGGGTCACTTCCTCTTAGTAATTTCTACGCCTTGAGGACGGGGAATATATTTTCACACCACTGTTTTCAACCCCTTCTCCTTCAAAATTTCGTCCTCTCTCGCATTTCTCATAGGTGACATCGAAGAAGAGCAGTTTGTCCGCATTAGTTCCAAAACGTCCATCGTTGCGGTAATGAGAGTCAAGAGGTGTGCACCTTTTAGTGTTTGAAGAATCTGTTAACAAGTAATAGCAGATTAGATATTCTTGGGAATTATTGATATGTTTTTGTCTTTTCTCAAGATGTTATGTGAGTTTTTAGTGTTAATATTATTCTTTTCCCATTGGAGAATGCATGTTTTTCACCCTGAGAGCTGGAGATATACCAAGTCTACGATCAACGGAGTTTTTCATAGAAGGAGGTTAGCATATATTTTTATTCGATCTTTTATTTAGATTATTATCACGCAGGGGCGGATCCTGAAACTTCTCAAGGAGTGGATGATTGCCCCAGTAGCCCCTCCCTTTCCTTGAGTGATATATTCCCGATTACTCATTGTCCTTAATATCCTTAGCCTTGTCAGAATGGATCCAGGCCAAAGTTCCCTTGTCAGATATTTCTTTCGTTTGTCGTTTGCATCGCCGGCGCGTGCCTATTGGCCGTCCGTGTGCGGAATCAAGTTGGTCGCCACTTCGCCCCACTCCCTCCCGCCCCCCTATGTACACATATCTCGGAATCTCGCTTCATTACCATCAGCGAATTTTCAATTCCTGTTCCGAGTGTTCTTGCTGAATTATCTGTACGGCAGGGATGCTCAGGACCTCCATCGTCAACCCGTTTTAGGTAGATTGCGTAAAAATTTCGTCGCCTCTCCCATCTAATAGAACAGATGTCCCCCAACCACCGCTCGCCTAAATATCTAACGTTGAAGACGGACCCCAAAAGATGTAATATCTACGCTTCACGGCATTGCAAAAAAGGACCTTGCCTAATTCCAATAGGATCATCCACCGAAAATATAAAACGAGAAATAAATTGTTTTCTCTAGTTAGAATATAGAAACAAGATGATCCAAACAGAACTTCTAATGCCTACTTTCCATTTAATCATCTATTTCATACTTATATTTGCTTTAAAAGCTTTAAAATCATCGCGGGTATGTCGCTCTTTCTGTTCACAAATTTTATAATCTAGCGTTATAAAATACTACAAATACATTAAACGAAATATTAAATCGATCAAGCGTATTTGTGCGGCAAAATTAACGCGTGTACGTATTGGAATATACGCAATCTGAGTCCGACAATAGTTGTTGCTCTGGCAATACTCTCGTAATGAGTGATAAAAACTGAAAAATCGCCAGTATTTACGCGAAATTTGAAGAAATGCAATCGATAAGCTCAATTCTACAATAAAAATTATAATCTTCATATTTTTCCTCGGAGAAGAGTACAAAACTCGCTCCGATATTACAACTCTAAGATATTTTAATGCGCAAGAGATAATTACTCTGCACGATGGATTTCAGATTTCCCATGTAAATCAAATGGAAAGGATAGTTCCTGGAATCAAACCCGGGACTTCAATCTTCGCAACAAAAACTATCCTCTGGAGCTCAGCCTATGTAGGAAGAGATTGTCACCAAGTCTCATGAACATCGGTCTATTGGTTCAAGGGTTAATTGGGGGACGGACGGACACACAGACACAACGACAAAACTATAAGCCTATTTTCATTCTGGAATTTAAGCTAAAAATTTATCAGACTAGATCACGACCGAGAATATTACCATAGCGACCTCCAAGTTTGGAAATTTTGCCTAAACCAGTTCTTTACTGTCTTTTGTCTTACTAATCGCGATGCACTGCCAACCGATGAGACAGAAACCTTACTCCCGAGGTTGTTGAAGCAAATCTGTATAATGTATTATTTGCCAGTAGATTTTCAACTGTGGCATAAATTACATTATGTATTATATAGTTGATGAAAGCAATAACATACAGATAAGGATTTTACGTATTTATTTATAATCACACCATTAATAATATCAAAAACTTTATAGATTTATTTACGAACTCTAATTGGACAACACATGCACAAGTTTTTCATTCTGAAAACAAACAAAATATTTAATTTGCTTTGAAACAGTGTAAAATTAATACTATAAAAAGATCTTCCCAAATAACTTTATTTGATCATCAAGACATATCATCAACTTCAAAAGAAAATGAGCAAATTTTTGTGATGCATTTCAAAATAGCAATAAAAAAAGTGGAAATTTCGACAGTCGTTACATAAAGTAAGCACGTCTGGCTTTTAGTTCAGAAGATTATTTAATTAGCTGGTGAGTGTCTAATTTCTCTTCTATCTCATGTTCGATTGAAATGGTTGCCAAATTACTGCTTTTTTGAGCCATTGTTGACCTAAAAATTTTTTAATAATTTTTAATGTTGAAAATGATGTTTTTCACCAGTCTACCTTACGTGATCGCGCCCTGCGATCGTCATTTTACAAGGTCACCAACATTGGTGTTCCTTCTATTTTATTGTGGGTCATTTCCATTATTTTTATCACCAGTATACCCTTTACCTGTATCCTTATTACCACATATTAAAATACAACATTGCCTATTTCTACTTTTGGCTTCAATCCTAAAGCGGCCGTACATTTCACAACTCCAATTGAGGTATTTTACGATTTCATCGCCCATTTAAAAAAAAATTAATTTGTTTTTATAAACTTTTATTACCTCTTGGATTTGTTCAGACCCCCCTTTTGTCTTCTATCGTTTGGTTCTATTCTTGAGGATTATACAACTTGGTTGCAGTTTACTGTTTTTTACTTTTATATAATTGACATGTCATTATATAATGATACCTCAGTTTTTACGTTTTCGACTAAGGATTTAAACCGCTTTCACAATTTGCACACCAGAATCAACAATTTAGCAGCTGACATAAAATTTTTGAAATCTTGCAGAGAAAATAAGGTCACACCTAACTTCATGAATGTCTTCTCAAAAACAAGGAAGGACCATATTATGACCAAAGTAAAACAATTAGCCATCAACAAATGGTTCCAACTAGAAATTAAGAACCTATACGCCAAAAGAAGCTTACTAGAAATATTGGCATACGATTTACATCTAAAAATAACAAAAAACTTAAATAACGTTGGCTTAAACTATGGAACAACTTTGAACATAAAATGCACGAGACCAATACTCATAAATATCACACCAAATCATTAACTTTAGACAAAAAATTAAAAATTTTTAAACCAAAACAGATTGGTAACACACATAACATAGCTAATCAACGCAATCACATCTCACAGAAATTTGAATTCATTGAAAATTTATCCAAAACATCTTTTTCTCAGGAAGAATTGTCTTTACTAAATATGGGTTTGAAGTTTGCATTACCACCTAGGAAACTGCCTATAGACGAACTTATTACCAACATTGAAAAATCCATAGAATTTTTCGATGAAAATTCAAAAAATTACATCAGAAAAGCTTGTTTATTACAATTAAAAGATAACTTGAAGAAGCCCACAAAGATTCATCTTTTTAATAGTAATTTTCCCATTACCATTAAAAACTAAGAGGAAAAGATTGCTTTTACATCAAAGCTGATAAAGGCAACAAAATTGTAATCATGGACAATGCACAATATGTTGACAGCTTCCAAACCATGTTAAATAATGGACCATATATCAAATTAAATAAAAACCCTTTAAATTCTATGATCAATAAAACCAAAGCAATCATCAAAGGATGCAATAATATCATAAATAAAAAATTAAGTTTCAAATTAAATACTTCCAACCCAAACATACCTAAACTATATTGTCTTCCTAAAATTCACAAGAACGATAACTCCATGAGACCAATTGCATCAGGGATCAACAGCCCACTTATAATTTAGCCAAATGGCTAAAAAGTGAATTCAAACAGATGCCGTTCCTTGACAAACACTCAGTCAAAAACTCGTATGATCTGATTAGCAAATTGAAAAATACAACCATAAAAGAATCAGAGATTTTGGTCTCTTTCGACGTGAAAAGTCTTTTCCCAAGTGTACCCTTAGATAAAACATCCCAAATCTTACAATCTCTTTTACTAAAAAAAAATTTTACTGATGAAGTTGTCCACGAATACCTACAGCTCACTAACTTATGCATGCAACAAAACATCTTTCAATTTCAAAATGAAATTTATCAACAAACACAAGGTACCTCTATTGGAAACCCTTTGTCCCCTTTTTAAGCCAACATATTTATGTCACATTTTGAAAAGACAAAGATAAATTCCATTATTTTCCAGAAAGTTGGTTTAGATATGTTCATGATATTTTCACAATTTTTTATTAAAAAAAAACAAAAAGTAGAAGACTTTATGGATCAATTAAACAATATATATCCATCCATAAAATTCACTTTTGAACTTCAGGATATCAATACATTACCATTTCTGGATTTACGAATCATCAATAACCAACAACAAATAGAGTTCGATATTTTTAGGAAACCAACACACACTAACAATCATATTCCAAATAACTCCTTTCATCCTATGAATCAAAAAACAGCTGTTTTCCAATTCTTAACACACCGATTGTGCAACATCCCCCTCAACAAAGATAGATATGTTAAAGAACTCAAACATATAAAACGAACTGCAAAGAAACTTGGTTTTTATCACAATTTAATCAATAAATTAATAAGAAAACACAATCTTAAAAAAATGTTGTCCAACTCCAACAGTTTCAAACTTAACAAAAATAAGGCCAACAAATATATAAAACAACCGTATTTTCCCATATTAAACAGGGGCTTGAATAAAATTTTCAAATATAAGAATTGTACAATAACATACACGAACCCACATAGTTTGAAAAACTTACTGGATAGCACCAAAGACAAAACGGAGAATCTGAACAAATCCGGAATTTATAAAATACAATGTTCACATTGCAATTTAATGTACATAGGACGAACCAGACGAAAACTAATGACGTGATTCAAAGAACACTTTGAGCATTACAAACACAAACGTTTTGAGAAATCAAGCGTAGCCACTCACATCCTCGAAACTGGACACAGTATACACCAAGAGGATTTAATGTTGTTAACTTCAGCCAACCATTCACTTAACTCTTTAGAAAATCTGCATATCTATAAAAACAGAAATAATCTCATGAATACAGATATTGACTTTAACAAAACTTTATATAAATTGACCGAACTCAACAGTATTTACGCACAAAATTCTTTTCGATCCTCAAATGTTTTTCGGTCTTCGTTATAATCTTTTCCTTCAATTTCGTTGCAGTTGAACCCAGGGGACGGGCACTCGGATAGCAAAACGAGGACCGCCTTTGGAGAGGCTCTCCAAAACACACCAGAGGCGATGGAGGGGAAGTAGAAAGGAAGTATGAGGGGAAGTAGAGGAAATAGGTTGCGCGCACTTTCAAACGGTTTTTGTGTTTCAAGTGGTTTCAACAGGTTTCTCGTGATTTCACCAGGTTTCCAGGTTTCACGTGATTTCGTGCGGTTACACGTTATTTCCAGTTATTTCTGGCTATGGCTTGTTTTTCGTGTTGCGTCACCAATTGCGGGAATAAGGAGGGTACTCGAGTTAGGTAAATATTTTGACTTATAATTCCTTTATTAATATTTAGAAATGCCTGAGTGTGAAATACGCGAGATCGGCAAGAGGATGTATATTTTTAAATGATAAATCCAGGTTCCCTCATCCCATTTCCGACTAAAATCGTCGATTCAATGTTTGGTTGAAGCTGGTTGGGAATCCTAAGCTCATGTCCATGAACTGAATGGCCATCTATAACAATAGAAGACTTTGCCTGGGGCATTTCTCTCAGGAGAATTTTATTGAAGGCACTATGAAACTTCGGAAGGATTCCATTCCGAATTTACATCTGCCAGGTAAATAATTTTAGTGATGTTTTGCAGAGAATTCCATCAGAGAGAGTTTAGTGACTACTGTTTTCATCTTTTCAAGTATCTTCTCCAATCATGCTTGGAGCATTCTATGAAGTGTTACTTGTTAGTTGACTCAATGGTTAACTTGTATTTCCTTCTGCAGCAGCAAAACAAGATAAAGTTGGCCCACAGCCTGGCCCGTCGTGGGCTGAGCCATTGACGCCTGTGTTTTCCTCTCCACCTGGCAGGTGTCTTTAGTATTTTAAAAACATCTTGTAAATAATATTAACAATATTGCTTCTGATCATTTTTCTGTTATTCATTATTAATTATTTAATAGTTTTTGTTGTTAGTTGACTAAATGGTTAACTTGTATTTCCTTCTTGCAGCATTAGAGCAAGGTGAAGTGAACCCACAACCTGGCCCCTCGGGGTTTCAGACCCCACGCAGGCCTAGTAGTGCCATTAGGGAGAACTTTATGAGGTATATTTATTTATATAAAATGCGATACTCGGTGTATAATTTATTGTTGTCTGTCTTTATAATGTCAAGGACTTCCTGGAAATTGTTTTATGTATATATTATGATATAACTGTAATCTATTACTTCTCCTTGCTTAAAATATAGCAACCTTTGAAAGTTCTTTTATTATTTCAATAATGTTTGGAATGTATTATTTTTGCTTTTGATGTGCTCCTAAAGAAACTCTTATGTGATATTCATTATTGTTTATACTATACCGACCTTGTCCTATAATTGTTTGTACAGATCAATGAGCCAATAAAATTGTTATATTTTCTACTTATTTTTTTTGCAATAAACGTATAAAAAAATGTTCTTTTTTCTTTAGAAGTGTATACCAATTCCCACGCATACATTTGATGGGTAAATTGTTTTCAGAACTGAAAAAAATTGATGGAGGATCATTGCATCAAATTTATATAATAATTAAACGTTTTGGTTTACGGAAAATACGCTGTAATACGAAATGCAGCAGTCGGGGAGGGAGCGGGGGGAACGAAAGGGCGGAGATCAGGAGGAGGGGAAGATGAAACGCGACTGCTTACGTAGCTCGTTGCCTGGCAACGTCTTCGACCAATGGGAAGGTAAGGAAAGGGAATGGAAAGGGTCTCCAAAACGCACTGAGGCGGCGGAGGGGTTGGAGGGGTCACGTTTAGACGGTCCTCGTTTTCTAACATTGAGTGTTTAAAAGACACAAGCAATCCTCTTCAAAAAAAGGATGCCAAGATGCCGAGACAACTTTTAATTGAAGGTGTGGAAATTCCCTGGGCGAAACATATTAAATATTTAGGTGTAATCATGGACGAGAAACTACGGTTTGACGAACATGTAAAAATGATTAACTTAGCAGCAGCTGGGAAAAGAGCTAGACTCTTCCCAATTTTTAATTCAATTGACGTGTCCAGGGAATTAAAACACAGCTCTATAAAGCAATCATCAGACCGACTCTCATGTACGCTGCGCCAGTATGGACAGGACTCATAATGCAGAAGTCCTGGAAAATACTCGAGACCGCGGAGAGAAAAATTTTAAAGAGAATAAGCAAAACACTGGGTCAGAATGTAGACCTCCACGAAATGCTAAAAACAAAAACAATTAGAGAAGTCGCCAAAGACTTGGCCACTAAATATAGATTTGCTCTCGAAAATAAAACAAATGACGTTCTCCGCGATCTCGCTATAAACAGAGTATCGGTCTGGGACAAGCACAAACGAGCACTGGCATACACAGGTGAAGAGGATTGGGTCCCTCCAAAAAAGCGGCGAACATAACATAATTTTAACTCTTATTGACGATTGTTGAAAATATGGGTGCGGTGCCTGCACTGTCAAGTATTTTATAACACGACGTTGAGTAGAGCCACACTGGAAGGCAACTCAAAAATTGCATATACCACGGGAGGGTATGAGCCACAGGGCCTGGTTGAACCCCGTTCACTGCCAAGGCAAGTTCTCCCCTGTAGATGCCCACTTAGTGGGCGAAATGCATAGGGCTTACCCTATAGTTTTTGGCTGAAGGAGTTTTCCACCACTTACCATCTTCTGTTTTTTCCTGATTCTTATGTGCTCAGACATTACTGAATCCAACCACCTGGTGAACCGCCCCTCAATTTGTCAGAGGAAGTGCATAAACTCATGTCGGCCGCCCGTGTTCGGTGCACACGTTGCACCCGTGCACGCGCCGGCCCTGGTCGTTTGTACCTAATATGTAGGGTTGAAGAGAAAAATTTAGCACGGAAATGGTTTGAAAATGCATCCATCGGAGGGTGATGAGGACATAAAATGGGGGGGCGCCCCCATCGTTTATTGCTAAGTAGTTAAGTATGAGTGTTTATTCTTTAAAATGAAAATATAGTCTGTACGTTCACGTCCATTTATCCGTCTTAAATTATCTATTCTACTTTCACTTACAAATCGCTTTGTGCTCACAATAGTAAAATCTCCGTATTTACGTTCATACCGTCGTCGTAGATAATTCATTTGACGTACTAAACTCTACGTGTGCACGAAAAGACATTGAATGTATCTCTATTAATAAAAGCCTTGCTGTGTGTCTGACGCTGACGTCATCAATGGCATTTTCAATGCGTTTTAACAAACTTCCCGATTAGGTGGAAGGTTGAAATTTCGCAGAAATGTTTGATTCAGATATAAAAATTAAATGAAGAAACAAATACGAAAAATGACGCGGGTTCAGCTCCAGGGGGGTGATTTCCATTTCCCCTAAGATAACACGTAAAAAGACACCTTTTTAAATGCAGGCTTTTATTCTTTTGGAAATTAAAATTAGAAATAGTTGACGTACGATCTTCGAATTTAAGATATGTTTTAGTAAAATTACCGCAGGTTCTTATTCTATTCATCTTTTTCCGTCTACCTTTCGAGATCTCTCATATTAAACATTTAAATCACCTATTTTGGGGAAATATCGGCTTTTAAATGGGATGTTGCCTTGCCGACCACGTCATTGTTAAACTTCGAGAATCGATTGCTGTCTCAACCCGCATACATGTGATATATAAGAGTGCCTTAAAATATCGTGGGATTTTTCGCGAAATTACGTAATCTTCATGGGACTGGGATTTAATTTGGATCCTTTTGCTTAACTAAACGACTATCTAGATGTAGAGTAAGAGAGAGGGGGATGTGGGGAGGAAGATAGGAAGAAAGGGATATAGAATGGAAGTTTCAGGGAGAGTAAGGAGGTATAGAATGAGCGGGAGGAAAGAGATGAAGAAGGAAACGGAGAAAAAGAGGGAGAGCTTTGGATTGTGATAGGGGCGAATGAGAGACTGGGAGGTGGGAGAAAAGAGGCAGAAAGAGGGAGTGAGACAGAGAGAAAATGAATGGGAGAAGAAAGGAGGGAGAGAGGGACGGCGTGATAGAAGGAATATTATTATTTATTTATTATTATTACTTCATTTTTGACAAGGGGCTCATCATTGGAGAAAACAAGAATGAGAAAGATATTCTCCCGAATCTCTATTTTGTAAAATTTTATACCGTCCCTTACTGAATAATTACAGCTGTTATTATTCATTTCTAAGTTCCCCTTTGAATTCCAAAACGCATGTACACTAGAAAAATAAACTAATTTAGAGATTAACCATAATAATGAGTTACGATTACTTAAGATGTATGGTTTCATAAGAATTACCAGTATTACGATGGGTTTTCAACCATAACTGACAACCTTCATATGAAAGCTAATACACTAGTCTTTATATAATTTGTCATTGTCACTGTCCGTCACAGTTCCTTTTGATAAAGTTTAACAATCTTCCCGGCTAGGTAGCAGAATGAAATTTTGCGAAAAAACTTGAATCAGTTACAAATAGGGAATGAAAAAAACCGAAGAGTCCTGTGTACGACGCCGGAGAATTATATATATTACTCTTATGATAACACGAAAAAGTCAATTTCTTGACTTGCAAGTATTTTTTCCTTGAAACTTTTAAATTTATTTGAGTTGTCGATAGATTGTATGGGATTTGCTACTTCTTATGGAGAAAAGTATGAAGGTTAATTTTCTTATCGTGAAAATTTAAATCTAACTTGAAACGTTCAAAATCACGTTTAAAGATTTATATATCCGTATCAAGAGGTCTTCAAAAATGTGCGCCAGTGTCTCACACTAAAAAAGAGTGAACTGAGAGTACATTAGCAGGGGCGGGTCGTCAGTTCGGGTGAATGTAAAAATGCAGCGAAAAACTTTTGTCTTTAAAAAATGATTTGGATGGATTGTGAAATGAAGAAAATGAAACGGCTATAAAATATGGTATACCAATCGAGTTTAAAACAAAACGAATTCAACTTAAAAAGAGGTTCTTCGATCAGGAACAATTCATTAGAAGTGAAGCAGAAAATTGAAAATGAATATTTTTGGTAAAACTTTTGATTTGGTGACATCACAAATAGGTATACGATTCAAGAAAACAATAGAACTAAGAAATTTTTTCAGTCTTCTCGCACCAGAGAAGATTTAATGTTAAGCGCATCTGAAATTTGTTAACTCAAAAATATTTCACGATATATATAAAAAAATTTTGATTCGAAGTTTACAAGACGAATTAATAACACTAACAATAATTTCAAATATGAGGATTGTATTAAACGAGTGCAAGGATGTTAAGGAATATTTGGAACTTCTGATTTTTAAATGGGGGCTAGCATCTGATCATTGCAACGTTTGCACAGCACCTATGATTTATTTGACTCTCTCAATTTCAGTAGCATCCATGGAAAGAGGTTTTTCGAAGATGAAGTTCATTAAAAATTACCTGCGTAGTTGTATGGCGACAAAAAGATTAAAAAATCTAGCAATTAATTTTCCCTAGAAATCTCAGATTTTAAGAAAATATATCAAATTGTGATGTAGTAATTAACAAATTTGCTAGGATGAAATCGATAAGGGTGATTTAAATTGTATGTAATACCTACAATATAAATAAAATTATTTTTAATTTTATAGTATAATGTAAATTCTTTTACTTTATTGATATTTTTAATTGAAGAAACTAGTGGTACCCGCAAAATATTTGGGGAATTTAGAAATCTTCAGGTTTAAATGTATTAATAGCAAATTGTCCTTATAAAATTAGACAACTGATATTTTCAATGGCATGTTTGTTTTTATAATTTATGTGAGCAACTTTAATTGTCTCACCCATACGAATAGGTAACATTCCAGTATTGAAATAAAGAAAGAAGATTTTTTCCTTTCGACAATCGTTAAAAATGCCTACAGCCCACACGCAAGTCTACTGAATAATAACAATCTTTCATTGCTAACGTTGAAATATATTAAGTTTGACATTACTTACAACATTAATTTCGATGCTTCATAAACAGAGCGAAGCGAATAACGCAATTCTTTCGTCTATTTTAAGGCTTAATAAATGCTAATTCAATCGGAGGCAAGAATACGGGTCGCCTTGGGAACCCCCGGAAAGAGTACGAAAAAGCCATAAAATTTCGAAAAGAAATTCGTGTCTCTGCGAAATTCTTCCGTGTAACATGTAATCATTGCAAGAGTAAGTTATTTTATAATTTTGCCTTCAAACAAATAAAAGTGGAGAAATTCGATCCATATTTACGAATTTGAATGAATTAAAGACCTTGAAAAATCAAAAGATTTGTGCAAACATATGGAGAAATATAATCGTCTCCCGGGGTCGAAAATAGTTTTCTCGGTGTCTCCTAGTTGGCAGAAACAACTCTATTTATATCATTTTCTCATTTTCTTTGCCCTTTTTTCCTAAATACCAAATTTGATGAACATTTGTCCTGTAGTTTCGCAGATGAAACATGCGGACGGACAGACGGACGGACACGACAGGGTAATAAGGCGTTCTTTTTTTTACTTTTTGCAAAGAACGCCTAAAATTGAACGCCATGTTGTCAGGTTGTTCCTGTCCGTCTGTTCCTCCATCCGCAAGTTTCATCTGCGAAACTACTTGTTGTTGTTCATCAAATTGCGTGATTATGACATAAGGGCAAAGAAAATAAGAAAGTGATTTAAATGGTTCACGTAACATGATCGGGAGTGCCACTTTACTGGTGACAAAAATAAACTTTTCTTTATATCTCTTAAAATATCACTTATAAATATACTAGGTAGGATTAGATTTAAATCGATAAACATAAAACCTAAAAACATAATCAGAAAATCATGATGATGATGATGTGAGAAAAATTTTATTCTCTGTATCGTAAAATTTTACTTAAAAACTTTTCTAACATAATTTGTAGAACTAGTCAAATAGTCAAATGTTTTGTTCAGTACATTTTTATCGAAGGAGTAGCCAATTTTAAGAAATTTAAATGAGAATGTCGTAATTCGCTTTGAGATTAGAAAAGTTCGTACTGAGTGAAATCTGAAGATCAATTGCTATATTTTTGACGTGTTTTGACAAATTTCCCAAATTGGCAGAAGACTGAAATTTGTTATGAATGTTTGATTCTTATAGTTAAAACAATTTATGAACAAATCTCAAAATAGATTCGGGTTCGACTTCAGGCGACAAATTTTATTTCCCCTAAGATAACCCGTAAAAATCGATTTTTCAACTTACAAGCTTTAACTCTTTTTCAAATTAAATTAAGAAGAAATTGACCTACGATCTACAGACAAATTTTTTTATGGAAATCTGATAACGTTTCCTTTGCTTGTCGTCATATCTTGCTCACGATTTAATATCGCTCAAGATTTACGTTTAAAATCATAATATTTGAAAAATGTAAGCTTTATAACGATAGATTGCCTCGCCTAACCTACCATTATTAAAGCTCGTGATTGTATTTTTGTCTCTATCCTTATACTACACTAGCGTAATTGTCCGTCAATTATGCGGGTATATTCAGATTATGTATTAAAATTAAGAAACTCTCCATTCTTCCACTATTTCTCTCTTCCTTACTCCAATTCCCTTCCCTCCTTCGCACTTTATTCTCTCTCCTTCCTATTCTACCTCACTCCCTCCTCTTTCCCATCTCTCTTCCTTCTTCCCATTCTCCATCCCTCTATCCCTCCTACTCTTCATCCTCCCTCTCCCTCACATTCTCCTCCCTTTCACCCTCACATTCTCCTCCCTTTCTCCCTCACATTCTCCTTCTCATCCTCCTCAGCGTGATATACGTAGAATATTTATTTGTTAAACATTACGCTAGACAACTCTAGTTTACCAAAATTATTTCAACTCTCTGGAACATACTATAATGTGAATTATATATATTTTTTATTTTCAATCCACATGAACTTTTGTTTCATTAAATTAAAATTTATATCTTTTATTCAGAGGAAATATCCCCTCTCAAAACAGCACCATAATCGAATTTACTTCTTAAATTACTATGTAAACCTTAAATAAACTAATTCCGATTAGCTCATTCTATAAATTTCTGCCACATTTTAAATTTCTGTATACAACCTTGATCGAGTTATTCGTGTTTTAATAACTTTACCCTCAGGCCAAAGGGCGGACAACATAGAATTTTATTGCTATTTTTGTGATTCTTTTAACTTCTATTACTCTCCCTGTTTCCCAAACAGTCCTCAAGTCCTCCATTCTCCTACCTGGCTCCCGTAACCTGTCGCCCAATCCTTAACTCTATACAATTTTTAAATGCTCGGTTTGTTAATTATAACGTCCAGCACGTTTATAACATTTTAGTACCTTTTCTATTCATTAAAATTAAATTTAGCTCATTATTACGATTGTTAATCTTTTTCGATAATATTTCACCTTTTTAGGTTTCCTTCTCGAAAATAACACAAAGAATAATTTTTACATTGATTGCTAAGAAAATCATTTCCCTCTCCTTCCGTCTTTCTCTTTTTCTCGTAATAAAAGACTTCAAAGCACGCTTGATCCTCTAAAATTTGAGGTAACAAAAGGATTTCGAGGAGTATCAATATAATTGGTTGGCAAGAGTACATCCCGTTAAAATGGCAAGGTTTCCCAAAAATATGTTAATTAAACATTTAACACGAGGAATTTCGAACTGTAGGAAAAAACAGTGAACAGAATTAGAAACGCTGATTTTCTTCTGTAGAATGGTCTAAGTTGAACGGTCGTACGTCAATTATTTCTAATTTTAATTACCAAATGAAAAATGACTGCTCGTGAAAAGGTCGACTCTTACGTGTTACCTTATGGAGAATGCAAACCATCCCCTGGAGTAGAAATCTGGACGTTTTTTGTAAATTTTCCTTAATCACAGCATTTTAAAATCGGAATAGATTACGTATCTACGACAAATTTCAAGTTTATATCTACATATTTGATAGAGTAGTTCGAATTTTAGGCGCGAAAAATCATAATTTACGTCATCACCGTTATACACAGAAGCATAGACAGAAATATCAGACCTTATACATTAGAAAATTCTTAAGGAAGGCGAGCTCTGAATGCTTTTATGCGAGAGAGAGAGGGGGGGGGAGAATGAGAGGGAGTGAGAGAGAAGGAGAGAGAGAGAAGGAGAGATAGAGAGAAGGAGAGAGAGGGATGGAGTTAGAGAAGGAGGGAGAGGGTGAGATAGGTAGATAATTGTGCTTATTAGGGCGAGATTGAGACTAGGAAGTCAATTTTTTACAGAAGGATAGAGGGAGAGAATTAGGGAGAGATGGCGAGGAAGATAGAGATCAAGGGATGGAGAGAGGAAGAGAGACAGGAGGAGGGAGAGGTTGAGATAGGTAGATAATTTTATTTATTAAAGCGAGATTAAGACTGCGAAGGCTATTTTTAGAGGAGAGTTGGGGAGATGGAGGCCAAGTGAGGGCTGGCGTGGAAGAAGGTGATAAAGGGGGGAGAGAGAGAGGGAGATAGTGAATAGATAAAAAATAATTGTATTTATTAGGGCGAGATTGAGACTAGGAAGTCTATTTTCCAGGGAAAATAGAGGGAGCGAGAATAAGAGGGAAGAGGATGGAAGAGCAAAATGGAGAAAGAATGTGAAGTGCCTATAATTTAATACCAAATCAACGCATTCCCGTTATATTTGAAGGGTAATTACGCTACCTTTCAATAATATCGCTTTAAGAAACGTAGGAATGGTCGCATTAATGCAAATGCATATTGAAGTAAACGTGCTTTGTTTATAATCGTTGTTACGAAGGATAGCTTATGTTATTTTTAGAATTCTGCAGCGGAGCTTAAAGCATTTTTGGGGCTTTTATATATTACCGCTGTGAAATAACACAATCGTGTTGATACAAACTATATTCGGTGAAGCTCATATCATGCAAGCAGTTAGTTTATCGTCAACATCGCAGTATAATCTGTGATAACTGTATTTAAAATGGATCAGGAGATAGCTCTTCATAAAGTGATTTTTAATTTTTTTTTTTTAAATTCATTTTGTATTATTACAAATTTTGCACTACTTATGTGTGCAGTGCAAGATATGAACATTTTAAATAAAAACATCGGTACTTGTTGTTAAAAACAGTTATTCATACTAAATCCCCATACGAAAGCTGCCGGGTGAAAATTCCTCCATATGTAATATTAGCGTGGTTGTTTTATAAGTGCAGCACTTAAGGCTTAAATATCCTATACTTCCCATCATTTTCAATAGGTATTATCAATTCTGAGGCTAGTTACATTAATTTTCTTTACTTTTTTGTCTACCACAGTGTCCTTTTCACCTTAACTACACGGGTATAAACAAGGATTGATTATATTTTTATGATATTTTTTCATTATATTTTCGAAAGGTTGGACATTGATGTCGATGCTCGTTTTTTATCCCAATATTGTTAACGGTTCGACCACATCGTATTATATGACCAAATATAATTTCCACCCTAGCTATACAGATTTAAACAATGATTTATTTTAAACAGCACTTAGCTAAATCATAATTTTCGTTGAGGCGGAAATAGATTTCGTTGCCCCCTTTTCGTTTGGATGTCGTATACAGTTCCATTCAATCGCACGTAATTTCACGACATATGTACCTTACTGTGCCGTCTGCAACAGCGCCTTTCTACATAACTATACAGGTGTAAACGAGGTCTTCTGGTAAGCTACACTTGGCTATATTTCCGTGAGGTTGGAACCCTTTTTAGACGCTACATTTTTTAATGTCGTTATCGTAAACGCTGCGATTGTATCATTGTGTCGTACATCACACACGTAAACGCTATGCATTACATTTACGTATTCAGCTTTGAGGATTTGCCAGCTCAGTGGCGTATTGTCAGCGGCTCAGTGGGCTGCTCATTTCGGCGGTGAGGATGCTGTGGGTTTGTCGTTGGTTGCGGCATAAAGAGGTAAGGAAATCTTTGGACATACTTATTTGGAATTAGAGTCGGATTTATGTAATCGGTTTATTCAAATGTATGTTATTTTTAGCAAAAATCAATGCTGGATTTACTCTTAGTTTTTACTTATCGTAAAGTGTGCCTATGCACTCGACGCAAATGTTTATTTGTTCATTAACCTCGTTAAGCATTGATTAAATGACACGGTTATTGTGGTATGACGCATTTGTATTTTCGTGTTGTAATCTGTTTCAACAGAGCAAATGTACTTACTTCAGGCGTACTTGGGAAAGTTGAGACATGGATGTGGTTATCGAGTAATCCAGAGTTTTTCAAAGTTACGGCAGCTGCGTAACGTTGGGACGCAAAACGCTCAATAAAGTTTCATCCAAGATATGCCTATTGACGCCAAATTCTTTCTCAGTTAATCAAAATCGATTAATGGGATTAAAAGGTTATTTGATAGTACCATTTTAGTTTTAAATAGAACCTTAGAAATTCGTGCTTGCATATATATTATTTTATTAGGTCGAAAAACGCATTTTGTATTATTACGGACCTAGCGGATGCAATTTTGAAAAAAAGCTGTAGAACATAGTTGAATGGATCTGTAAGCGAGTTAGGTAAAAGTGGAATTCGATCGCATTACAGAAGTATAATCAAATTTCCATCGTTACGTGTTTGTATGAAAATGTGACGCATGAATGATATATTAGATTGAGTTATAGGCCGCCGTGGTCATCCTGCGATTTCATTCATGATTAGAGATGTGTCAAATACCGATGCACGGTAGCATACTTGTGCTTCATCAGGGTGTGATTTTTTAGTATGCGGATTTTGTTTCCGAGAGCTAGAGGTGACATTTTCTTATCGTGAGAGCATTTCATTAATTAGAGCATGCAATTATCGATCGAGAAACTCGTTAACTCGTTAATAACTGCATCCACTTGGATGGGTTTCAATTACAAAGCTTAGCTGATTTCCTTTGGGCATCTTATATCTCTGATGTTTGTTTTGATTCCATGGAAGTCAATATAATCCTTCTTAACACTTTCTATGTCACCCAGAGAACAAACAAAGGCTGAGTGCTGTCCACATGGAGTTCAACTGAGAAAATACTCAGGCTTGTTTAAATATACAATGTTTTAAGACAAAATGCAGACAGCTATTAAGCTAAAGTATGACAATAAAGGATTAATGCTAAGCTTTCCACATTCACTATAATTATTTTTACTAGCACATAAACATCTTTATGGATTTTTGTAATGACCGCAATAACTACAACAAGGACAAACATAAACAACTATGCCCTAGGCCAGTGGCGTACCGAGGGGGGGGGGCACCGGGCCCGTGCCCCCCCCCCCCCCCCCCCCAAAAATAAATTTGGGCAATTCATGTTTTGAAAGAGGATTTAGGCAACCAATTTAAATAACATTCGTTGCGTTATATACGAGAAGGAATAAATTTTAATGTAGAACATTAATTACTCGCATATTAAAATCACAGAATCATCGTAGGTGTTCGAGACATGAAACAACGTACGCCTAAATAATGGAAGTTTGTTTTCCTGCCATAGATTTTGTAATACACGTCGAATCGATCAATAGATCGGCTTTTAAAGGTGCGTTTACACTATGTGAGCACAAAGGAAGAATATCTTGTAAATTATGGCAATATGCCATTATGGTATTAACTCTACTTCGATTTACAAAAGGAGATATCTGGCTTAAAAACGGTATATGTGGCTTATAAACTGTATTAGTGGCTTAAACACTGCATTTGAAATTTAGATATATTGAGAGAAATGAAAAAGGCAACAGTACTTTCTCTATCTACGTATATAGAGAAAGTAAAAATTCATATGAAGCAAATGATTTAGTGTAATTTTATTCGATTCTATATGCTGCAATACTCTCCAAAAATTAGCCGATTTGTCTCACAAATGATTACGATATTTGGATGCGATTACATTTTCGTAAAAAGTTCTTACGAAAGATATTCGCAAAATCTAATTTGCTGACTAACATTTTCAAGATGTTTTAAGAATTTTTGTGACGAATATTGCTGTTAAAATAACTTATATCCCGCAAAATCTGAAGTTTCCCAATGTTCACATTGACATTTAATTCAAAATATGTAATAGCATTGTTTTTCCAATACTACTCTTTCTTATTAGTTACTGGCAGGGCTGGACTTTGCATAGGCCAGCTAGGGCCGCCAATTTCAAGAGATCCGCCAGTTACAGAGGCCTCTGCTAGTACTTACATACCTGTGCTAGATAAGGACTTGTAAAAATAACAGTGATCGAGTAAATGGAATTATCATTAATTCTGCCACACTTGCTCTTCACAAAATTCCAAAAGCGTTTCTTTTCTCACACATTCCTTCAAGCTTATCTTACTATCCCTTCCCATATTCCGACCGAACGTTGACCGTAGGAGGAGGGAGAGGGTCTCGGGTCCCTTACTTTGGTCTTTCTCTTTTCTCCGCACGAATGGGCCAAAGGAAACGACCCCTTTAATAGTTTCCAGATGTAGGAAATTTCCTAGTCCTTTTTGAAAGAGGGAAACTATTTGATAGGATTAGTCTCATTTTGTTTCTCTTTGAAACAACATCAATAGTTCAAGTTCGTATGTTTCGTTTAGACTGAACACTGGATAATTCGTTTGAAAATACGCAAAGGTGATTAAGATATTCTTCTGAAATAATTAATTTTTTTGGTTTGATCTCAACATTTTACGTTGGTCACGAGTGTTTCTCTACAGACGAAGGGAACAGCTTCGGAAGATCTTGGTTGTCGACAAATTCTTTTTCCCAGATACTTTCCCAAAACGGCCACATTTTACAGTACCCAATTAGCAGTATTTGGTAAGTAAAGCTAATTATTTTATGATGTGGAATTTTGTTTAATTTTCGTTGTTAATAATAATGTCCTTTAGGAGACTGAATTCCCTTCCGTAATGTAACTGGATGATTTTGATAAAGTAATTTGAATTAAACTTATTAAAACTTTAATAAAATGTTATCGTAATTTCCTTTATTAGAAGAACACATTGAAACAACACCGTTAGTAGAATTACCAGTACTCACATCAGCTTCATCTATATCCTTAACAGAAACTCGGTTTGAAAAGTCAGAATCATGTAAAATTAACTGTAGTGATATTGGTCTGTGGCCAATACCTCTGATTGATAATCAGCTAGTCTTTGAAATTGATAAAGGTCCAAACAGGGATAGTAACTTTGACTTTCCTGTGAATGAGAGTAATAGGCGTTTTCCTGCATAATTGTACACCCGGAAACTTTTAAATGGTGAATTCATCGATCGTCGTTGGCTAGTTTGTTCTTAAAAACTTTACTGCGTTTTCTGCTTCTTTTGCATGTTGTCTTCTGATTTAAAAAAAAAATCAAATTCTGGATTCAAAGATTGGAAAAATCTTTCTATATTGATTATTTTTATTACATATATTACACGCCAAATTATTTTTTATTATAATATGAATTTCAATTATTTATTATTCTGCCCGCGAATATGTTATTCCATATTACTGTTGAAAAATAAATACTGTAAATTTTTATTTGAAAATATAATTATTATATATTTCAAAGGTTAAAATTTGTGCATATTTTCAGTAAGCTGTGTCCGGGTGTCCCGTTTCCACTGAATAGCCATTCTTATTCATTGAAAAATTGTTAGTCTCAATTGGCCACTACATTTACGAGGTAAAAGTTCACTTAAAATTGTAAAATTAAAAGTTTTAAGTCAATAGCATTAATTTTTCTCATGCTAAGTATTACAATTATAAGAAATAATTTATTCAAAAAATATTTACAGTGGTAATGGATGATAAAAGAAAGTCGGGAATAGGAACTATATTCAAGTATTTGACCAAAAAACCAAAATTGGAAAACAGGATAGTCCTATCAAAATCACCCGAGACGGGTGAAAACTTGCAGACTGCATCGAATAACGCTACTGGAACATTAATTAAATCAGATATCGCGGCTTACAAGAGCTTACTAATAAATGAAGATAAAGTGGATTTTATACATAATTTGTGGAAACCAGATGATCTTTTTCTATTTCCATAAATGACTGAAAAAAATGGAAAGAAAAGAAAATTTCAATTGCAATGGCTGCACAAATATGAGTGGCTTGCTTATTCGAGACTAGATATATGATTTTGTAAATATTGTTGCTTATTCGCGCCAAAAGAAATTGATAAATGTAAATCTCAACCTTTAGGTCAACTCGCATCAAGTGGGTACAATAATTGGAAACATGCAGTTGAAACATTTGAAGCTCATGAAAAAGCGTTATAACATTCAAATTCATTATGTTCTTATGAAAGCCTATGTGATATAATGACAGGCAAAAGAATACCTATCGACAAACAGCTCGATACGATGAGAATGAAACAAGTTTTTGAGAATCGGAAACGCTTGGAACCCATAATCATGACTATAATGTTATGTGGACAGCAAGGTATTGCACTACGAGGTCATGTGGACTCTGGAGAGTTTAACATTGAAAAAAAGCCTGTGAAAAATGAAGGTAATTTCCGTGCAATCCTTAGAGCAAGGCTAGATGCTGGTGACACCGATTTAAAAAATCACTTTAAACAATCCCGGCGAAGCAGTACCTATTTAAGCGCCAACATCCAGAACCAAATAATAGAAATTTGTAATGATTTGAATCTGAAAATACTTGTTAAAGAAGTAAATGATGCAAAGTTTTTTGCTATTTTAGCAGATGAAACAACAGACATTTCAACAACTGAGCAATTGACATTATGCGTAAGATACGTAGATAAGGAAATTAGAGTTTGCGAGAAATTTTTACAGTTTGTTCCAATTATCAACACTAGTGGAAAAGGTTTGGCTTTTACCATTATAGATAGTTTACTATAATTTGGTATTGATATTTCCTACCTTCGAGGTCAGGGGTATGATGGTGCTGCTTCCATGAGTGGCAAATTTGAAGGTGTTCAGGCACATATACAACAACAGCTCCCTCAAGCAATATGTGTACATTGCATCTCGCATTGTTTAAATTTAACCATTGGAAACAGTGCAAATAATCAAGATATAAGGAATTGCTTAGGAATTATTGAAAAATCATACACTTTTTTTAACACTCCAAAGCGATTAAATATATTATTTAAAAAAATTAGCGAGTTTATTCCCAATTGTAGGCATCTGCGATTGAAGTAGATGTGCCCAACTAGATGGATAGAGCGTCATGATTCTGTCATGGTAATGGTGGAACTTTTAAATGCAATTTACTTAGCGCTCGAAGAAATAAGTGACTGGAATGACAAAGACACTTCATCTACAGTACAGATTCTTCAGAGTGCAATATTCCAAGGAAAATTTTTGGTGTCTTTGTATACAAAAACTGTACAGTTATAGGCTGCCATTAAGTAGAGAATTACAAAGTGAAAAAATTGACTTAATTTCCGTAATACATCTGGTTGAAGATGTAACATCTGCTCTAAAATGTATCCGAGAAAACGCTGATACAAACTTTGCAAATATTTTCAAAGAGGCAACAGAAAAAGTAGCAGATTTTGGAGTTGAAATTACAATACCGAGGATATCGAAATATAAAAAAATAGAAATAATATTCCTACTTAATCAGCGGAAGTTTATTACAGGCGATCTATGTTTATTCCATTTTTGGATTGTCTTGTGACACAATTAGAGTCGAGATTCTTGGCTCATAGAAGTATTTTAAAATCCTTCATGTGCCTCCTTCCAAAAGGATGCAGTTCTACATCAGACGTAGATAGCCTATCAACTTTGGCAAAATGTTATTCCGTGGAATTATGCGATTCAGTCTTAGAGAGTGAACTAAAGCTTTGGCAAAAACGGTATGAAAACAGGATACCCCCTAAAAATGCATTAGAAGCATTAATGCAATGCAATCTAAATATATATCCAAACATTCATTATTTATTAAAAATATTTGCAACTCTGCCGGTATCAACCAGCACAGCAGAGAGAACATTTTCAACGTTAAGAAGAATGAAAACTTACTTGCGTAATTCCATGGGACAGAAAAGACTGAATGGTTTAGCGCTCCTCAACATTTATAGGGAAATGGAATTGCTCCCCAAAGACATATTAGATGAATTACAAAAAAAGACCGAAGATTAGATATAAAATTATAATTGTGTTACCCAATTAATTTTAATTTTATGTTTTAGTAAACAAAACCTATAAATATTAATTTCATGATATGAAAAATTGAAAGATTTATATTAAAATTCAATGTTAATATACATATTTCTATGAGAAACTGAGAATGTTTGTTCTAAATAACAGATAAATTTGTAACCAACATTGTTTTTCATTTTATATGTTTTTATGAAAGCCTATATGCAGAGGCTGATTTATGCATAGGCGCTAGCTGGGGACCTTGTATTTTTTATGACAACTTATTTTTTATTTGTAAATGAACGTATTTTCTTTTGGCTGTAATGGTATAACTGTTCTAATTATTAAATTAAATATATTTTATCCACAGGATAATAAATGCGTTGTTAAAAATATGTATTTTCATACACTAAATCAATGAGTTTCATTTTAATATACCACTGCCTATGTATATGTTTGTTTGTGAATACATGCATGTGTGTGGAGGTTTACATATAATAATGAAAACATGGAAATGAGTGTTTAACATTGTGGGCCCCCAAACAAAAATCCTGGCTACGCCTATGATAAGGAGCATTATAATTGATTTTTCGTTTGAACATCCAATGCGCTACGTACCCTCTTAGGCCAACTTAGTTTCAATTAGTACGAACGCTTACTCCTAGGTGGCAGGATGTATCTTACAGTGAGTGACACATTTCACTGCCGGTATTTAAAAAAATCCATGCATATAATTTTGAAAATTAATTCTTGAAATAGGGAAATAAAACGCGATTATTTTAACTCCTTGATATAATGTATTTGTCCAATTAGCCATTTCTGGGTTATATCTATACGTTTGTTTTTGTCATAGCAAAGCAACTGCCCAGGCAGGATATGAGCCGATAGTTCCAGGGGTGGCGTTACACATATAAGAATATATAAAATATCCATCAAACATGTATTTTTTCATGGAGATTACTCAGTAACTCATTTGTATTCAGGTATATGCTTTTTGAAAATAGCTACCATAGAAGGAATTTTGAAACAGAAAACGGTCTTAATCGGTTAAAATTTGAATCAGTAGGTCACGTTAAACGTGTCATGCAAGCTGTTGCAATAAGAGGATTTTCGTGTAAATGTATGCAATAGAATTTGAGGCCTTAATCGAATGTAGTGAGTTGATGGGTGTGCTATATTTCCCAACAATAATTTGAAAAACCAACGACTTCTTCCGAGAGGAATAAGAAACCAAGGGTTTGTCGATGCCAAATTCAAATATGTACTCGCTTAGCTCTTTCTAGTGCTGCTGTACCAATTAAAGATTTAACAATAAGAAATTTGTCAATGTGAAATCCCTTGGGTTTATTTTTCTATCCGGTATTATAAACGCACAGCCCTGTAAAATAAGCTCCAAACTAATTTCATCATTTTATATCTATCGGGTAAAAATTTCCACTTCTGTTTAATATGATAATAAATTTTAATTCCAAACATTGTTGTATTACACGAAATTGTTTCCTTTTATGCTGTTCCCGAATAAGTTATTCTACAAGTTTTCCATCTGTGAGCCGAGAGTATTCCTTATAAATACAATTCTTACGCATGTTTTTAACTATATTAACGATGTGAAAGAAGAAAAATTTACGAACGTGATATTTTTTCAGTAAGTGCAGTTTTTAAAACTGTTTTGATTATATGGTCGTTGATACATTAAATGTTTTTAAAACTTGCCTTTTTGATACTCCTTCATAGGCCCTTTTCTACTAATGCCAATAGCGGAAATTAAGACTTTTAATTACAAGGGTTCGATCAATACCAAGCTCCAGTTAATCATTGTGCCTAGAAATATTTCGGCAGCAGCCACTCTTTTTCTCAACTTTACCAATAAATCTTTTTCATATAAATTGCTCCTCATTTTTCGTTTAAGGGTAAGATTAAAAGCTAACTTGTCCCTCCGGTATGTAGAGATTATATTCTCACTCTTTGTTAAATCAGCCCTGGCTCTTAATTTTTGGCGCTGACGCCGATTTCTGAAGCAAAGTTGCCCTTTCCTGGTTTATTTTCATAGTTTTTATGTAATTAATTGCAGTACAGCAAAGTATACATTTGTGCCGTGAAAATGTTAAACTTCGAATGTGATTAAAAGCAGTGGAAATAAAGAAAAAGGGGTTATCTTAATCTTTGAGTTAGGTGTCCTTACGATAAGCACAAGTAAAGAAAAGTATATTTTTTCTCGAGGCAAATGTTCAACAGTAAGAGTAAGGGGAAGTAATGGACAAAATATTTTATTTTGTTAAATAACGATCAGCTATTTAATAGGGGAGTTATTTTAGAAAACGTATTTCTCAAGTCTTACATTTGTTAACTTTTCGTAAAAAGGGAAAAGTTGTCTCGTTTTCATGAAATTAAAGGGGTTTTAGGTCTTGATTATTTTTTATAAATACTAACATGCAAGCGACAAGAAATCATAGAGCTGAGAGACTAAATCAGCCATACGGACTGACTTCTCTGAGTAATCAGATGGATAAATATGTGGATTGAATATTACTTAACACTTTTAAGACGAGCGGTTTATATTTCCGCGCAGGTAATACAGGCATTTACATTGATTAATTGTCTATGGAATCCATAAAACATTAACATTAACGAATTATTCAAACAGTTAGAAATATTAAATTGTCGAATGATTTCTCTATCATGCATACATCTTGTTTCTAGATTGAATAGTGTTTTCATTAAGGTTTTTAAAATATTTATAAATGAGGCACGTTATTAGGTGGTGCGTAGAATGAGCAGCCACTTTTTAACCCATAAATACTATGTCATATTTCTTTTTCCTTAGCTATGTCCATGGACTCTTTTTTATTAGTTGTAATAAAAAAGTGGTATTTCCTTAAGAGAGAAAATAAACTGTAATAATACATATCGATTCCATATCGAACGATTTATATGGAGGTACATAAAACTCGATGTTTTTTTGCCTTTTCGTTGGTTAAAAAAAATCAAACAATTTTGTACAAATTTTACCTATCAGTCTGTATAAGTGTTATTATCAATATTTCGCATGTAAACTTTTCTAGTTTTGTTAAGCGGTGATAAACCTCTTCTAATCTAACTCAGAATGAAAATATATGTAAACTAATATAATATCATTGTTAAAACTCAACATCTTATTTAGTTGTTTTTGATGAAGGGTTTCTAATAGATAAAATATAGAAACCAATGGCGCCAAGCGGAAATATAAGTTTAGTGAAGCCATATCTTGGCAGTATCCTTCAACAGAGATGACGACGATACAGATGTCTCAAAGGGCAACCGCAAAATGATGATATGTTAATACAAAATCTGAAGAAGATTAACCCTGTGGCACGCTTTTTTACATTTTCTTACCACATCAATGTAAACTTTTTGTTTTCGAAAAATCTGGTCACCTCAGTGATACTTCAAAAATTGAACCGATTTGCCTAGGGCGGGGGTATCAAAAACGAGGCCCGCGAAGCAAGATACTTCATAATTTTACGAAGCTCAAACTCAAAAGTATTTATTTTAGAATATTTTTAAATAATCCGCTAAGTTGAAAAGGAAGCATTTTAAAATATATTTTGCAGAGGTTTTCACATAATTCTAAATCGTATTTTAGAAGTGCTTTACTTTGTTTCAAACGGTACTCAACGATTATATTTCCTATATACGGTTTTAAACTTCATTAGAATACATACCGGATACTTTTCACTTCGTTCACTACACATCAAACTAACTGAACTATAAAATGCACAGATATAGAAATGAATGATATTTGAGTAAAGTCTGAGTTTATTTAAATGATAAAGATGTCAATTTACCTTATCAGAGGAATGGTAAAAGCCTTAGCATTCGTTGATTACTAAAAATAGGTTTTTAACTTCAGACATTTATATCTATCTACATGTATCTATGTCTATAAGCAACTCTTTGTTAAAATAAAACTACCCCCCCCCCGGCGTGTGCGACGTAGCCTTCACGTGCTCTCTTTCCCATGCCTCCAGCGCGAAATTTTCATTAAGTTTTGTTTTCGCTACGGCTCTGATTTATGTGCTTTCAGAGAATGAATATGCAAGCCAATGCTGTCTGATTTCGTTCTGTGGTTCCTCGTTGTCTGTGTTTACGTGTTAGTATTTTTTAAAATTTTTTTTTCTATCTCGGACCTGGCTGTAGCAGTGCTTACTCAGTCTCCTCTGGCCTATTATCTTTCGTGCGTTGCGTCTCAGACTTTCATAAGAGCTCTCATCTTCCTGGCTCTTGTTTACGATTCTTCGAGCTGATGGTCGAGGTTTTTTAGTGCCTGCATTTGCGTCGGGTATTTTTTTTTTTTCATCTTGGGTCTGTCCTTTAGCCGAACCCCTATTTAGTTCACCATGGCTTGTAGCTCTCGTGAGTTGGCGGATTGGGAAGTGTTTTGGAGAAATATAGTGAAAGTAGTGTAGATATATATTCTGAAGTTTCGAACGGATACTCTATTGATTTCAGTTCCGAAGAGGAATTGGAAGATTTAACTCACTCCACTGTGAATATTCAAGAGAATATTTGGGGAGATGTCGACAGTGCTAACCCTCTTCGGCCTTTTGCGTGTGATTTAGTTGGAAAACAAATAGTGCAGGTGTTATCAACAGATTATCCCTTAAGATATTTTGAGTTATTTTTTGATGATCTAATTGCCCTCATAGTGGTTGAAACTAATCGTTACGCGGAACAATTCCTTGCCCGCGAGAAAAATAAGATCACGTCTTTAAAAAATCGCGCTATCAAAAGTGGTTTGCTTTGCTAATGTTGATGGGAATCATTCAAAAACCAACTCTCAGAATGTATTTTAGTAGAAAACATATATTAGAAATGTCATTTATTCCAAATGTAATGAGTGAAGAAAGATTTTATTTGTTGAGCAAATTTTTGCATTTTGTAGATAATACCGATAAAGACATTGTCCTATTGTATAAAATTCTACCTATCAGTGATTATTTGAAAAATAAATTCCATAAAATTTATATACCGGGTAAAGAAGTATGTGTACCAGACGCAGCTGAACTACTAAACGTCGGAGGAGCAGCACATAGTAGAAATTGGATTGAAATAAATGTATGAATTTATTTTTTATTATATAAAATGGACAATTTTAAATAGGACATAATTTTTTGGAAATTTTTGAAATGGTAATTAAAGTACAAAAAATATTAAAGTGAATGCATGCATAAAGTATTTTGTGCTTGCGAAAAAAAGTCACGCTGAGCGATTTAAATGCCCTAGATTAAACTCTCGTTTGAGGGGCTACTAAAATAAATTTTCAACCCATGCGTTTGACGATAAATGAGAATAATTTCCGAGTAATTACGCTAAGCTGGATTTTTACTTTTAATAAACTCGCGTAAAATAAAGTGAAATCGCACTTTGTGAGATGTGAATATTTAATATACATTTCTCTCTTCTAATTGATTCGTGTTCGCTCATTTCTTAATCATGGCATCAGAATCCTCTTAAAATTATTTGTTTTGCATCGCATTCTCCCTATCCCTGCCAACGTCCTCTATCCTATATCTATCCTCGACTACTTCTTACTTTTATTAACCCTTAGTCCTAACCTAATAGGGTAGACTAAGACTATCTTCAGCTCTGAAATTCCATGATATTGCCAAATCGCAAACCCGAAGGAACCGAAGGAAAAACAGAGACAGCGGTAGACCACGGTGTCCAAACGTGGCTGCTAAGTGGCTGATTTGAGTATTTCCTAAGAGATCCGTCGCTCAACTATTCAAACAGTTGGAAATATTAAAATGTCGAATGATTTCTCTTTCATGCATTCATCTCGTTGCTAGAATAAATAGTGTGTTGATTAAGATTTCCTTTAAAAACATATCGCTAACTTAATGTCATTACAAAAATTAATGATCGCTCATGGACTATCAAATTTGTAGAACGAGCAGATAAAATCTTGCAAAATTTTTCATGGTCGCATGTAGGCAAAATATTTTAAAAAATCCAAATGGAAATATTTACGAAATTGAAGTCATCCTATCTTCAAATGGCGATAGTTTATAAAACCTTTTTTGAGACAATTAATTGTATTTATTATCGATCGGTCATAGGCTCCCAACTTGAATAATGTTCGGACGAAATTTCGCTGCCGCTCGCACGCGACACTCGGCAGTAGAACGGAATCGATTGATTTTTCATACCTCCGGTTTTATTTTCATGGCCTCTTTGATTTTGTATGCTGCTATTGTGTCTTTCGAATCCGCTATATCGGGTACTAATTCTGTGCTCCTGCATGTGTTAGTGATGGGTTATCGTTGCTTTTGTACCCCTTCGTATGTACTCGTCCCCTGGTACAAAGGATTAGGGCCTTAGGCTTAACTGAAAGCTTGTCAAACTCTATGCCACATCCAACCTAGGAAGGGTACGATGAAGCATGGGTTTTTAAAGGGTAAGGGAAAGAATTGACAAAATATATTATTTTGTTATTTAACGAACAGCTATTTATTAGGGAATTATTTTAGTCTTACATTTGTTAACTTTTCCTTAAAAGAGAAAAATTGACTCCTTTTCATGATATTAAAGGAATTTTCGGTCTTGATTATTTTTTATAAATACTAACATGCGAGCGACAAGAAATCATAGATATAGACACATGCAGGCCAAGGGACTAAATCAACTATACGGACGGACTTCTCTGTGTAATAAAATGGATAAATATGTGGATTAAATATTACTTTATAATTTAAAGACGAGCGGTATATTTTCCGCACAGGCAATACAGGTATTTACATTGGTTAATTGTCAGGAGAGATTGAGGGGGAAGAGAGGTTAAGAGGGAGAAGGGGGAGAGGAGGGAGAGAGGAGAGGAGAGAAGGATATAGAGGTGAGTGTAAGAGGGGATAGGCGTAGGGGAAAAAGAAAATGGAGTGGTGGGGAGAGAGTGGGCGGAGAGAAGGGGAGAGAGGAAGGAGTGAAAGGGGAGGGTGGGATGAGAGAATGGGGATGGGAAGGAGAAAAACGAGAGAGAAGAAAGGGAGGGGGGAGAGGGGGTTGAGAGGGGGAGAAGGATGAGAGGGGGGAGATGGGGGTAGAGGGGGTAGAAGGGGGATAAAGGGGGAGGAGAAAAAATAATGTAGCCAAATAGTGGCAAATCAAGTCGTATATTGATGCCAGAATGGAAAAAATTTCCAGCGCTTCATTTTCTGGGAGAATTCAAATGATTGTCAGTAGTTTATCAATTAATCAAACAATAACATTTACCATATATATATATATATATAAACAATTATATTTTCCCATAAATTTACACAGGAATTTCGATTTTTGAAAGTCAAATACATTTACTATATATATAAAGGTTTTTACGCTCACACCTCAGAAGTTATATTTTAATCACGCTACAAAGTCCCGTTTATGTTCAACAAGTAATTCCGCTCGTTATAAAAAGCGGAAGCATTGAATAAATCCGTTTTCGGAGAGGACACTCAAGTGATATTCAGTTATCTTGATAACGATAATCTAAGGAGCATATGACGCCGAAATGGTAAAATAAGTACATACTCATGAATAGTATAATAGATGATTAAAAAGGCAATGATCATGGCGTTTGATCTTTAAAGATATTTACACTGGTAAATTGCGCTACACTCTAACGATGAATGTTTATATAGTTAAATTTTTATTTGAAAACGGATGCAATAATAACCTGACAATTTTAACATTACACATAAGGAAGGGGGAATATGGAAACTACATAGTATAGCATTGCGTACATTTTTCCCTTTCTTTGTTATTCGCCCTTTCAAATTGGCCGAAATAATCACCGGCATCGATCGATAGCAAAAGAACTTTCAATATCTTATATACGTATGTTTCAGGGCAGCGTTGGTTAACTTCGACATGAGCTGTTAAAAGACGGCAAGCGAACCACATCTCGTCTTTCATCGAACCTCCATCCATTAACAGTATAATGCCGCCCAAGGTATGACCAAGATTTTTCGCAGGTCCCTTCCTACACCCTACAGACAGCTTGCGGCCTCCGTGGGACCATGTTATCACGGTTACTTGGCGCTACTGCGCCCCGGTTTTGGCATGCGTAACGAATGCCCGTGTGCAAGACCCTTTTTGGCCATCCTTCTTTATCACGAAAACGCAATAACAAATAGAATGTTTTATACATATTTTCTTTAAAAAGTACATTAAGACCATCTTAATAAGAAAAATATGTATTTGGACCGTCCGTCCATTCTTGCTGGGTAAGGTTAGCAATGTCCCCTATGTCCATTCAGTTCCTGCTCAGTTATTGCATCTAAACATATATTTCACGAACTTAAATGTATGTAGGTATACAGTATACATCAGGCATGTCAATCCCAAAGCGGCGTTAGGGCCCCATTTAAGTGATAGGTTTTATAGAAAGACTTGAGTTGTTAAATGAGAGCCATAGCTGACAAAAACGTTATGTTGAAGATTGGATTTCTGTTTTGCCATTAAAAACAATAATTTGGAGAATTCGCTCTATTGCATCTCAATAACTATGACAATTAGTTAAGACAAAAATTCTAATTCCGACCACGCAAAGGCACAGGAAGGGTCGCCAATTATACATACCCGCTATAAATAAAAAATAAACCGCGCAATATACATTGGACAAACTTTCTCATATACGTATATACGTTTGTTCGAATGTGTACGCTTATAAAAAATCCCTTATACATCAAAGTTAACCGTAGTTTAGCGTGGTATATTATAATACCACTAATTGATATGTAATAATTTTTGGGACACATGGCAGAGTTAGTATTATTCGCGACATCATGATGTACGATTGGATGGATAATAATCAAAATCCTTATAGCCATTTTTGAGTAAAACGAATTTTGTTTCAAAATATCCTAAAATGGAGTACTCTTAATTGTAGCGCAATATCGTTCATCTCTTCAGGGTATCTGTTATAAATAATATTTTCCAAAAATAAGATAAATCATTCGATTTAGTTTAAGCGTCTAGGCTGTAGTAAGATTTTGAGTGGATCGCGGCGAAGGTGTGACGTCATAGAGCTTAGGTAAAGTAGTTGAGCGTACATTTTAATGTCACTGGACGACATATAGTAAAATTAAGAGATATATGGCTTACGGAGTATTACTTGTGACATCAAGCTCTACAATTGGCTGGATTTTTAAGCAAATTCCCTGTAGCCATTTTTGAGTAAATACAATTTTTCTAACAATGGCTAAGAATAAACAACCACTTGATTCTTTGATAAAGTTTATCGACTCGATTGAGAAAATCGTTCGGGAACTTGAATACATATCGAACTGGAGTGAAACAACAACTGCTTCTATGGCTAAAATCTTGCTAACAGCTATACTGGATACAGAGGCAGAACTATGGCAAGGCATTGCCTTTGGACCTCGGCCCCGGAGGGGCCTCAAAAATTATGAAATACACCTCATTTAACGATTTAGCGGCGTCTGCAGTATAAAATACGACCGTTGCCTTTTATATTATATGTGTCAGCGACAAGGACGCATTATCCTTGTCTCAGGGGCGGATTGATCTGCCGAGAGATCGGGCAAAATTCTGGTGGTCCGATGCTGCCTCTGGGCCGAGATTGATTCGGTCGTGAGCTGTTTGCTATCCGTATTCTTAAGCTGCTTCAGCTACGAACATGTCCGTAAGACTGCGGCGTCGTTAACAGGGGCGATAGCTTGAGTGGCGGCAAAAAAATTTCATGAGGGTCATGTACCCTTTTATCGGTCTCTTCCAATTGTCTTATATTTACTCTCTCCTCGGTTTTTCCAAACTCGAGCCTTCTCACCTCTCCTCCCCTTGCAGTCCCGAGGCATGAAAGTCCGAGGAGGACGCGGGAATTCGCAAGACCCCTCCTGCAGTTCCCCTTTGTTTCCACGTGCATTCATTCGGGCACGGTCATATTCTTCGGTTTATTTGTTGCTGCTCTTGTTTGAGCCCCCTTTGGGTCACTTCCTCATAGTAATTTCTACGCCTTGAGGACGGGAAATATATTCTCACATCATTGTTTTCAACCCCTTCTCCTTTAAAATTTCCTCCTCTCTCGCATTTCATATCGGTGACATCAAAGAAGAGCAGTTTGTCTAGTTCCAAAACGTCCATCGTTGCGGTAATGACAGTCAAGAGGTGTGCACCTTTTAGTGTTTGAAGAATCTGTTAACAAGTAATAGCAGATTAGATTTTCTTTGGAATTATTGCTATGTTTGTCTTTTCTCAAGATGTTATGTGAGTTTTTAGTGTTAATATTATTCTTTTCCCATTGGAGAATGCAGGTTTTTCACCCTGAGAGCTGGAGATATACCAAGTTCACGATCAACGGAGTTTTTTATACAAGGAGGTTAGTATATATTTTTATTCGATTTTTTATTTAGATTATCATTCACGCTGGGGCGGATTCTGAAACTTCTCAAGGAGAGGGTGATTGCCCCAGTAGCCCCTTCCTTCCTTGAGTGATATATTTCCGATTACTTTATTTCTTTAATATCCTTAGCCTTGTCAGAATGGATCTAGGGCAATGGTCCCTTGTCAGATATTTCTTTCGTTTGTCGTTTGCAGCGCCGGCACGTGCCTATTGGCCGTCCGTGTGCGGAATCAAGTTGGCCGCCACTTCGCCCCACTCCCTCCCGCCCACCTATGTACACATATCTCGGAATCTCGCTTCATTACCATCAGCGAATTTTCAATTCCTGTTCCGAGTGTTCTTGCTGAATTATCTGTACAGCAGGGATGCTCATGACCTCCATCGCCAACCCGTTTTAGGTAGATTGCGTAAAAATTTCGTCGCCTCTCCCATCTAATAGAACAGATGTCCCCCAACCACCGCTTGCCCAAATATCTAACGATGAAGACGGACCCCAAAAGATGTAATATCTACGCTTCACGGCATTGCAAAAAAGGCACTTGCCTAATTCCAATAGGATCATCCACCGAAAATATAAAACGAGAAATAAATTGTTTTCTCTAGTTAGAAGATAGAAACAAGATGATCCAAACAGAACTTATAATGCCTACTTTCCATTTAATTATTTATTTCATACTTATATTGGCTTTAATAGCTTAAAAATAATCGCGGGTATGTCGCTCTTTCTGTTCACAAATTTCATAATCTAGCGTTATAAAATACTACAAATACATTAAACGAAATATTAAATCGATCAAGCGTATTTGTGCGGCAAAATTAACGCGTGTACGTATTGGAATATACGCAATCTGAGTCCGACAATAGTTGTTGCTCTGGCAACACTCTCGTAATGAGTAATAAAAACTGAAAAATCGCCAGTATTTACGCGAAATTTGAAGAAATGCAATCGATAAGCTCAACTCTATGATAAAAATTATAATCTTCATATTTTTCCTCGGAGAAGAGTACAAAACTCGCTCCGATATTACAATTCTAAGATATTTTAATGTGCAAGAGATAATTACTCTGCACGATGGATTTCAGATTTCCCATGTAAATCAAATGGAAAGGATAGTTCCTGGAATCGAACCCGGGACTTCAATCTTCGCAACAAAAACTATCCTCTGGAGCTCAGCCTATGTAGGAAGAGATTTTCTACAAGTTTCATGAACATCGGTCTATTGGTTCAAGGGTTAATTGGGGGACGGACGGACACACAGACACAACGACAAAACTATAAGCCTATTTTCATTCTGGAATCTAGGCTAAAAATTTATCAGACTAGATCACGACCGAGAATATTACCATAGCGACCTCCAAGTTTGGAAATTTTGCCTAAACCAGTTCTTTACTGTCTTTTGTTTTACTAATCGCGAGGCACTGTCAACCGATGAGACAGAAACCTTACTCCCGAGGTTGTTGAAGCAAATCTGTATAATGTTTTATTTGCCAGTAGATTTTCAACTGTGGCATAAATTACATTATGTATATATAGTTGATGAGACCAATAACATACAGATAAGGATTTTACGTATTTATTTATAATCACACCATTAATAATATGAAAAACTTTATAGATTTATTTACGAACTCTAATTGGACAACACATGCACAAGTTTTTCATTCTGAAAACAAACAAAATATTTCATTTGCTTTGAAACAGTGTAAAATTAATACTATAAAAAGAACTTCCCAAATAACTTTATTTGATCATCAAGACATATGATCAACTTCAAAAGAAAATGAGCAAATTTTGTGTGATGCATTTCAAAATAGCAATAAAAAAAGTGGAAATTTCGGCAGTCGTTACATAAAGTCAGCACGTCTGGCTTTTAGTTCAGAAGTTTATTTAATTAGCTGGTGAGTGTCTAATTTATCTTCGATCTCATGTTCGATTGAAATGGTTGCCAAATTACTGCTTTTTTGAGCCATTGTTGACCTTAAAATTTTTTTATAATTTTTAATGTAGAAAATGATGTTTTTCACCAGTGATCGCGCCCTGCGATCGTCATTTTACAAGGTCACCAACATTGGTGTTCCTTCTATTTTATTGTGGGTCATTTCCATTATTTTTATCACCAGTATACCCTTTACCTGTATCCTTATTACCACATATTAAAATACAACATTGCCAATTTCTACTTTTGGCTTCAATCCTAAAGCGGCCGTACATTTCACAACTCCAATTGAGGTATTTTACGATTTCATCGCCCATTTAAAAAAAAATTAATTTGTTTTTATAAACTTTTATTACCTCTTGGATTTGTTCAGACCCCCCTTTTGTCTTCTATCGTTTGGTTCTATTCTTGAGGATTATACAACTTGGTTGCAGTTTACTGTTTTTTACTTTTATATAATTGACATGTCACTATATAATGATACCTCAGTTTTTACGTTTTCGACTAAGGATTTAAACCGCTTTCACAATTTGCACACCAGAATCAACAATTTAGCAGCTGACATAAAATTTTTGAAATCTTGCAGAGAAAATAAGGTCACACCTAACTTCATGAATGTCTTCTGAAAAACAAGGAAGGACCATATTATGACCAAAGTAAAACAATTAGCCATCAACAAATGGTTCCAACTAGAAATTAAGAACCTATACGCCAAAAGAAGCTTACTAGAAATATTGGCATACGATTTACATCTAAAAATAACAAAAAACTTAAATAACGTTGGCTTAAACTATGGAACAACTTTGAAAATAAAATGCACGAGACCAATACTCATAAATATCACACAAAATCGTTAACTTTAGACAAAAAATTAAAAATTCTTAAACCAAAACAGATTGGTAACACACATAACATAGCTAATCAACGCAATCACATATCACAGAAATTTGAATTCATTGAAAATTTATCCAAAACATCTTTTTCTCAGGAAGAATTGTCTTTACTAAATATGGGTTTGAAGTTTGCATTACCACCTAGGAAACTGCCTATAGACGAACTTATTACCAACATTGAAAAATCCATAGAATTTTTCGATGAAAATTCAAAAAATTACATCAGACAAGCTTGTTTATTACAATTAAAAGATAACTTGAAGAAGCCCACAAAGATTCATCTTTTTAATAGTAATTTTCCCATTACCATTAAAAACTAAGAGGAAAAGATTGCTTTTACATCAAAGCTGATAAAGGCAATAAAATTGTAATCATGGACGATGCACAATATGTTGACAACTTCCAAACCATGTTAAATAATGGACCATATATCAAATTAAATAAAAACCCTTTAAATTCCATGATCAATAAAATCAGGGCAATCATCAAAGGATGCAATAATATCATAAATAAAAAATTAAGTTTCAAATTAAATACTTCCAACCCAAACATACCTAAACTATATTGTCTTCCTAAAATTCACAAGAACGATAACTCCATGAGACCAATTGCATCAGGGATCAACAGCCCACTTATAATTTAGCCAAATGGCTAAAAAGTGAATTCAAACAGATGCCGTTCCTTGACAAACACTCAGTCAAAAATTCGTATCATCTGATTAACAAATTGAAAAATACAACCATAAAAGAATCAGAGATTTTGGTCTCTTTCGACGTGAAAAGTCTTTTCCCAAGTGTACCCTTAGCTGAAACATCCCAAATCTTAAAATCTCTTTTACTAAAAAAAAATTTTACTGATGAAGTTGTCCACGAATACCTACAGCTCACTAACTTATGCATGCAACAAAACATCTTTCAATTTCAAAATGAAATTTAACAACAAACACAAGGTGCCTCCATTGGAAACCCTTTGTCCCCTTTTTTAGCCAACATATTTATGTCACATTTTGAAAAGACTTGCGGAGATAAATTCCATTATTTTCCAGAAAGTTGGTTTAGATATGTTCATGATATTTTCACAATTTTCGATTAAAAAAAACAAAAAGTAGAAGACTTTATGGATCAATTAAACAATATATATCCATCCATAAAATTCACTTTTGAACTTCAGGAGATCAATACATTACCATTTCTGGATTTACGAATCATCAATAACCAACAACAAATAGAGTTCGATATTTTTAGGAAACCAACACACACTAACAATCATATTCCAAATAACTCCTTTTATCCTATGAATCAAAAAACAGCTGTTTTCCAATTCTTAACACACCGATTGTGCAACATCTCCCTCAACAAAGATAGATATGTTAAAGAACTCAAACATATAAAACGAACTGCAAAGAAACTTGGTTTTGATCACAATTTAATCAATAAATTAATAAGAAAACACAATCTTAAAAAAATGTTGTCCAACTCCAACACTTTCAAACTTAACAAAAATAAGGCCAACAAATATATAAAACTACCGTATTTTCCCATATTAAACAGGGGCTTGAATAAAATTTTCAAACATAAGAATTGTACAATAACATACACGAACCCACATAGTTTGAAAAACTTACTGGATAGCACCAAAGACAAAACGGAGAATCTGAACAAATCCGGAATTTATAAAATACAATGTTCACATTGCAATTTAATGTACATAGGACGAACCAGACGAAAACTAATGACGTGATTCATAGAACACTTAGACCATTACAAACACAATCGGTTTGAGAAATCAAGCGTAGCCACTCACATCCTCGAAACTGGACACAGTATACACCAAGAGGATTTAACGTTGTTAACTTCAGCCAACCATTCACTTAACTCTTTAGAAAATCTGCATATCTATAAAAACAGAAATATCTCATGAATACAGATACTGACTTTAACAAAACTTTATATAAATTGACCGAACTCAACAATATTGACGCAGAAAATTCTTTTCGATCCTCAAATGTTTTTCGGTCTTCGTTATAATCTTTTCCTTCAATTTCGTTGCAGTTGAACCCAGGGGACGGGCACTCGGATAGCAAAACGAGGACCGCCTTTGGGGAGGATCTCCAAAACACACCAGAGGCGATGGAGGGGAAGTAGGAAAGGAAGTAGGAGGGGAAGTAGGGGAAATAGGTTGCGCGCACTTTCAAACAGTTTTTGTGTTTCAAGTGGTTTCAACAGGTTTCATGTGATTTCACCAGGTTTCCAGGTTTCACGTGATTTCGTGCGGTTACACGTTATTTCCAGTTATTTCTGGCTATGGCTTGTTTTTCGTGTTGCGTCACCAATTGCGGGAATAAGGAGGGTACTCGAGTTAGGTAAATATTTTGACTTATAATTCCTTTATTAATATTTAGAAATGCCTGAGTGTGAAATACGCGAGATCGGCAAGAGGATGTATATTTTTAAATGATAAATCCAGGTTCCCTCATCCCATTTCCGACTCAAATCGTCGATTCAATGTTTGGTTGAAGCTGGTTGGGAATCCTAAGCTCATGTCCATGAACTGAATGGCCATCTATAACAATAGAAGACTTTGCCTGGGGCATTTCTCTCAGGAGAATTTTATTGAAGGCACTATGAAACTTCGGAAGGATTCCATTCCGAATTTACATCTGCCAGGTAAATAATTTTAGTGATGTTTTGCAGAGAATTCCATCAGAGAGAGTTTATCTAGTGACTACTGTTTATCTAGTGACTACTGTTTTCATCTTTTAATGTATCTTCTCCAATCATGCTTGGAGCATTCTATGAAGTGTTACTTGTTAGTTGACTCAATGGTTAACTTGTATTTCCTTCTGCAGCAGCAAAACAAGATGAAGTTGGCCCACAGCATGGCCCGTCGTGGGCTGAGCCATTGACGCCTGTGGTTTCCTCTCCACCTGGCAGGTGTCTTTAGTATTTTAAAAACATCTTGTAAAAAATATTAACAATATTGCTTCTGATCATTTTTCTGTTATTCATTATTAATTATTTAATAGTTTTTGTTGTTAGTTGACTAAATGGTTAACTTGTATTTCCTTCTTGCAGCAGTAGAGCAAGGTGAAGTGAACCCACAACCTGGCCCCTCGGGGTTTCAGACCCCACGCAGGCCTAGTAGTGCCATTAGGGAGAACCTTATGAGGTATATTTATTTATATAAAATGCGATACTCGGTGTATAATTTATTGTTGTCTGTCTTTATAATGTCAAGGACTTCCTGGAAATTGTTTTATGTATATATTATGATATAACTGTAATCTATTACTTCTCCTTGCTTAAAATATAACAACCTTTGAATGTTCTTTTATTATTTCAATAATGTTTGGAATGTATTATTGTTGCTTTTGATGTGCTCCTAAAGAAACTCTTATGTGATATTCATAATTGTTTATACTATGCCGACCTTGTCCTATACTTGTTTCTACAGATCAATGGGCCAATAATATTGTTATATTTTCTACTTAATTTTTATTGCAATAAACGTATAAAAAAATGTTCTTTTTTCTTTAGAAGTGTATACCAATTCCCACGCATACATTTGATGGGTAAATTGTTTTCAGAACTGAAAAAAATTGATGGAGGATCATTGCATCAAATTTATAGACTAATTAAACGTTTTGTTTTACGGAAAATACGCTGCAATACGAAATGCGGCAGTCGGGGAGGGAGCGGGGGGATCGAAAGGGCGGGGAGCAGGAGGAGGGGAAGAGGAGACGCGACTGCTTACGTAGCTCGTTGCCTGGCAACGCCTTCAACCAATGGGAAGGTAAGGAAAGGGAATGGAAAGGGTCTCCAAAACGCACTGAGGCAGCGGAGGGGTTGGAGGGGTCACGTTTAGACGGTCCTCGTTTTCTAACATTGAGTGTTTAAAAGACACAAGCAATCCTCTTCAAAAAAAAGGATGCCAAAATGCCGAGACAACTTTTAATTGAAGGTGTGGAAATTCCCTGGACGAAACATATTAAATATTTAGGTGTAACCATGGACGAGAAACTACGGTTTGACGAACATGTAAAAAGGATTAACATAGCAGCAGCTGGGAAAAGAGCTAGACTCTTCCCAATTTTTAATTCAATTGACGTGTCCAGGGAATTAAAAACACAGCTCTATAAAGCAATCATCAGACCGACTCTCATGTACGCTGCGCCAGTATGGACAGGACTGATAATGCAGAAGTCCTGGAAAATACTCGAGACCGCGGAGAGAAAAATTTTAAAGAGAATAAGCAAAACACGGGGTCAGAATGTAGACCTCCACGAAATGCTAAAAACAAAAACAATTAGAGAAGTCGCCAAAGACTTGGCCACTAAATATAGATTTGCTCTCGAAAATAAAACAAATGACGTTCTCCGCGATCTCGCTATAAACAGAGTATCGGTCTGGGACAAGCACAAACGAGCACTGGCATATACAGGTGAAGAGGATTGGGTCCCTCCAAAAAAGCGGCGAACATAACATAATTTTAACTATTATTGACGATTATTGAAAATATGGGTGAGGTGCCTGCACTGTCAAGTATTTTATAACACGACGTTGAGTAGAGCCACACTGGAAGGCAACTCAGAAATTGCATATACCACGGGAGGGTATGAGCCACAGGGCCTGGTTGAACCCCGTTCACTGCCAAGGCAAGTTCTCCCCTGTAGATGCCCACTTAGTGGGCGAAATGCATAGGGCTTATCCTATAGTTTTTGGCTGAAGGAGTTTTCCACCACTTACCATCTTCTGTTTTTTCCTGATTCTTATGTGCTCAGACATTACTGAATCCAACCACCTGGTGAACCGCCCCTCAATTTGTCAGAGGAAGTGCATAAACTCATGTCGGCCGCCCGTGTTCGGTGCACACGTTGCACCCGTGCACGCGCCGGCCCTGGTCGTTTGTACCTAATATGTAGGGTTGAAGAGAAAAATTTAGCACGGAAATGGTTTGAAAATGCATCCATCGGAGGGTGATGAGGACATAAAATGGGGGGGCGCCCCCATCGTTTATTGCTAAGTAGTTAAGTATGAGTGTTTATTCTTTAAAATGAAAATATAGTCTGTACGTTCACGTCCATTTATCCGTCTTAAATTATCTATTCTACTTTCACTTACAAATCGCTTTGTGCTCACAATAGTAAAATCTCCGTATTTACGTTCATACCGTCGTCGTAGATAATTCACTTGACGTACTCAACTCTACGTGTGCACGAAAAGACATTGAATGTATCTCTATTAATAAAAGCCTTGCTGTGTGTCTGACGCTGATGTCATCAATGGCATTTTCAATGCGTTTTAACAAACTTCCCAATTAGGTGGAAGGTTGAAATTTCGCAGAAATGTTTGATTCAGATATAAAAATTAAATGAAGAAACAAATACGAAAAATGACGCGGGTTCAATATAGCAATTGATCTTCAGATTTCACTCAGTACGAACTTTTCTAATCTCAAAGCGAATTACGACATTCTCATTTAAATTTCTTAAAATTGGCTACTCCTTCGATAAAAATGTACTGAACAAAACATTTGACTATTTGACTAGTTCTACAAATTATGTTAGAAAAGTTTTTAAGTAAAATTTTACGATACAGAGAATAAAATTTTTCTCACATCATCATCATCATGATTTTCTATTTATGTTTTTAGGTTTTATGTTTATCGATTTAAATCTAATCCTACCTAGTATATTTATAAGTGATATTTTAAGAGATATAAAGAAAAGTTTATTTTTGTCACCAGTAAAGTGGCACTCCCGATCATGTTACGTGAACCATTTAAATCACTTTCTTATTTTCTTTGCCCTTATGTCATAATCACGCAATTTGATGAACAACAACAAGTAGTTTCGCAGATGAAACTTGCGGATGGAGGAACAGACGGACAGGAACAACCTGACAACATGGCGTTCAATTTTAGGCGTTCTTTGCAAAAAGTAAAAAAAAGAACGCCTTATTACCCTGTCGTGTCCGTCCGTCTGTCCGTCCGCATGTTTCATCTGCGAAACTACAGGACAAATGTTCATCAAATTTGGTATTTAGGAAAAAAGGGCAAAGAAAATGAGAAAATGATATAAATAGAGTTGTTTCTGCCAACTAGGAGACACCGAGAAAACTATTTTCGACCCCGGGAGACGATTATATTTCTCCATATGTTTGCACAAATCTTTTGATTTTTCAAGGTCTTTAATTCATTCAAATTCGTAAATATGGATCGAATTTCTCCACTTTTATTTGTTTGAAGGCAAAATTATAAAATAACTTACTCTTGCAATGATTACATGTTACACGGAAGAATTTCGCAGAGACACGAATTTCTTTTCGAAATTTTATGGCTTTTTCGTACTCTTTCCGGGGGTTCCCAAGGCGACCTTTATTCTTGCCTCCGATTGAATTAGCATTTATTAAGCCTTAAAATAGACGAAAGAATTGCGTTATTCGCTTCGCTCTGTTTATGAAGCATCGAAATTAATGTTGTAAGTAATGTCAAACTTAATATATTTCAACGTTAGCAATGAAAGATTGTTATTATTCAGTAGACTTGCGTGTGGGCTGTAGGCATTTTTAACGATTGTCGAAAGGAAAAAATCTTCTTTCTTTATTTCAATACTGGAATGTTACCTATTCGTATGGGTGAGACAATTAAAGTTGCTCACATAAATTATAAAAACAAACATGCCATTGAAAATATCAGTTGTCTAATTTTATAAGGACAATTTGCTATTAATACATTTAAACCTGAAGATTTCTAAATTCCCCAAATATTTTGCGGGTACCACTAGTTTCTTCAATTAAAAATATCAAAAAAATAAAAGAATTTACATTATACTATAAAATTAAAAATAATTTTATTTATATTGTAGGTATTACATACAATTTAAATCACCCTTATCGATTTCATCCTAGCAAATTTGTTAATTACTACATCACAATTTGATATATTTTCTTAAAATCTGAGATTTCTAGGGAAAATTAATTGCTAGATTTTTTAATCTTTTTGTCGCCATACAACTACGCAGGTAATTTTTAATGAACTTCATCTTCGAAAAACCTCTTTCCATGGATGCTACTGAAATTGAGAGAGTCAAATAAATCATAGGTGCTGTGCAAACGTTGCAATGATCAGATGCTAGCCCCCATTTAAAAATCAGAAGTTCCAAATATTCCTTAACATCCTTGCACTCGTTTAATACAATCCTCATATTTGAAATTATTGTTAGTGTTATTAATTCGTCTTGTAAACTTCGAATCAAAATTTTTTTATATATATCGTGAAATATTTTTGAGTTAACAAATTTCAGATGCGCTTAACATTAAATCTTCTCTGGTGCGAGAAGACTGAAAAAATTTCTTAGTTCTATTGTTTTCTTGAATCGTATACCTATTTGTGATGTCACCAAATCAAAAGTTTTACCAAAAATATTCATTTTCAATTTTCTGCTTCACTTCTAATGAATTGTTCCTGATCGAAGAACCTCTTTTTAAGTTGAATTCGTTTTGTTTTAAACTCGATTGGTATACCATATTTTATAGCCGTTTCATTTTCTTCATTTCACAATCCATCCAAATCATTTTTTAAAGACAAAAGTTTTTCGCTGCATTTTTACATTCACCCGAACTGACGACCCGCCCCTGCTAATGTACTCTCAGTTCACTCTTTTTTAGTGTGAGACACTGGCGCACATTTTTGAAGACCTCTTGATACGGATATATAAATCTTTAAACGTGATTTTGAACGTTTCAAGTTAGATTTAAATTTTCACGATAAGAAAATTAACCTTCATACTTTTCTCCATAAGAAGTAGCAAATCCCATACAATCTATCGACAACTCAAATAGATTTAAAAGTTTCAAGGAAAAAATACTTGCAAGTCAAGAAATTGACTTTTTCGTGTTATCATAAGAGTAATATATATAATTCTCCGGCGTCGTACACAGGACTCTTCGGTTTTTTTCATTCCCTATTTGTAACTGATTCAAGTTTTTTCGCAAAATTTCATTCTGCTACCTAGCCGGGAAGATTGTTAAACTTTATCAAAAGGAACTGTGACGGACAGTGACAATGACAAATTATATAAAGACTAGTGTATTAGCTTTCATATGAAGGTTGTCAGTTATGGTTGAAAACCCATCGTAATACTGGTAATTCTTATGAAACCATACATCTTAAGTAATCGTAACTCATTATTATGGTTAATCTCTAAATTAGTTTATTTTTCTAGTGTACATGCGTTTTGGAATTCAAAGGGGAACTTAGAAATGAATAATAACAGCTGTAATTATTCAGTAAGGGACGGTATAAAATTTTACAAAATAGAGATTCGGGAGAATATCTTTCTCATTCTTGTTTTCTCCAATGATGAGCCCCTTGTCAAAAATGATGTAATAATAATAAATAAATAATAATATTCCTTCTATCACGCCGTCCCTCTCTCCCTCCTTTCTTCTCCCATTCATTTTCTCTCTGTCTCACTCCCTCTTTCTGCCTCTTTTCTCCCACCTCCCAGTCTCTCATTCGCCCCTATCACAATCCATAGCTCTCCCTCTTTTTCTCCGTTTCCTTCTTCATCTCTTTCCTCCCGCTCTTTTCTAATTCTATACCTCCTTACTCTCCCTGTAACTTCCATTCTATATCCCTTTCTTCCTATCTCCCTCCCCACATCCCCCTCTCTCTTACTCTACATCAAGATAGTCGTTTAGTTAAGCAAAAGAATTCAAATTAAATCCCAGTCCCATTACGATTACGTAATTTCGCGAAAAATCCCACGATATTTTAAGGCACTCTTATATATCACATGTATGCGGGTTGAGACAGCAATCGATTCTCGAAGTTTAACAATGACGTGGTCGGCAAGGCAACATCCCATTTAAAAGCCGATATTTCCTCAAAATAGGTGATTTAAATGTTTAATATGAGAGATCTCGAAAGGTAGACGGAAAAAGATGAATAGAATAAGAACCTGCGGTAATTTTACTAAAACATATCTTAAATTCGAAGATCGTACGTCAATTATTTCTAATTTTAATTTCCAAAAGAATAAAAGCCTGCATTTAAAAAAGTGTCTTTTTACGTGCTATCTTAGGGGAAATGAAAATCACCCCCCTGGAGCTGAACCCGCGTCATTTTTCGTATTTGTTTCTTCATTTAATTTTTATATCTGAATCAAACATTTCTGCGAAATTTCAACCTTCCACCTAATCGGGAAGTTTGTTAAAACGCATTGAAAATGCCATTGATGACATCAGCGTCAGACACACAGCAAGGCTTTTATTAATAGAGATACATTCAATGTCTTTTCGTGCACACGTAGAGTTGAGTACGTCAAGTGAATTATCTACGACGACGGTATGAACGTAAATACGGAGATTTTACTATTGTGAGCACAAAGCGATTTGTAAGTGAAAGTAGAATAGATAATTTAAGACGGATAAATGGACGTGAACGTACAGACTATATTTTCATTTTAAAGAATAAACACTCATACTTAACTACTTAGCAATAAACGATGGGGGCGCCCCCCCATTTTATGTCCTCATCACCCTCCGATGGATGCATTTTCAAACCATTTCCGTGCTAAATTTTTCTCTTCAACCCTACATATTAGGTACAAACGACCAGGGCCGGCGCGTGCACGGGTGCAACGTGTGCACCGAACACGGGCGGCCGACATGAGTTTATGCACTTCCTCTGACAAATTGAGGGGCGGTTCACCAGGTGGTTGGATTCAGTAATGTCTGAGCACATAAGAATCAGGAAAAAACAGAAGATGGTAAGTGGTGGAAAACTCCTTCAGCCAAAAACTATAGGATAAGCCCTATGCATTTCGCCCACTAAGTGGGCATCTACAGGGGAGAACTTGCCTTGGCAGTGAACGGGGTTCAACCAGGCCCTGTGGCTCATACCCTCCCGTGGTATATGCAATTTCTGAGTTGCCTTCCAGTGTGGCTCTACTCAACGTCGTGTTATAAAATACTTGACAGTGCAGGCACCTCACCCATATTTTCAATAATCGTCAATAATAGTTAAAATTATGTTATGTTCGCCGCTTTTTTGGAGGGACCCAATCCTCTTCACCTGTATATGCCAGTGCTCGTTTGTGCTTGTCCCAGACCGATACTCTGTTTATAGCGAGATCGCGGAGAACGTCATTTGTTTTATTTTCGAGAGCAAATCTATATTTAGTGGCCAAGTCTTTGGCGACTTCTCTAATTGTTTTTGTTTTTAGCATTTCGTGGAGGTCTACATTCTGACCCCGTGTTTTGCTTATTCTCTTTAAAATTTTTCTCTCCGCGGTCTCGAGTATTTTCCAGGACTTCTGCATTATCAGTCCTGTCCATACTGGCGCAGCGTACATGAGAGTCGGTCTGATGATTGCTTTATAGAGCTGTGTTTTAATTCCCTGGACACGTCAATTGAATTAAAAATTGGGAAGAGTCTAGCTCTTTTCCCAGCTGCCGCTAAGTTAATCCTTTTTACATGTTCGTCAAACCGTAGTTTCTCGTCCATTGTTACACCTAAATATTTAATATGTTTCGCCCAGGGAATTTCCACACCTTCAATTAAAAGTTGTCTCGGCATCTTGGCATCCTTTTTTTTAAGAGGATTGCTTGTGTCTTTTAAACACTCAATGTTAGAAAACGAGGACCGTCTAAACGTGACCCCTCCAACCCCTCCGCCGCCTCAGTGCGTTTTGGAGACCCTTTCCATTCCCTTTCCTTACCTTCCCATTGGTCGAAGACGTTGCCAGGCAACGAGCTACGTAAGCAGTCGCGTCTCCTCTTCCCCTCCTCCTGCTCCCCTCCCTTTCGATCCCCCCGCTCCCTCCCCGACTGCCGCATTTCGTATTGCAGCGTATTTTCCGTAAAACAAAACGTTTAATTAGTCTATAAATTTGATGCAATGATCCTCCATCAATTTTTTTCAGTTCTGAAAACAATTTACCCATCAAATGTATGCGTGGGAATTGGTATACACTTCTAAAGAAAAAAGAACATTTTTTTATACGTTTATTGCAATAAAAATTAAGTAGAAAATATAACAATATTATTGGCCCATTGATCTGTAGAAACAAGTATAGGACAAGGTCGGCATAGTATAAACAATTATGAATATCACATAAGAGTTTCTTTAGGAGCACATCAAAAGCAACAATAATACATTCCAAACATTATTGAAATAATAAAAGAACATTCAAAGGTTGTTATATTTTAAGCAAGGAGAAGTAATAGATTACAGTTATATCATAATATATACATAAAACAATTTCCAGGAAGTCCTTGACATTATAAAGACAGACAACAATAAATTATACACCGAGTATCGCATTTTATATAAATAAATATACCTCATAAGGTTCTCCCTAATGGCACTACTAGGCCTGCGTGGGGTCTGAAACCCCGAGGGGCCAGGTTGTGGGTTCACTTCACCTTGCTCTAATGCTGCAAGAAGGAAATACAAGTTAACCATTTAGTCAACTAACAACAAAAACTATTAAATAATTAATAATGAATAACAGAAAAATGATCAGAAGCAATATTGTTAATATTTTTTACACGATGTTTTTAAAAAACTAAAGACACCTACCAGGTGGAGAGGAAACCACAGGCGTCAATGGCTCAGCCCACGACGGGCCAGGCTGTGGGCCAACTTTATCTTGTTTTGCTGCTGCAGAAGGAAATACAAGTTAACCATTGAGTCAACTAACAAGTAACACTTCATAGAATGCTCCAAGCATGATTGGAGAAGATACTTGAAAAGATGAAAACAGTAGTCACTAAACTTTCTCTGATGGAATTCTCTGCAAAACATCACTAAAATTATTTACCTGGCAGATGTAAATTCGGAATGGAATCCTTCCGAAGTTTCATAGTGCCTTCAATAAAATTCTCCTGAGAGAAATGCCCCAGGCAAAGTCTTCTATTGTTATAGATGGCCATTCAGTTCATGGACATGAGCTTAGGATTCCCAACCAGCTTCAACCAAACATTGAATCGACGATTTGAGTCGGAAATGGGATGAGGGAACCTGGATTTATCATTTAAAAATATACATCCTCTTGCCGATCTCGCGTATTTCACACTCAGGCATTTCTAAATATTAATAAAGGAATTATAAGTCAAAATATTTACCTAACTCGAGTACCATCCTTATTCCCGCAATTGGTGACGCAACACGAAAAACAAGCCATAGCCAGAAATAACTGGAAATAACGTGTAACCGCACGAAATCACGTGAAACCTGGAAACCTGGTGAAATCACATGAAACCTGTTGAAACCACTTGAAACACAAAAACTGTTTGAAAGTGCGCGCAACCTATTTCCCCTACTTCCCCTCCTACTTCCTTTCCTACTTCCCCTCCATCGCCTCTGGTGTGTTTTGGAGATCCTCCCCAAAGGCGGTCCTCGTTTTGCTATCCGAGTGCCCGTCCCCTGGGTTCAACTGCAACGAAATTGAAGGAAAAGATTATAACGAAGACCGAAAAACATTTGAGGATCGAAAAGAATTTTCTGCGTCAATATTGTTGAGTTCGGTCAATTTATATAAAGTTTTGTTAAAGTCAGTATCTGTATTCATGAGATATTTCTGTTTTTATAGATATGCAGATTTTCTAAAGAGTTAAGTGAATGGTTGGCTGAAGTTAACAACGTTAAATCCTCTTGGTGTATACTGTGTCCAGTTTCGAGGATGTGAGTGGCTACGCTTGATTTCTCAAACCGATTGTGTTTGTAATGGTCTAAGTGTTCTATGAATCACGTCATTAGTTTTCGTCTGGTTCGTCCTATGTACATTAAATTGCAATGTGAACATTGTATTTTATAAATTCCGGATTTGTTCAGATTCTCCGTTTTGTCTTTGGTGCTATCCAGTAAGTTTTTCAAACTATGTGGGTTCGTGTATGTTATTGTACAATTCTTATGTTTGAAAATTTTATTCAAGCCCCTGTTTAATATGGGAAAATACGGTAGTTTTATATATTTGTTGGCCTTATTTTTGTTAAGTTTGAAAGTGTTGGAGTTGGACAACATTTTTTTAAGATTGTGTTTTCTTATTAATTTATTGATTAAATTGTGATCAAAACCAAGTTTCTTTGCAGTTCGTTTTATATGTTTGAGTTCTTTAACATATCTATCTTTGTTGAGGGAGATGTTGCACAATCGGTGTGTTAAGAATTGGAAAACAGCTGTTTTTTGATTCATAGGATAAAAGGAGTTATTTGGAATATGATTGTTAGTGTGTGTTGGTTTCCTAAAAATATCGAACTCTATTTGTTGTTGGTTATTGATGATTCGTAAATCCAGAAATGGTAATGTATTGATCTCCTGAAGTTCAAAAGTGAATTTTATGGATGGATATATATTGTTTAATTGATCCATAAAGTCTTCTACTTTTTGTTTTTTTTAATCAAAAATTGTGAAAATATCATGAACGTATCTAAACCAACTTTCTGGAAAATAATGGAATTTATCTTTGCAAGTCTTTTCAAAATGTGACATAAATATTTTGGCTAAAAAAGGGGACAAAGGGTTTCCAATGGAGGTACCTTGTGTTTGTTGATAAATTTCATTTTGAAATTGAAAGATGTTTTGTTGCATGCATAAGTTAGTGAGCTGTAGATATTCGTGGACAACTTCATCAGTAAAATTTTTTTTTAGTAAAAGAGATTTTAAGATTTGGGATGTTTCATCTAAGGGTACACTTGGGAAAAGACTTTTCACGTCGAAAGAGACCAAAATCTCTGATTCTTTTATGGTTGTATTTTTCAATTTGTTAATCAGATGATACGAATTTTTGACTGAGTGTTTGTCAAGGAACGGCATCTGTTTGAATTCACTTTTTAGCCATTTGGCTAAATTATAAGTGGGCTGTTGATCCCTGATGCAATTGGTCTCATGGAGTTATCGTTCTTGTGAATTTTAGGAAGACAATATAATTTAGGTATGTTTGGGTTGGAAGTATTTAATTTGAAACTTAATTTTTTATTTATGATATTATTGCATCCTTTGATGATTGCCCTGATTTTATTGATCATGGAATTTAAAGGGTTTTTATTTAATTTGATATATGGTCCATTATTTAACATGGTTTGGAAGTTGTCAACATATTGTGCATTGTCCATGATTACAATTTTGTTGCCTTTATCAGCTTTGATGTAAAAGAAATCTTTTCCTCTTAATTTTTAATGGTAATGGGAAAATTACTATTAATAAGATGAATCTTTGTGGGCTTCTTCAAGTTATCTTTTAATTGTAATAAACAAGCTTGTCTGATGTAATTTTTTGAAATTTCAACGAAAAATTCTATGGATTTTTCAATGTCGGTAATAAGTTCGTCTATAGGCAGTTTCCTAGGTGGTAATGCAAACTTCAAACCCATATTTAGTAAAGACAATTCTTCCTGAGAAAAAGATGTTTTGGATAAATTTTCAATGAATTCAAATTTCTGTGAGATGTGATTGCGTTGATTAGCTATGTTATGTGTGTTACCAATCTGTTTTGGTTTAAGAATTTTTAATTTTTTGTCTAAAGTTAACGATTTTGTGTGATATTTATGAGTATTGGTCTCGTGCATTTTATGTTCAAAGTTGTTCCATAGTTTAAGCCAACGTTATTTAAGTTTTTTGTTATTTTTAGATGTAAATCGTATGCCAATATTTCTAGTAAGCTTCTTTTGGCGTTTAGGTTCTTAATTTCTAGTTGGTACCATTTGTTGATGGCTAATTGTTTTACTTTGGTCATAATATGGTCCTTCCTTGTTTTTCAGAAGACATTCATGAAGTTAGGTGTGACCTTATTTTCTCTGCAAGATTTCAAAAATTTTATGTCAGCTGCTAAATTGTTGATTCTGGTGTGCAAATTGTGAAAGCGGTTTAAATCCTTAGTCGAAAACGTAAAAACTGAGGTATCATTATATAATGACATGTCAATTGTATAAAAGTAAAAAACGTAAAAAACAGTAAACTGCAACCAAGTTGTATAATCCTCAAGAATAGAACCAAACGATATAAGACAAAAGGGGGGGTCTTAACAAATCCAAGAGGTAATAAAAGTCTATAAATACAAATTAATTTTTTTTTAAATGGGCGATGAAATCGTAAAATACCTCAATTGGAGTTGTGAAATGTACGGCCGCTTTAGGATTGAAGCCAAAAGTAGAAATTGGCAATGTTGTATTTTAATATGTGGTAATAAGGATACAGGTAAAGGGTATACTGGTGATAAAAATAATGGAAATGACCCACAATAAAATAGAAGGAACACCAATGTTGGTGACCTTGTAAAATGACGATCGCAGGGCGCGATCACGTAAGGTAGACTGGTGAAAAACATCATTTTCTACATTAAAAATTATAAAAAAAATTTTAGGTCAACAATGGCTCAAAAAAGCAGTAATTTGGCAACCATTTCAATCGAACATGAGATCGAAGAGAAATTAGACACTCACCAGCTAATTAAATAAACTTCTGAACTTAAAGACAGACGTGCTGACTTTATGTAACGACTGTCGAAATTTCCACTTTTTTTATTGCTATTTTGAAATGCATCACAAAAATTTGCTCATTTTCTTTTGAAGTTTATGATATGTCTTGATGATCAAATAAAGTTACTTGGGAAGATCTTTTTATAGTATTAATTTTACACTGTTTCAAAGCAAATTAAATATTTTGTTTGTTTTCAGAATGAAAAACTTGTGCATGTGTTGTCCAATTAGAGTTCGTAAATAAATCTATAAAGTTTTTGATATTATTAATGGTGTGATAATAAATAAATACGTAAAATCCTTATCTGTATGTTATTGCTCTCATCAACTGTATAATACATATTGTAATTTATGCCACAGTTGAAAATCTACTGGCAAATAAAACATTATACAGATTTGCTTCAACAACCTCGGGAGTAAGGTTTCTGTCTCATCGGTTGGCAGTGCATCGCGATTAGTAAGACAAAAGACAGTAAAGAACTGGTTTAGGCAGAATTTCCAAACTTGGAGGTCGCTATGGTAATATTCTCGGTCGTGATCTAGTCTGATAAATTTTTAGCCTAGATTCCAGAATGAAAATAGGCTTATAGTTTTGTCGTTGTGTCTGTGTGTCCGTCCGTCCCCCAATTAACCCTTTAACCAATAGACCGATGTTCATGAAACTTGTTGAAAATCTCTTCCTACATAGGCTGAGCTCCAGAGGATAGTTTTTGTTGCGAAGATTGAAGTCCCGGGTTCGATTCCAGGAACTATCCTTTCCATTTGATTTACATGGGAAATCTGAAATCCATCGTGCAGAGTAATTATCTCTTGCGCATTAAAATATCTTAGAGTTGTAATATCGGAGCGAGTTTTGTACTCTTCTCCGAGGAAAAATATGAAGATTATAATTTTTATTATAGAGTTGAGCTTATCGATTGCATTTCTTCAAATTTCGCGTAAATACTGGCGATTTTTCAGTTTTTATTACTCATTACGAGAGTGTTGCCAGAGCAACAACTATTGTCGGACTCAGATTGCGTATATTCCAATACGTACACGCGTTAATTTTGCCGCACAAATACGCTTGATCGATTTAATATTTCGTTTAATGTATTTGTAGTATTTTATAAAATTTGTGAACAGAAAGAGCGACATACACGCGATGATTTTAAAGCTATAAAACCATTATAAGTATGAAATAGAAAATTAAATGGAAAGTAGGCATTATAAGTTCTGGTTGGATCATCTTGTTTCTATCTTCTAACTAGAGAAAACAATTTATTTCTCGTTTTATATTTTCGGTGGATGATCCTATTGGAATTAGGCAAGTGCCTTTTTTGCAATGCCGTGAAGCTTAGATATTACATCTTTTGGGGTCCGTCTTCATCGTTAGATATTTAGGCGAGCGGTGGTTGGGGGACATCTGTTCAATTAGATGGGAGAGGCGATGAAATTTTTACGCAATCTACCTAAAACGGGTTGGCGATGGAGGTCCTGAGCATCCCTGCTGTACAGATAATTAAGCAAGAACACTCGGAACAGGAATTGAAAATTTGCTGATGGTAATGAAGCGAGATTCCGAGATATGTGTACATAGGGGGGCGGGAGGGAGTGGGGCGGAGTGGCGGCCAACTTGATTCCGCACACGGCCGGGCAATAGGCACGTGCCGGCGCTGCAAACGACAAACGAAAGAAATATCTGACAAGGGAACATTGCCCTAGATCCATTCTGACAAGGCTAAGGATATTAAAGAAATAAAGTAATCGGAAATATATCACTCAAGGAAGGAAGGGGCTACTGGGGCAATCACCCTCTCCTTGAGAAGTTTCAGATTCCGCTCCTGCGTGAATGATAATCTAAATAAAAGATCGAATAAAAATATATACTAACCTCCTGGTATGAAAAACTCCGTTGATTGTGGACATGGTATATCTTCAGCTCTCAGGGTGAAAAACCTGCATTCTCCAATAGGAAAAGAATAATATTAACACTAAAAACTCACATAACATCTTGAGAAAAGACAAAAACATATCAAAAATTCCCAAGAATATCTAATCTGCTATTACTTGTTAACAGATTCTTCAAACACTAAAAGGTGCACACCTCTTGACTGTCATTACCGCAACGATGGACGTTTTGGAACTAGACAAACTGCTCTTCTTTGATGTCACCGATATGAAATGCGAGAGAGGAGGAAATTTTAAAGGAGAAGGTGTTGAAAACAATGATGTGAGAATATATTCCCCGTCCTCAAGGCGTAGAAATTACTAAGAGGAAGTGACCCAAAGGGGGCTCAAACAAGAGCAGCAACAAATAAACCGAAGAATATGACCGTGCCCGAATGAATGCACGTGGAAACAAAGGGGAACTGCAGGAGGGGTCTTGCGAATTCCCGCGTCCTCCTCGGACTTTCATGCCTCGGGACTGCAAGGGGAGGAGAGGTGAGAAGGCTCGAGTTTGGAAAAACCGAGGAGAGAGTAAATAAAAGACAATTGGAAGAGACCGATAAAAGGGTACATGACCCTCATGAAATTTTTTTGCCGCCACTCAAGCTATCGCCCCTGTTACCGACGCCTCAGTCTTACGGACATGTTCGTAGCTGAAGTAGCTTAAGAATACGGATAGCAAACAGCTCACGACCGAATCAATCTCGGCCCAGAGGCAGCATCGGACCACCAGAATTTTGCCCGATCTCTCGGCAGATCAATCCGCCCCTGAGACAAGGATAATGCGTCCTTGTCGCTGACACATATAATATAAAAGGCAACGGTCGTATTTTATATTGCAGACGCCGCTAAATCGTTAAATGAGGTGTATTTCATAATTTTTGAGGCCCCTCCGGGGCCGAAGTCCAAAGGCAATTCCTTGCCATAGTTCCGCCTCTGTATCCCGTATAGCTGTTAGCAAGATTTTAGCCATAGAAGCAGTTGTTGTTTCACTCCAGTTCGATATGTATTCAAGTTCCCGAACGAGTTTCTCAATCTAGTCGATAAACTTTACCAAAGAATCAAGTGGTTGTTTATTCTTAGCCATTGTTAGAAAAATTGTATTTACTCAAAAATGGCTACAGGGAATTTACTTAAAAATCCAGCCAATTGTAGAGCTTGATGTCACAAGTAATACTCCGTAAGTCATATATCTCTTAATTTCACTATATGTCGTCCAGTGGCATTAAAATGTACGCTCAAATACTTTACCTAAGCTCTATGACGTCACACCTTCGCCGCGATCCACTCAAAATCTTACTACAGCCTAGACGCTTAAACTAAATCGAATGATTTATCTTATTTTTGGAAAATATTATTTATAAAAGATACCCTGAAGAGATGAACGATATTGCGCTACAATTAAGAGTACTCCATTTTAGGATATTTTGAAACAAAATTCGTTTTACTCAGAAATGGCTATAAGGATTTTGATTAATATCCATCCAATCGTACATCATGATGTCGCGAATAATACTAATTCTGCCATGTGTCCCAAAAATTATAACATATCAATTAGTGGTATTAAAACATACTACGCTAAACTACGGTTAACTTTGATGTATAAGGGATTTTTTATAAGCGTACACAGTCGAACATACGTATATGAGAAAGATTGTGCAATGTATATATCGCGGTTTATTTTTTATATCATAGCATGTAAAATTAGCGACTCTTTCTGTGCCTTTGCGTGGTCAAAATTAGAATTTTTGTCTTAACTATTTGTCACAGTTATTGAGATGCAATAGAGTGAATTCTCCAAATCATTGTTTTTAATGGCAACACAGAAATCCAATCTTCAACATAACGTTTTTGCTCTCATTTAACAACTCAAGTCTTTCTATAAAAACTATCACTTAAATAGGGCCCTAACGCCGCTTCGGGATTGACATGCCTGATGTATACTGTATACCTACGTACATTTAAGTTCGTGAAATTTATGTTTAGATGCAATAACTGAGCAGGAACTGAATGGACATAGGGGACATTGCTAACCTTACCCAGCAAGATTGGCCGGACGGTCCAAACATATATTTTTCTTATTAAGATGGCCTTAATGTACTTTTTAAAGAAAATATGTATAAAACATTCTATTTGTTATTGCGTTTTCGTGATAAAGAAGGATGGCCAAAAAGGGTCTTGCACACGGGCATTCGTTACGCATGCCAAAACCGGGGCGCAGTAGCGCCAAGTAACCGTGATAACAGTGGTCCCACGGAGGCCGCAAGCTGTCTGTATGGTGTAGGAAGGGACCTGCGAAAAATCTTGGTCATACCTTGGGGGGCATTATACTGTTAATGGATGGAGGTTCGATGAAAGACGAGATGTGGTTCGCTTGCCGTCTTTTAAAAGCTCATGTCGAAGTTAACCAACGCTGCCCTGAAACATACGTATATAAGATATTGAAAGTTCTTTTGCTATCGATCGATGCCGGTGATTATTTCTGCCAATTTGAAAGGGCGAATAACAAAGAAAGGGAAAAATGTACGCAATGCTATACTATGTAGTTTCCATATTCCCCCTTCCTTATGTGTAATGTTAAAATTGTCAGGTAATTATTGCATCCGTTTTCAAATAAAAATTCAACTATATAAACATTCATCGTTAGAGTGTAGCGCAATTTACCAGTGTAAATATCTTTAAAGATCAAACGCCATGATCATTGCCTTTTTAATCATATATTCATGAGTATGCACTTGTTTTACCATTTCCGCGCCATATGCTCCTTAGATTATCGTTATCAAGATAACTGAATATCACTTGAGTGTCCTCTCCAAAAACGGATTTATTCAATGCTTCCGTTTTTTTATAACGAGCGGAATTACCCGTTGAACATAAACGGGACTTTGTAGCGTGATTAAAATATAACTTCTGAGGTGTGAGCGAAAAACCTTTGTATATATAGTAAATGTATTTGACTTTCAAAAATCGAAATTCCCGTGTAAATTTATGGGAAAATATAATTGTTTATATATATATATATATATGGTAAATGTTATTGTTTGATTAATTAATAAACTACTGACAATCATTTGAATTCTCTCAGAAAATGAAGCGCTGGAAATTTTTTACATTCTGGCATCAATATACGACTTTATTTGCCACTCTTTGGCTATGTTGTACTTCCTACTCGTATGTTTACTGAATTATAATATTATTCAATTATTAAAGTGGCAATCTATTAAGATTGACATTGCGCGAAGCGAATAACACAATTCTTTCGTCTATTAGAAGGCTCAATAGACGCAAAATCAATCGAAGGCAACATTGGAGGTCGCCCTTGCACACACCCAGAAAGAGTACGAAAAAGTCATAAAATATCTAAAATAAATGCATGTTTCTGACAAATTCTTCTATATAACATGTAAACGTCGAATGAATAGAATATGTGATATTTCTGCCGGTCGAATAAAACGAAAAAGGAGAAATTCGGTCCATATTTACATATTTGAATTAATAAAGGAAATAAACCTTACACCTTGAAAAATCGAAAATCCCGTGTAACCTTATGGGAAAATATAATTGTCTCCCGGAGTCGGATCCGGGATGCTTGATTTTTCTAGAGACCATCTCATGAGGGTTTAAGGATTGTGAATGTTTCAGCTCATAATTCCATTGGCAAATTATCCAAAAATACCGGTAGAGACAGACAGACGGACACTTGAGAATTATTATATAAGGATTACTTGCTTAGAGTGTGCTAAAGAAAATTACATAAATTGACGCTTTATTCGTAAAACTGTCGACCTACTGATGTATTATAGACAAATGACATTAATATTTCGTTCACGTTCTGTTTATAAGCCACTCCTCCAGAATGCTTACCTCACCGTAAGTATTCCTGAGCAGCATGCGGCTCTTTAAGGACTTGCGCACGGCTCCCGAGAGCCACTCTTCCCGTTAAAACACCTAAAAGTTCCCCGGACGAAATTGGCTTTGTAAATTATTTAAATAGAAATTGGAGGGAATAAAAACTGTGGACGTATTATTAGAAGAAACATGTTTAGGGTGATGGCAAGAAGGAATAAAATTAATAGGTTTCATAGTCCCTTTAGCAGGTGAGCGAATCATTCAGCGAAAACATAAGTCATTAAACAAAATGATTTCCTATTGTCAAGGGTGGCAAATTGTTACAGCGCAAACAGTTGAAATAAAATTTAAGGCCAGCCGTAATTCTAAAAATAACATAAACCATCCTTCGTAGCAACGATTATAAACAATGTACGTTTACTTCAATGTACATTTGCATTAATGCGACCATTCCTACGTTTCTTAAAGAGTTATTGTTGTAAGGTAGCGTAATTGCCCGTCAAATATAACGGGAATGCGTTGATTAAGTATTAAATTGAAGCCACTTCACATTCATTCTCCTTTCTTCTCTTCCATCCTCTTCCCTCCCATTCTTGCTCCCTCTCCCCCTCTCTTTTTCCTGGAAAATAGACTTCCTAGTCTCAATCTCGCCCTAATAAATACAATTATTTTTTATATATTCTCTATCTCTTTCTCTCTCCTCCTTAATCTCCTTCTTCCTCGCCTGCCCTCCTTCTGCCTCCATCTCCCCATCTCTCCTCTAAAAATAGACTTTGTAGTCTTAATCTCCCCCTAAAAAATACAATTATCTATCTCTCCGTCTCCCTCCTCTTGTCTCTCTCCCTCCATCCATCCTTTGATCTCTATCTTCCTCGCCATATCTCCCTAATTCTCTCCCTCTATCCTTCTGTAAAACATAGACTTTCTAGCCTCAATCTAGCCCTAATAAATACAATTATCTACCTATCTCTCCCCCTTTCTCTAACTCCATCTCTCTCTCCTTCTCTCTCTCTCCTTCTCTCTCCTTCTCTCTCCTTCTCTCTCTCTCTTCTTCTCTCTCACTCCCTCTCGTTCTCCCTCCCCCTCTCTCTCTCGTATAAAATCATTCAGAGCTCGCCTTCCTTAAGAATTTTCTAATATAAAAGGTCTGATATTTCTGCATATACTTTTGCGAATAACGGTGATGACGTAAATGATGACTTTTCGCGCCTAAAATTCCAATTACTCGATCAAATATGCAGATATAAACTTTAAATTTGTCATAGATACGTAATCTATTCAGATTTTAAAATGCTGTGACAAAGGAAAATTTACAAAAAACGTCCAGATTTCTACTCCAGGGGATGATTTGCATTCACCATAAGGTAACACGTAAGAGTCGACCTTTTGACGCGCAGGCATTTTTAATTTGGTAAATAAAATTAGAAACCATTGACGTACGACCGTTAGATTTAGACCATTCTACTGAATAAAATCAGCGTTTCTAATTCTGTTCACTGTTTTTCGCCTACAGTTCGAAATCCTTCCTGTTAAACGTTTCATTAACATATTTAGCGGAAATTTTGCCATTTTCACGGGATGTTTGTCTTGCCCACCAATTTTATTGATTTACCTAAAAACCTTTCGTCACCTCAAATTTCAGAGGATCAAGCGTGCTTCGAAGTCTTTTAATACGAGATGAAGAGAATGACGGAAGGAGAGGGAAATGATTTTCTCAGCAATCAATGTAAAAAATATTCTTTGCGTTATTTACGAGAAGGAAACCTAAATTAACCTAGATTAACAATCGCAATAATGAGCTAAATTTAATATTAATGAAATAGAAAAAGTACGAAAATCTTATAAACGTGCTGGACGTTATAATTAACAAACCGAGGATGCAAAAATTGTATAGAGTTAAGGATTGGGCGACAGGTTACGGGTGTTAGGTGGAAGAAATGATGACGTGAAAACTGTTTTGGAAAATGGGAGAGTAATAAAAGTTTAAGAGAATCACAAAAATAGCAATAAAATGCTATGTTGTCCGCCCTTTGGCCTGAGTGTAAAGTTATTAAAACAATCAGGGTTGTAAATATAAAATTGAAATGTATGAGCAATTTATATAATGAGCTAATCGGAATTAGTTTATTTACGGTTTACATGGTAATTTAAGAAGTAAATTCATTTATGGTGCTATTTTGCTACTGCACTTCCTACGGATAAAATTTATAAATTTTAATTTAATGAAAAAATGTTCATGTGGACTGAATATTAAAAAAATTTATAATTCACATTAAAGTATGTTCCAGCGAGTTAAAATAATTTTGGTCAGCTAAAATTGTCTAGCGTAATGTTTAACAAATAAATATTCTACGCATATGACGCTGAGGGTGATAGCTATATTTTTTAGGGGGAGGATGAGAAGGAGAATGTGAGGGAGAAAGGGAGGAGAATATGAGGAAGAGGGAGGGGGATGATGAAGAATAGGAGGGAGAGAGGGATGGAGAATGGGATGATAGATGAGAGAAGGAAAATAGGAGGGAGAGAGAATAAAGTGTGAAGGAGGAAAGAGAATGAGAGGAAGGAAGAAAGGAAAGTATCTTAATTTTAATACATAATCTGCACATACCCGCATAATTGAAGGACAATTACGCTAGTGTAGTATAAGAATTGAGGCGAAAATACAATCAGGAGGTTTAATATTGGGACGGTAGGCTTAAATTAAAAAAAATTAAGATTTTAAACGTATAGTTTGAGCGATATTAAATCGTGAGCAATATATGACGAGAAGCAAAGGAAACTTTATCTATTTTTCCATAAAAATATTTGTCTTTAGATCGTAGGTCAATTTCTCTTAATTTAATTTGAAAAAGAGTTAAAGCTTGTAAGTAGAAAAATCGATTTTTACGGGTTATCTTACGGGAAATAAAATTTGTCGCCTGAAGTCGAACCCGAATCTATTTTGAGATTTGTTCATAAATTGTTTTAACTATAAGAATCAAACATTCATAACAAATTTCAGTCTTCTGCCAATTTGGGAAATTTGTCAAAACACGTCAAAAATATAGCAATTGATCTTCAGATTTTACTCAATAGGAAATTTTCTAATCTAAAAGCGAATTACGACATTCTCGTTTAAATTTCTTAAAATTGGCTACTCCATCGATAAAAATGTACCGAACAAAACATTTGACTATTGGACTAGTTTAACAAATAATGTCAGAAAACATTTTAAGTAAAATTTTACGATACAGAGAAAAGTTCATTTTTTCTCACAGCGAAGTGGCGCTCCCGATTAGGCTACGTGAACCACTTAAATCACTTTCTTATTTTCTTTGCCATTGTGTCATAATCACCCAATTTGATGAACATCCGCCTAGTAGTTTCGCAGATGAAACATGTGGACGGACGAACAGACGGACGGGAACAAACTGACCATTTGACGTTCATTTTTAGGCGTTCTTTACAAAAAGTAAACAAAGAATGCCTTATGACCCCGTCGTGTTCGTCCGCCTGTCCGTCCGCATGTTCATCTGCAAAACCACTGGACAGATGTTCATCAAATTTAGGACAAAAGTGCAAAGAAAATGAGAAAATGATATAAATGGGTCACGTAGCCTAATCGGGAGTGCCACTTTACTGGTGACAAAAAATGAACTTTTCTTTACATCTCGTAAAATTTCACTTATAACTAAGCTTGGTAGGATTAGATTTAAATCGATAAACGTCGATAAACATAAAACCTAAAAACATAATCAGAAAATCATTATCATTGTAAAGCCCAAACGCAGTTAACTGAATAATATAATAATCTTCAATTATTAACCTTGCTACTTTAAGTTTGACATTGATACAACTATAATTGCGATGCTTCATAAAAAGCGCGAAGCGAATAACGCAATTGTTTTGTCTATTTGAAGGCTTAATAGACACTAATTGAATTAGAGGCGGGTCGCATTGGCAACACCCGGAACGAGTACGAAAAAGCTATAAAATTTCGGAAAGAAACGTGTGTTCCTTACAAATTCCCCCATGTAACGTCTAAGTCAGTGCAAGGCTTTCTAAAAATGCATTTTAAAATTACTTTTAATCTGGATACGAATTCATGAGAAGAAACGTTGTCTAGCTGAAAGAACGTAATTCTTAATTTTTTAAAGCAGAATTCAAATAAGTACCGAATTAGCGTAAATATCTGCATTAAATCGAAAAAAACTGTAAATACATACTCTTTTCAACAATGGAAATCTTTAAATACCATGACAACGAGTCGTTGCCAACAATCTCAATGCTTTTAAAGGGATCTGATATTATACGTTACCATTACAGTGATTTAATGCTTTTAATGGAAACTAATGCCTTCAAAACGAACTTTCATAACTCGAATCTCAAGGGAAAGTAAAATTTATTTGAGTTACGGAAATATGTTTTTTTCATTTTTATTTAGACGACTTAACATCAAGTTAATTAAGTATATAAGTTAACTATTTCTAATTTTCAATATAATGCATATTATGAAAACATCATCATCAATATTTTCCTCCGGTAATAAGTATGTGAGGTTTCACTGTATCCAAAACTCTAATTGCATCACGCACTGTGATTGAGTGTAACATAGACAATTGCAATTCTCACGTTCTACTCAATGCCCAAACATAAATATTAAATTTGGATTATCGACTGTAGGAAGGAGCGAATAGGTTTGCTTTTCCCCAGGGCTATAAGGGATCACAATCGAAGAATCAACCCCGGTAGGAGTGACGGTAAAACGTGAAAAGTATTTTAATGTTGTGTATCGAGAAATTTTACCTTATTTAAATTGTTAAATATAATGGCGTCATACTGGTTTCTCGATATTTTTATCCAAATACGTGCTAAATGCACGGATGATGATTCCATAAATGTAACAGAAAATATCATATTTTTTCCATATATTTAAAGTATAGGGTATTGTTTTAATGATGATTATTCTTATTGCTCATGGAGTGCGATCTGAATCACGAAACTTGAAATATGGAAACTTGGACGAGAGTTGCAACAGATTTTGGAAATTACGGATAGTTGCCTTAATTTGGCGGAAAATTACAAACATTCAGCTAGAACTCATGGAATTTATTATCTAATACATATAGGCTCCACGTGGCTGAAGTTCTGTTGCCCTGGAGATCACGTTGGATTATTTACGAGTTTAGATCTTGGTAAATGGTGATTTTTACAGCGCTTGCAGCACCGGCAACTCGTATTAGTTATATATAATCGTATATTTTCGAACCCTGGAATCGCGGAGAGAAAGATATGCCTCGTTGCTCTTCAACTCGAAAAGACTAACAAAACGGAAACAAAATTTAGTTTATCCGTTGACCCCCGTGAGCTCAAAAAACGTCGAATTTCCGCGTTAAAAACAAATTTCCGTATCGATTTGATGTCTCTTTGAAATTTGACGAAATAAAAGTAAAACTATTTTTGTGCGTTTTCTGGCTCAAATTTCTTTCAATGATAATAAGTAATTTTAAGATACGAGTGAAAAATTCGCTGTACTCGTTCCCATGAAATTTTAATGGGAAGAATAAAACTCCTGGATGCGAACTTGAGACTTTGAGATTGAAAGCATCCTCCCCCGACCTTCCCCAGGATGGAGGTGGATTCCAAGCAAAATTTGGCAGCATCGCGATGTCCGAGAAATTACGGTTAACTCAATCCCAAGCTATTCTAAAAAAGGGAAAGCACCTGGAATTGAACTCGGGACCTCGGAATCGAATGAAAACGTGTCCGTTGATCTATTCCGTGGTGGAAGGTGCAACAAGTTGGTTGCTCTAGCAATATTTTCCTTTTTACTATCGTAGAAATTTGAGCCATTAATGCCTTTGCATTTTGATACAAGCAATAAATTGGAGTGAGCATCAGATTCTACGGTAGCTTCAATTTATAGAAGGTAGTTATACTTCGTCTATTTTACTCGCCTTTACAAATTAAAATGAAAAATTCTTGTTTAAAATAAATGGAGAAATTTAGTCACGGAACGTAAAATTAACCAGAGAGAGGGAAAACAACTTTGTCTCATCGCGGGGTGTTCGCCACTAATTATTTCGTTGATAGAATGCAAAATTTCTAGTCTCTCATTTGTATTTTCTTCCCAATTCGGTCATGGAAATCCCAATGATGATTGTAAATCGGCTTAGACGATTGTTTCCGAAGACTAGCCTCAATTATTCCTTCGCCTTCCTGCATTAACATCCATATTCTTACGAAAATAATACAGAACTACCCTTAAATCAGTTTACTTTGCGCTTCCATTGGAAGAGTATCTGTTTCTTAATGGTGCGCTTGGCTGAAAGTCAGAAGAAAAGAAGAAAGTTCGCTCTTTATGCATACGGATCGAAGCATTTGCATAAGCGTTTACTTTTGCTGCTTTTTATGCATGCCACCCATTATCTCGGTTAAATATAGCGAGCTAAATTTAATAGAGTGGTACTCGAACATTTTAAATTGGATCTACATATTAGAAAGTGCAATTCGGACTATAGATTTAATAACGTTTTAGTGACTGCGAAAGAAATTGTGGAAAACGGCTGATGCGACATTTTCCGTCACATAATCGATTCTTTCTCGAAAAACAATTTTGAGCATAAAAACAATTATGAGATAATCCAGGATGTCAAACAAAATTTTTATTATTTTATATTGGATGCACCTGTCCAGTACTTGTAAGAAAGATTCGAATTATTAGATAGCCTTAGTGATGCATTTATTTCTTTTGGACAAAATAAAAGATATTCGTCCGGTTAGTAAAAAAGGAGGAAAAGAAGCACTTTATGGATCCAGGTTCTAAATTATCTGATAATATTAGGAAAGTATGTGACATTAACGCCTTTGATAGTTGTTATGAGCTCGAAATAACTCTCGAGTTATTTAAAACCAAGAATGACCGTTTGTCATTTTCTGGACTATATGTTCGCGAATTGATTATTAGGCACGTGTATCATCGTTTCGATTTATCTTCGGGCTTTTTTAATCCCGGCCGATTTCAATCAAAATTTCTGAATTTATTATATTTGTTCGAATAAATTATTTTTTTGCAGCATAGCCAGTGACTACGGAAATTTCGATTCCGTGAACTTTTCCTTTCCCCATTTAAATAGTGAATCAACGTTTTCAATAATGCCGCGAAATGGCTGCAACGCGTTTACAACTCCGGGATTCTAGCAACGCCTAACACCGAAGATTGAATTCAAGTACAGTAGAATCTCGATAATTAGAGTTTTGGTAATCCGAGCTCCACTTAATATACAACGTCGAGTTCTGAGAGACAACGCAACGAATAAAGATGTATGGCAAAGAAACAAAATACTCTCGATGGTTTTTTCCTCATTAATTTACTATACATATGTTTTATTATTGTGTCATTTCTCAAAGAAGATTAAATTGTGTTTTGTAATTGTTTTTAATAATAAATATATCTAAATACGCGAATGTTTTTTACAACATTATTTTTAGTCATTCCGTATAATCCGAGTGCTCAATAATCCGATTTGGTTATCTCGGATTACCAACACTACTGTAGCATGAGATTTCGTTAATTCTTGCCTTAAATCGTCTTTCTATGTCGTTAATTTAAATAGTTACCATCATAAAACTTCCTTTAAGAAGAAATAGCAGTTTCGTTCGATTGTGTCATTGGCTACGTATCTGTATAATTATATGCTGGTTATTCATGAATAAATAAACAGTTTGTTGAGAAAAAAATAGCATTTATTGACAACAGAATAAAGAAAAATTGTCGCAATCCAATCCTGGGAGAGTCGAGTTTTATATGATGATGGAACGTCCATTCGTCTTCAAGCATTTATTGCCAAGACCACTGAAGCGGTTTTTCTTCAAAATTTGTAGATCTTTTCATTGATTTTATATCCTTCCTCGACTTTTTTCTGGAGGGCATTTTGCTGCCTGGAAGAAATTGTTTAGGCCAAAAAAATTATTCTTTAACAAAAATTATTAGAATATTCCCGTTTTAAAATTTATCAAAACATAAAAGTTGCAAAGACTTTTAATCGGAGAAGAGAATGATTATATCTGTCAGTACCAAGTTATAATGTGCCAAAACAGAGGCCATATTTAAGCTGAAAAAATTTAACGCCATGTACCATATTATGCACACCGGACCAAAAAGGGTTAAGAAGTGGTTTCGGCATGGGTAGGAGAGATACCGGCCCATGCCATGTCCAAGTTCATTGATAATAAAAACTATCAAAAAGGGAAATTAAAAAATTTAAGTGAATCTAGAGGACATGCTACGAGTGTTCTCTAGATTCTCAGCAATCATTTAAGAGGTACACCCATTTGCGAGTTTAGTGGCGATACTCATCCGTATCTTGATGGATGGGCTCTTTGAAGTTGCAGCTTTGCCTTGATCCATGTTAGGTTGTCATTCTCGAATTCCATGCATGCGCAGATGATGGTGTTGCTAGGTTCGGTTTGCTGGTAATTGGATGCGGAGTGGCTGGCGACAGGCAGCAGAAGATTCCTTACTTGGAAGTTGCCTCCAGGGCAGGCATGGGGGCTGAATTGAGGCGACCTGTCCAACATATTTGGGGAGAGAAATTTAGTATGCAATTAAGAGAATAATAACGAATATTCATCTGGCAGTTGCCATATATTATTACTATTTATTACATTTAGTTCTTCATTGACAGTGATAGAGAGAAATTGATCCACAGACTTCCTAGCCCACCCAAAGAGGTGCTGTGAAAAAGGCTCGTTTCCCCTTTTAAGAATGGAGGGGTTCGCCCCCAAACTGCAACTGTTTATTGCCCGGGCAGCAATTGCAGCAAGAGAGCCCTATGAAAACCATGTTACGGCACCGTGTGTGACAACAGGTGCCGCCAAGGAAAGAAAGAAAGGACAGCTTTTGGAAGAACGGTTTTATTTCACGCACCTTGTGAGGAGTATTGGCCAAGCGACCAGTGTACATTGTAGGAAATCCTTATAACTAGACATCGTTACCTCTAGACTAAAATTAAATTAAGTTTAGTGTTCGCTCTAATTTACCCCTTCCCCCTGACTTTAAGGTAGAGATTTCCTTATCGCCCGTTCGGTGGGCCCTAGCGGAGGGATACCATGCCTACTATGACTTACTCACTACACCACTTACGCTGGAAGAGAGCGGGATTGGAGGATTTGATTCCCGGGAATCGTAGAGCCCCTACCTGTGCTGTGGCAAATCCTCCATCGGCGGAAGGACTCAGCGTTCCAACGGCGAACGAAAATCCTCTTGATGCACTCGCACATCACCATCACAGAATGACCATTGCACACACACACAAACACACTCACTTCACTGTGGTTGGCTGGTTGAGAGATGCCGGAGGTCCCTCGAGGATGAAGCTTCGAGACGTGCAGGCCTGCAGTCGAGGTAGTGGAGAAGTCGAATAGGCATGGGATGTCAGGTTGAACGGGGAAGGGAAAGCGGGAGGAGAAGCGCTAGGTGCCGGTCAGGAACGAGGGTTCGAGTGGATAGGGAGGGATGGGGAAAAGTCAACGGGTGCCTAATTCGTGCCAGTCCTGAAATGAATAAAGGATAGATGTAAGACTAATCGACTAAAACCTGCGTTGTCGGCAGTTGAAGAAACTGCTCGAAATTAGGCGTATTATATATAATTTTAAAGATGGAATATAAGCACTAGCCATTATTAATTATTTATTTCAAGATTACAAAGCGTAATACTTCGTTTTATCTCCTATACAGATCAGTTAAAGTTTATATGGAAACAGATAATAGAATCTAAGTATTAGAAAATAAAACGAGATCAAGTGAAGAATTAAAAGTTCTTACCTCTACGTTGATTCTGCATGGCTTTCTCTTCGAAATGACGGCTTCTTCCGACGAAGATATAGTTTCGACTAGAAATCGAACTGGGAATCAATCTCCCTCTAGTAACGTATGCATAATCGCGGAATTTAACTTCCAGCACTAAATTTTTCTAAATGTTTTCGACAATGCAATTTCGATATAATGGAAAAATAACTATGTAGTTTCCACAAATTTGAATTTAAACACTAGCGGTTTCACTACGATCCTAGCATCATCAGATGATGATCACCTGGTAATGCTACGATTGTAGTGAAACCGGTCGTGTTTAAATTAAATTTTGTGGAAGCAACAAAGTTATTTTTTCATTACGAGTAAATTCCACCTAGTTGAGCCTGACCTCATTACTTATATTCGACTACGTTATCTTAGACACTTCTGTGTACTAATATTTTCAGTTCTCTTACAAACTGATTCCAGCTCAAAACTTTTCGCGAATACCTCCCAGTCCCCAAAGACTCGACTAGTGCTCAGCCAAAACACGTCTTACTGTTTCTGCCGCCGCCTTTTTCCTTCTTTTCTGATCGAAGCCGGTGTTGTTTGGGCTCGTAGCGTCTTCTTCCGTCGTGGTGGATGAATGGTGGACAAGAAGGAAGCCCATCCTTTATATACAGCTCGGACAGGTCACTTGTTCTATTCTGAGGGGGAGGAGAAAGGGGTTTGGAAGGTTGAAATCCCGAGAGGAGGAGAGTCTACGGTCAAAGGCAGTCAAATTGGCGATATCAGAGGAAATGAAGAAGAATGCTGACGGGATCTACCAAATATTTAATTCGTATCCGAAAGAAGATTTGCTTCCTGAAGAACTAATTTAAATGTTTGAACATTAGCTGTGTTTAATAGCTGTTCATTCATTCAATGTCTAACATACAAGTCTCGAAAATCAGTATCAATTTTTTAAAGTTAAATGCTATTTCATGGTAATGATCGCCGCAGTTAAATTTCTGAGCATTAAATTTAAAATTTCGATGTTCTGGAAATGGGTATGCATTGTGTTTTTCACGAAAAAATGTCGTTAGCATTTATATTAAAAGGCCGAAGGAAAATAGTTGTCGCTTAATCAGGAATATTTATTTAACATAACTCATCGATACAAAGCTATTTTGTTGAATTGTAGTGTAGGTGCAGATCATAGATATTAGCACTACGTTCAGGATGATTCGATGGAAAACATTCATCAACAGCCATACAATCCGTCTTAAATTCTTTGAGAGCAATGCCAGAGATGTGGTTCATGTATAATTGAAATATGCACTGGTTTATGGTATTGTAAGAATTAAAGCGCAAACAGCGACCCTTTCCTGTTCTCGGGATAATAATGGCAAATAAAAGGTCATTTTTTTAAATATACAAATTTATCTTCTTTAAAATGGCAATGGAAATAATAACCATGGTAAAGTTGAAGTTAATTGTCGGCACTAACATTATAAGTGATTTATGGATCAAATGAATAGATTTCCCATCCAAAAAAAATGGCTGTTAATCTTTGCTTTTTGACTGATTGCTGTCTTGTTGAATTTTTTGACAAATAAGGGATTTGTTAACCACTTATTTTGTCCATTTTATTAGCGGAAGATCTTTTATGTCATAGATAAATAAGGTCCTTCAATTAATGAATTCGAGGAAAGGAACTATGGAGCATAAAATAAGTATCGTGGAAAAATAGTTATGGTTTAACATGCTCCTGGATGATAATGCAGTCAAGTGCTGTTTTTATTAAAGTACTTATTTCCTCATAGTGATTGCCCCATATTCCGTTTACTCTTCCAGATTAATACGGAATTCGTAGTAAGGAGTAGGAGGAATCGTGGATAGATTGGCATTAAACGAACATGCAGAATTGGGTATGTCGAGGAGGATATGGGAAGGAGGTGGTCTGCAGAGTGGAGTGGGGAGAAAGGGAGAGAGCATGCATGAGTGTCAAAAGGATACGGCAGACCTCCTAACTTCTCCTAACTCGGTTAACAAGTGTACGTGAAGGAGAGGGGCGACGAAGCAAAGCGTAATGTGAAAGGGAATGCTGGAGCAATGCCGATAAACGGAAGGAATATCGCAGTTTAATGCGGTGTTCTTTACGAATGGAGAATTGGTCGAGGGTGGTTGAAATGAGGGTAGGAGGGAAGAGGTAGAGTGAGAAAGGAAGGGGAAGAGAGAGGGAGGGCGAGACGGAGGGAGAGAGGATTCGGGAGGGAGGGAGAGGGAAGCATTGGGGGGGAGGGACGGGTGGACGGAGATAGGGAGAGATAGGCTGGATAGAGGGAAGGGGAAAGGAGGGGAGGATCTGCAGGAGAGTGTACGTGGGGAGATTTTTGGTATGTGCAATGGAGAGAGAATGTTTAGGCGAGAAAAATACCTTCTAATTTGAGCTAAATTCCTGCGTTAGGATTTTATTTCCATGTAAAATATTTTTACTTTTTCGAAAGTAAGCCATATTTTAACGAAACCCTTCTTGCTACATTTAACAAAGTCATACTAACCATTCTTCGGTTTAAAACATGGCGCATTGAATGTTCGTCAGGTGATTATTCCGAGTGCTAGTTGCCAGTTTTGTATCGTTATGTCGTATTAAAATTTCAGTTATTGCATGAAGTGACGGATTAGGTTAGTAAGGTGAATTACGACTGCGATGAGAGAGAATTGTAATGGAATGAGAGGTCGAGGGGCAAACGAGGAAATAGATATTCAAATCAGGTGTAGGATTTTATTTACGAAATATTAAAAGTTTTATATCCTTGCGTTTGAATTGTGAGCGGCGCGAAGGATACTCGTACGTAATAAACGTTCAAATAGAAGTTTATTCCTGTGTCGTGAGAATCGATCAATTATACTATATGTCGACGGGTCCTTCTTCATATTAAATTGGTAATTTGGCAATAAATTCATTTTTATAAAATGATACATCGAAAGTTCGTTTATTTAAATTGGCTTGAAATACGTAGTCTAAAATTCTTACGGTCTCCACTTAGAGGAAAGAAGGAAAATTGTGTTGGAGATTGCTATCTTCTGGGGAGGAGAAGGGGGAGGTGCTGTTGGAATACCTTATGCAAGCACATCCCCTCGAAAAAGGCTCGTGTTCGGGGAAGGCCTGTACTCGAGGCGCGTCGACTCGTGGTCGTGCAAGGGGTTGGAGTAGAATGCATCGTCTCGTCATCTATCGGGCAGTTTCCCGGAGCGGCGAGTGTTAATATAACGCCGCAATCTTGTATCGGGACTGCGATTTCCTAACAGATGTACCTTGGTGGTTTTTTCACTACGGTGAAATTCACGAAGTAAGCGTCTCATCTGGCGGTTATGTCAATCGCCAGGTATGCATCCTTTGGATATTTTGGCATTCATATTATTTTGTATTGAAATGGAAAAATAAATTAATATATAATCTGATAAAAGAATTTTAAAGGTTTGATTAAAAAGAATTATGATTTACATAATACCAGCAGTAATTGATTGGTGCCGCGTGACACTCGTCTACCATTTCCTTTTGGATCTCTCTAGTTTTACAATAGACGACGTACTGTGTCAAAAACTATGTACTTATCGTAAACAACCAAAATATTTTTAAAATTAAAATAAAATTTATATATATAATGCTTGACGATTTTTGCACCCTTTGACTGATGTCTTCCATGATAGCCGAAGATCGGCGGCAAGTACTAATAGCCGACCTGGGAAGGATTATGTGCATCGCTTCCCCCCTGCGCCAAATGATCCGGCGAGATAAGGACGAGGCGGCTGCTTCGCGAAAGAGAAAGGGCAAGGGGACAGTCGAGGCAACCTCGGAAGGAATGCCATGAAGCTAGATTGGAACACCTCGATTTGCTAGCCAAGGCGAATTTGTTGTTTACACACTCGACTCCCGGAACGTTTTTTTACCGATTTTTCCGTGAAGCTCTACCATTTCCCACTTCCCCACCTCGACTTCCAAAGGACTTACTATTCCAAGTGAGACGCATACCGTTAGTCACTCCGTCCTCGGTGCATGCATTTCAGTCGGAGAAATGAATATGAGCTATAAATCACGGATATAACGTTCCATTATAGCACTTTATTAAAATTCGTTTCTCTCGTAAGAATTGATTCTTTATCGCAGCCGCCGCTATAGACTTCAGTTATCCTTCAGCGTTGGAGATTAAATAATAGATGTGGGCCTCCTCGACTACTAGCCTCTACAACAATGTCTTTCAACCGGTGTCCCGCGGAATACTATTGTTCCGCTGGAATTGCCTAAGTTTTCCGCGAAATATTCCACCAAATATAATTTTTCTATAAATTTAAATTTCTTAATACGTGAATGTGAATTTCGACAGTAAACAAAAAGTCCAAAACGCATTGGTTGCATTTTGCTTGAATCTGAAACTATGTGCTGAAGCGAACGACCTTCTCCTCCAATCCTTCATCCTTCCACCCTCCCTCTACCGCAAAAATGTAGTTAATATTAGCGCAAAATCTGGTGACCAATGAACCAAATTGCGCATGGAGAAAGTTAAATAAAAAGGTTAATCATTGCAGTTGATATCAGAGATCCCAATTCATAGTGGAGCATTGTATTTTACCCATGCAATCAACAGTGCTTATTTAATAAGATTTTAATTTGTATATATCTCAAGTTAAAATAGCATTCACTCAAAATATCTCTTTTGTGTTCTTCTTCTACAAAATCAGTATCAGGAAATCAAATTCATTTTGTTTGTTCAGTTTTCTATTTGGTTATCACGGAATGTAAATTTTTGTTCTGTCTTTTGTGATCCATCTCTTTGTAGCAGTCTCCTGGTTAACAATTATTAGCAACTTTATTTCTCTGACTTTGAATTAAATTAAGCGGAAAATAAATGAATAATGTACATCGAATTATCAACACACTTAGTTTGAGCTGGTGACTTATATATGTTTGTTATTAGAACTTTTGCAGGTGTAAGTACATAAGGTTGAACACAAAATCATTTGTGATTGTTGGATTCTATAACGATACATGATTTGTATGCATTTGATGCAAAGTGAACATCAGTTTTTGTCAATGCTAAAAATATATTTTGAGATTCAATATTTTATTATCACTAGGAACATTTATTCAAAATTGGAAAAAAATTCAAATTTGTGAAAAAAAGGATACACACAATAAATCTCAGTTTAATATATTTTAAAATAATATCACCCATATCAATAGGGGAAAAAGAGATTGCATTTCAATATCAGAAACAATCAGTTAAATCTATCTATCTAATCACTTTGCTTCTTCTGTAACGTTTTCTGAATCCTTCTATCTTCCGCAGATCCTTATCCTCTTGCACAGCAATCAGGATTCTGTAAAAAATTTAGCGTTTTCTTATAATATGAGGACTTTAATCAAATCTACCTCTAATAAAGTATGATGTTTTCTTTAATAATCCCCATTACATCATGGTTAGTAAAAACTACAAGTGAGATCGTTTTATGTATGGATTTGCTAATTGATGCAGTATAAAACCTTTATGCGATCATTGTAATTGAAAGAATAAAGTGGATATTTCTATTAAAAACATAATACAGGCAGTATTTCCATAATTAAAGCTTATCATAAGAGTATTAAGAGAAAAGTCACATAAGAAAAACATGATTAAGCTAAATATTTGACCTATATTTATGACGAACCACAATTTCTGCTTCTCAAAATGAAAATAAAAATGTTGAGGCAGGTGAAAAAAGTTTTAAATACAGAAATAAATATGTCGATTAAGCATGATCATGCCAATATATGGAAAACACACGTAGGTATATATAAAAGATACCAATCACGCTGTTTGCCCTTCGAAGGCATAAGTCGCCGAGAGTGATCGCTTTATGTTTGCATAACATGAAACGGGTTCAAATAAGGGAAACGTGTAACAAAATGATTCGTATTTGCATCAAATTGGATGCTCAGTAACACAGAAATTTCACAACGCAGCAGTATTTCGGGGACGATATTCGGTCGTTATATGTATATATGAAATGGATACAAAATTGCAGCATATTACCAGGAGAGATCTGTGGAGAGAGAGATTTTTATTTGGCGAGTGAGTAAAAAACATCGAAGAAATTACGGCATCATGATGAAGTCGTTTAAGAAGTGCATACTATGAAATCTTCACACTTCAGAAATTGTTCTCTCCTTGAACCAATCTTGTCTCGTCGACGTTACGAAGCGTCTTATTGAGCAGAAAACCACCTGAAAAATGATGGAGAACAATACACAAGTCGTGGGAAAATTTTTCCGACATTTATAAGATCACAAAAACTTCTAATTATGAAGTATTGCCTCCATATAGTTACACCGATACGAAGCTAGTTATTAAAATGGCAATTTTACAACATTCACTTTAAAACTCATCTTTGATGAAATGAGACTAAGAGAACTAGCAGAGGGGAAACAATTAATGAGTTATCCATAGAGTCTTAACCAAACGTGAGACCTTCAAATGTTGTGCGGTAAAACTGGCAATAGGCGTACGCCTGGCGGATTCTTCAAACCAGCTTTCAAGTCCTTATGACTGTGTATTTACATTAGATACTTTGTGTGAGGTAATTAATTTTACAACACTAAAAGTGCTCGCCAGAGCGCGAAACAGGTGTTCTGCACTTTCTCAGAAGACAGTGAGATAATTGGGTTGGTTTCTCCAACAAGTTCGGATTTTTTTCTCCTTCTCTGCGTTGAAATCAACTTCTGCAGGATAATGGAAATTCAACGTAAGGCACGACTGCTTATCTTCGTGTAGAATGCGATCGCCGAGAGTTAAACAAAAAAACGCTCCGGGAACCTTCCCGGTCAAAGTGATTGCAGCAAAAACGCGGCAATAACTGCGAAAAATCACGCCCAGGTTTACGTCGCTTAGCAGTACTTCATTTCACTCATTATGACGACCAAAATTTTAGTACTTATGAACACGAAGATTTTTTCACCCGAGAATTGATTGAAATTTCTCTCCCTTTCCTGCGAAATTCACTTACTGTTTCAGTTTTATAAAATAAACATTCAAAGAATCACCTACACGTTTATGGTGGACGCTTATTTTATGGTCTCGCTGGAATTTACGACAAATGAAAAATATCAAGTACCTACCTGTGAATTCGGAGACCCGTACACGCTGGCACTATGATATGCAGTGGCAGAACGCCAAACACTAAATGAAAGAATTATAGTGACAGGCTTTGTCTATGGTAATACGAGGAATACGTATTTTTTCATACAAGATGTAAAAATCCAGCCACTAAAAAGATGATATTAAATGTTGATAGTTTAATAAAATATGATCGTCATAAACTTATAGTCACCATAATTTTAATAATATCAAAATATACAATCATTAGTTAACATAACAGCGACCTCTCTTATTGGCGGGTATTAATTATGCGGTTGTGTTTTGGAACAGCAGTTTGCCACATACAACTGAGGTTCGTTTTTACGAAGTGCGTTGGGACCGAGTTCATTCCGTATATAAGGATTTACGATTTACGAGAGAACTCTCTCTCTGTAGCTGAAGAAGGAGTAGTTCCGAAAGCTTTACGTTTGTGATGTTTCTGTGTTTTTGTGTTATTTTACGTGTGTCGCTTCGACATCCCCGGGGCCTCGCCAACCTGAAGTCGTCTGATTGGTGAGTGCTCACTGGGTTTCCTCATCCCAACACCTTGTTGACATCCATATATATATATATATATATATATATATATATATATATACATTCAAACTCGGCTATAACGAGCGCCACGGGACCGTTTAGTTTTGCTCGTTATAGCCGTTAAACTTAATATCCGTGAAGGCAAAAGCATGCATGCGTATGGTGAAATAAGACAGAAGAAGTAAAAGTGAATATATAAACAGAAAGGTTATTTAGTTAATTTATGAAAAAACCTAAAAATGAGAATAAACTAGAAAATTTAAAGTAAACATACGTACATATAAAATTTACTCACAGCTGCATCCTTAATCACTACCCAAGTCGCACTTCCTCATTTTCTTGTTCGTTGTTAGGTTGTTCTCTAGTGCATATAAAATCGCTTCTTTGTTTTTCCATAAGGTTGAAACCGTAGACGATGATAAATTAAATTTTTTACACACTTCAACATTTTTTTACCACGTTCTAACTCTCGAACAATATCATCCTTTTCGCGAATAGACAAACACTTCCTTTTATGTACGGACATGTCACTCGTTCAAGGGCAAAATCTCAACTGATTTTTGTTATCAACGCTACGAACTTTCTTTGCAAACTGTGAGCATACCAATTCCAGGAAGAGTTAATGAGGAGACGGATTAAACGTGGGATTTCCCATCTTTACGTTGGAAAGGGTGTTGGGTGCATTCGGCTGAGCGACGGGGGTGGGCACCATTGTACATGCCCTCAACCCCTTACCCCCTTCCAAACACAACCTCCTGGCTGTAAAAGAGCTGGGGGTTGGGAGGAGAGGACAAAGGACCTCCGCGAGTGCCACTGTACCTGCAAGTTGGGAATTCTTGGTTTGGACGAAGGGATTATTTTTTAACAACAACGCCGCGGTCTTTAACCTCCCCGATGGATAGGGTGTAGAGGCTGGACTCAAGAACACAAGGTTACATATTTTGGGTCACTATGAGGATTTAAGGGGCTGACCGCCACCGCGTTTGAGACAGTGAGAAGTGGTCAAAGTTCGCTCGATATATCCGTGAAGCGTGCTCGTTATATACGTGAAATATTTGTATGTAAACTTATCTTGGAGGTAGCATTTGCTCACTATAGCCGTGAACTCGTTACAACCGTGCTCGTTATAAACGAGTTTGACTGTGTATATATATATATATATATATATATATATATATATATATATATATATATATATATATAGTAAATGAAATTGACATTGAAAAATCGAAAATCCCGTGTAAATTTATGGGAAAATATAATTTTTTATATATAGTAACTGTAATTGTTTGATTAATTAATAAATTACTGACAATCGTTTGAATTCTCTCAGAAAATGAAGAGCTGGAAATTTATTACATTCTGGCATCAATAACTTGATTTGCCACTCTTTGGCTCCGTTATTCTTCCTCCTCGTATGTTTACTGAATAATAATATTATTCATTTATTAAAGTGGCAATCTATTAAGTTTGTCATTGCGCGAAGCGAATAACACAATTCTTTCGTATATTTAAAGGCTTAATAGAGTGATTGAATCGGAGGCGACAATGCGGGTCGCCTTGGCAGCATCCGGAAAGAGTACGAAAAAGCCATTAAATGTCGAAAATGTATGCGTATTTCTGACAAATTCTTAATTGTAACATCCAACCATTGCAAGATAAGATATTTTATAGTTGTAGCCGTCGAATAAAAGAAAAATGAGGAAAATCGGTCCTTATTTGCATATTTGAATGAATGAAGGAAATAAACCTTACATCTTGAAAAATCGAAAATCCAGTGGGAAAATATGATTGTCTTCCGGAGTCGGATCCGGGATTTTTCCGGGATGTTTGATTTTTCTAGAGACCACCTCATGGGGGTTTAACGATTCTGAAAGTTTCAGCTCTTAATTCCATTGGCAAAATGCCCAAAAATACCGGTAGAGACAGAAAAACGGACATTTGAGTATTATTATATATTGATTTCTTTATGAGAGTGTGCTAAAGAAAATTACAGAAATTGACGCTTTATTCGTAAAACTGTCGACGTACTCGTGTATTATAGAAAGATAACATTAATATTTTCTTCAAGTTATGTCTAAGCCACTCCTCCAGACTGCTTACCTCACCGAAGTATTCCTGAGCTGCATGCGGCTCTTTAAGGACTTGCGTACGGCTCCCGAAAGCCACTCTTCCTGTTAAAACACCTAAAAGATCCCCGAACGAAATTGGCATTGTAAATTATTTAAATGGAAATTGTAGGGAATAAAAGCTGTGGACGTATCATTAGAAGAAACATTTGTTTTACAGAAATAATCGCATGGTAATTGGGAGTGGGGGGAGGGGGCATCGCATAATTTGAAAAAGTGGCTCTTCTTGTGAAAAAGGTTGCTGATCCCTGTAATAGGCAAATAAATGATTCACGTACTTCTTTGTTTCCTGGCTTGGCATCGCATCGCTGACGCGTCTTCCTACACACCGATTTCAAGAACAGCCCTCAGAGCTTCTCCTTCCATTATCCTACCCACCCCTACCGTAACCTTTACTTGAGGCACACCCGCTGTGTTCCTCGTGATTTTGGTGTTTTCAGTCAACCTTTTCCTTCAATCTTAAATCGCAAAAACCGCCCAGAACAAAGAACGCGACAAATTGTACTTATTTCAACGCCTATTGCCGATTATTTTTCCCTTTAGCATTTGCAGATTCATCATTTAATTACGATTGTGTTATGCCTCAATCGATTCATTTATCAGTTTTGATAAAAATTTGAAGTTAAGCCGCGCGTAACGCTGGTAACCGCGAAGCTGACTACAGTTGACAAGGTCAAATTTAGGATTTCTTTCCTTAGCGACCTCTTATGGTCGGTGGGAGGTACTAATCATATTCTTTGTCAAGTCGCAGGTGTGACCGTTGGTGCTTAGAAATGCTTAGGAAGCAGAAGTCTGTTGCGAGTATTAATGTTATAGGTATGTCGACAGCCGTATTTAAATATTTTTAGTTTGTATTTGCTTGGTTAAATTCTCACAATTTTTAATGCAAACATTTATTGCTATTTGTTGAATTTTTATATAAGCTTTTGGCTAGTAAGAATGTCATAATATTTCCCAATATTTCTCCTTTGACCTTATCAGTTGTGTAAACTTCATTGTGGCCGTGATACAGCTGTTCTGTGATGAAGTCCATGTTCGGGGTGGTCAGCTTAAGAAAAGTATTTCTAGTACCCTAGAGAGATATCCTGCCACTGAAGGACTTTTTCTGTAAAGGTAGGAAAACTGAAATTACTTCTCTTTTCAATGTTAATTGGGTAACCTGTAATTCGTGGAAGCCCATCTGATGGAAGCAGTTTCAATTTAGTATTGAATATGGGAGTGGATGTCCTTAAAAGATCTCGTATTGTGCTTTCTTGCTTTACACTGTGTTAGGTAAAAATCGTCCTTATTGCCATCTCTCTTATTTTTCAAGACTGAAATTTTTATGATGGACGTAAATACTTTTTGTATGGCATTATTTTATGAGTTCTTATGGTGTGACATCATCTGCTTATTAGGCAGCAAGGAAACCAACATGGTTAATATTTAGCCTCCCTTATCGGATTTTGATTATTTGTGATTAATATTCAAATGAACACATTTTATCTTTCCATCAATCATATCGACCGTAATATCTCAATAAATATGAAAGATAGGGTACCAAAATGTTCAGGGTAAGCTTTTATTACCTTGTGCTCAACATGTTAACGTCTTTGTTTAGTTATCATAAGCTTGCAGTGGTTATGTTTAAGTATAATATTGAATAAATAAGTTATTTATATTATATAAAAATGTTTTCCATAATTTTAAAGAAAAAACTCGGTGATTCTTCTCTCCCTTATCAAATTTGTTTACATTTAAAAAAACCTGTGGAAGCTGGGTATTATAGTTTCATTAAACATTTTGAGTAATATTTTAAAACAATTATTTTTATTTGCCTTATCTTAAAAGAGATATTTTCCCTTGATTTTGTCATAGAAACAGATTTGAAATGCTCCCCATTTTCTTATGTTTAGTATGTTGATATGAAATTTTGTAATCAATAAATATTCAAGTGTATTTTTAAAAAAATACTATGGTTTACCTGAGCAACATAGAATGATGCTTTGATAAAAATACTCCATATATTCATTTAAAATCTTCAAATTAAAGAGTAACATGACCTTTAATTCTCAAAAAAGATAGAATGATTTCACATTAGGAAAGTAAGAGTATAACAAGGTGCTTTAATATCTGCATGGCATTCTTTGGTGTAAGATTTCTGATTTGATTCTGTTGTTGTTTCAGAAGCGTGGCTCCAGAAGATTGTTACCTGACCATTCTGGACATGCAGTCTACCGCTCAGCTGACACCCTGGATCTTCCTGTTCTCTTTTTCAAAACCTAAAAAGAATAGTGGTAAGTATAATCACTTTGTGTTACAAATGAGAAGGAATGAGCTTTCCACTTTACATGCTGTATTTATCAGGTTTATCATTGTATTTAATATTCCTGTTTGTATTCCAAGGTGTCAAGTGACATTCCAAAGTGTCCTTTTGATTTATTTATTAATGCAGAGGCAATAGTTTTTGGAATGTAAAATATTTTACCATATTTTTCTAAAACAGATTTTTGAATGTTCAGGCAAAAGTTGATGTTTGGAAGAAGGAATTTTACCTAAAAAGTTAATAACAATTTTTAGAATTTTGATCACCTGGTGAAATAAATAGCATAAACATTTATGCTATATTAATAGAAGATAGGCAAAGTATTGGTAAATGCAGCTAGTAATACATTCACTCTCTGAAATGCAACATGTTATTTTGGTATTTTTGATAAAAGACATTTGCCAACAATCAATTGCAATATAATATGATGATCATGAATATGCAAGTGTGCATTATAAAATAGGATATTAGATTTGGGTGATGTTGAAAGAAATAGTTTAGTGAGACTGTGTCTATTAGAGTATTTATACATTTATTTCATCTTGCATTGTTTTCTTTAAGAAAAGTTTGTTGCAAAATTAGATTTTGTAAGATGCTGGTTTTGAGATAGGTTACCGCAGTTATCATGAATAACGGTACTGAATAATATATTCACACCATAGAAATTGCTCAATTCTCTACCAAGGTAGCAATGATGACTTAGGACTTAGAATATTATCAAATAAAACATTGAATAGAAAATATTAGAATAATTATTTTGAATCTTAAATGTATATAAACTGTTAGTAGTTCATCTATATATGCATATGCAGTATACTCGAGTTACAAACTAATGACGTATACACTACTCCCCCGATATCAGCGAGGATTGTTTTCTGCAATGTCACAGATACTGTGCCTTATGTTTAAATTATATCTTAGGATACGGTCACCATACAAAAGAAGTAATTTCAACAAATGTTTTGTGCTATTTAGGCTTATTTTTACTGGTAATAGTACTAGATAATATCACCTATATTCATTTGAAGAATATTTCATCAGTTACATTCATTCCAGTTTGTCTCAAGTAAGGTAGGGGATCCTCGTACAGTAATTAATGAAGAATAATTGAATTTGTTCATTTTTTATGAAAGAAATCATATTACATTGAGTAAATTACTATTAGCATCATATTTTACTAGGGATAAAAGAAATAATAGCCTCTGCTTTATATTTACCTTTCCTTTAAGAACTACGAACTGTTACCTACGTTCGTAGTTCTAAAAGCAAAAGTAAAATATTAAATACTATATTATATACACACTGTAAAAGAATATGACCCCGATACTATAAGTATATACAGATTACTGCTTATCTGAGAGGTACTGCTATCAAAAGTAAAATGGTTTCCTAATACATATTTATTGCCAAGTCACAGCATATGTAGTGAATAGCGTGGGACATTTGAATAAAAGTCGGACATTGCAAAATTATGAAATTCTTGAATTTATAAAAATTAAGCTCTTACAGTCAAAGTGAATATGATTTCGAAGATTTAGACAAATTTGTAGTAATTTTCTTACTACTAAAAGCAACTTTACTCCTTCTAATGTCTAAAATAATGATAGTGAAAGTGAACAGCCAATCGAAATAAAATCGTAAACTAAACGTAATAATAATGATTATAATTGGAAAAGTCAAAATTGTTTTGACAATTTTTATTTTATAATTTATTGTGTACAAAGCATGCAGTGTACATGTGTTCCACAGGTAGGCGGTGGCCCTGTTGGAGTGAGGGAACTCCCCGTCAGACTCGCTGCCCATTCCTCCCATAAATTCTCTTACCGACCAGAGTATTTTGCTGATTCATGACAAATTAAACTTATTCAAGCCTGAAAAATGAAATCAATCTGTTCAAAAACAGTTATTTGTAGGGCTTTTTTCTTTCTGTGAAATTTGGTAGGGCCATGGATCCATGGATCTATACCAGCGGCCACCACTGGTTATTAAGGCCAAAATATTAAGTATGTTACAGAAACATTCATTCGCCCTTGGAGCAATTTCATTTCACTGGGAATTTAATATGGTCTTTTGTTTATAAACATTAGTCTATAATTAAATGTTAGGTAAATCAATTTATATTACATTTTTGGCAAAAAATACTGTTAACTTTCTTTGTCCCTTTTGCTGAATATCTTTTGTTTGATTGACTTTATATATAAACAGACTTTTAATAAATTAGTACTTGTCTCCTTCATTTTCCATCTAAGCAGAAAATTTCAAACTAACCTCAGAATGCCAGGTTATCTATATATATATATATATATATATATATATATATATATATATATATATATATATATATATATATGGATGTCAACAAGGTGTTGGGATGAGGAGTTCTCTCTCTGTAGCTGAAGAAGGAGTAGTTCCGAAAGCTTTACGTTTGTGATGTTTCTGTGTTTTTGTGTTATTTTACGTGTGTCGCTTCGACATCCCCGGGGCCTCGCCAACCTGAAGTCGTCTGATTATTGAGTGCTCACTGGTTTTCCTCATCCCAACACCTTGTTGACATCCATATATTCATTTTACCTTTCCTTTTCCGTAAGTTGTTATATATATATATATATATATATATATATATATATATTATATATATATATACCACACAAGAATAAATGGGCCTCTACTGTAATTTTGCACTGGAATAATAAACATTTGAAAAGTTTTAGTTTAAAAAATAACTATATAGCCAATTTCCCAGCAATGAACTTCTGAGAAATGGTGTTGTTTTTATTTCCCCGATTCGTGGCCAATAAAGCAGGTCACTGAAAAATATCTCATATGCTGAATAAATAAGTTACAAGTCCTTCTTTTGTAAAAGTTAGTTGTATTACAGAAAATTTTGAAAATATAATATTTCACAAAGTATTGGTTTTTATAGGCTAAACTGTCATATTATAAAGAATAGTACTATTTAAAAAATAATCTTGGATGAAATTATGGTTTTTATGGAGTTAGCTAAATTTTTTTGATGTTCTGATATTCATTCAACCACAATTAACATTTGCATAAAGTAAAAATATTGTACTGATACTATTCTCTATGCTAAAAGCTCCTGATGATTTTCATAACAAACTCTTCCATCATATCAACATATTTATAGGATTTGGAGAGATGCATGAAATTAAAATATATTTTTAACAAAAAATATTGACTAGCCCAAACATTCTTCTGTGAAATGACATCTTTGCAAGTTAAATCTTTTTCAAACTATTTAATGATGTTACATAAATGATTATACAGTTGTCTGGCACTAAAAGGGTTAAATGTGAATGCAGGAGAGGTATTCTAAAGGAGAGAGATGATAAATTGAAAATGTGGGTAAGGCTTGTTCAGAAGATCTATTGAAATCTTATTGTGAGGTCTTTGCTTTTATGTATTGTGGAAAGCTTATTCACTTTTCTTGCTATCATCAATAAATCTAGGGTAGTTATTTTGATTATAATTTTAGAAGTTTTGCATTTCTAAATTTTTATGGTGTAATGCCTTCTGTTGGTTGAGAAGTGAATGGGATGAAATAGCACTTTCATGGCTAACATGTGATATACTTTTCACTAAATTATCCTTACCAATATAATTATAATTCCCATATTTTATAAGCCATCATGTATTCTGAACGTTTAGAGACTTGGAAAATACATTCTAGTAGTTCTCTAATTTTTATTTATGCTGAACGATAATATTGGTGTAATCATTGAGAGTCACTTCTTCTCAGCTTTTCTGAGAGGGATTCTTAAATTTTATAATAAATTGCTTAATTATATCAAAATTTTCTTTGAAATGCTAGTTTCTTATAAATTTCATCAATTCTCCAAATATCAATTTTTAATTATATTGTGTAATGCCAGTTTATTACTGTTTAAATATAGTTAACACTTTTTAACAAAAATCTTCATGTTTCTTTGACATTTTTAATAATGAAAATGATTTGATTTGCTGAATTTATTTAATATGTACTAAAAATTTGGCCATGAAAGACTTCAGTCATCTTAGGAGCAGTGTACTCTTTGAATGATGACAATAATTCCAGCAGTGTTGAATTTTGTAATGCAATTTCCATTTCCATGGTAGATAAATTTGCTGAATCATAAAATTTTAGGCATTTACCATATTTTCCTTTTTATAGCTTAACTAATATTCAAACAAGTACCAGTGATATTTTCCTATGAAATTTTCTTTTAATTTGCACACCAGTTATAAAATGTAATTCATCACTCTTGTCTGTATTGCATCTCTTATATTGACTGCTCAGTTATTCATCTAAATTATTTTTATGCAAGCAAGATTATTCTGAATGATCTATCAAATATTTGAGCTCAGTTCTTGCTGATATAAAAATCCAATTATTCCGTCATTTCATTTGACTTCATATCTTGGAATTATAAGACTATTTATAAAATGCAATAATAGGAAAATATCTTAGTTAAATACAGTATGTTGTTATGCACAATTTATTTTCCTTAAAAACCCTTTAACTAAAGTTGCGTTTTATCAATAATGTGCTTCACATTATAATATTGCAGTCAAATTTAGAAGCGGTACTAACATTTTATATCCTGTGTCAGGTTTTAAGAATTTTTTCTTTGATATTATGTTAGGATTCGAGGAGATTAGTTCCATGCAAAAATTTATTATGCATCATTTATTCAATACTTCTGGCACTATTCTTTTTTATTCACAGAGTACACTGCCCATAAGTTGTATTATCTCCAATTCTCTTGACCACAGGAGGCATTAGTTTGAGAAGGGCTACTGTAATAATGAAAGTCTTTTCCTTAAAGTCCAACATACCTAAAATAGTGGCCGGGTAAAGTGCAGGGACTATTTGATATAAAATTGAGAAATACAGGTTCATTTTGTATTTTATTGCATTAATAAAAAACATGCATTATACACAAAGAACAATAAAGAAACTTATTTTGCATTTTGATGTCTTCTTTCTTCTTTTGGACTTAGAATTTTTCCTGGAGTCCAGAAAACATGAATGAAAGATGGGATGAAGGAAGATTAGACCCAGTTGCTGCTAATTCCAGTTTGTTCATAAAACAAAAATGGCGGTAATTAAAATGGGAATTGTTACATTTGGATTTAAAAAATTGTCAAAATTCACAATTGCTCTCAATCATAACTTATTGGTAATTGGGGAAGATGAACAATATTTTACAAAGAAAAATATTAGCAAATTCGGTGGATGGAATTTTAAAATAACTAATAAATTTAAAATTGACTAGCTTTCTCTCAATACAGGAATAATAAGGAAATTTGATTCAAATTTCATCCTTTGTATGAAAACAGAATTTAAAACTGAAATTTTGCTCCCTTAAATCTCCAAATCTAATTTGATAACTTAGCATATCCCAAACTTAACTTGACTAAGTATATATGGCATTTTTCCAATATTACTAACACATCTAATAATGCTCAATTTTAATTTTATTACCATCCAATTTGCTTAACACTATTCACAGTGGAAATTCACAAGTTTGTAAATGTGAATACGGTGCCATCTCAAAAGTCAATCTAATGAGAAAATTTTGCCAGGTAGAAAATGTTGAAGAATTTTAAATTCCAAATATAATTTTGGAGAATCTTCTTTTAAGGTATGATCTTCTGTAATCCTATGAAACTTGTTACAATATTGGACTCCTATTAATGTTAAGTCAAATTCATGTCCATTCATAAAAGAAGTTCAATTTATTGGAGGATGCTAGGTAACTTTTATACACAAAATGAAATTGATTACTCAAATTATCGATTTGATAAAATACGAACCGCTTAAGTTCCAATAGAAAATTAATGTCTTATATTCTGAGAAATAAAATATCAACACATCCAAGATATTCGAGTCTACAATGCTGACGTATGGAATGTTTTTGAGGTTGCACAGTATTTAGATTTCCTTAACATATATAATGAATTAAATGATTGAGAGCAATCATAAATTAGGAAAAGTCGTTTAATCCAAATGTAACACTTCTCAATGAATACTCATTCTCATTAAATTTATCACTATTGTCTGCCATTGTGAACAAACCACAATTTGCAAGCACTAGGAAAAACCATTCCCTTACCCCATAGCTTCCAGACAAATCTCTATACTTCCACACCCAGATGCATATATACTGGCTACTGCACGGCAAGGCTCTTCACATCATGGCTCTGCTCTGTCCAACACCATGCACATCCGCTTGATCTGCTCAACATGGCCCATTCTTGATCTGCAACAACTGCAATCACCTAAAAGAAAAAATGAAAAATTTGAATTCAACACAGAAATACAGAGTAAAAATTATTTTGATTGAATTTTCCAAAAGATTTTCACAAAGAATATTATTTCTCATTAGAAATCTTTGGATGACAATTCTTTCAAAATTGTTGTTGAAATATATGGAGACAATAATAGTACACCGGGATTAATTGAAGCTTTAAATGGTCACCATCAGTAGATTTCCCCTATCTGTTGATGAGTGCTGGTTATACTATTAAAAGATGTTAAAAATGTTAGTACATTTATGTTTGCAGATTAACTTGATGTATAGATAATTTTAATCAATTTTCTTTTTACTTGATTTTTGAATTTAACGTTGAAAATATTTTTTACTTCAACTTATTTTGTACTCTTGGAGCATTAATGTCCCAAATTAATTCTAGTCGACTGCTCACCAATAAATTTTGACTACTGGTAAGCATAAATAAAGCGAATCCATTAATTAACTATTTCAAGTCACCAAATTTAACGAATTAATTTTGTCAAAAAAATAACTCACTTCATTCCACATTTTAGTTAAGTGGCAAGGTGATGAAGAATTCCTGCATTTATATTATCATTACAGTATAAGGAGTTTTCAGAATATAGCGAGACCCACTGCAAAGTGTGAGATGGGCCATTTAGGATTCAAAAATTTTAATAGTAAATTACAATAAATAACATTTTTTTCTCTCATTATGAATGTTCAATATTTTTACAATTTAAAAAAGTCCAATTCACATGAAAAATTAATAGATATCTTCAGCTCAGAATATAAAGCGAAAGAAGAATATGCAATGCTTTACCCATTGCTGAAATTGAAGCCTTTAGAGTGACAAGGCCTGGATACTGCCCTTTAAGTGGTAAAAATTAACATTATTGTTACCTATTTGATATCACTGTTTTATCTCCTATTCTTTCATACTTAATAAATAGTATGATGACCAGATTTTCATTATATAAAGCAAGAGATACAAATGGAACAAAAGTCATGGTGGTATCAAAGGAACAAAGAATTTAATGTAATGGTAAATGGCAAAAAATTGGAACAAGAAAGTAGTTTCAAATATCTTGGCAGTATCTTAACACAGGATGGAAGTAGTACACAGGACATCACAAGTAGGACTGCAATGGCAAAAGCAGCATTTAACGAGAAGGAGCTTCTCACAAAGTCACTAATTCTCTACACCAGAACATTAACAAGGACCATAATTCTTACAAATCAGTGTCTCTGTCAACAGGACAGGAAAAGAGGCACCTCCAAGTGGAAAATGAAAATGGAAAACATGACCCAGAATGCAATCACCCAAGGACACTCCTTATCCTTGTATATCTAAACCAGGGGAGCACAAACTAGGGGGCGTGACAAATTATGCGAGGGGCGCGATTATAGCCATGATTTAATTTTAACTAAGAAAATTTAGTTCTTTTTTCATATTTCATATATCTTTTTTGTTTACAACGTTATATTTCTGTGATCTTTTGTATTTATGAGAGTAACATGCTGGGAATCCCCTCTATTCAACGTGACTGTGACTTCGTTTACAGTGCGCGTTATCACACTACACTGCTGTACGTTGTCGAACGAAGGCCGTCATGTGAATATGTCTATTGAAATGTGCAATGTTTAGTTCTGAACCGGTGGATTTATTCTTTATTGTTTTACAAATAAATTTAATAAAATAATTGTCAGTAAGAACGCCATGAATCAGAATTGAGAGTGGCGAATTTATCAATTAAGCCGAGACTGGGCGAAAGTGCCAGTAAGAGACAAGCCCACAGATCCCATTGAATTAAATCTATTCATTACAAAATCAAGTGTTATTTTTCTTTTTTTTGTGCTTTTCTTATTGTTATTTTAAAATGTGATATATATTTTTGTATTCATATTGCTGCATAATTTCATTAATTTAGTGATATTTGATTTTATTCCTTTTAAAATTTCCATTTTGTGTATTTATCTTGAATTATTTTGTTATTTTCAGTTTTAATAAATTGTACCATTTTTGTAACATACTAATTCTCAAAATAATCATCGACATAAAACCCCTCCCAAATACCAAATCTTGATAAAAATCTTGCCAGCCATGGTAGGGGGCCCAAGTTTATATTTTGAACAAAAATTGGGGCGCGGCATGAAAAGTTTGCGCACCCCTGATCTAAACAAGTTTACAAAACAAAATAATTGTGAACATTTGTATACAATGCGTGATTAATTAACCAAAAAGACAAAAAATGTCAAACTGTTATTTGATACCAACAAAGTTTTTTAAATTGATTAACAATGTATGTGGTAAGTGAGAATGACAAATATTATCTTATGGCCCCAAAATATTTCATAAATTTCTTTAATGCTGTTACAAAATAATTGAAAATAATTAATTATTGCTCAATGGCAGATAAATATTTCATAATATAAATAATGTTGATACGTGATAATCAAAAATAACAAATTATTGCCTACTGGCAGGAAAATATTTCTTAACTTGGCTAACATTGACTATACGACAATAATTTGGAATGTCTGGCTTCCTTAGAGAGAGTTACAGGAATAATTATCCTGTCGATCACGAAGGGTCCTTCCCATAAGGGAGAAATTTTGGCAGACATTTAATTAACTTTGGAAACTTTAGGCACAGCTCTAAACACAACCTGTTCACCTAGTGAAAAGGCTTGTGGAGAATAATCTAGCATTATGTTTGCTAGCAACATGCTGTTGTGATTTGGACAAATTACTAAGCACCTTGTTCCCAAAATCCTGCCCTGAAACTGAATTGCAATCAGCTGATGCCAACTTATTTGGCAATTCCCATTGAAGCGACAGTGAATGTGGTAGCTCATGACCCAAAAATACCTTAGCAGGTGAAACACCTGTAGCAGAGTGTTTTGCCGAGTTAAAAGCAAATGTCAGCAAAGGTAGGAATGTATCCCAATTATTATGGGTATTACATGTGATAGCAGAAAAGGCATACTTTAAATATCTGTGTACTCTTTCTGCATGGTTAGACCTGGGATAATAGGGAGCAGTATAAATATGTTTAATCTCTACGCTAAAACATATTTCATAAAATAATTTAGATTTGACAGAGGAAGCATTATCTGAGAAAATATATTTAGGAACCCCAAATTTAGAAAAGACCAGCATTGTTAAGATATCAACTACAGCTTTATTTGTTGAATTTCTAACCGGTTGAATAATTACAAATTTTCTAAGGCCATCAATTATTGTTAAAGCATAAGCATGACCAAATTTATTCCTGGGTAATGGACCAACAAAATCAATAATTATTCTTTCCCAAGGATAAGACGGGAAATTAGCTGAGTGACGACCTGGGGGTAAACAATTTCTGGATTTAGTTATCTAACTCATGGCAGATTTTATCGTATGTTTTTGCACTCCCTAGATGACCACCAATAGGAGAAGAATGAAAGTATTAGAAGATCATCTCTCTCAAAGCAAGAAGTATTAGAACGCGAGACTTCTTCGAGCCCAGGGATGCTGACGTAGTAAGTCGCCTTGAGGGGAATATTAAGGAATGGTTTTCCCTAACCTGATTTGTTCTATAATTTTACAAATGTCTCTGTCTGAAAACTGATGATGATGAATATTGGTAAAGGACAATGTAACATGTTGCAATAAACAAGAAATATGTACAGGGATTGGATCAGAATGGTGATCCAAGATTTTAACCCGAGATAAGCAATCTGCAGCCCTATTACAAGAAGCAGATACGTGGTGAATTGTAAAATGGAAACAACAGTTTTAAGATCATACGACCAATTTTACCTAATTGTTTAGGGTGATTAAAAAGCCAAGTGAGAGCCACATGATCATCATACAAATGAAATGGTCTTGCCTGCAGGTATGGCTTAAATTTTTGAGTTGCGAAACAAGAGGCCAAACATTCCAATTCATAAGTGGACAGATGAGACTCCTGAGCATTAAGTGTTAAGAACTGGAGGAGAGGACAAGACATTTTTAAGCTTCATAAAAGAATCACAATGGGAATCGGTCCAATGAAAAGTGACATTATTTCTCCTCAAAACATTTAATGGCCAATTTTGCAAAATTAGGATCAAACTTTGAATAAAAACCTGACATACCAAGAAAGGAAACGACCTGTTTCAGTGAAGTAGGCACCGGAAAATTCATTATTGGCTTCATCCTCTCAGGATCTATCTGCAGGGTTTCACATGTTATCTGATGTCCCAAGAAGTTAACAGCTGACTAAGCAACTTTCATTTTGTCTGGTTGGGCAGTGAGACTTGCTTGACGAATTCTCTGCAGTACCTTGCTGATGTGGTCCAGATGTGCCTCATAAGATTCAGAATAAATACATAAATCATCGATATAAGGTAATACACAATAATATTTTAAGTCCCCTAAAACCTTGTCAATCAATCTTGAAAAAATTTGGGGGCTAGTACAACAAAACTCTCCCTCTGTAGTAGGGAACTATTTTAGCCAGTTAAATACACTGTCAGAACTTTAAATCAGTATTTCTAAATCTTTTTAATATCAAAGCCCACCTAAACTTCAAGAAATTTCCCGAGTCCCATCCAGTAACATAAGGAAATTTACCAAGCCTCTTTCTTCTTATACATGGAATTTTAAAAAAAATTCTGAATCAATAACTAATTGCAAAACCTTATGGCAGGCTTCATAATATCAATTTGCATCCCACCAGTTTAGAAGCGCTGCTTTAAATTATCATTCATTTTTCAGATTGGTACATAACTTAAAAACAAATCACTAACAATAAAGAAAAACTACTACTGTACCTAGGAACCCCACTATTTCTAAGAAAATCTGAAGCATATACCATCAGATTATCTTTACTCATGCTATGAATAAAATTTTATTATTCCATTCTCTCTACAGTTCCTATAAAGCAAATAAATATTTTTACTAGTAATTGTTTAAAGAACATTCTATAGCTGTTTTAAAATGTTTAAGAGAGAAAAAATACTGCCCAGATAAATGTTATCAGGACATGATGAAAAATGGCATATCCCATAAAAGAGAGGGCATCTTGTCACCCAATAAATAATCATTGCAAGTTTTCCACCCCTCAGAGTAATTTAAGTCCACTCAAAATAATCTGTGCTATCCAAGTCCTCTTTCTGAAAAATATCCAAGATTACTTTAATCTTTTCATCTCTGATTTGTTCCTGGCATCCTCTATGCTGTTCTTATAACCAACTGTTGATCCAAAATTGGACACTAACTTTTGTCCTCAACTTTTTCTTCAAACTCCACCCTAATCCTAATGCATGCAAAGCATTATCTACCGCTCAGTCCAAATAATATTCTCTAAATATTAAACCCAACTTCTTTCCTCTTGCATATTATGCTACATTACATATTTTTGTTTTCAGCACTACAATTTTAATATCTATTCAAACTCCCTCTCATCAATTAATTGTCATTTGGGATATGTTCAAACCACATCTGCGTTAGGCAATTAGGCAATGATGATATTTTGACGTAATATATTTTACATGTTCATTATAATAAAACCTTTGTATTATGTTAAGTAAAATTTCTGTTTGTAAAAAAAACCTATTAATGAGGTACTATTTTGGTAAATATAGGCATCCCACACTTCATGCGATTAATTCTTTCCTGGAATGTAAAGTGAAAATCGCATAATGTGAGTTAACCCCTCAAGCATGGAGGGCATTTAAATCAAGGTCATCCCAAAGTTTGGAGGAGATTCAAATGAGTTTACCACTCTGGAGTAAACTTGAGATAAAATTCGTACTTTTACCTATTCATTGTATTCATCTGAAACTTTGAGGATTAGCATAATACTGAGTATTTATACTTTATTTATACTTGCACTTAATTTGTATTAGTCTTACATCATTTTAGCGGTGGCCAGATAAATGCACACACGAAAAAAGCCCATAGGAAAAATCCAGACAGAAAAATCCCCACTTTCATAAATGCTCACATGAAAAATACCCACGCACATGGAAAAATGCTCACACGGAAAAATGCACACACGGATAAATGCACACACAAATAAATGCTCACACGGAGAAATGCTCACACAGGAAAATACACACACAGAATAATTCTCACAGGGTCTACTAAAAAGCCGACCTCACAATGCCACACAGTTAATGTTAATCTTATATCATGGTATATTCAAAAGGAAAAATTTTAAATTTTACCTTACCTTATTTCCAATGATAACTACTGAAACTTCATTGAATATGAACTCACAATCAATCACGTTTCCTCGTATCGGACAACTACTATTAATTTCTAGGCATGCAATGTTTTTCATATATAATTAATTCAACAATTTATTTCATTTTTTACTCATGAATTGTTACCAACACAAATTTTTTGTACTTCACAATGTGTTATATTTCTCTGTTGAAAATAAAAAATAATAATAGCTCATATTCTCCTTATCATCAAATTCAAAACTGATGCATAGGACTATTTGCGTTAACAAACATTACTTATATAGAATATAATGATTTTACTTACGAAAATGTAATATTCCAGTATTGAAATAAAGAAAGAAGATTTTTTTTGAGTCAATCGTTTAAAACTCCCTCAGTCCACACACAATTTACCGAATGATAATTATCTGCTATTACTTTTTGCAATCTATTACGTTTGACGTTGCTACAACAATAATTGCGATGCTTTATAAAAAGCGCGAAGCGAATAACTCAATACTTTCGTCCGTTTGAAGGCTTAATAGACTGATTGAATCGGAGGCAGCAATGCGGGTCGCCCTGGCAACACCCGGAAAGAGTACGAAAAAGCCATAAAATGTCGAAAATATATTTGACAAATTCTTCCGTGTAACGTAAAAACATTGCAAGAATAATATATTTTACAGTTTTAGCCGTCGAATAAAGCAATTACAGAGAAAATTGGTCCATATTTTTGTGTTTTGATGAATGAAAGAAAAAATATTGAACCTTGAAAAATCGAAAATCACGCGTAAACTTATGGGAAAATATAATCGTCTCCCGGAGTCGAACTTTTTCAGAGATGTTTGATTTTTCTAGAGACCACCTCATGGGGGTTTATCGATTGTGAAAGTTCACCTATTAATACCATTGTGAAATGCCCAAAAGTACCGTGACAGACACACTTGAGAATTATTATATAAGGATTTTTAAAAATTCTTTAGGTATTTTTGAGGTGAAACGGAATGATGAATTATTTTAAGCATTCACAGAAGCACTATATCGCACATCTTTTATTCCATATTTACGAATTACTTCACCTATGCCGCTTTATCATGATACTACTAATATGTAGATATATGTAAAATTATTCTCAAACGGTTTTAAGTGCCTAGCTATCACCTGAAGTTTGTTACATTTAAACCGGTGATGCCGTTATAAATAGCTTAAGCATAAATATTATGAAATTTATTCATTCAGTATGACATTAGGTATTAGTTAATCGATTCCCACAAAGAGTGAAAGAGCAGACTAAAGCAGATCCCGGCCTGTTTGAAGGCTAAGGTGGCAACCCCATCACCAGATTAGGGCTGGGTGGACCTCAATCGCATCTCACATCATCAATGGTTTTCACATCCTCGTCAATCATCACCATCTTAGCTTTTACAAGTAAATATTTGGTCACCACATTGTTAATATTGATTTTATATCAGTGACAAAATGCCAACGGAGTTCATGGTAAGACAGTGTGTACCATATGTGGTTATGTAACATATGCTCCATGTGTGTTGTTTACGATTACAGAATAAATTTCTGAATGCAAGTTTTTTGATTTATCATTAAATATTTTATTCTGCTTTTAAATATATTTCCTACAACCCGCTTTAATTATATCATCTAAAATCTGAGATCAGTCTAATCCTTTAGGAGCAATGTGGTATTGTGTAATTAAAAAATATGACATGGCTAGCACATGATTTTTTCATGGATAGTCGACGGTTGGCATTCATATGCAAGGGTAACTTGAGCATATCATAGAAATTTCATTTTTGCCATTATTCTAAGGTAGGAGTCGAAACCATAAAATTTGTAATCGGCATTTACTAAAGCAGAAATTCCATATTTATACAGGGCATCATTGATATTTTTTAAGCCATGCTTTAACCAATTGGTCTTACATCTTTTGTTTGTCGTATATGTGCAGCAGAATATTCAAAATTACTGAATATAAACTCAATAAACTTTATAGACAAATACAGTAGGATTGGGAAACACTGTTCTATTATGATCCAAATGGAATTTATGATGCCTACATTCCTATTAATTATTTTAAATTAAATGTGGTGCAGCTATTACTTATATTGGCTTTAATGGCATTAAAATCACCGCAGATGAGTTGCTCTGTGTTCCCTAATTTCATAAATTAGCGTTATACAACATTAAAAATACATTCGAATGAAAAACTAAATCAATTACGCATGTTTTTTAGTCAAACCTAGTCTATACCGAATCCGAGTCCAGCAATAGTCGTTGCAATAGTAACACTTAACGAATGATAAAAACGCCAATATTTACGCGAAATTCGAAGAAATCGCTCATAAACAAAAACTAAAAAGTGAGCTTGGGAAATATTGTCCTTTGAGAATCATAGGGGAAATTATGATTAGTCCGGGACCTTTCTTAGAAGTCTTTTCCCTTCGTCGAAGTTCTCTCGATCCCGAACGTTAAACTTTTTCCGATTCCGGTACTTGTAACAAAAAATCATAGTATGTACAAATTAACGTCACGGGATTTCATGCATTGCATGCATTATAAATGTATTATTTAAAACAACGAAGGGCGAAGAAATAAACAGACTTATATCAGCAGCCGATTTACGTTCATTTTTATATACATTTTGAGCTTCCCGCTACAAAGTTAATTTCACGTGACGTCATGCGCGAACTAGACGCTTTTTGGTCCACAGGAACCATCTACCTGCTATATTAGTATCATGCTGCTTTACCACAGATTTCTCTATCTTCCTCATACGTTTATCGGAAAAACTTCAAAAACGGGCATACAAAGATACTAAAAGCACACATGGACAGGAGAGAGAGATGGTTTCGTATATGCCCACTCAACAAAGAAAATGCGAAAAAATTTACGTTTCTACCTTATTAATTTGAGCACGATCTTTAATACGATTCTCGCTATCACTGACTGAACTCATACTATCTTTCGATTCACTTTCAGGTAAGATTTCCATTTCCTTTTTATATTGCTTTCCTTTTTCTACTAGTTGACGCTATGATAACATCGACTCTTAACCTCATCGAGACTAAACAAAAGTAGCCATGGAAATAACACATGCAGAACGCTGGCACCGCACGCAATCAAAGAGTTATTCGTGTGGTAATTATTTTTTTCACTAGGCGAATTTTTTATTTACATGAAATTTTTCGAATTAAGATTAAATCGCATTATAGCAAAATTGCGTCAAATGAGGGATGCCTGTATGCTAAAATAAATTAAATTCCAAAAATGAACGCATGGTAACATGATTAAATTGAACCAAGGTACTCATTAAAATGCAGTAATAATAATTGCAGAAACTTCTGAGATAACATCAAACAATTGTGTTACTTAAAAGATAATCTGATAAATGCCCTATATAAAAACTCAATCAAATTACTTCTTAAAACGCATTGATAATACTCACCACCAATATTTCATGTCGCCACATGCCCAATCAGTTACAAGACGTCATCTGCGTGGTCGACTTCAACAGGAAAGTATGTTTGATACAGGCCTCTGAAACAACAAGAAAATCAAATAAAAAATCTTGCATTATGTAATTTCATCCTGAATTCAATTCCTTTGAGTGCATTATATAATGGTCTCGCTTTCCCCATTCTAAACCATTCCACTAATACTCAAAACAAATTCTATTGCAACTCAAGTTATTTTTCAATTCAAAATTAAAGAAAAGAGAATTATTTTTCATAAGGTGCTTAGTTAAATTTAATACTCCCTTCAAAACTATCTACCATTTATTGACTACGTACCTAAAGAGCAACTGAAACCATCGTGACTGTTAACGAGTTTCTCGATCGATAATTGCATGCTCTAATTAATGAAATGCTCTCACGATAAGAAAATGTCACCTCTAGCTCTCGGAAACAAAATCCGCATACTAAAAAATCACAACCTGATGAAGCACAAGTATGCTACCGTGCATCGGTATTTGACACATCTCTAATCATGAATGAAATCGCAGGATGAACACGGCGGCCTATAACTCAATCTAATATATCATTCGTGCGTCACATTTTCATACAAACACGTAACGATGGAAATTTGATTATACTTCTGTAATGCGATCGAATTCCACTTTTACCTACCTCGCTTACAGATCCATTCAACTATGTACTACAGCTTTTTTTCAAAATTGCATCCGCTACGTCAGTATTAACACAAAATACGTTTTTCGACCTAATAAAATAATATATATGCAAGCACGAATTTCTAAGGTTGCATTTAAAACTAAAATGGTACTATCAAATAACCTTTAAATCCCATTAGTCGATTTTGATTAACTGAGAAAGAATTTGGCGTCAATAGGCATATATTGGATGAAACTTAATTGAGCGTTTTGCGTCCCAACGTTACGCTGCTGCCGTAACTTTGAAAAACTCTGGATTACTCGATAACCACATCCATGTCTCAACTTTCCCAAGTACGCCTGAAGTAAGTACATTTGCTCTGTTGAAACAGATTACAACACGAAAATACAAATGCGTCATACCACAATAACCGTGTCATTTAATCAATGCTTAACGAGGTTAATGAACAAATAAACATTTGCGTCGAGTGCATAGGCACACTTTACGATAAGTAAAAACTAAGAGTAAATCCAGCATTGATTTTCGCTAAAAATAACATACATTTGAATAAACCGATTACATAAATCCGACTCTAATTCCAAATAAGTATGTCCAAAGATTTCCTTACCTCTTTATGCCGCAACCAACGACAAACCCACAGCATCCTCACCGCCGAAATGAGCAGCCCACTGAGCCGCTGACAATACGCCACTGAGCTGGCAAATCCTCAAAGCTGAATACGTAAATGTAATGCACAGCGTTTAAGTGTGTGATGTACGACACAATGATACAATCGCAGCGTTTACGATAACGACATTAAAAAAAGAAGCATCTAAAAAGGGTTCCAACCTTACGGAAATATAGCCAAGTGTAGCATACCAGAAGACCTCGTTTATACCTGTATATTTATGTAGAAAAGGCGCTGTTGCAGACGGCACAGTAAGGCACATATTTCGTGAAGTTAGGTGCGATTGAATGGAACTGTATACGATATCCAAACAAAAAGGGGGCAGCGAAATCTATTTTCGCCTTAACGAAAATTATGATTTAGCTAAGTGCTGTTTAAAATAAATCATTGTTTAAATCTGTATAGTTAGGGTGGAAATTATATTTGGTCATATAATACGATATGGTCGAACCGTTAACGAAATTGGGATAAAAAACGAGTATCGACATTAATGTCTAACCTTTCGAAAATATAATGAAAAAATATCATAATAATATAATCAATCCTTGTTTATACCCGTGTAGTTAAGGTGAAAAAGACACTGTGGTAGAGAAAAAAGTAAAGAAAATGAATGTAACTAGCTTCAGAATTGATAATACCTATTGAAAATGATGAGAAGTATAGGATATTTAAGCCTTAAGTGCTGCACTTATAAAACAACCACGCTACTATTACATATGGAGAAATTTTCACCTGGCAGCTTTCGTAGGCGGATTTACTATGAATAAGTGTTTTTAACAATAAGTACCGACGTTTTTATTTAAAATGTTCATATCTTGCACTGCACACATAAGTAGTGCAAAATTTGTAATAATACAAAATTAATTTTAACAAAAAAAAATAAAAATCACTTTATGAAGAGCTATCTCCTAATCCATTTTTAATACAGTTATCAAAGATTATACTGCGATGTTGACGAAAAACAAACTGCTTGCACGATATGCACTTCACCGAATATAGTTCCCCGCCAGCCCTCCCTCTGCATCCATCTCCCCATCTCTCTAAAAATAACCTTCGCAGTCTTAATCTCGCCCTAATTAATACAATTATCTACCTATCTCACCCTCTCCCTCCTCCTGTATCTCTCCGTCTCTCCATCCCTTGATCTCTATCTTCCTCGCCATCTCTCCCTAATTCTCTCCCTCTATCCTTCTGTAAAAAATAGACTTCCTAGTCTCAATCTCGCCCTAATAAATACAATTATCTACCTATATCTCCCTCTCCCTCCTTCTCTAACTCCATCCCTCTCTCTCCTTCTCTCTCACTCCCTCTCATCCTCCCTCCCCCCCTCTCTCTCGTATAAAAGCATTCAGAGCTCGCCTTCCATAAGAATTTTCTAATACAAAAGGTCTGAAATTTCTTTCTTTGCTTCTGTGTATAACATAGATGACGTAAATTATGACTTTTTCGCGCATAAAATTCCAATTACTCGATCAAATGTGGATATTTTCGAAGTGTCTATTTAATAAATTTCTCGGATTATTTAAAAAATATTCTAAAATAAATACGTTTGAGTTTTAGCTGCGTAAAATTATGAAGTATCTTGCTTCACGGGCCTCGTGTTTGATACCCCTGCCCTAGGCATATTTGTTCAAGAGTGTAAAGGAACTTTTGAAGTATCACTGAGGTGCCTAGATTTTTCGAAACCAAAAAGATTATATTGATGTGGTAAGAAAATGTAAGAAAACGTTCCACAGTGTTCATCTTTTCAGATTTTGTATAAATATATCATCATTATGCAGTAGGCCTTTGATACATCTGTATCATCATCATCTCTGATGAAGGATACTGTCTTGATATGGCTTTACTAAATTTATATTTCCGCTAGGAGCCATGGGTTTCTATATTATATCTATTAGAATCCATTCATCAATAACAAATTAATATGATGTTGAGTTTTAACATTGATATTGTATTAGTTTACATATATTTTTATTCTGAGTTAGATTACTGGAAGTTTATCACCGCTTAACATAAATAGAAAGGTTGACATGCGAAATATACATAATGACACTTATACAGATTGATAGGTGATATTTTTACAGAAATGTTTGATTTTGTTAACCATCGAAAAGCAAAATAACGTCTAGAGTTATGTAACTCCGTATAAATCGTTCGATTTGGAATCGATATCGATTATTACAATTTATTTTTTCTCTTAAGGAAATACCACTTTTTTATTATAATTAATAAAAAAGAGTTCATTGACATAAATAAGGAAAAGGAAAGATTACAAAGCCTTTATTGCTTAAAAGGTGTGTTTGCTCATCATCATTATTTTCTAAATTCTCTGTCTAAACTTTTGAGGTCTCCAATCGGCTCGAACCCGAGGTCCCAGATGGGAGAGACTTTTCAGGTTGTTTCATGCTTCGAAGGAGTTGGATGAACGACAACGAGTGTTGATGTTCTATAACGGTATAGCAAGACCCTGAGGCGTTTGCCAATATTTCGATAGTTTTACTTCACAGTGGGTGGTTCGAAGTCATACCTTGTATCTATCACGAGAGCGCTATACGGCTTAACACGTATGAAATGCGAATGACCTTTACGAGCTTTGAATCACAACCTCAAGCTTTGAAAGTTCGACAGGGACTACCGTCAGCAAATCCCTATGCGCGGACACCTAGTGTCAGCATGGTGAAGTGAGGATGATTCTCTTTTGGCGTATGCGGAAAATTATGTACTTGAGGCGGTTGACAGTATTTCGGAAGCTTTGTCTCATGGTGGACGGTTTAAGAAGTGGGTGCGGACAGGGGCGCACACACACCGGGTCTGGACCCCCCCCATAGGGGCATATTTTATCCTGAGATGAGTCTGAAGGAAAGTCGTTTAAAGTGTTCTCAGGAATGCTTTTGCTCCAGGAATGAGTGCATGAATATGGGGAAGACGGAAAGAGAGATGGAAAGGAGAAGAGAAAGTTCCATTACCAAGAAAATATCGGTGGCAAGTGTTTAAAGAGACCATTGGTCAAGACAAAATCTTTTTGCTGAAAATATCCTATTTCCATGAGAAGGGGTTACAGTTGAGAAACGTTCATCCCTTTCTGGGTCTTACGTTCTCCGTTTGGTCTTTTGGAGACTTCCTGGATCCCTGCTGTGTGTGAGGAGGTTCAGGCGACTAGGAGAATGGCCGTTTGTGTAAAATATCCTATTTCCACTAAAAAGGGGACGAAAAACTGCAGCTGAGACTCTCAAAAGAATACAATTGGAGTCTCCAATTTGGAGAAGTTGGTTAGTTGGAAAAGAAGTCTCGATGAGTGAGGAAGTGTAGTGATACTGTGGAAAAGTGCATTTTTCGGAAGAATGGAAGCATCCGAGCAATATTGAGGATACAGATCTCGAACATCAACAAATCGGGTACTTTTCCAGAAAGCTCTCCGCGGCCTTTTTTCACATTTTTTGCACATCCTGAATTTCGGCAACCCTGTGGAGTTTCCACTGGGAAGTCTAAACTCACCATTGAAATTGGATAAGTATTTAATAGAGAAATTGCGAGTGCGGATTCCATGCAGATAAGCTCTTTTCCTCGAATCACACGAGCATTTATTTCATCTCGTGGTCGGTGAAATTCAAATATATTAAACAAAGTAGGCTGCTTTGATAAGTGTTGTCCGTGAAATTACATTAGTGATATGTAGTAAACAGCCGTATAGTAGTGGCCTTTAAATATGTTATGCTACATTATTTCATTTCTAATTAGATAGTTTGCTGCTGTTACGGAGAATACCGGCACTTATTTTTATCCAAGTAAAGCACTGCTTATAGACGTAAGATAGGCTACTCGCATTCTAGTGCAAATGAAAAAGTGAGAAACTGTTCTTTTAAAACTCTTTGGTTTACCCCTTACATAGACAAATATGAATAGTAAAAGAAAACAAATATCAATATTATCATTTGTGAAGAAGTCCTGTGGAAATGTGCATAGTGAACAAAAAGATGGTGAGAAAATTAATTTCAGCGAACATAGTGACCTCATCGATAGTGCATCATTGCAAGCACTGGTTACTGGATGTACTCCGGAGACAGATGCGGACAATAAAGGTACCCCTAATGATATAGCAAACATTTTGAAATAAAAAAAATATTGTTCTGGTGAGAAACTCCTAGAAGTTTTTAATAGTTTATGGTCACCAGATGCTAAATATAAATTTCCTGATAAGAATATTAAAGGCAAAAATTTAAGGTGCCAAGCACATTGGCTTGAAAAATGGCATTGGGTATGTTATACGGAATTAATGGATGGTCTCTTCTGCAAATATTGTGTGCAATTTTCTCCATTTAGAGTAGGAGTGCATAGGGAGCAAAAACCGGGTAAATTTGTTTCAGAAGCTTTCAACAAATGGAACCATGCCTTAGAATATTTTGAGAAGCATGGCAAATTGTCATATCATGCACGAAGCTTGGAAATATTTTACAATTTAAAGAAAATTGATGAGAAAAAAGTGCTTCCGATTGATTTGATTTTAGATAAAAACAAAGCAGCGGAAGTAGCAAAAAACAGGGAAATACTTGGCTCAATAATAAAAACTGTTCTATTTTGCGGGAATCCGGGGATCCCCTTACGAGGACATTTAGATTATGGCCCCTTAAATGTTAGAGAAACCCCTGAAAAAAATGAGGGAAATTTTAGAGCATTACTTAGAATGCGTGTGGAAGCAGGAGACGAAATTTTAAGGAATCATTTTAAAAGTTGTGGAAGGAATTCCTACGTTAGCTGGAGAACACAAAATGAAATCATTTCTTCCATAAATGATATAATTTTAAGGGATATTGCAAATCGCATCAATAAGATTAAGTGTTTCAGTATAATAGCAGATGAAACTACTGATGTTGCTGGGATAGAACAGTTTGCTCTTGCTGCTCGATTCATTGAAAATGATACTGTCCAAGAACAGTTTATACAATTTATACCGGTTGTCAGTAGAACAGGACAAAGTCTTGCCACACATTTGATAGATTCTTTGCAATATTTCAAAATTAATTTAAAATTTCTCAGAGGCCAAGGGTATGATGGAGCTAATGCAATGAGTGGACAGTTCCAAGGAGTTCAAGCTCATATCAAAAAACACTTCCCCTCTGCATTATATGTGCATTGTAGCTCACGCAGTTTAAACCTATCGATTTCAGATTCTTCTAATTTACCCAATATCAGAAACTGTGTGGGAATAGTGGGTAAAATCTATAATTTTTTTCACACTCCATTGAGGCAAAAAGTTTTAATAAGAAATATTGAAAAACACTGTCCTCTTTCTAGAAAACGAAAATTAGTTCAAATGTGTGGCACGAGATGGATTGAAATACATGATTCGATATTAGTTATGGTTGAATTATTTAATGCTATACAAGCATCACTGAATGAAATGACCGAGTGGAATGATAACGATGTTTCCGTTCAAGCTTCTCTTTTAAATGTATCGATTTCTAAAGCTGATTTCATCATTTCTTTTCTGACTATAAATAAGGTATTTGTTCTTACTAAAAGGTTGAGTGAATATTTACAAACAGTTAATATTGATTTGAAGAAGGCAATGAGCTATGCTGACTGGGTCATTGAAGGACTTGAATGTTTAAACGTTAATTCTGAATCAGTTTTCAAAGAGATTTTTGAAATGGCCATAAAGCTTCTGGAATTTGTAAGAGGTGAGGAAGAAATTAAAATTCCAAGATGTCCCACGAAGCTATCAGTGTACCGCAACAATATTCCAGATAAATCCCCTGAGGAGTACTACAGACGGGCTGTATTCTTACCCTTTCTAAACAATGTAATAAGTCAAATAAAACAAAGACTTGAAAAGCATAATAACATTTTAGCTAAATTTGGATGCTTACTGACTCAAAATTACGATGATGAAATGGAAAGTGATTTTCTCAAGTTAGCAGAATTTTATTCGAACAGTGATGATCTTTTTTGCAACAATAAGGAAAGCATGCTTGGTGAACTTAAACTATGGAAACATTTTTTACTGAACAAGGAATTATTTTCTGCTATTTAAGGGTTCATTTATTGTGGCAGAGAGTTGTATCATCGTATCAAACTGCTCCTACAAATACTATGTACACTTACCATTAGCACCTGTACCAGCGAAAGATCATTCTCTACTTTGAGGAGGCTAAAAACTTATCTAAGAAACAGCATGAAAAGTGATAGACTTAATGGTCTTGCATTATTAAATATCAACAGTTTACAGGTGTCTCCAGAAGATGTTTTGGATGAATTAAGCAAGAAACCGAGACGATTGGATTTTACCATTTGAGGTAAGAAATGTTATTTTTAATCAAGTGCAGTAAGGCCTCCAAAGGCGAACCACCTCTCAAAGTGACTCCTATTTAGAGGAACAGTTTCAAGAGTGCAATTATTTTCTCTGAGATTACTACTCTGACCTGTCCCCTCTAATCTGATCACCGTCTTCCCAGACCAGCAGATTCTAGTAGTTAACCTGGCCACTGTGTCCCATTAAATGACTTTTCTGTTTTCTTTCATTTGTAATTTTGAATATTATCAAACTCAGTGAACCCAGTTAATAATTGCGAGAGTATTTTTCACTTTAAAGGGTCATGTAGACTTAATATAAAACAATTAAAAATTAGATTATTAGAAATCGAATGTTTTGAACATATTTTCTTCTTATGTTCCCCATTTACAGTAAATTTAAATGACAAGGGAAAAACGACGTAAACCGCTCCTAAGAATCATATTTTGTGTATTCCTCTGAAAATACTGGTATATAAAAAAAATTAAGCGCATGACCAAGAAGATTGGATTTCGCTATTTGGGAAACAAAATAGGACTTTGAAATAAAATCAAATTGTATATTTGGTTTGTTATTTATGTAATTTTTGCTTATATTTTCGAAGTTAAAATATGGCGTTGAAATATGTCTACTTCTGCTGATAACCCTGGACCTTTAGGCTATATTTCACTGTAACAATATACTCGGAAAATTTTTGATAATACACTGTAATATATTTATTCTAATTGTGTGTTTTACAGTAATAATATACTATCCAGAAAGGGAATTAATTTTTAAACGCAAGTTGTGTTAATAAAATAAATAATAAAGGGTAACCTTCAACTTTTTCTATGCCTGCCAAATAGATCGGACCCCCCCCTAGAAAAAAGTCTGTGTGCGCCAGTGGGTGCGGAAGGTATTACAATACAATTAATAAAAAGCGAGACAGTTTATCTTTTATAGATTTGTTTGATAAAGGTAATAACAGAAATTGTATATTCAATCAAAGTTTATTTACAGCCAAATATGATTTTCCATCGAAATAAGTACAACAATTTTGTAATAAAGATAAATCGGTTTCGTAGTTATGAAAACACTTTTGATTCTTTAATATATTCTTAAACAATCGTGTAACCGTACAATCGTTTTTCTTTCTATTATCGCTAAATATTTTAACATAGCCTTCTTTTCTAGCCCATGGCATCTGAATTAATGATAAACAACATACAATACATCCCGCAAGCATCGGATGTGTACCTCTGAAGAGGATAGTCATATTATGTCCAAGTAATTGAATATTTTACGATGAATTTTTGGTGATTCTTGATTATCGGCGGTAATACGTAACTATCGAAAGGTTCTCCACAGCCACACTCGTCAATGAAGAAAGATAAGCAATGTTCTCCCGCCCTATGTCGAGGATCGGTGCTCGACACGTATGCGCACGGGCATTCAGTGCGCATTGGTAGGTTATCCGAAGCGAATACGTGTGTGAATATTTTTAAAAGCTTTGACGTTGTTGAAAATTGTTATCAATTCGTAAGAGTTCATTATTGTTCGTCGTAGCTGATGTGTTTATTGAATCAATCGTTGATCCTTCTGCACAATGTTGGGATAAATATTCTGTTTTTTTTTAAACCCTTTGGAAAATATAATTTCGTATTCGTGAGGATACTGTTCCCGCGAAATCGAATTCCCCTCACTAAGGAAACGGATTCCAGTACCGCTGAACAGTGTGTGATAGGCACCACATATAATTTATCATCCGTATAATCAGCTTGTAACGGTTTTGATGGTATTTGCTGTCCGTTGATATAGAGGGACAGGTGTGTCATTTTAAAGTGTTGGAAATTAAACTCTTAATCTCTTAATAACCTTTCTTATTTTGAACCCCTCTTCTGACCAGTTATTGTTATAACCTTTATCGAACTTAATTTTTTGTTTTGCACGCTTTATTACACCGCACAAATTTTTCCAAACCTCGTAAATATTTTCATCATTGACATCTACAGGCGCCATTTTAATGGAAGTGTGCGTTGCATTGTAATAGCCTTGTAGTAGTTTTGAAATGACTGTATTATAGCGTTGTGTGAAATAACGCCACATTCTTATTTTAAGAGTGCGATTAAAGCGTTCCACAACACTAGCTTTCACATCGGGATTCTGTATTACATAGTAATTTATATTTTTCTCTTTGAAAAATTTTCTCACCAATCTCGATGTGAATTCTGTTCCCTTGTCTGTTTGGAGATGCAACGGTTTACGTTTACTTTTGCGAAAAATTTGTTGAAATGCCTTCTTCACGTGTGAACATTTTTGCCCTTCAAAGGTATTCCCCAAGCATATTTACTTAAGACATCGCTCACTGTAAGTAGGTAATTATAACCATCATTATACTTTTTCAATGACAGCATGTCGTTGAGATCAGCTTGCCAAAGTTCGTCTTTCGTGGTCACAAAATACCGATTTCTCAAAAATTTTCTACGGATTGGCTTGTGAAGCGTGTATGTTTCTTCCCCTTCTAAGCAATGCTTAACTTCTTTTGGTGTGTATTTTCCACGCATTTCACTCATTGGATCTCGAGCTCCTGCGATGATGGCGGAGTTGCTTCAAACGAATCGGATGTTCTTTGACGAATGAATGAGCACCTTCTTCTATTACCTATATATTCTTTAGGGATATTTAACTCTCTTAAAGCGGTGCAGAATATTTCCCAACATTCGGGATTGCTGTGTTTACGAGACGTTATCACGTCCTTGATCAAATCTGTTATTTTCGAGTATGGGAGAACTCGCCCATGAGCGCTTATAACACCTCGCTCATCCCAAGAAACAATATCGCTGCGTAAAAGCTCTTCGTGGAACAATTGTGTTTTTCTCCGGAATGTTTGCGGTACCGAGCCTAAAATTTAATTATCTGCAAACGCGTCGCTCCTCCGCTCTTCAGTCATATCATTACCACGAGGTCTCGTCCCAGCGCTTTTTGGATTTATCTCATCATCATCTTTAAATTTCGTTATTGGTAAGTGTATAGGTTTTTTTCTTTCGCCACCAGACTTGAATATTTTTGCGAAATTTATTTATATTTTATCCGATTCTCCAGATCTGTGATATCTTTTTCAAGCAATATATTTCTTATTTATTCATCCATTCGTGACATTTGAGAATTTTCAGTTATTGGTCTAAAACGTTCGAGAGCGTCCGGGGATATTAACAGCATTTTCTTTGCATGCCCAATGATTAGCCAAATAATGACCTTTAAATAAGTTATCGATTATTTTAATTTGTATTGCGGGGGAGCCGGTCGTGTAGTGGTTAGGGTGTTAACTCCCACCGTACGACGTACGACACCCGGTACGAATCCTTATGAGGATTTTTTCCGAGGACGCGCCGGCACCCTATTTGTGCGTGTTGGAACTAAGGTGACGAGGACGGGCCAATGAGGAAAGAGAAAATGAGGAGCGCGCTCAAATCAACACTCCGTCCTCCACCCTTCCTGGATTTTCATTGCACTACCTCTAATATACCCATTGTGAGTAGGATAGAGGCCAATCAAGCTGGACTCAGATATGACTTTGTATTCCTGTGTGGGTCGGTATGAATATCACGGAAATGTATTTAGAAATTTAAAAGAAAACATTAAGAGGATTCTATCAGAGCGTGCTAATGTCTTAATGAGGGCTGTTGGGGTTAATTTGCAAAACGGCGGTGGTTTGGATGAAATTAAGCTATTTCAAAAGGATTTGAAAAGCTACAGCATAACTGTTTTTGGTCGTAGAAAGGGACGAAAAATATTATTTGAAGGACCGCATTCATCGCCACATCAACCTCGAAAGCCTATTGACTAAATACATGACGAAGGGAATTTTAACGTTATAACATCAGTAACAGGGGCGTTTAAATGCTCATATTACTGTCGGCTTTGTCACACGCCTTAAAATAACAAGCACGGTCACAAGTGTGTTTTTAAATGCTCGCGCTGTGATGCCGAAAAAATATGTCATGATTCAACTAGTAAAATTAAATGCATGCATTGTGCTAGATGGTTTTTCGGCGATATCTGCATGGGCAACCACCTGAAAAATAAACTTTGTGAAAGGGTAAAATATTGTGAGAGTTACGGGTGGGTCTATAAAGTAAATAAGACTGGTCGCCCACATAAATTCAATATGGTTTATTGCAAGGGCGGATCTAGAAACCTCCCAAGAGGGGAGGGGGCGATTAAGTACTATTTTCCACGTAAATAGGTAAAATATCAAATACAATTCCCTATATTCGTCAAAATTATATTCAGGACTTTTTAAAGAGATTATCACAATAAATAATAGTTTTGTATATTTTCTATCATAAATCCTATTTTAGGTGAAATATATTTTGAAAACCACGCATACATTGACCTCCTTTATAATAATCCATATTTTGCGAAAATGATGTATAAGGCTTATGTTTCGCATAATTTAAAAAAGAAAATATATATTAAAATCAGGTATCTGTGACATTTTATTTACTTTGTATAGCACTTCTTAACATTTTCTTTTAAAAATCACAATAAAAAATCAAGTCGTCTATTACCAGAATTAGCAAAACGATCTAAAATCTCTTCCGGGTCAAGATCAATATCTTGATGTATATGGAGTAACGCCAAACCCACAAGTTTTTTTTCACTCATTCTGTTCCGTAACCAAGTTTTTAATCGTCGCAAAGCCGAAAAGCCGCGTTCAGAGTTAACAACACTTATAGGAAGAGTGAGTAAAATTTTTAATAAAATTTTGCAATTTGGATAAATTTCCTCTTCGCACAAACTGAAAACTTCATAGGCATTCATGCCAGTTTTAATGTTATTGCACTTATATTCACGTTCCCATTTGGTTTTCCACATTATTAATTCGCTTAAAAAAATAGTAAACGAATTTGAAATAACGGAAACATTCAAAAAGTCTGAATATTTTTCCCATAATGACGTTGCAGTATTATCTAACTCAACTTGATCCAAACACAATAGTTGTTTCGGTTAAATATTTCCCAAATTATATGCCTTCAGTGTATCATCAGAGAAACGGCTTCGAAAATCATCTAGGAGAGTATCGGGAAAAATACACTACGTCGATGGTGTTCTCGGCGGTTTCCGAACAGTTAATTCGTCTTGATGCATACCAGGGCTTAATGAGCTTCAATTGCAAAATATCTGCAAATTCATTTGCGCTTTACCAAATTCTATTAAATACCTCGTCAACCCTTTTCCTCTCACAATCTAATAAGCAAATGATGCCCTCAATGCATTTTATAGCTGAATACAGATCTAGCGATTCTATTTGTAATGACTTACTAACCGGAAGTGTTAAAGAAAAAATAAAAGTAATGCATTTCATCGAAACTATGAATTCGCTTGTCATGAGATTATTTAGGAGTAAATCTGCCTTTGTTGAAGATGTCCTATCTTCCTAATTACTGATATCGTTCAATATCTTGGTAATTGTGGAAAAGTTTTTCTCAAATATTAAACAAGCATTATACCTTTCTACCCAGCATGTATCGCACAAGCTACTTAATCCCCCACCCATTTCTCTCTTTAAAAGAAAACTTCTCTTAGCAGACAAATGATAAAAATTAATAACCTATCCCATTAATTCAGGACATTTTCTAATTGCCCTAATTTCGGACGATTTCGACTAAGTCAAGTTCAATGAATGGCTTTGGCAAGGAAATCTAACCGCATGAGGAGATAACTTACGGATTTCTAAAGCAGCAACATGCTGCTCAGATGCCATGACAAGGCAGATATCGGTGCAAAAACCAACACAGTTTTTGTATCAAGATTATTTTTTATTAATAACTGAACAACTGATTTTCCTAGCACATTTCCCCCTAATTTAGGGCGTCTAATTCCTGATGTGAAATTTTCATCGTGCAAATCCACAAAACCAATGAAATCTTCCCTAATTTTATTTTTATAAACATACCTAATAACAAGGCTTAATTGAGACACCATAGTTATATCAGTAGTTTCGTCAAATAAAATGGAATAATATTTTCCTTCCCTCACAAAGTTTATGATTTTTCCAAAATTTCATCGTCGCAACAATCAACAAACGAGTTCTGAGTCGTTTTGAAATGTATGTGACATTTGCGCTAGATGATTTCAAAAGATTTTCAAGATCCTGGTCACAACCTCGGATACGTAATTTTAATATATTGCGAAAGTTTTTCTCATTCGTAATGCTTTCACTGCTCTCAGGCCTGTCTGAAAAATTACCGTCATCCCTATGGCCTCGAAATGCTATATTTTGTCTACCTAGAGTGATGATCTTGTCAATAATAGGCAAATGACGCTTTCGATTCTCTTGAACTTGTTTTGTCTCCCTGAAATTAACATGTTTTGAACATCAGTTTGGGGCTTGCCAAAGTTCCTTAAAAACATTTTTGCCGATTCCACAGATCTATTATGACAAGCATTGCCTTGGTGTTTTTCAAGAACGCCATCCTTACCAAATAATTGTGAAAATGCAGTAAGCGGCTTTGAAACTAAAGCCCCGGTCTGAGTTATACATTTAATTGAACCAACAGTTTTTCTGAATGGTTGAGATAAAAATGCAATGTTTTCTGGCGCTTTTGTCTGTTAGATTTCATTTTAATCATTATATATCTGAAAATGTTCAAATTATGATTCACGTTAATAATATACAAAATTTAACTATACATCTTCAATGCTTAATAAAGTATAATACTATGACTAAATATATAAATTCCCTTTTAAAGATAAATTCCACGGAATAATTTTTAAAATAATAATACTTTTATCAGACATTGATTGTTGCATTTTTAGTGCTTTGAATTCGAATATACAGAAAAGAAATAATAAAAACTTCCTAAGAAATCACTTACAGATAATTGTAGAATTCTTCCGCTGCATGTTCGTCGACTATCTCCAAAGAAGTAATAATCACCCTTGAAGTGATGGTATTTCGAAGACTTGTAGAACTGCTGCAGTAATGCTAAATTGTGGGACACGACATAACGAAAAACCTAATTGTCTGTACCGACTATATACTTCTGCGACACTTGCAACTTATAGCCCTTCTCCGGCAAACTATCATACACGCGCTAGCGAATCACAGAATGAATGATCTTAAAACGCTCGGAAGCTCTTGAAAACAATGACGGGAAATCCCAAGATAGAGAAAGGTCCCTTGTAAAGGATTTTGGGAGATAGAAGAGATCAGAAGTGGGGAAGCACTCTAAGCAAACGGGGGGGAGGGGAGAAGGGGGGGGGCGGGGGTTAATCCCAAAATGTGTATTTAGAAATATCATTGTAGTCCTTTTGGGTAAACCCAAGATAAGACATCTAAAAATCTTCTTAAATTATACCCGTTCCTAAGAACAAAACGAACCGACACTAATGAATGAGGGTGGAAGGATAAGCAAGGCATAAACCGATGGCTTTGTTTCATCCTTTTACCGGCACCTAGCCGATAGCGTAGGCCGTTGACATGGCCATCGCCCCTACTCGCGGTTCGAAAGAGAGACGATTCATATGATACTATCTTTACTGCACCCGGTGCGAGGGTTCTCCAAAAGGCTAGGCGACCGGAGTGCGCACATTGAGCGCATTAGAAGGCAATGTCCCAAGTGGCTAGGTTCATTCCCCTTCACTCGCCATTCGTTAAAAATCTTGGGAATTCCATTCTCCTCCCCACCACTCCAATTAGGAAGTTTCAGCACCGTCAGGGTGACACAGTCTCCATCAGGCCCTTTTTGCTAGTATTATACGTCGGCTGCGACATAAAGACAAGAAGCATGGGAAATTTCGAAGAAGAATCTATTTAATAACCTAAGCCTATTGAAGAAACCATTCCGCCACCTGAAAGACTGCTTATTCTCTCTCGCCCACATCGCCCCCCCCCTTGGATCCGTGCATGGTTTATTGTAATGTTTGTAAAAAAGACTGCAAATCAGATCATATCTGCTACATACAGGTGGATTGGAGAAACCGTTGTCGATAATAAGGTTTTTTATGTGTTTTATGACATTGAATGCCGTAAGGATACAACCCTTTCAACGACGTTGGGTTCTACTTATGAACACATCCCCGTTTTATGCGTAGTACAGCAGAATTGCACCATCTGCGTGGATGTGTTGAATAGTGATCACCTCTGTCTTTCATGCGGTATTCGCCAGCATATGCTTGACTCGTGCAATCCTATTCGCGAGCTCTTTAATTATTTAACATTACCAAGATCAACTTTCAGTAAAATAATATATATTGCACATAGTTCTAAAGGCTATGACGCACAGTTTTATTGAGATATATGACAGATAGATTAATATGGTTGCCTAATATTTTGCTGACGGGTACAAAGATCACCTCCATGTATGTTGAGAAATACCGTTTCATTGATTCATTAAAGTTTCTTCCAATGGCACTCTTCAAGTTGCCCTCCGCGCTTAGTTTATTTTTGACATTGGGAAACGGTACTTTCCGCATTTTTTTACTAAATTAGAAAATCGGAGGTATGTTGGTCTAATTCCTACCAAAAAAAACTTTTTGTTATGAATCGATGGCCACCGGTGAGAGGGAGATTTTTGACAGAAGTTTCGAAACACAATCGACAATTGTGTTTTATTTTGAAAAAGAGTTAAGAGAATATTGCTCCAACGATACCTTCATATTAAGAACCGCGTGTTGCGAATTTAGCAAACTGTTTTATGGTCTAACAAAAGTCTCTCCGTTCACGGGGACATGCACCATATCGAGTGCATGTCTCTCAGCGTATAGACGAAACTTTTTTAAGGATAACACAATAGGTGTTATACCTCCTGGAGGTTACCACTGGAAGGATAATCAATCACATGAGGCCATTATGTGGTTGTTGTCCGCAGAGATAAGGCGGAGTATTAAAATAAGCCGTGAGGTAATATATGGCGGCTACAGAGTAGACGGGTACATGGAGAATGAAAATGGTTTAACGGTTTACGAGTTTTACGGATGCTATTTTCATGGCTGTCCGAAATGTTTCGTTGACCGTAACACACCAATTGGTAACAAGCAAAACGAAACTATGGAGACTAGGTTCGAAACAACCATGTATCGTCTGATCTCTCCTTGTCCGCGTGGCCTTCAGGTCGCGCATCGTCCAGTCGGTCGTTTCAAGTAGGCAATTTGCCACCTTCTACGACCTTCATGTGTTGCGAACTTAGTGTCTTTTATGCGTGTTAGTTTGGCTTTACAATATACCTAATAGGTGTGTATGGTTAAGGAAGAAGAGGAAAGAACTCGCAAGGGGGTTGCAAAAATATACATTTATAGCCCTCTTACAAACTAACTCATTCCTCGTGAGTGAACAAAAAACAAAAATTTGAAAAATAAATAATGTACAAAGGAATGCGTAAAAATAAAATAAAACTATGAATAAAGGGGGTAAAAGGGAACAAAAATAGGGCAGACGCGGCAAAACATTGCCGGAGTGCTTGGGGAGAGGTAGGGGAAGGTTTTCGGTCACGCCTGGCTGCATCTTCCCCTGCCAGGTCCGCGACCCGCAGTGCTCTCAGCTGTCTCTGTGCCGATCGATACTTTACGTAATTTTTGTTTTGAAAATGAACTTTTTTATTTACTATTGGATTTTTTAGTTCTTTTTTTGTTATGTTCCTTTTGTTTGGTTTTTAAGTTTTGCTCGTTCAGATCTTTTGTTGAACGCTTACTTTTTTTTTGGAACTTATCTTTCTTTCTTTTTTTTCTTTTTTAAACAATATTTTATTTTTTCTGAAACCACAACAACAAAAATATGTTCTTAGAAGCACACTTTGCTTGCTTTGCTAAATCTAAATGAAGAAAAAAAAACCTTTTTTACTAAATCTATTGTTAGTGTTAAGTAACAGAAAAAGGAAAGTTTGTGCCTTCACTACTGAAGGAGTATTTCTTTTGGTCGTTTAAATTTGCATTTTTTTGTCGCGTCATATTGCCAAAGTCGGACGGTGAGTGGGTTGAACTGTAGGGACTGTTCGAAGCGCTGGGCACGCTTGCGAACGAAGTCGTGTATCGTAGGGATTTTGTGCGCGTTTCTAATCTCGTAAGCCGGAACGAGTCGGTAGCTGTTTGTGATGTAGCGCAGTGTGATGTTTTGGAATGTTTCTAATTTTCGCATGTTGGTTTTCGCCGTGTTACCGAATAGCTCGCATCCGTACAGCAGGGTTGGCCGAATATGGGATAAATAAAGCCGAATTTTTTCGCCCCTTCGTAATTTTGAATTTTTGCTTATGAGGGGCATGAGTAATTTCCTCATACCCCTCGCTTTGTTTATCGCCTGCTGTACGTGTGCACCCCATGTCAGTTTCTGATCGAGGTGTAACCCTAAGAATTTGTGTGAGTTTCGCATCGGTATCTCGGTGCCTCGGAATTCGAGGCGGAGGGAGGGCGTGAATTTTTGCTTCTTGGTAAAGTTGACAAGAACGCTTTTATCGGCGTTAATCTCAACTTTCCAGTCCAGCGTCCACTTTTCTAGCAGGTTAAGATGATTTTGGATACGTCGTACAGCTGCGTTGACCTGTTGCGACTGCGAAGAGATCGCAGTGTCATCCGCAAACATGTAGACTTGAGTTTGTGGAGAAGAAGGAAAGTCATTGACAAAGAGGTTGAAGAGGATCGGACTCAAGATTGCCCCCTGGGGGACGCCACAAGAAATCCTCTTGGAAGAGGAGAGCCGACCATCCACAGCGACTCGCAGGGACCTTCCGGAGAGGAAGCTCCTGCAGATCTTTTGCAGATATAATGGAAAATCCATTGCGGCGAGTTTAAGTAGCAGGCCTTCGTGCCACACCTGATCGAAGGCCTTGGCGACGTCTAGGAACAGTACTTCCGTCCGTCCTCGGGAGTTGAATCCGTCCGTTATGTTCTCCACCAAACGAAGGATTTGGTGGGGTACGGAGGTCTTTCGTCTGAATCCCATCTGTTCAGGTCTTATTAGGTCGTTAGTCCGGATGTGGTGATCGAAGCGGGAAAGGATTATCTTCTCGAATACCTTCGAGAGATTTGAGAGGAGGGATATGGGTCGGTGGCTGGCTGGGAGAGACGGATCTTTCCCCGGTTTTGGAATCATGACGACTTTGCCACGCTTCCAATTCCAGGGGAAGTGGGATGCGGTAAGGCAGGCGTTGTAGAGGTTTGTTAATGACGAAATAGCACCGGGGGTGAGATTCATGAGCATCCGGTTGCTAACTTCGTCTAGGCCTGAAGCCTTGCGGGGGTTAAGCTCCTTGATGAGCTGTCTTGTTTCGTCGTCCGTAGTGGGAACTGGGTTTGGGCAGGGGGAGAGGCTAAGCAGGATTAAATTCTTCCTCGCCTCCTCCTCCGTCTTGGTCTTTTCCCAGTCCTCGCGTAGCGTCATGGTGCCGGCCAAATGCTCCGCAAATAGCTCGACTTTTGCCTCGGCGTCGTGGATGTACTCGTCCAAGTGCCTGAGGGGCGTCGGTATGCGCGCTTGACCCGTCAGCCGCTTGGCCATATGCCAAGTCGAGCCGTCTTCCAAGGAGAGGGAGGAGATCTTCCTCTCCCACTCCCGGTTATGAAACTCCGTCATCCTTTCTTAACACGATAAGAAAGGAAGTTGTATAGTCTTTTGTCCAGCTGGTCGCGATTGCGTTGCCATCTTCCCCTAACGCGGTTTCGCTCCCTAATGAGGTCGATGAGGGGTTGGGGTAGGGATGGGACCGGAGGCTTTGCTCGAACCCGAGGATGCGATTCCAGCCTGTAGGCGCTGGACATCGCGCCCGTGATTCGGCTAACCTGCGCGTTCACGCCTTCGATCGTTGGATCGATAAGGCGCGGTAATGAGGCGAACGTCTAGTCAATTGATGATTTGTACATGCTCCAATCTGTACGGATGATGGGGGGAGGGGGAGGAGCCGAGAGATGATCCGTCATAATGTCGATCCTTATAGGATAGTGGTCCGAGGTAAGCGCTTTTATCACTCGTGGAGTACCGTGGCTGTAAAAATTTTTGGTCAGGGCAAAGTCCAGGACGTCGTCTCCCTCAGGACCGTAAGAACTGACGTGCGTCGCCGAGAACGGCGCTTCGATCGAGGCCATCGCCGTCGCTGCAAAATTACGGAGAATCAGTCCGTTAGAATTCCCATGACGACATCCGAATTGGATGCTCTTGGAATTCCAGTCGCCTACATAGATGGCCGGTTTTTCCGTGACGAGCCGCTCCAGGTCAGCCTCCAGGAGCCGTTTGGATCCGGGTTGGTAAACAGAATAGATATGAAGGTTGCCCGTCGAATGATGAATCGAGATACCGATGCTTTCTAATTGGCTAAGGGCATCCGAGTTCAGTGGGGAGTGTTTAATCGTGGATTTCACTGCGATGGCCACGCCACCATGAGGGGTTTTGCGGTCTCGCCGATATATTTTATAATTTGGTAGCCAAAATTTTTTGGCGTGTGTGAGATGCGTCTCCTGAAGGGCGACGACATCGTAGCTGCCAGAACTGATAAAATGAATAAACTCTTTTGCCCTAGAGAGGATTCCGTTGGCATTCCATGACACCAACGTGAGAAACCGCGGTTCGCGTCTAGTAGCCATTATCCAGGATTGCGCCAATCTCCCGTAGGATAAAAAGCTTCTTCTCGGCTAACGACGACAATTTTGAAAGGTTATCTAAAACCGAAATCATCCAGGCGCCGAGTCCCTGGTTTGAAGTGGGGGGGGAGGGAGGGGAAGGGGGAGAGGGTTGCTGGGAAGGAGGCGAAGGGACCGACGGGCGAGAAGGCTGAGGGGTGGGGGCGGCCGCTGTGGTGAATTTCGCTTGCGCTGCCGCGCGGCGAGGGTCGGCGGGAGAAGGGGGGGAAGGCAAAGTGGCGAGGGGCTGGGCGGGGGGAAGGTAGGGTAGGGTGAGTTGCGGCCGAGAAGATGAATGGAGAGGTGGCGGGGGGAGGGGCTACTCGGTTGGAGAACCAAGCGTTAGTGGCGGGGATGGGGGCGGGGACAAAATTTTGCGTCGCTCGGGCTGATCCTCGCGACGTGTTTTGAGTGGACCGCTGCCTGCGGCTCTCGAGGATGCCCTGATATGCCTGGCATCCCCGATAATTGGCAGGGTGAAATAGCTTACAATTCACGCACTGCGCCGGCGCAGTGCGATCTCTCTTCGGGCAGTCACTCGTGAGATGCGCCTCGAGGCATTTCACGCAACGCGCGGTATCAGCGCAGTAGTTTTTTGTGTGGCCGAAGTTCTGGCAGCGCTGGCACTGAACGATGCCCTTAGGCTTGACATATGGCCTGATGTCTACATTAGACGAACCCATCAAAACTCTTGTGTCGAGGATCTTGGCGTGATCCTCGCACTTTTCGAGAATAACGTGAAATACCGGGGTGTTCCTCCTGGGGACGGTGTTAAGCCCAGCGGCCCGTTCTTCCCTCGACGGCTTGGTGGACATTATCTGCGTCACTGACTTGACGCCCCAACCAAGCCGTTCGAGGGCTTGTTTTACCGATGCCGCGGTAGCATGCTCGTGAAGCGAGCGCACGGTGTATTGCGGGAGGCGGTCCTCCGGCAGCTGATAACCCGAAAAAGCTAAATTACGGGCTTTGAGTATTTCCCGTGTCTTGCGGTAGTCCGCAGCGCTTGCACACTGGATGTGCATAGCGCTGCGGCCTTTGACCTTGCAGACGGGCTGCACCTGTAGGTCGTCAGATAGGGCTTGGAACGTTGCCTCCCAGTTTCTCGTATCCCGCAAAATTAGCACGGGAATTTTCGAGGATTTGGCCGGAGGAACCACCTCCATCGCGGTCGCGGTGTCCCCAGGAGTTATCGGGGCGAAGCGATTCGATGTGGCTGTCAGTGACTCTTGGGATGCAATTCGCATCCGTTTGAGGCTGACAGCCTTCTTGCCTTCGACGAGGGTGAAGCCCTCGTCGATCTGATGGGTCGCGGGTTTTGGTAGGGCGCCGAGAATTATCGGATTTTCCTGGGTTGCGGAATATGCTCGCAACACATCAAGTGCCGCCGAGACGGCGGGAGGCAAATTTTGGCTTACCGACTGGACCGGCTCGGCTGAGGTTGACTGGTGGTCCATCGGCTGCGGCGTTGAAGAAGGAGGCACGGCCTTGGCGGGGTCCGGCTGTTGCGCCGCGTCGGGAAGCGGCTTTCCCTTCCTCGCGTCTTTTTTAAGCCTTGGTGGCGGGTTGCTGGACTTCCAGGGGCAGCTGTTGGGGCTTGCACACGGCATCAGCGGCCGATTTGGCAGATGCCCTCGGCATCGCGGGTTGGAAGGTCGATGGGGGGTGGAGGGAAAATGGAACGAAGGTGAGGGGGGCGGCTTTCGCCGGGGGAACGGTCGCTCCCGAGTCCGGGGAGTCCGTCGTCGCTGTATCGCACAACACACAAGACGCAGTACGAAGTTCGGCGGGCAGACTAATGGTTTCACGAGACCTCGGAGTCAACATGTCACTCAATAGATCGCAATCAATCAGAATAATCGATTAAACAATCAATCTCTGTAGCTGATGAGAACAGAATCTCTTCAATCCATGAATAATCGAATGAATAGAATCAACCATGTATCGTCGCGAGCGTCCCTTAAATAGAGGTCGCTCTCTGACCGAGATGTGGGAGTGTGAATTCGATGAGTTCCTTCAATCAAACCCTGAAGTTAAAGAGTTTCTAGATAAACATCCCCTAGCCATAAAAATATCTCTTAAAGCTCGAGACGCTTTCTTTGGTGGTAGAACAAACGCTGCAGAAACTATATCACAGCGTGTGTCAGGGGGAACTGATAACATATTTGGATGTGTGCTCACTTTATCCATTTAATATTAAATGGAAAAAGTACCCAATTGGACATCCGAAAATTTATGGTGGTTGCGAGTGTCCGGCATTGAACGAGTGTGGAGGCATTCTGAAATGCACGGTGCTCCCACCAACTAATCTTTATTACCCCTTCCTCCCCGTTCGTATAGGAGGGAAGTTGCTATTCCCTCTTTGTAGAACATGTGCAGAATGTAGCACGCAAAATGATTGTCCCCACAACTCAATAAACGATAGAAAATTCACGGGAACATAGGTTACCGATGAGGTGAAACATACCGTCGTAAGTGGCTACATTATTCTGGAGAGATATGGGGTTATGAGGTTACAAGCTATGATCCCTTAAAAAAAGAGGGTGGTATTTTTTCGGGGTATATTAAAAATTTTTTAAAAATTAAGCAACAAGCCAGTGGATGGCCTGACAATTGTGTTACAGAAGATAAGAAATCATCATATGTGTCGGGTATGATGTTGAAGGAGGTTGTATCATTAGTTTACGACTGCATAAAATTCAACGCGGGTCAGAGATCAACATCAAAATTGATGTTAAACTCTCTTTAGGGTACATTTGGCAAAAGAGAAGATCTCACCCGTACAGTAATTGTAAATAATTCAGAGATGTATTTTAAAATTTTAACAAACCCTAATTTTACAGTGAGTGGACTCCTTCCGATTACCGATGAATTGTTCTTTGTTAATTATGTAGATAAAGTCGAAGGTATAAAAACACATCCAAATGTCAGTGTCTCAATTGCTTGTTACACAACAGCACAAGCACGACTAGTACTGTATGAATATTTGGAAAAGTTGGGAGAAAGGGCGCTCTATTGGGACACTGACAGTGTTATATTCACTGTAAAGGAAGGGGAATGGTCGCCACCGACCGGTTGCTACTTGGGAGATCTCACGGATTAATTAGGAGAGTACGGCGAAGAATCCTACATCTTGAATTTGTTTCGGGGGGTCCAAAAAATTACGCCTATAAGGTGTTATGCGGCGGCGACCCTGCTTGTATAAAAACCATATGGAAGTTGAAGGGTATTTCGATAAATGCATCCAATTGCAATGATGAAAAGCTTAAATACATGGTGGTGAATGGTTCACCCCCGGTAACGATCACCATTCCCCAACAAATCCCCAGAACAAAGAAGCATGATGTGGCGTACCCGCACAGAGACAAAAGTATGCCGCGTTGTATACACAAAAAGGCTGAGAGTTGGAGAGTATTGTACGTCACCGTATGGGTATGTGTGTGCATAGCATTTAAAATGTGTAATGCGTATAATTTTTCTGAAGTGATTTCCAGAACGTTGTATAATTAAGGAGGGCCTTCACTCTTTTCGCAAATTAATATCAGGCTAAGAAAACGTTCCTGTTTGCAGATGTTATTTATTTATGTATTAATTATACTTATTCATGTAATTGCTTGCTATATTAGCATTTTTATTTTATTTTGTTGTATTTGTATTTATTATTATTGATGTTAATTTATTCATTTATGTAAATTTATTTTATATGTATATGTATATTGTACTCTCGATTTTATCCTAAATTTATTCATGTTGCTGTTATAATTTATTTTCTTATTTATGTACTTATTTATTGTGTTTTTCAACCGTATGTAGCATTTTTAATTAATTTTTGTCTCTGTATTTATTTGTATAGAGTACGAATCGTTATTCCAGAGCCTGATAAATATGATGAAATAAAAATCATTGTGCAATGTAAAATATTTTCTGTAAGGACATACACCGTTTTCCTTTTGTAAATAAAGGTTTTCAGTTTAAAATAAGTGTGCAACTTCTGATGAAAACCCGAAACATTCACTTTACATCTTCACTCTTTATCATGTCGATCCCTTGGAAACATACGTTCACTGCCACTTTAGCGGGTCCTGCAGGGTCCAGTAAATCTGTTTTCATGGAAAAATTTATAAACGCAATCGATTCAATGGACGATTTTAGAATTGAAGAGATTATTTTGTGTTATTCAGAGGTGCAATCTTTACCGATAAAATTGAGAAAGAACGCTAACGTTAAATATAATAAGGGGGTTACAGATCTGGATGATTTCAGAAATGGGAATAATGACTTTAAACCACGGCCATGGTTCATCATCCTTGATGATATGATGCGGGAGGTCGCGTCGTTTATCTTTTTTCTAAGTGGTCTCATCACCGTGGGCTGAGCGTGATTTTCATAACACAAAATTGATTTCATCAAGGGAAAGGTAGACGCGACATATCTCTCAATTCCTATTATATTTTATGCTTCAAAAATCCGTGAGATGGAGCACAAATCTTACATCATTGAAGACAAATTTGCCCAGAAACCCAAAATTCATTCAAGACGCTTTTAGAGGTGCCACCTCAAGACCTCACGGATACATCTTATTTGACTTAAAACAGGGTACTCCTGATGAATATCGAATAAGAACAAAAATACTTCCGAAAGACGGAATCACCCAAGTTCATATACCAAAACATGAAAACCGTAACGCTGAGAGGTATTTTTCATTCGGAAAAGATGTCTCGCACGGATCGGAGCTGCCGTAATACCCTTAGAGCTCTCTGTTGGATCAAACCACCACAACGAATAGCGATTTTAAAAACGGCTGACAAAACTTTAATCGAGGCGATTTGAGAATGTGTTCTCAACGTATTAAAAGTTAACGTCTCTCTCAAGTCGTGTCATAAACGCAAACTAGTTCGACACAAGAAGATCTTACGAAAACTTATCAGACGTGGCAAGTGCAGGAGAAAGAAGACATGATTCATAATACAGTCTGGTGGTGGTTTTCTCCCCATAATATTGGGTTCACTGCTTAGCGGGGCTGTAGGGTCATTATTTGGTTAATCATGGAGCATGCAAAGAAAATGCTTGTAATATCCTCGGACGCTCTCGAACGTTTTAGACCAATAAATGAAAATTCTCAAATGTCACGAATGGATGAATAAATGAGAAATATATTGCTTGAAAAAGATGTCACAGATCTGGAGAAACGGATAAAATATAAAGAAATTTTGCAAAAATATTTAAGTCTTGTGGCGAAGGGAAAAAAACCTATATACTTACCAATAACGAAATTTAAAGATGATGATGAGATAAATTCAAAAAGCGCTGAAACGAGACCTCGTGGTAATGATATGACTAAAGAGCGGAGGAGCTACGCGTTTGCAGATAATTAAATTTTAAGCTCGGTACCGTAAACATTCCGGAGAAAAACACAATTGTTGCACGAACGGCTTTTACGCAGAGAAATTGTTTCTTGGGATGAGCGAGGTGTTATAAGCGTTCATGGGAGAGTTCTCCCATGCTCGAACATAACAGATTTGATCAACGACGTGATAAGACCTCGTAAACACAGCAATCCCGAATGTTGGGAAATATTCTGCACCGCTTTAAGAGAGGTAAATATCCCTCAAGAATATATAGGTAATAGAAGAAGGTGGTCATTCATTCGTCAAAGAACATCCGATTCGTTTGAAGCAACTCCGCCATCAACTCATCATACGAAAAAACATAATCACGTTATTCGCCTTACAAAATTAAAAGGTGGACAAAATTTAGTTTACAATGAGTATCTCGGAAACGTATTTTAACCCGCCGAATCCTGCGGGGTTCGCAGGCGCTCGAGCACCAATGAGTGAAATGCGTGGAAAATATACATCAAAAGAAGTTAAGCATTGGTTAGAAGGGGAAGAAACATACACGCTTCACAAGCCAATCCGTAGAAATTTTTGAGAAATTAGTATTTTGTGACCACGAAAGACGAAGTTTGGCAAGCTGATCTCAACGACATGCGGTCATTGAAAAAGTATAATGATGGATATAATTAAATACTTACAGTGAGCGATGTCTTTAGTAAATATGCTTGGGGAATAACTTTTAAGGGCAAAAAAGGTTCACACGTGAAGAAGGCATTTCAACAAAGTTTTCGCAAAAGTAAACGTAAACCGTTGCATCTCCAAACAGACAAGGAAACAGAATTCAGATCGAGATTGGTGAGAAAATTTTTCAAAGTGAAAAATATAAAAAAATATGTAACACAGAATCCCGATGTGAAAGCTAGTGTCGTGGAACGCTTTAACCGCACTCTTAAAACAAGAATGTGGCGTTATTTCACACAACGCTTTATTACCGTCATTTCAAAACTACTACAAGGCTATAACAATGCAACGCAAACTTCCATTAAAATGGCGCCTGTAGATGTCAATGATGAAAATATTTACGAGGTTTGGAAAAATTTCTGCGGTGTAAAAATACGTGTAAAACTTAAGGCACCGTGTTACAGTGTTGGAGATCTAGTGAGAATAGATTGGGAAAAATCTAAGTTCGATATAGTTTATAATAATAACTGGTCAGAAGAGGTGATCAAAATAAAAAAGGTTATTAAGAGACCGATGGTGGTTTATATCATCGTAGACCTTTGTGGTAATGAAATTGAAGGTACGTTTTACGAGCCTGAATTACAACGCATCCGCGTCACCCCCATGCAAGAACACAAAGTAGATAAAATTATGGCGTACGAGTGAAAAGATGTCAGACGTGAAGCGTTCGTCAAGTGGAGAGGCTATTCCGAAAATTTTAATTCGTGTGTTAAAATTAAGGATATAAAAAAAATTTAAAATGATAGAGTTTTTTATTACATTACCGAGTAATAGCTCACGCCACTCGTTCCCGAATAATAGTACAACTAAATTCAGAACTCGGTTGGATCGACGTATCGAATTAAATGGTCGATGGGCTGCGGGCGTCGTGGAATTTCAATATCCTTGTTCTCTTCACACTGTTAGTAACAACAACAACACTATTCGGATATGGGAAGAAAAAGGTGGTTCCGTAATATTAAAATTATAACCTGGAAATTATTCATGATATAATTCGTGAAATAAATGAAAAAGAAAAGATTTCTTAGAGGTTAATTTTCGAGGTAGAAGAGAATACAGGACGTGTTAAAATAATATCAGCCGAAAAAAAGAAATAAAACGCACGGACGTCAATAATTTTCACACCAAGATTTATAACATTGAGAAAGTTAAGCTAACGTTTTCACCGAGGCTGGCTCTTTAACTAGGTTTTGATCCGAGAATCGATGTGACTAGTGGCAATATTTCAAACCATCCTGCAAATATTTTCTTAGGGTTTCCACATCAAATGTTCATTTACTGTGATATTGTGGAATCTCAAATCGTTGGAGATACATGTAACCCGCTTCTAAGAATCGCGAACATGGATACCAAGAAGTACGTTTATGGAACTCAGAAAATGCTTATATTTGACGCACCGCACTATGTAACCGTGATGAATCGCGAGTTTGATTGCATAGAAGTAGATAAAAGAGACGATACGGGTGAGCCTATACCATTTGAGTTTGAGACTTCGTTGGTTAAACTTAATTTTCGTAAAATATAAAGTTGGTTAGGACAGTAATATGTACATCGATCTTCCGCAAAAGCTACTGCAAGTCACGGGAAGAATCATAAAACAAGACGGGACAGAAACAACGCTTGAACATCAAGTAGGACATGTAAATAATTTTTTACACAGCATGTTCTCACAATTGGATTTGTACTTGAATCAGAAATTGGTTACTCCGCCAAGTAATACTTATCCTTATAGGTCTTATATCGAAACGGCTATCAATTATGTATTGGTTGCGGTGCCTTAATGCAGCCCGCAAATGTAGTGCTAACATATTGTCCACGCACAACCGAGTAACATTTGGTAGTGTCATGCTAACTGGTCTGAAATGATTCGAAACCGATATCCAATAAATATGTCATGTTATCAAATTTCTGAAAGTTCCGCACTCCGTCCTTAAACCGACACGCTTTTATATACGAAGGATAGAAATATATTTTAACCGCTAAGTTGAAGTGAAAGCATTTTAAAATATATTTTGCGGAGATTTTCGCAGAATTCTAAATCGTTTTTCAGAAATGCTTTAGTTTGTTTCAATCGGTTCTTAAGGATATTTTTCTTATATACGGTCTTAAACTTCATTAGAATACAAAACGGACTTCTTTATTACAATCCAAACTAACTGAACTATAAATTGCACAGGTCTAGAAATGAATGATATTTGAGTCAAGTCTGAGTTTATTTAAATGATAAAGATGTCAAATTACCTTATCAGAGGAATGATAAAAGGCTTAGCATTCGTTTATTACTAATAATTGGTTTTTATCTTCAGACATCTATATCTATCTACATGTATCCATGTTTATAAGCAACTCTTTGTTAAAATGAAACTACTCAAATAAATTTTCAACATATGCGTTTGACGATAAATGAGAATAATTTCCGAGAAATTCCGCTAAGCTGGATTTTTACATTTAATAAACTCCCGTAAAATATAGTGAAATAGCACTTTATGATAATTGATTATTTGATATTCATTTCTCTCTTTATATTTACACGTGTTCGCTCATTTCCTAATCATGGCCTCAGAATTCTCATAAAATTATTTGATTTGGGTCGCATTCTCCCTTTCCCTGCCAACGTCCTCTATCTTATATCTATCCTCGACTACTTCTCACTTTTATTAATCCTTAGTCCCAACCTACTATGGTAGACTAAGACTATCTTCAGCTCTGAAATTCCATGACATTGCCAAATCGCACACATAGAGGAACCGAAGGAAAAGCAGAGACAGCGGTAGGCCACGGGGTCCGAACGTGGCTGATTGGAATATTTCCTTACAGATCCATCGCTATAATTTGTATTGGTTTTCTGTGCTCAATTTAGGCTATCATAGTATGCTCCTTTACCATATCCTACTTCACCCACAATTCCTTTACTGCTTTGCAGCATTCCGTTTTCTCTTTTCACCTTTCATTCCTTGTCTCCTTACTACATTTTCACTTTCCTTTCATTCTCTCTCAAATTTTCCATCATACCTCTCTCTCAATTTTTCTTTGCCTCTCTTACACATACTAATATTTCCCCCTATATCTGTCCTCTCTCATTTCCATCACATCCTTTCATATATTCTCTCCCTCCTATCGTAGATTAACTATATTTTCGTGATGGAGCATCACGAGCAAGCGAAGAAAAATGAAACATAACCAGAAAAATAATCGCCATACTACCGACAAAAAAGGGGACAGTGTGATTTTTTTTATTGTTATCATTTAATTTTAAAATAAACAAAATCCTCGTAGTTTGAGTAATTTCGTTTTTCATGTAACGGTCTAATTGAAAAAATTCTCAAATTAGAACACCTTAACATTGCATAATATATAAGAATTCAAACGAGAATAAATAATTGAAACTTATGCAGATATGCTAATATGAAAACGCTTTTTATTATTCTAGATTTGTTTAGAATTGCAAACATAAAAATCTTTATGTATTTATTAATACTAAAGATTTTCCCTTTGAAAATCAACGAAACAGTTACACGAATTTAAATTCACCCAGAAATTGAAGCACTTGAAATGTATTACACTCGAATACCGCTTTTAATCTTACTGATTATTCGATATAGTCATTGTAATTTTCTGTGATTTTAAATTCTGGCATCTATATACCTTTTTCTCACGACTTGATTTGCCAGTCTCTGGGTCCGCTGGTTCGCTGTTCTTCCCCTTCGTTTATTTATTTATTTATTTTATTTATTTATTCAGTTTCAAAAACAGCACAGAGGCCTCATTACATTGAAACATAAAACCATAACAAATAATTTAACATTAAAATAAATAACTAAAATAAGAAGTTAACAATATTACCAGCAATTGTAATGATCATAACACAGAGGGCGCCAAATATTAGAGAGAAACAGAATTACGCAGCAGGTAGTAGATTACGGAAAGAAGTGGGTGAAAAAATGTCTAGATTTGGAAGTGAAGCCAGTAAGGAATTATATTCAAACGGGAGGCGGTAAGAGAGAGAGCGTTGGGAGACGGAGAGTCGAAATTTTGGTAAATGAAATAGGCTTTGAAGGAGAGTGGAGCGCGATGGAACACGGAGCGAAAAATAGGATGTAAGTAATGGAGAGCGATAGATACCATTGATGAGTGAGTGAAGGTAATTAAGATCGGTAATAAGTCGCCTATGAGAAAGAGAGGGGATGCTTAAAGAGGGTGCTCTACCCCGCGTGCGGTGTCGAACTATGGCGTCGAAGAACTTCAGTACAGAGTCAAGCCGTTTTAGGTTTGAAGGAGAAGCCGTGGACCAAATAGGCGAGCAGTAATTTAATATGGGAGCAACACAGCTTACACAAAGGTTTGGTAGTTACCGACGCTTATTTTTCTAAAAAATCGAAGACTAAATTCGACGTTTATTTTTCATAAAAATCGGTGACGATTTTAGGCGTTTACTTTATTATATTTTACGAGAATTAGTAGTTTTCGGTTTCAATATTTCCTAAAAAGTGATCACTCTCGTTGTTTGTTTTTCCTAAAAATGGACCACGTGTATCAACGTTCATTTTTATACATTTAATTGTTGTTTGTTTTCTACGTATAGTATACTTCTTAAAAGGCGTTATCTAATAACGACGTTTCTTTAAATACATTTCTTGGATTTTTATCAAGAATAGTGTTATAAATTGAATTCCTTCAAATTAAATATAACTAAAAGTTTATAAATAAGAATTATTTTTTGATGTTATTAACATTTATAAAGCGCACAAAAATTGTAAAAATAAAAATATGACAATTTTTTATAATTAACTAAAATAAAACGTACTGAATAAAAAATAAATTAACTATTTTATAGAGATATTGAATACATAAATGTTGTGTTGAATTCTTTAGGACATCTGAACTAATTATTGTAATAGCAAAAATTTAATATATCCAATACCTCCATATATTCAACCATTTAAATAACTTTTTAATTCAGTGCAGAGGTTCTAAATACTTTATTTAATTTCAGAAATTTTTGCAAGCATAATTATCAAAGAGTATGTTTTCCATATATGACGTCAGGCAAGAAAGGAAGAAAGCCCGGCAATGGTTAGTAGAGCTTGTCTCCGCCAGAGCGAAGGAGCTTATAGTGTTGCGGCAAAGAAAGAAAGTCAATGCATTGTATCGTATCGTAAATTTAAAGTGATTTGCCTTGTGAGAGATAAAATTGGAATAAAGAAAGTTAACTTTTAGAAAAGTATAATTATGGCAAATGTCTTAAATCTACCAGACAGCATCGAAAAATATTAAAAATTTATGAATTTCTCGAAACTCTAAAAATAAAAATAATTTTTAAAAATTTAAATTTGGTTTGCAAATCAGTCGGCCTGGTTGAAATATAATAATTTTTTATTTATTTATATGAAGATTATGTACGTCGTATTTGGTTAAAATCCATGCCGTCAGTTCTCTAGAATTACATCTAAAAGACACATTATTTTAATTTTTAGTGTGGTACCCCTGCTCTTTAGCTCCGATTTAAACATCTTGATTTCATTATGATATGTTGTACAAATCTTATACAAAAAATTTAATTGAAATTCGTTCAGCCAATTTCTTCCAACTCCATAATAAGTGAAAGAAATTAATTAGTAATTGTGGCATCCCTGATTAGCTGATTGAGTTAAATCTGCGTTTATTGTTTTCTATATATGTGTATATCGTAGCCAGACAAGGTAAAGAATGTCTGGAAAGAATACATTGAGGTTCTGTATGACAAAGAAGGAAAGCCAAGAAATATTGATTTAAATGAAGAAGAGGATGTAGAAGAAGATCAGCTAGGACCAAGTATTCTCGAGTCTGAAGTTAAAAGAGCAATTGATGACATGAAAAGAAGAAAGGCAGTTGGGAGTGATGATATACCCGTGGACGTTCTTAAGGTTTTGGGGTCTAAAACAGTTAAGCAACTCACAAAATTTTTTAACCAAGTATATGATACTGGCGTATGGCCTGAAGATTTTTTAGATGTTGTGATGGTACCACTGGAGAAAAAGAACAATGCAAAATATTGTAAGGATTACAGAACTATTAGTTTAATTTCTCATACAGATAAAGTTCTAACCAGAATAATAACCAAAAGAATTGAATGTAAAATAGAAAAGGAGCTGCAAGATAATCAGTTTGGTTTTAGAAGAGGAAGGGGGACTAGAGATGCTATAGGATGTATGAGGATGATGATAGAAAGAGCGCTAGAAGTCAATAAAGATATGTATTTTTGTTTTGTAGATTGGGAGAAAGCTTTTGACCGAGTGAAATGGGATAAGATGCTGGGTATTTTAAACAAAATAGGAATAGATTGGAAATATAAAAGACTGCTTAAAAACCTTTACTTTGATCAAAAGATTAGAGTCAGGGTTGAAGGAGAAGAAACAGAAAGTACTTCAATAGGGAGGGGAGTGAGGCAGGGTTGTCCTATTTCACCAGCGATATTTAATATGTATGCAGAAACAATAACAGAAGAAGCGTTGATGGAAGAGAAAGGATTTAAGATAGGAGGTGAAAGTATTACCACCATTAAATACGCAGATGATCAGGGCTTAATAGCAGAAGGCGAGAAAGAGCTTCAGAGGATGACAGACAGACTAGTTGAGGTTGGCCAACAATATGGAATGAAGATCAATACAGAAAAAACGAAAGTCATGGTGGTTTCAAAGGAACATAAAGAATTAAATATAATGGTAAATGGCCAAAAATTGGAACAAGTAAGTAGTTTCAAATATCTCGGCAGTATTTTAGCACAGGATGGAAGTAGTACACAGGACATCAGAAGTAGGATTGCAATGGCAAAAGCAGCATTTAACGAGAAGAAGGAGCTTCTCACAAGCAAGAAAATAAATCTAGAAACAAGGAAGAAATTAGCAAAATGCTACATATGGAGCATAGCTCTTTATGGTGCAGAGACGTGGACGATAAGGAGAAAGGAGGAAAAATATTTAGAAAGTTTTGAGATGTGGGTATGGAGAAGAATGATGAAAGTGAAATGGACAGAGAGGAAGAGAAACGAAGAAGTATTAGAAATGGTGGGAGAAGATAGGATGCTAATAAAAACAATCAGGAAAAGAAAAGCAAATTGGATAGGGCACATATTGAGAAGACAGTGTTTACAAAGGACGATCTTAGAAGGAAAAATTAGTGGAAAAAGAGGAAGAGGGAGAAAAAGAATAGGAATATTAGATAATATAAAGCAGGGATATACTACTTATAGAGGTATAAAAGAGGCTTCTAGGGAGAGAGAGAAATGGAGGCAGCGATTCAGTTAAAACCTGTCTTCGGACAGAAGCATGATGATGATGATGATATATGTGTATATTATAAATATTAAATTTGTTTGAAAATTTAGAATATATTTCAACATATGTATGGGTAAAGAAATATTTTTATTTGATTTATTGTGGTAGCTCTGATTTCTACATCTATACTAAGCATGTTGATTTTGTTTCTATATGTTACACGCCTCCATACAAAATTTCATTGTAATCGGTTAAGCCAATTACTTCCAAATTCATAATTACCGAAAGGTTTAACTTTGCAATTGTGGCACTCCCGCTTAGTCGATCTTGGCCAAATAATTCATTTTGACCATTAATTTATGTGAGTATTCTATGTACTAAATTTGGTTGAAATCGGTAAAGCCAATTCTTACCAGATATATACTCGTGCGGAAGTGCGTACGGACGGACGGATATCACAAAGATAATAGTGCTTTTCAGCAATGACGAAAACTACTAAAAACCTTTTACTCTACATGCGTTATCGCTCGAGTATTTTTATAAAAAATACGTTACACATTGCTGTTTATTCTAAAAATGTTAAAAACGCTTTATAAAATCCTCATCGCTTTTCTTTTTCCTTTAAGAATTCGTAAGTTTTAATTTTGGGGTGGCACCGGTAGTTTTCCCCCAAAGATATACCGCTACAAATTTGTTTCTTGTCCATCCTTTAACCTCTTCGACCCTCACAAGATCCACTTCTCGTTTCATTCAACACAAAAATGCAATTTGGTGATGCTCGAATATTCGAATATTAATGGAATAAGATTTCATAATATTTCTTGCGCTTGCACCACAGTACTAATAAAGTTTACCCTTCGCTTCATGTTGTTCTTAATAAAGAGTATAATAATTGATTTTTCGATTGAACATCCAATCCACTACGTACCTTCTTAGGCCAACCTTGTTTCATTAAGTACGAGCGCTTGCTCCTAGGTGGCAGGGCGTATCTTACATTGAGTTTGCATTTCGCTGCCGGTATTTTAAAAAATCCATGCATATAATTTTGAAAATGAATTATTGAAATAGACAGTTAAGGCAAGTGATTATTTTAACTCCTTCAGATAATATAATCGTCCAATTAGCCATTTCTGGGCTATCTCTATACGTTTGTTCTTGTCGTAGCACAGCAACTGTCCGGGCAGGTTATGAGATGATAGTTCCAGGGACGATGTTATATGTAATATAATAATGAAAATGGACTCAATCTCAATTTTTTATTAGAGTTTATAATCGTTTATACTCGTTTAAAATCAGATAACATCTTTTGGAAATATGTAATATAGAAGGAACTTTCAGAAAAAAACTGTCAGTGTCGGTTAAAATTTAAATCAGTAGGTCTCGTTAAAATGTGTCATACATGCTGTTGCAATAGGAGGATTTGTGTGTAAATGTATACAATGGAACGTTACCCCTAAATCGAAACTGGTGATTTGATGGGAGTGATATATTTCCTAACAATGATTTGAAAAACTGACTACTTCTTCCGAGAGGAATGAGAAACCATGGGTTTCTCGGTGCCAAATTCAAATATGTACTCGCTTAGCTCTTTCTAGTGTTGCTGTACCAATTAATGTTTTAACAGTAAGAAATTAATCATTGTGAAATCCCTGGGGTTTATTTTTCTATCCGGTATTTTAATCGCACAGCCCTGTAATATAAGCTCAAAACTAATATAATCATTTTATATCTATCGGGTAAAAATTTCCATTTCTGTTTAATATGATAATAAATTTAAATTCCAAACATTGTGGCATTACACTTCATTGTTTCCTTTTATGCCGTTCCCGAATAAGTTATTCTACAAGTTTACAATCTGTGAGCCGAGAGTATTCCTTATCAATATAACTCTTACGAATGTTTTTAACTATTATAATGATGTGAACGAAGAAAAATTTACTAACATGATAGTAGTCGGTGGGCTATTTCGCGCAGACAGACTGTCTCACCCCACTGCTCCCACTGGCACCAGTGACGTCAGAGGGGTTGAGGGAACCCTTCAGGCGTGGGGTCAGCTGTGAGAAGGTCTGCCGAGGTGAAGTAGGCCACGTATAAATCAGACCCCCCTTCACTTACGTTCCCCTACTAATGGTTGCGACGTTAAAGACGCGTGTATTTAAAATAGTGTTCAAAATCGCCCAAATCTAAACAGACGCCCTACCCACCCTAACAGCCACATGCACTGTGGTGGTCATATCAAATTAATCTAAAATTATCTCTTCCGATTAGGTCTCCCACTCCATTTTCTAAATTCTCTGTCTAAACAGTTGATGTCTCAATCGGCTCGAACCCGAAGTCCCAGATGGGAGAGACGTTTCACGTTGTTTCACGCTTTGAAGCAGTTGGATGAACGACAACGACGGTTTATGTTCTATAACGGTATAGCAAGACCCTGAGGCGTTTGCAATATTTCGATAGTTTTACTTCACAGTGGGTGGTTCGAAGTCATATACTGTATCTATCACGAGAGCGATATACGATTTAACAAGTACGAAATGCGAATGACCTTTACGAGATTAGAATTACAACCTCTCGCTTTGAAAATTCGACGGAGGCTACCGTCAGCAAATCCCTATGCGCGGACACCTAGTGTCACCATGGCGAAGTGAGTAACATTCTCTTTTTGCGTATGCGGAAAATAATGCACCTGAGGCGGTTGACTCTATTTCGTAAGCTTCGTTTTTAAAGAGTGGCAGCCGAAAGTATCATTACATTAAGTAAAATGCGAGACAGTTAATCTTTTATGGTTTTAATTGATACAGAAGTTCTATATTCAATCAAAGTTGATTTACAGCAAAATATGATTTTCCATCGATATAAGTACAACAGTTTTGTAATAACGATAAATCGGTTTCGTAATTATGCAAACACTTTTGATTCTTTAATATATCCTTAAACAATCGTGTAACCGTACAATCGTTTTTCTTTCTAATAACGCTAAATATTTTAACAGACCCCTCTTTTCTAGCCCATTTCATCTGAATTAATGATAAACAACACATTACATCCCGCAAACATCGGATGTGCACCTCTGAAGTGGATAGTCATTATATGTCCAAGTAATTGAATTTCTTGCGATTAATTTTTGGTGATTCTTGATGATCGGCGGTAATCCGTAACTATAGATATATTCTCCAGAGTCACACTTCTCAATGAAGTTAATAACCAATGTTCCCCCGGCCTATGTCGATGACCGGTGCTCGACACGTATGCGCACGGGCGTTCAGTGCGCATTGGTAGGTTATCCGAAACGAATACGTGTGTGAATATTTTTAAAAGCTTTTACATTGTTGAAAATTGTTTTCAATTTGTAAGAGTTCATTATGGTTCTTCGTAGCTTATGTGTTTATTAAAGCATTCGGTTATGTTGAAAACTTTTGACGTAGAAGACACGCAATTTTTTCCTTAGTATGGTTTATGTGGAAACATCTAGGCACGTCATTGGTGAAGCTTTTTAGAGAATGACAAACAAGCGTTTCTAAATCGTTAATTCTTCTGCACAAAAGTTGGGATAAATATTCGGTTTTTTCAAACCATTTGGAAATTATATTTTCGTATCTTTTACCGATCGTGTACAATTCTCTTCTAAAATCGTTGCAAGTTCCACAACCGTCATCCCAATCTATGCCATGACGATGCAATTTCAGCCACTCGTTTTCTCTAACACGTCGAAACCTTAATTTATGTTTTCGATAAGGCGCGCGAATGATTCAGTGCTGAAATAAAGACTGGTTTTCGCCAAGAATTGCCATTACTTTTAAAACGTATCTTCCCTGGTTGTCAATGCATGCATGGAAATCTACGAAGAGGTTCGGCACCGTACGCAGTTAAAAACCTACTGACTCAAAACGAATTGTTCATATATTTTAACTACTGTAGTCAACAAGAATATTTCGATGACGATCGATTTCTATAATATTATAGAATTCGGCGTATATTATACGATTTATTGTCTCCGGAAGGGATTCTGCGAATCGTACATCCATACGTAGACTTCCTTGTCTTATTAACTTCCAATGTGAGCCGATGTTTGATGATAGATCTGGTGTTAAGTCGAATGCTGTTAGACAATATCCGTTTGGATACTGTTCGCGCGAAATCGAATTCCCTTAATTCAGGAAATGGATTCCAGTAACGCTGAACAGTGTGTGATACGCCCCACATTTAATTTATCATCCTTCTAATAAGTTTGTAACGGTTTTGATGGTATTCGCTGTCCGTCGATATCGAGGGACAAGTGTGTCATTTTAAAGGGTTGGAAATTAAACGGGTTTAATGTTATATCACCATTAAAGCGCCGATTTTCACAAAACCTATTATACACCTCTTTGGTAATTGACCTTTAAATATGTTATCGATTATTTTACATTGTATTGCGGGGGAGCCGGTGGTGTAGTGGTTAGTGTGTTAACCCCACCGTACGACGCATGACATCCGGGTGGAATCTTTATGAGGATTTTTTCCGAGGACGCGCCGGCCCCCTATTTGTGCGTGTTGGAACTAAGGTGACGAGGACGAGCCAATGAGGAAAGAGAAAATGAGGTGCGCGTTTAAATCAACACTCCGTCCTCCTCCTTTCCTGGCTATTCATGGCACTACGTCTAATATACCCATTGTGAGTAGGATAGAGGCGAATCAAGCTGGACTCAGATATGACTTTGTATTGCTGTGTGGGTCGGTATGAAGATCAAGGAAATATATTAAGAAATTTAAAAGAAAACATTTGGAGGATTCAAACAGAGCGTCCTAATGTTATAATGAGGGCTGTTGGGGTTAATTTGCAAAACGGCGGTGGTTTGGATGAAATTAAGCTATTTCAAAAGGATTTGAAAAGCTACAGCATAACTGTTATTGGTCGTAGAAAGGGACGAAAAATATTATTTGAAGGATCGCATTCATCGCCACATCAACCTCGAAAGCCTATTGACTTAATATATGACGAAGGGCATTTTAACGTAATAACATCAGTAACAGGGGCGTTTTCATGCTCATATTACTGTCGGCTTTGTCACACATGGTTGCTTTCCGATGAGATGAGGCGGAATATTAAAAGAAGCCTTGCAGCAAATGGCCGTGAGGTAAAATATGGCGGCTACAGAGTAGACGGGTACTTGGAGAGTGAAAATGGTGTAAAGGTTTACGAGTTTTACGGATGCTATTTTCAAACGCTGCAGAAACTATATCACAGCGTGTGTCATGGGGAACAGATAAAATATTTGGTTGTGTGCTCACTTTATCCATTTATTAATAAATGGAAAAAGTACCCAATTGGACATCCGAAAATTTATGTTGGTTGCGAGTGTCCGGCATTGAACGAGTGTGGAGGCATTCTGAAATGCACCAACTAATCTTTACCATCCCGTCCTCCCCGTTCGTATATGAGATAAGTTGCTATTTCCTCTTTGTAGAACATGTGCAGAATGTAGCACGCAAACTGATTGTCCCCACAATTCTATCAACGATAGAAAATTCACGGGAACATAGGTCACCGATGAGGTGAAATATACCGTCGTAAGAGGCTACATTATTCTGGAGAGTTGTGGGGTTATGAGGTTACATGCTATGATCCCTTAAATATAGAGGGTGGTATTTTTTCGGGGTGTATTAACAATTTTTTAAAAATTAAGCAATAAGCCAGTGGATGGCCAGACAGTTGTGTTACAGAAGATGAGAAATTATCATATGTGTCGGGTATGATGTTGAATGAGGTTGTATCATTAGTTTACGACTGCATAAAATTCAACGCGGGTGAGAGGTCAACATCATAATTGAAGAATCCTACATCACTGAATTCGTTTCGGGGGGTCCAAAAAATTACGCCTATAAGGTGTTATGCGGCGGCGACCCTGCTTGTATAAAAACCATATGGAAGTTGAACGGTATTTCGATAAATTCATCCAATTGCAATGATGAAAAGCTCAAAGACATGGTGGTGAATAGTTCACCCCCGGTAACGATCACCATTTCCCAACAAATCCGCAGAACGAAGAAGCATGATGTGGTGTACCCGCACAGAGACAAAAGTATACCGCGTTGTATACACAAAAAGGCGGAGAGTTGGAGAGTATTGTACGTCACCGTATGGGTATGTGTGTGCATAGCATTTAAAATGTATAATGCGTATAATTTTTTTGAAGTGATTTCCAGAACGTTGTATAATTAAGGAGGGCCCTTACTCTTTTCGCAAATTAATATCAGGCTAAGAAAACGTTCCTGTTTACAGATGTTATTTATTTATGTATTAATTATACTTATTTATGTAATATCTTGCTATATTTGCATTTTTATGTTATTTTGTTATATTTGTATTTATTATTATTGATGTTAATTTATTTATTTATGTAAATTTATTTTATATGTATATGTATATTGTACTCTAGATTTTATCCTAAATTTATTCATGTTGCTGTTATAATTTATTTCTTATTTATGTACTTATTTATTGTGTTTTTCAACCGTGTGTAGATTTTTTAATTAATTTTTGTCTCTGTATTCATTTGTATTGAGTACGAATCGTTATTCCAGAGCCTGATAAATATGATGAAATAAAAATCGATGTGCAATGTAAAATGTTTTCTGTAAGGACATACACCGTTTTCTTTTTGTAAATTAAGGTTTTCAGTTTAAAATAAGTGTGCAACTTCTGATGAAAACCCGAAACATTCACTTTACATCTTCACTCTTTATCATGTCGATCCCTTGGAAACATCCGTTCACGGCCACTTTGGCGGGTCCTGCAGGGTCCAGTAAATCTGTTTTCATGGAAAAATTTATAAACGCAATCGATTCTATGGTCGAATTAGAATTGAAGAGATTATTTGGTGTTATTCAGAGGTGCAATCTTTACCGATAAAATTGAGAAAGAACGCTAACGTTAAATATTATAAGGGGGTTACAGATCTGGATGATTTGAGAAATGGGAATAATGACTTCAAACCACGTTATTACAAAACTGTTGTACTTATCTCGATGGAAAATCTTATTTTGCTGTAAATAAACTTTGATTAAATATAAAATTTCTGTTTGTACCTTTATCAATTAAAACTATAAAAGATAAACTGTCCCGCATTTTACTTAATGTAATGATACTTTCGGCAGCCACTCTTTAAAGACGAAGCTTCCGAAATAGAGTCAACCGCCTCAGGTGCATTATTTTCCGCATACGCCAAAAGAGAACGTTCCTTACTTCGCCATGCTGACACTAGTTGTCCGCGCCTAAGGATTTGCTTACGGTAGTCCCTGTCGAACTTTCAAAGCTAGAGGTTGTGATTCTTAGCTCGTAAAGGTCATTCGCATTTCATACGTGTTAAACCGTATAGCGCTCTCGTGATAGATACAAGGTATGACTTCGAACCACTCACTGTGAAGTAAAACTATCGAAATATTGGCAAACGCCTCAGGGTCTTGCTATACCGTTATAGAACATCAACACTCGTTGTCGTTCATCCAACTCCTTCGAAGCCTCCTGGGACCTCGGGTTCGAGCCGATTGGAGACCTCAACAGTTTAGACAGAGAATTTAGAAAATGATGATGATGAGCAAACACACCTTTTAAGCCATAAAGGCTATGTAATCTTTCCTTTTCCTTATTTATGTTAATGAACTCTTTTATTTTAATTATAATAAAAAAGTGGTATTTCGTTAAGAGAAAAAAAAATTGTAATAATCGATATCGATTCCAAATCGAACGATTTATACGGAGTTACATAACTCTAGACGTTATTTTGCTTTTCGATGGTTAACAAAATCAAACATTTCTGTAAAAACATCACCTATCAATTTGTATAAGTGTCATTATGTATATTTCGCATGTCAACCTTTCTATTTATGTTAAGCGGTGATAAACCTCCAGTAATCTAACTCAGAATAAAAATATATGCAAACTAATACAATATCAATGTTAAAAATCAACATCTTATTAATTTGTTATTAATTAATGGTTTCTATTAGATATAATATAGAAACCCATGGCGCCACGCGGAAGTATAAATTTAGTGCTGCCATATCAAGGCAGTATCCTTCATTAGAGATGATGATGATACAGATGTATCAAAGGCCTACTGCATAATGATTATATATTAATACAAAATCTGATGATGATAAACCCTGTGGAACGCTTTTTTACATTTTCTTACCATATCAATATAATCTTTTTGTTTTTGAAAAATCTAGTCACCTCAGTGATACTTCAAAAGATTTTTTACACTCTTGAACAAATATGCCAAGAGCAGGGGTATCAAACACGAGTCCCGCTAAGAAAGATACTTCATAATTTGACGCAGCTCAAACTTAAACGTATTTATTATAGAATATTTTTTAAATAATCAGAGAAATTTATTAAATAGACACTTCGAAAATATCCACAGTTTAATTTTCATTCCCACTTTAAAAGACATTACGCAGGTTTGGTTTTGAATAATGTTATTATCATGGGATGCGGCCCGCGGATTTGTTGCGGTTCCTAAATGCAGCCCGGAAATTTAGTGCAATGCAATCATATGGCAAACGCACAGCCGAGTAACATTTGGTCGTGTCAAGCTAACTGGTCTGAAATGTTTTGAAACCGATATCCACCAAATCGTTTATGCATAAAATATCTGAAACTAGGCTGCTGTTCGTTGCAAAATTTGAATTTATCTAATGTGATAAAATGTCGTGAAATATCTGAAAGTTCCGCACTCCGCCCTTAAAAATACATGGTTTTATATACAAAGGATAGAAATATATTATAACCGCTACGTTAAAGTGGATGATGCATTTAAAAAATATTTTGCAGATGTTTTCACAGAATTTTAAATCGTATTTCAGAACTGCTTAGTTTGTTTCAAACGCTTTTAAGGATATTTTTCCTTTATACGGTCTTGAACTTCATTAGAATACAAAACGGACTCTTTTCACTTTCTTCACTAGAATCCAAACTAACTGAACTATAAATTGCACAGGTCAAGAAATGAATGATATTTGAGCCAAGTCTGAGTTTATTTAAATGATAAAGATGTCAAATTACCTTATCACAGTAATGATAAAAGCCATAGCATTCGTGGATTACTAAAAATTTGTTTTTAACCTTTAGACATCTATATTTATCTACATGTATATATGTCTATAAGCAACTCTTTGTTAAAATGAAACGACTCAAATACATGTTCAACCTATGCGTTTGACAATAAATGTGAATCATTTCCGAGTAATTCTGCTAAACTGGATTTTTACTTTTAATAAAGCCGCGTAAAATATAGTGAAATAGCACTTTCTGATAAATGATTATTTGTAATTCATTTCTCTCTTTAAATTGACACGTGTTCGCTCATTTCCTAATCATGGCCTCAGAATCCTTATAAAATTATTTGTTTAGCGTCGCATTCTCCCTATACATGCCAACGTCCTCTATCATATATCTATCCTCGACTACTTCTCACTTTTATTAATCCTTAGTCCCAACCTACTATGGTAGACTAAGCCTATCTTCAGCTCTGAAATTCCATGACATTGTCAAATCGCACACATTGAGAAACCGAAGGAAAAGCAGAGACAGCGGTAGACCACGGTGTCCGAACGTGGCTGCTAAGTGGCTGATTGGAATATTTCCTGACAGATCCATCGCTCTAATTTTTATTGGTTTTCTAAGCTCAATTTAGGCTATCATAGTAGACTCCTTTACCACATACTACATCACCCACAATTCCTTTACTGCATTGCTGAATACCGTTTTCTCTTTTCACCTTCCATTCCTTGTCTCCTTACTACATTTTCACTTTCCTTTCATTCTCTCTCAAATTATCCATCAAACCTCTCTCTCAATTTTTCTTTGCCTCTCTTACACATACTAATATTTCCCCCTATATCTGTCCTCTCTCATTTCCACCACATCCTTTCATATTTTCTCTCCCTCCTATTTTAGATTAACTATATTTTCATGATGGAGCATCACGAGCAAGCGAAGAAAAACGGAAACATAACCAGAAGATTAAACGCCATACTACCGGTAAAAAAGCGTGACAATGTAATTTTTTTGTAATATTATCATTTCAAATTAACAAAATCCTCGTAGTTTCAGTAATTTTGTTTTTCAGATGACGGTCTAATCTAAAAATTTGCCAAATAAAAACACCTTAATATTTTATAATATATAAGAATTCAAACGAGAATAAATAATTGAAACTACTTATGCAGATATGCGAATATGAAAACGTCTTTTATTTTTTGAGATTTGTTTAGAATTGCGAACTTAAAAATATATATGAATTTATTATTACTAAAAATTTCCCCTTTGAAAATCGACGAAACTGTTACACGTATTTATATTCACCCAGAAAGTAAAGCACTTGAAATGTATTACACTCGAATACTGTAATTTATACTACTGATTATTCAATAAAATCATTGTAATTTTTTGTGATGTTAAATTCTTGCATCTATATACCTTGCTCTTTTTCTCACGACTTGATTTGCCAGTCTCTGGGTCCGTTGTTCTTCCCCTTCGTTTTTCCTGTTATTTTCTAGCCTCGCGACTTAATCCGCCATTTTTAGTGCGTTGTTTGTTGGTCTCAATTGAACGTTTTCGTCTTTTTCTTAGAGCTTGATCTAATCTTTGCGGATGCGACATACAAATCTCTAGAATGTAATATTCTGTGGAAGTACTACAGATAGCATCCTGTCTCGCGCATCTCACTCCCCTCTTCCGACCAGCTCTCTTCCCACCTTACCGCCCCTACTGCCGTGCGCAGGGGAAAAAATGTATTGGCAGTAACAAAGCAGCTCACTTCCCTCCTTTTCGCCCCTACTAAAGTGCTCTGCGACAACAATGCGTCTGGAGATCGTACCGAAATTAAACTTTGATTTTTCTTAAATCGATGATTTAAATCGACTTTTATTTTCCCGGGATACTTTCGACCAATATGGAAGCTTACACATAGGCTTGGTAGTTTCCGACGTTTAATTTTCTCAGAAATCGAAGACTAAAATCGACGTTTATTTTTCCTAATAACCGGTGACGATTTTCGGCGTTTGCTTTATTATATTTTACCAGAATTAGTAGATTTTGATGTTAATATTTCCTAAAAAGTGATCACTACGGTTGTTCATTTTTTCTAAAAATGAACCACGTATATCAACGTTTATTTTTATACATTTAATTAGGCTTGTTAGTTTTCCACGTATAGAATATTTCTTAAAAGGCGTTATCTAATAATGAAGTTTATTTAAATATATTTTATGGATTTTTATTAAGATTAGTCATTAATTAAATTCCTTCCAATTAAATTTAACTAAAAGTGTATAAATAAAAATGAAAAATAAATAAAATTAATTATTAAAAGTTATTAAACTTTATAAAGTGCACAAAAATTGTAAAAATAAAAACATGATCATTTTGTTATTAATAACTTATATAAAACATACTGAATTAAAAAATAAATTAATGAATTTATAGAGATATTGAATATATAAATGTTATGTTGCATTCTTTGAGACATCTGAACTAATTATTGGAATTGCAACAACTTTTATATATTCAAAATCTCTGTAAAATCAATTATTTAAATTACTTTTTCAATCAGTGCAGAGGTTCTAAATGGTTTAGTTAATTTCAGAAATTTTTACAAGCATAATTATCGCAGAGTATATTTCCTATATATGACAACTATCCGTAAAGGGCGTAATCTGAGGTTTCCTGATTCCTCTTAAATTTTACAGTAAAATTTCAATTAATTGTATTTTACGATTTTAAATCATTTCTATATGTTAGCTTAAAGTATGGATCGCAAGTGATCACTATAATGAATAATATAAATCGTTTTTCATTTATACTAGAATTTCATGAAGAACGTGATATTTATTTTAATGGTAACTCTTTTGGGAGTTATTCTCAACTTACGATTTAACGATAATATATAGGCTGCCGATACATTCTAAAATTGTGATCTTGGCAACCTTAGATGATGATCTTTTCCTAAAAATGATTTATTATGTCAAGATTACAGAACATTGATTTTTAAGTCGTTATGCCATTCAACCCTATTCATTAATTATTTTGAGCAATAGATTTTGACGTCTATATGACCTGCTATATTATGAAATAGGTTCTATTACCAACGTGTAAGTATAACATGTCAACGCTTTCGACAAATATTCTAGGCTATTTAATTTCCCGGATTAGTTAAGAGCGATCGATGACATTTTCTAGTTGTGAAAATGTTTGCTAGTAGACGGCAGGCAAGAATGGAAGAAAGCCTGTCCCGGCAATGGTTAGTAGTGCTTATCTCCGCCAGAGCGCAGGAGCTTATAGTGTTGCGGTAAAGAACGAATTTTAGAAAATTATCGCTACCGCAAATGTTTTAAATCCACCACACAGCATCGAAACATCTATAAAATTAATTAATTAATAAATTAATTTCTGAAACTGTAAAAATAAAAGTAATTTATAAACGTTTGCATTTGATTTGCAAATTTACTTTATTTCCGTAGAAAAAAAGACGTAAATATGAAATAAAAAAATCGATATTAGGCTAGAGCTCGCCATTCTGAGAAATAAACAAGGAGAGATGTACACAGGTTCCCGGTGGTACAGAAGTACTTTTCGTCAAATTCGTTTACAAATATATTTGCTTTGATGTCAGAAAATATTTATTCCTTATATTGTGAAACTTTGCATTTTAGATCCGTTTTAAACACGTTTATTTCGTTTTGCCATTCTACACTCATCTTACAAGCGAAATTTCTTTGAAATCCGATCTGCCTATACCTTCGAAATTAGTAGTTACAGAAAAATTCTAACTTTGATATTGTGGTGGCCCTGTTAAGTTGGCTTGGTTGAAATATAATAATTTTGTTATTTATTTATATGAAGATTATGTACGTCGTATTTGGTTAAAATCCATGACGTCAGTTCTCTAGAATTTTATCTAAAAGTCATATTATTTTACTTTTTAATTTTAATTTAAACATCTTGATTTCTATATGGTATGTTGTTATGTAAAAATTTTATTGAAATTCGTTGAGCCATTTTCTTACAAGTCCATAATAAGTGAAGGAAATTAATTTGTAATTGTGACATCCCTGTTTGGCCGATTCAATTAAATCTGCGTTTATTGTTTTCTATATATGTGTACATTATAAATATTAAATTTGTATGAAATTGATGAATTATTTCAACAAATGTATGTGTAAAGGAATGTTATTATTTGATTTATTGTGGTAGCCCTGATTTCTATATTTATACTAAGCATGTTGATTTTGTTTCTGTATGTTACATGCCTCCATACAAAATTTCATTAAAATCGCTTCGGCCAATTCCTTCCAAATTCGTAATTACCGAAAAGATAAACTAATTGTGGCACCCCCGCTTAGTCGATCTTGTCCAAATATTTCATTTTGACTATTAATTTATGCGAATATTCTACGTACTAAATTTGGTTGAAATCGGTTAAGCCAATTCTTCCCTGATATATACTCGTGCGGACGTACGGACGGACGGACGGATATCACAAAGATAATAGTGCTTTTCAGCAATGGGGAAAAGCACTAAAAACCATTTACTCAGCATGTCTTATCGCTTGAGTATTTTCATAAAAATACACTGCACATTGCTGTTCATTCTCAAAAACGTTAAAAATGCTTTATAAAATCCTCATCGGCTTTTCTGTTTCCTTTAAGAATTCGTAAGTTTGAATTTGGGGTGGCACCGGTAGTTTTCCCCCAAAGATGCAATGCTAAAAAATTTTTCCTTGTCCATTCTTTCATTTCTTCTACCCTCACAAGATCTACTTCTTGTATCATTCAACACAAAAATGAAATTTTGTGCTACTCGAATATTCGAATATAAGTGGAATAAGATTTCTTAATATTTTTCGCGCTTGCACACAGTACTAATAAAGTTTACCATGTACTTCATGTTGTTCCTTATAAAGAGTATAATAATTGATTTTTCGATTGAACATCCAATGCACTACGTACCTTCTTAGGCCAACTTTGTTTCATTAAGTACGAGCGCTTGCTCCTAGGTGGCAGGACGTATCTTACATTGAGGTCTCGTTCTCTAACAAATACAAATTTGACATAGAAATTAGATTTCAATTTTACCATTTAATTTGTTAAGGATATTTTAAAAAACCCGCGTCGTTTTTATTTTGCAAAAACGATAGGATATACTGTGGTCGTTCATTTACTGAAGACGTTTTCTAGGAAAAAATAGGACTGGTGAACTTTTTCCACGCGAATAAATATATAGTTCTTTTACTTGTGCTTCTTGTCAGGACACCTAACTCAAAGCTTGAGATAACCACTCTTTCTTAACTTCAACTGCTTTGAATCACATTCGACGATGAACATTTTCATGGCACAAATGTCTACTTTGCTGTAGTGTAATTAATTACATGAAAAATATGTAAATAAACGAGGAAAGGACAACTTTGCTTCAGAAATTGGCTTCAGCGCCAAAAATTAAGAGCCAGGGCTGATTTAAGAAAGAGTGCGAATATAATCTCTTCATACCGGAGACACATCATTGCTTTTAATCTTTCACTTAAATGAAAAATGAGGTGAAATTTATATGAAAAAGATTTATTGGTAAAGTAGAGAAAAAGAGTTGCTACTGCCGAAATTTTTCTAGGCACAAAGGTTAATTGGTGCCTGGTATTGATCGAACCCTTGTATTAAAAGACTTAATTTCCACTATTGGCATTAGTAGAAAGGGGCCTCTGAAGGAGTATTTAAGGGTTAGTTTAAAAAAAATTTAATGTATCAACGACCGTCTCATCAAAACAGTTATAATCGAAATTAAATTTACAATTTTTATGGCTATACTACACAAGAGAAAATACCGAGACGTAATTAGCTAATATTATTCGTGAATGCTTAATTTTTTTGCCACCACGCGTTGTTGCTATTGAAAATACATTTTAAAACTGAAAGTAAATCATTTAGCGTAGTAGTATAAATGTCAAAAAACTATTGCTAAAGAATAATGAATGAAAATGGTTGAATGGCAAAACTATATAACAATCAATGGTTCTGTAAACTTGATATATTAAAATATTTTTTGGAAATTATCAGCATCTCAGATTGCCAAGATCACAGTTTTTTATGTAGTGCCAGCCTATATTTTATCGTTAAATCGTAATTTGAAATTTACTCTCAAGAAAGTTACCTTTAAAATGAATATCCCGTTCTTCATGAAATTCTACTATAAATGAAAAACGATTTATATTATTCATTATAGTGATCAATTGCGATCCGTACCTTAAGCTAACATATAGAACTGATTTAAAATCGTAAAATACATTTAATTGAAATTTTACTGTAAAATTTAAGAGGAATCAGGAAACTTCAGATTATATCCATTACGTGTATTTGTCATATATATGAAATTTACTCAGCGATAATTATGCTTGCAAAGATTTCTGAAATTAACTAAAGCATTTAGAGCCTATGCACTGAATGAAAAAATAATTTAAATGATTGAATTTATAGAGATATTGAATATATAAAATTTCTGTTGCAATTGCAATAGTTAGTTCAGATGTCTTAAGGGGGTATATATTTGTTAACCCATGAAAATAATGCCTATTTTTGAAAAGCTGTAGTTGGGAAATAAAAAATCTAATCTATATGTTTTGAAGTATGTTAATGACATACATTTTTATAAACCATTCTTTGCAAAAAAAAATTATTGTTGATTCATTCTGAAAAATGGCCGTTTCAAGATGGCGTCTATGATTCGGCATTGTCGTCTTCGGGCCATGATTGTGATGTAACGAATAGTCGGAATCAAAAAATAAAACAGTTTTGCAAATTATATTAATACACAAATGGCCTCTTCCGCATTAAAATTGAGTAATTACTGCTATTTCTGTTTGCAATTAAATATACTGTATGGAAAATTAATAAAGTTTCGTATATTATATTTGAATTGCAGAAGAACCAATTAAAATATTTCAAAATCTGTAGTGTACTCCATTTCTATATGTTTGCTGAATACATGTATTAAATTTCAGATTTTTATCGATAACGGTTTTTGAGAAATCGTGGCCCAAAATGTAGAAAATGTAGTTTTCGGGAAAATGGCTTTAAAGATAAAACAATAATTTCTGGCAATGAAGTGGAAACATACCCCTTTCAAAATCCTCCTGGCATGTAACAGGCCTCTTCAGCAGCCAATGCCTCTTCTTCTGCTGCCTGTTTTATGCGCCTTCTCTTTCTTCGTGTCTCTAACGTCGACTGTTCCCTCTTTGATGCAGCGACAGACAGACGCCGCTTGTCCTCTTCTACAGCGGCTTTGGTTGCACGGGTGCCAGGAATGATGTTCAATTCCTCCATTACTTTCACAATTGCCATTCCACCATCATTGAAGGTTGCAACAGCAATATTTGCAGCTGTCAATAAAGTATTTAAGCCACTAAATGAGTGTTTCGGTACGAGTTTCCAAATCTTACTGTTTAATGACTCATTGTTATTTTGGTTATAACCACCAATACATTTTTTTAGTAGCTCCTCATCAGATAATGCGGTATATACAGACAGAAGGGCATCCATTACTGCTGTTTCGACTTCACTTGAAAATTCAAAGTTAAAATCATTGCTGGCTTGTGCTTTTTGCCAGCTGCACAAACTGTCTTCTCCTTTAGGACAAGAAATGTTGTGGGTTGGAATTTGTGGACCTATAATGATAGTAAGTTGCCCATACAGCATTTCTCATATCATTTAAACTGGCGGTATTTGCCCTTATAGCATTTCCATAGTATGTTGTTAATTTGTCAATCAGTTTTGCAGTCAGTCTTCTCTGTCCGCCAATCCCCTTTCCGTCCGACAACTTCACCCCGGCTAAATCTTTTTTACTAGATCTCAATCTTGTTCCTATTCTCTTCTGAACATGACCAATACATTCTTTCTTCTCTATTTTCTCATCTCCATATGGTCTAGCTTCACACACAGCCTTATACACTTTAGAATCACCATCGCCAATGTATTTAAGATATTTACATCCGTACTTTTCTGATGATCTATCAAATATTTCCAGCATTCCTTGCACTTCCATACCTCCGGCACATCCTTCGTAATTTGCTGCACAGTGTTCCTTATGATTGTCAAGCCATTCCATGTATTTCTCTGTACCCAATTTTTTCCCCATACTTCACATTCTTTGCAGTAACTGTTCTTTACTGCTAAGTCGATAACTTTGCCTGTCTTGATGCCAATGACAGTAGTGACACCCTGCAATGATGAAAATCCTCGTCTTCGCCAAGTTCCATCTCCAGAAACGGCAATGCCGTCTTCAACTTCGTCTGCGTCAATTATTGTAGCAGCAATTTCTTCTATGGCAGCACGTCCAATCGACTCCTCCTTCACAATTTCTGAGGAATCACATATTTTTTTAACGATATTATCATAGGTGGACTGTCGTATGGGAGATGGTAGGTTCATAATTCCGCAGAATGTTCTTGCACCTGATTGTCCTTGTCCCAGCATTCTCATTGCAAGAACCATTCTCCTGTTTACGCAGTACTGATTGTCTTGATTTCCAATTTGCCGGCATGACGGTATACAGGCAATATCACTACACTTTTCACAATTCACAGCAAGTTTAAATCCTAGTCCACGCACACTTTCTTGACTAAAGCTTACTTCTCCAGCACACCTACTACATCGTAAGCACTTTTTCAATCCACCGGATATGGTATCAAAATCAATTATTTCATTCCTTGGATTACATTCACTCGGATAACTAGTGGAAGGGCTGGGATCACTATGGTGTAGCTTTCGACTCGATGCCGAAGTTATCTCTTCACGAGCTTCATCTACTTCTTTCATAAATCGATTTCCGTAAAATCTTCGTTTTTTATAACGTCTCTTGCTCCCTTTCTTATCGCCTATCCCGGGAGGACAGCATGGATGCATTTCAGCAGTATGGCTTGTGATAGATACAACACCAAAATAATACCTCGAAAAAGGTCTAAACACGTGCAAAACATTCACAAACCAATCCAAAATACACAAAGGAACTTCGACACTCGATTGTCACGTGTTGAGCCCTCCAATGCCTTCTACTCCCCTCTTCTCTTTTTTACAAATCCCCTTGGCAGACAGCTGCCGAGTGACGAAGTTCCTGATGAGTCAGACGACCGCGCATTCTAAGAGATAAATATTTGCTGACAGCGTTATTTTTCGAACTTTTGGATGCAGTTTGCATCATTATGTAGAAAAATGATTCAGCTATCAAAAACTAAAATAAAAAAACCGTGAATTTTTAAGGTTTAACTCATATATTATTAAAGAATGCAACATAACATTTATATATTCAATATCTCAATAAATTCAATCATTTAAATTACCTTTTCATTCAGTGCATTTTATATAAGTTATTAATAACAAAATTATTATATTTTTATTTTTACACTATTTGCGCGCTTTATAAAAGTTATTAACTTAAAAAAATTATTTTAATTTATTTTTAGTCTTAATGTAAAATATATTAATGTTTATATATTCTTCAAAAACTAACTTTATTAACTAAATTGGTAGGTGCCTGTTTAAATTCTACGGTAAAATTTTTAATTAAATTTTCGTGAAAGGATTATCTAAGTCCAATGGTACCCAATTACACAAAACCGGCAAAAACGCAAATCACTAATTCTGCGTCAAATTCTCACTTTAAAAACTGATTTGTCGATCGATTCGACGCGTATTCAAAAATATATTGCAGGAAAACACACTTTCATTCTTTTATACATTCGTTGTTTGAAGTTTCGACCTCCTACGATAATTCTAAGTAATTTTAATATGCCAATAATTAATGTTGTACATTCGGATGTATTCCTTCTCGCATATAACGCAACGATTCATTTCCCTCTCCTTCCTTCTTTCTCTCTCTCGTATTAAAAGCATTCAAAGCACGCTTTCACCCATAAGGATTGAAATAACAATAGGATTTCGAGGTTTTACAATGTAACCATTTGGCAATGCAATATCCCGTTAAAATATAACGATTTCCTCAAAATATGTGAATTAAACGTTTGACATGAGGTATTTCTAAGTGTAGGCGGAGAAAGATTAACAGAATAAGAATCTTTATATTTTTTCTTTAAAATGGTTTAGATCCGAAGATGGTAGGTTTATTCTTTTTAATTTAGATCTCAAAAAGAATAAAAGCCTGCACGTCTTAAAATCGGTGTCTACGTGATATTTTATGGAAATGTCTTCCATAGAGACGAACCCGGGTTTTTTTCGAAATATTTTTTCGTCAATCACTTTAAAAATGTGATTAAAGCATTCTTGCCAAATTTAGATTTTCTATTTTGATTCTTTATAAATTTTATAGAACTTGACCAACAAATATATAGATAGATTTCTGAGTAGTTTGTCATGCTCAACGTGACGTACTATTTGTTTTAATTCATGGCTCATGAAGAGCAGTACAAGCCTGAGGTGGTTCGAATCCTACTAAAGGTAAGAAATTTTTCTGATGTCGAAGGGCTTGAATAAAACATATATATATATATATATATATATATATATATGGATGTCAACAAGGTGTTGGGATGAGGAAACCCAGTGAGCACTCACCAATCAGACGACTTCAGGTTGGCGAGGCCCCGGGGATGTCGAAGCGACACACGTAAAATAACACAAAAACACAGAAACATCACAAACGTAAAGCTTTCGGAACTACTCCTTCTTCAGCTACAGAGAGAGAACTCTCTCTGTAGCTGAAGAAGGAGTAGTTCCGAAAGCTTTACGTTTGTGATGTTTCTGTGTTTTTGTGTTATTTTACGTGTGTCGCTTCCACATCCCCGGGGCCTCGCCAACCTGAAGTCGTCTGATTGGTGAGTGCTCACTGGGTTTCCTCATCCCAACACCTTGTTGACATCCATATATTCATTTTACCTTTCCTTTTCCGTAAGTTGTTATATATATATATATATATATATATATATATATATATATATATATAATATATATATAAGATTATAATAGGTTCTTTTTGGTATATTGCCACTGAAGACGGCTGCTTTTTAGCCGAAATGCTCAAATGGTTTTTAACCTTGTTGTGGCTATTGGAGATACCTGAGACAAGCATATAATTTTTATTTGCTTGTTCTTGAATTAATGGTAGATGTTTTAATTTTCATAATAACTTTTTAAAAATTCTTAGAACATATTTTATTCCTGTTTGCCTCAATTTAATTTTTATCACTCTTAACCATATATCAAACTCTTGACCGACCTACCTGCCTCAAGGCAACTTTTCCTCCTCCATCCTCATTCAGCTCGACCTCCCTCTCCAATTTCTCTCCCATTCCCTCTAATCACCCTAAAATTCCACCTCTTCCCTATTACCACCCCTCACCTTCAGCTCATACTCCTTGTTCTTTCCCTTATCATCATATATCCCTCATTTTACACTCCCTATTATTTTCTCTGTTACCAACCCCACTCTTTTTCAATGGAAGATACAAAAGGGGGTAATAGGGTAAATACCCTCCCCCCATAAGGAAGATATCAATCTTCAAAAAATATTATCTCAATTTATTTTATTCTAGAAATATTATGCAACTATCTAAGGAGTGCATAACATACGCTGTATATTCATTATAATGAGAGGGTATAATTGTGCATTAATAGAGGTAAATATATTTGTTTTCTTATTAGGTACCTCTCCGAGCGCTCTACGAGTCCCACGACAACGCGGAGAAACTGAACAGTGCTAAACCCCAGAAAATCAGGCAGGCTACAGGACGAGATATGGGCGCCTAGCTCGTCCTATACAAAGGCTTATGTGAGCATGATTCATAGATACGGAAGGGTCTAGAAAGGTCTAGTCGGGTGAATCATGCTTAGAAGGTGCGAGAAGATTCCACGGCCTACATAAGCAGCGCGCATAGCTTAGGCGGAACACCGTCCGAGGACAATACGAGATCACAATAGAAAATTTCAACCTGCGATAGACAGTCTTTAGGTAGGTTATGGTGCATTTCACCCCCTGCCACCCACCAATTCGGTGAATAGCAGGGTAACATGTAGATGTAGATGGAATTGGAGATTATGAAGTGAAGAGGATGCGTCACAATTCCTTCTGACTCGGTTGAGAGGTTGTTAGCGCATCTGGCAATGTCAAGGTCACGGCTTCGTTTTCTCTCAAGGACAAGTTACGCGCTAATAATGATCTAGATCTAATCTAATCTAATATGATATGCCGCATTCTGGTTGTTCATTTGCCATTAGAGCTTAAATTTAACGGCAGCAGAGGTCAGTAGCGCCGCCAAAGAAATTACCATGAGCGCTTGATGTAGAATCCATGGAAATTACGCTGGTTAGTGGGAACCTGTGTGTACGTAGGTATGTTAAAGCCGCCATTTTAACCATCGTAAAATGATGGTAATATAAACAGGGCATTACTACTGTTTCATCAGTTCCCTCGTGCTTGTGACATGCGCCATATGTTATCTCGCCTCCGGCGACAAAATGACTTGTCACGGCCCTGCTAGGATCATAAATGTATATTTTGACTTTTTATTTTTTCATATAGTTTTCTAACAAAAAAATAATTTTATATATTCTTAATTTCAGCTATGGATAAATACTTAAAGCGTAATACTCATGTGCCTGATGGCAGTGAACCCTCAACTTCCGCTAAAAAAACAATACAAGAGAAAGTACGACAGTATAATGTTAGTTACGTGCAGTACGGCTTCATTCCGCTACCAACAGATCAGCGTCGTTCGTTTTGTGTAATTTGTGAATCAGTGCTATCTAATAAGGCCATGAAACCTTCAAGACTGCAAGATCATCTTCATAAGAGACATCCTGATAAGGCCGGCTGTGACATTGCTCTCTTCCGTAAGCTGAAGGAAACATAAGAAAATCGTCTTACTTGTACTCTTTCATCCTTCAAAAGAAAAAGTAATATCGATGTCGATAATGGACTCGTTGCTTCTTACAATATTTCCAAAATAATAGCAAAATGTGAGATATCTCACACAGTAGGTGAAACATTAGTTCTGCCAAGTGCATCTGAAGTTCTAACTACTGTTCTCAAGATAGATGCGACGAAAATTTTGAAATCCATCCCTCTCAGTAACAACACCATATGGCGCCGTATTGACGAAATGAGCGAAGACATAGAAAGTCAACTGTGTGCAGATCTGTGCAATTATGAATTTGGGATACAATTGGATGAAATGACGGTGCGAGACAACGAGGCACTGCTAAAGGCTTACGTACAATTTATCAAAGTGGAGGAAGCACATAAAGAAATGCTGTTCTGAAAATCAATGAAGACCAATACAAAGGGAAAATCAATCTACGAAGAGCTCCAACGGTATCATAAGAGCAAAGATATTCCAATGAAGAATATGATCGCATGTGCAACAGATGGAGCGCCATCAATGATAGGTCACCACACTGGTTTAATCGCGTTAAAAAAAGAAATTCCAAATCTCTTTTCAATACAGTCATTCATCGTCAACATCTTGCCGCCGAAAAGCTTAGTCAACGGCTTTCTTCAACGATGGCCATCATAATATCTGCGGTAAACAAGATTAAAGCACATTCATTAAATAGCAGATTATTCCACCAGCTGTGTGGAAACAACGATGAGGAGTTTGATTTCCTTATTCTTCACACTGAAGTGAGCTGGCTCTCCAAAGCCTAATGCTTGAAACGTTTCTGTAATTTATTTGAAACCGTTATAGAATTTCTGCAGTCTGTTGACCATGACTTGTGCGAGAAAATTCAATTTTTACATGGAGATGTAGCATATTTGGCCGACATTTATGATAAAATGAATACGCTACATATGCAGCTTCAAGGTGATAATTTCAATTTAATCAAGGCAAAAACTGCGGTATCCACTTTCATCGGAAAGTTAGAGTTGTTTAAACAGAACATTGGCAGGAGAGTTTTATTGCAGTTTCCCAGCATGTGCAGCATAGAAACTTCCTATTCACACCGTGACTTTGAAGAATATTGCTTACATCTGCAGTCTCTGAAAAGTGACTTTGAGATTCGCTTTAAAGATTTGATTGATTTGGAAATACCTCTCTGGGCAAAGAATCTATTCATTTGCAAAGCGGAAGAACAAGAACTTAGTCTTCAAGAAGAAATCAGTGAGCTTCAGAATGATGAAGAATCGAAGCAAATGTTCAACCGCAGAGGACATCCAGCCATGTGGCTGCAACAGCATGTGAAATTTCCCGCTCAGTCGGGCGATTACAGTATGTGATCTGTCATTCATCGTTAATAAATTACAATAAATTCACACGGCGTATATGTATTTTACCGAATTTTCCCTTGAAAACTATTCCGCAGGTTATCCGTATTTTTAAATCATCCGTATCTGCACCAGTCCTAATCGAGGATTCATTCTACATGTATTGTTGGAATTCCCCGGCTTTTGAATCATTTTTAGGAACGCATCTACTTTTTAAAACATTTTTCTTATGTAAAAATTTGTTTCGCAATACGCTGAATCGCAATACGCTCAAGAGTTTTTGGGACGCTTCCCGAGCTTACTGCGTCGTATAACGTATATCTATCGTGCGGCGCTTCTTTCTTTCGTGCTTCTATAAATATTCTTCATTGTATATTTATTTCGGAATAAGAATTAAACAGTCAGGAAAACTTATTTAATCAGTATCTCACGTCGATAGTAGAAATATAGTATAACGCGATAAATTAACACTTTTTTAATATCACGGATTTTCTATAGATAGTTGGCGTTTGTTGAGAGAAAATTTAACTTGCAATGATACATTACGATGTATGAAGAAACTGATGCTTTCAATTCCTTTTAAAAGCACTATATTATTTGTTTTTCTGGATTACACTTTAGAAAATTATCGCAAAATTTGATGTAACTGATAGTAAATGAAATATTTTATATTTAATTTTAGAAATTTTGAAAACAGTGCTAAATAATTTCCATGTAAGGTAAAATTGAATAAATGTGATCCCACGTCCAACCAGTTCCATGTTGGTTTAAAAGTTCCTCCATCGCTGACATTAAGGGAAACGGGAGAATTTTGTTCATATTTCAGAGAGGGTTAAGCAATGATTACGGGAGTTAATTCTTAGGATTTTGCATAATAACTTTATTTAAGGTTTTGAAATATAAATACAAACTTAATTATTTCCTATGGAGTATTTGCGCTGGTATAGTAAAATTGTAGAAAGTAAATTGTTACAGTACAGTTTATTGGCCGTAATTTAGTCCATTATAAGTAATAGTGTTAACTTGTGAATATTCTCTATTACACCGCAACAAAAAAAGTTATTCATCATTTCGCAGTCGTCTTAACGGCAACATTTGTACGCATGCTTGCATTGTATTGATCGCATAACCAGATTGGTGGCGTGGATTTTGAAAGGCTGCGCGCGGTCAGAATTCATGTATTTTGTTCACAGTTAACTTGAAATGAATAAATTGAAGTTATTGACTAAATAAATGTATGCATGCATTAGTTCACTTAAATATGCTGTATGGATTTCAACGTGAAAATTGAATTTATCTCTATCTATACGATAGATATCAATGACGTTTGTTAGAGATGTGTTTAAATTCGAGTTTATTGCAACGCTGAAATGTTACATAAATGTAATTTTAACTTTTTATTGAGCCAATTATTGGAAATTAAGGATTTGTTTGGGAAATTTTTAAAATAGTTTTTTTTCTTTCTGGAATAATTAATTGACAAATTTTTATAGATTTTTTAAAAATTTTCGGTCATAATGGTTCAAAATGCTTTAAAAATGATGAATTTGGCAACTATGAAACCATTATAAAAGATCGACTGTCATACTACGACCCATAGTATTTCTCGAAGAATGTCATTTTCTCTCACTCGTTCCTACATGGTTACCAACTTCCAAAGATTTTTACTAACATCAATGAAGTGAGCACCGTTATCAAAAATTTACCCGGATACTTCACAAGTACTTTTGGCACGATACTGCTGCTTTTGATGTGTTTCAATTGAGGATTAGCATCGTTACAAACCATTTTAACTGTTCGAGAGGACTCGTTAAATTTTCTATTACCGTAACAAAAATTACCGTTTACTGAGCCTGTTTACATTCTTGAAAAAGTTCCGTAACCGAGGAAGAAATTAATGGAGATAAGGATTTTCCGGAGAGATGAGAGAAAAGATAAACTGGGAATGTGGTGAGAGTCGGCTAACTTCGTTCGCGATGTGCCCCAATGAAGTTTCTCTATGTCGGTCTGAAATTTTAATTTAATTTTCAATTATTTGCAGAGAAGTAAATTTGCACAAATAAATATTTCAATTTTACCATATATGACATGCCGAGGCCGTTAAAAATTATTTAAATTTAAACAATTAGAAAAATATTATTTTACTTATAGAAGTGCTACAACTTTAAAATTTGGCTAAAATGTGCAGCATTAGAACCCCATAATGAAGAAAGTGTAATATTTTTTAAATTGCTACATTTGGGGATTGTTTAAAACTATTATTTTTACATTTGGGAAAAACGAAAATCGCTGCGGAGTAGAAATATTTAGAATTAAAAATATGTGTAATGATGAAATATGAAAAATGATTGTCTTTTTATCTTGAGATAATATGCTTGCAGAATGCAAGCACCAACTACTCTTATGTTATATGTTATAGCTTCCTACCTCATCCCATAGTACCTAAACAGCTATCTATTTGTTAAAAATTTAAGAATTTTTAACTGCCAAACAAATTAAAATATCAAAATTTGTTTAATCAGTAATTCGTTTTTTTAAGAATTCTACTTATAAAAAAATTTCAACTCCGTAGCACATGCGGAAGTACATAAACCATGAATATTTTTTGAAACAATTGCGAATTTTTAGCGGCCGGTTTGTTGGACTTTTTCAAGATTTTCGTTTTTTCTAGTCGGTTTTGCACAAGATCCTACCTATGAAAAAAATTTCGAATCTCCAGCTCATCTGGAAGTGCCTAAACATTAGTATCCTCCTGTTATATATCATTATATATCGACGACTCTTTCAGGGGAGGATATAATAACATATAACATATAACATCTAGGATGATACTAATGTTTAGGCACTTCTAGAGGTGCTGGAGATTCGAAATTTTTTTCCTAGATAGGATTTTGTACAAAACCGACTAGAAAAAACGAAAATCTTGAAAAAGTGCAACAATGCGACCGCTAAAAATTCGTAATATTTAAACAAATTTTCATGGTTTATTTACTTCCGCATGAGCAACGGAGTTGAAATTTTTTTTATAAGTAGAATTCATAAAAAAACGAAATCTGGATTATACAAATTTTGATATTATAATTAGTTTGGCAGTTAAAAATTCTTAAAATTTAAACAAATAGATAACTGTTTAGACATTACGGGATAACTATGGACCTGAAATTTTCAAGTTATGTACAAAGTAGCAAACTAGCACAAAAACACATTTTACATTTACCATACATGAACTTTGGCGGCCGTTAAAAATTATTTAAAATTAAACAATTAAAAAATATTATTTGACTTCTAGAAGTGCTACAACTTTAAAATTTTGCTAAATTGTGTAAGATTAGTACCCCATAATGGAGAAAGTGTAAAAAAATTTAAATTGTAACATTTGGGGATTATTTAAAACTATTACTTTTACATTTGGGGAAAACGGAAATCGCTGCGGAGGTGAAATCTTTAGAATTAAAAGATCATTTGTAATGATGAAATATCTGTCTAAAAAATGAATGTTTTTTCAGGGTGAGATGAAATGCTTGCAGTATGCAAGCACCAACTACTAGTATGTTATATGTTATATCCTCCTCTGTAAGAGTCGTCGATATATAATGATAACATATAACATATAACAGGAGGATACTAATGTTTAGGCACTTCCAGATGTGCTGGAGATTCGAAATTTTTTTCATAGGTAGGATTTTTTGCAAAACCGACTAGAAAAAACGAAAATCTTGAAAAAGTGCAACAATGCGGCCGCTAAAAATTCGCCATTGTTTAAACAAATTTTCATGGTTTTTGTATTTCTGCATGTGCTACGGAGTTGAAATTTTTTTGTCAGTAGAATTCCTTAAAAAAACGAAATCTGGATCATACAAATTTTGATATTTTAATATGTTTGGCAGTTAAAAATTCTTAAAATTTAAGCAATTGGATAACTGTTTAGGTACTACAGTATAAGCTAGGAAGCTGAAATGTTCTAATTATTTACAAAGTACTGAATTTGCACAAACAAACATTTCAATTTTACCATATATGAATTTCGGCGTCCGTTAAAAATTATTTAAATTTAAACAATTAGAAAAATATTATTTTACTTCTAAAAGTGCTACAACTTTAAAATTTGGCTAAAATATGAAGCATTAGTACCCCATAATGGAGAAAGTATAAAAGTTTTAAAATTGCAACATTTGAGAATTGTTTTAAACTAATATTTTTACATGTGGGAAAAACGAAAATCGCTGCAAAGGTGAAATCTTTAGAATTAAAAGAATATTTATAATGATGAAATGTCTGTCTGAATAATGAATGTTTTTTCAAGGTGAGACGAAATGCTTGCAGTATGCAAGCACCAACTACTAGTATGTTATATCCTCCTCCTCTGTAAGAGTCGTCGATATATAATGATAACAGGAGGATACTAATGTTTAGGCACTTTCAGATAAGCTGGAGATTCGAAATTTTTTTTTAGATAGGATTGCGACATTTGGAGATTGTTCTAAACAATTATTCTTACATGTGTGAAAAAAGAAAATAGCTGCAGAAATGAAATCTTTAGAATTAAAAGACTATTTGTAATGTTGAAATTTCTGTCTGAAAAAATGAATGTTTTTTTAATGTGAGATGAAATGCTTGCAGTATGCAAGCACCAACTACTAGTATATATATATATATATATATATATATATATATATATATATATATATATATATATATATGCATTTCATCTCATATTAAAAAATAAATAATAATATAAAAATAATAATAATAATAAAATACATTATAAAAATTAGAAGAGAATTTGAAGGAAGTCACAAAATCTAGACATGGGCTGACAAATTAACAGGAATTTATATGTATCTTTAGACGATTTATTTTTAATAATGTAGAAAACGATGACATCTCTTTTTAGGGGAACATATTAGAGATGTAGGTCTGTGAATAGGTTAATAGTAGAAACATCGGTGCTACGCCCCTTCCTGCGACCCTCTTCCTTCCCAAAGGGTCACGGGAAGACTATGGCGTGAGAAAAAACCCTCGTCACTTCTATCCTCCTGATGCGGTCTCAAAAATTTGTACGGAATCGGAGCCTAGAATTCATAACCCCTGCCAATTGAGAAGCCATAATAGAAGATAAACCTACAACGCTACACGATTTGACCGCTGAAATAGGGGTCAGAAATACAAAAAATACATTGCATTTGTTTTTCTTCATAGACATGAAACTAGAGAAGACCTCCATAAGATGAATAGCTAAGTTAACCTTTCGACCTATTAACTCGCCCGCTCAATGGGTAATTTGATTTTAAAAAAATTTCCTTTCTTCGCTCTTTTTCTTTTTATTTCTTTTTATTCAAAGGGAAACAGAGGAAATATAAGAGTAAACATCCGGGATTCAAAAAAAGAAGCCTAACACGATTCTTATTCGTTTACCGCTACGTCGAAGCAGAAAGAGGTCGCGAAAAAAATTAACCGCGTGATTCAAGGAATTGATGCAGCAACGTAATGGAATGTTTCAATTTTAAAAGAAGAATCCAAAAAAAAAATCTTCAGATGAGAAAAATATATCAACCGATCCAGTAATTAACATTCGTAAACCTAAAATGTATTCGGAAATGGTACGATAATATTTTTATTTAATTTTTAGCATATTTAGCAATCGCTTGCAATGATATAAATTTATTCTATTTATTTTACAATTTTATCAATATTTCGGGAAGCACAAACAGTACTTTGATGTGCGCATGCATGTTCTAAAGTTAAATTTACACTTATGATGAGTTTTTAACCGTTTTTCTATAATAGGTTGTAACTTCTCTTTCGTTTGACACATAAAAAATTTGTTATACCTAGTAATTTCTGCTAGATCCTAATATAAAAGACAACTTCATTAGTGATCAATAAGATTTGACACTAGTAATATTGAAATTTACTGAGAAGTTTTATTTAACAGAAATTATTCATTGCAAAATTCTTTCTATTTAATAATTTTCTGGCAATTTTTATTTCACAAAAAATATATTTTCCATAGCTACAGTATTGATACAACATTATATTTACAGAACAAATGAATATCTATGTTGTCATTTCTTTTTATCTCATATAAATCGCGTTTTCCCTATTGGCAATTAGTATTGACCCTTTGATGCAAATAGAGAGCTCAAACGTTATTAAATTCATAATCACGGCGTAAAAATTGGAATGAAAGACATGCTTTGATATTAATAAATTGTTGATTTCGATTTTTTTGCCATAGTGATGACAGGTGGATGAGAGGGTATTGGAAAGTGACACGTATAAGAGTACTTGTTCAATATGAAATATTCGCTCCACTTCAAAACATAAATTGAATCTCATCATTTGCTGCACTTCAAAATAAACGTTTTCACTCTGAAAAGTTTGTAAAAATCGAATGATCAATGAGCTTAAATTGTCACATACGGCCGTTATATCGCTCTTTTATGCGCATGTGGAAATTCACTTCTATGAAAACTTATACTGGAATTTATGGAGAATTTCCATGATGACGAATGAGCATCGAAGGATCGCAATTCAATATAACTTCCACTTCATGAAATTAGCAGTCACGACTCAGGTTTAGCGTTAAAAAACATCTCCATGCATGATTGCATTCAAAACGCGGGCTGTAAAATTTTATTTCATAAAAAATGAGACAAATTTTTATTTTTCTATTCGTACTTTTCCTCGTCACGCTTAATGCATTTTTCTTGTAAAGAGACATAAACACTTGACTAAAACGAAATACATCCTTGAATGTGATATTCTGTGTAAGAGGAAAAAACTAATAATCCCGCTTCGTAAAAGGAAAAAAAAATTCACAACAAGACCTTGACAAATTTGCTTTATGTCTAGAAGTCACTCCCGATGTCTAAAAATCGGAAAGTATTGCTATATTGTCAGGTGACAAGTGAGGGAAAAATTGTAAACCTATGCTTAAAACTTTCCTTCTACCGTTTGTAGAATTCTCGAGATATTGCCCGTACAATCGGAAAGTCAATCTAAATACATTAGCCATTTTATATAAAAACGCTAACAATACAAGATACATGAGGTTTTATGTTATTATACACCAACCAAACAATAGATATAAAATTTATGTAAAATATTTTGCAATAAAATTTAAATGGGGCTGGAACGCATATAAACATATTTAACGACAAAAACAAAGCGTGCTAAGATGAACTTTATTGACACCATTGCGTCCTGGGGCATGCATTTTTCCAACCTCAGATATTTATGTATCTTTAAGTTGCTAATAAACCGCACTTAAGACGCATTTTACATCGAAAATTTTGGCCGTAACAAACACTAGCACTAATGACCATGACCTCGGTAAGATTCGAACCCGTAACCTAGCAGTGAAATCCATAAACCCCAAACACCTCTTTAACATTTTCGACAAATATGTATAAATCTAGGAATCAAACAATAATCCATTCCGTGTACAATAACAGGTCCAATTTCATTATAGACAACCAGTAAATAATAGCTACCAAATCAAAATTCCAGAACGAGAGATTAAAAATGCTGAGTATGAACTAACTAGTCGATAATGATGATAAAGCGAGACTCGTTTTAAGAAATCTATCGCTTCTTAATAAATAGGCCTTCGATCCCTTTCCTTCTTACTAAATACCCGCTCCATTTTCTCACTCTATTTCAACGCTTACCTCACCTCCCACTCCTTCCCTATCCTCTTCGCCTCAATCTTCCTTCCCCCGGCTCTGTTCTCCGTACGCCATGCTCTCTCTTTTCGCTTCCACCATTCTCAACATCCTCCAATTGAATTAACCCTCTCCTTACCCGCCTTACACCTCCCACTCGACCTTTTTTCTCTCTCCAAAGGGATGAAGCTTCTCCTACTCGCAAAATTCCTTAACTTGCTTCGTCTCCCTCCCTATCTCCTTCTCTCTACCTTAAATGGTTAGATGGAAGGGTTCTACGGCAATTCGTCGCGTGTCAAATTCTTCGCATGGCAAATTCGTCGCAAGGTGATTTCGTCGCAAAGCAAATTCGTCGCATGACAAATTCGTTGCAAATTCAGGAATCGTTGAGGAAATAGTGTATCATTTTCTTCATTAATCCTGCGATACACGATATTTAGTGTATGGGAAGGGTTGATGATGCCTCATAATTCCAAAATAAATTATAGAACTCCTGTGCAGATTATTCACAACAATCATCCTAATAAAAATTTAGGAAAATTTAATTGATGAAATATTCGTATATTATCTGATTAAGATAATAATAAAAGTCTTATTCCTCTGGTCACTCAGAGTCCTCTTTATCACGCACGGCCACTCACTAAGTCGAGTCATCGTATACACTTCCACATCCGACAGCCATCTTTAGTCATCGCTCTCGCTTCTGCCTTATGGATGAAATGGGCGTAACCTCTAATTTACTTAAAAAATAGACGACATCAGCGCATTCCTTTGTTGACAACTGATTATATATAAATTCAGCATGAAATACGATGCATATACTAGTAACAGTATAATCAAAGCGATCATAAGGCGATGACAATTATCAAAATATACAATTAAGAAACGGAATCGTAAAGCGTTGCGGCTTATGTTTTGCGAAAAGACATAAGCCGTCAAGATAAATGGCAGCTGATTTGGTGGAGGTCTGATCATTTCCTAAAACATGTTAATTTCCTAACACTAAAAGAAAGACAATTAATAATGTAAGAATATTGGGTCGAGTGAATAAAAATTAAGCAAATGCTTAAAGCAAACAGTAAAAGCAAAAGTGTTTGCTAAAAGCATTTGCTAAAAGCATAAGCAAGTGCTAAAAGCATTTGCTTCATATTGAGTGAATAAAAGTTTGCTTTTGCTTATAAGCATTTGCTACTCAGTTTTAAGCAAACGCTTAAATTTTACGGAAGAAACCTCTTTGCAACTCTTCCCTCACTTGTTTTTGCTTAGATTTAAAGTGTTACATAGTTGAATTTCAAACTAAAAACATAAATATATTGGGTAATATTTTTTAAAAAGTTAATTAATATTTTTAACAAACTATTTCTTTTGTATCTGAATTCGATAATATCACAAATCATGGGTGCATTTTTATTCAATTAGTTATAGTCATTTTATCCAGTCATTTGGTTTTATAGTGATTTTGGAGGCCACAAATTTTACTGTCTTACATACAGTTGTACATTGTACGTGGTCTTCTTCCCCGACTCCTATTTGAAATCCGGAATCACGTAAGTACCTTAAAAATATTTCTGTCTGCTGTTTGGAAGACAGTGCCCCACCACGTCTCTCTTGATATTCTCCGAATAACAGATTTGAAATATAGGAACCTACTTTACATTTTCTTCAGAGAAACGATATAAATTTTTATAACCGTTGGTTTTTGAAAATTTTCTCGTATTTTTTAACCTTTCGTGTCACCATAAATTACCATATTTACATTTAGGATCAATTATCATGAAAATAGAGTAATTAGAAATATCTTAGCAAGCCCTTTACCTAACTTAAATAAGTTTAATCATATGCTTAAAGCATTAAGCAAAAGCTCGGTTTTATGCACACAATTTTAAGCAAATGCTTAAGAAAAATCCTAAAAATAGGCACATGCTTATTCTTTCTAGCAAAAACAAATGCTATTTTTTTATTCACCCCAAATTAAGCATTTGCGTAAAAAGTGATAGAAATATTAAGCATAAGCATTTGCTTATTTTTTATTCACTCGACCCATTATTAGGAACACTAGTTCCAGTAGGGAATATTTATATTCGTTTAAAAATACGCATTATGCAAAACTGTTTCTGCTATTCATTGTCAACCCAAATTTATTTAGTGAAATTTTAGCCCTATGTGATATCCATGAAAAAAAGGTTAAGCGAAGATAGGTCATTCGGTATTTAAGAATCACATTTGCCTGTGTAATAGAGACAAAGAGTATTTATATTCAAAACGGAAATCCATTCTAAATTTCTATTACCTTTTAAAGATAGTACTGATGAGAATATCTCTAGATTTACTTCACCAAAATATGAATGCATGGAAGTTGCTTTTGAACCTGATTGAGCAGTAGCCTTGTGTTAAACTTAATGAGACCAGATTTTTAAAACCTCAATGCCCGAAAAAACTACCTTTACGTCTTAAAGGTCTTTTAGCTAAACTTTATTCCACGTAAACATTAAACTTAACCATGCTCTAATTTTGCCACTTGTCCCTTCGACTCATTTGCAATCATGTAGGCCTTCTCTCAGGATTTCTCGGAAAAATGAATAGCCGAAACCCTTTCTTTGTAGAATTAGTGCAATTGGGTGTACAGCAGCCTCCCATATTATTTTGCAAATAATGCTGAAAGTTCGTGTGATATTTTTCAAAAACCTACGCTCGCACAAACTCCACAACCGCGACAATGGCGTCTAATTAACTAAACATGGCAGATTGCGATGACTCGACTAAGTGAGTGGCCGTGCGTGATATAGAGGGCTCTGTGGTCACTTTGTGTATGACGCTATCTATACGTGTTTTAACAAACTTCCCATCTATGTAGAAGATTGAGATTCGGCAGGAATCCAGCGCGTGCCCGCGCTTTCATATAGTAATGAATATCGTGTAAACTATTGAAGTTATCGGCATGCAACCAAAGAATCCAAATACTCGGATTTTGAACTACTCGGGTCGTCAATGTAAATCGTTTATGAAATACCCGAGTACCCGTATATTTCATAAAAAATATAATAAAAAAATTCATTTATCTGTATTTATAAAATAATATTTAAGAAATACAAGGCCATTTAAGGTATACATTTTTAACTGGTTTCGAATCTTAGTCATGAAGTTTGAAGCTACTGAGAAGACTTTCTCGCTAGCTGCTGAAGTAGAGTGAATTGTTATCAAAGCCTGGAAATATTTTTCTGTGCGATATCCTCTTTTGTCATGATTTCCTTAGATCAATTTTAGTTCTTAGTCCAACGCTGATTTTGTTGTAGTTTCTTTCGGAATAGACATAACAGATTTTATTGTTTTCTGCAGCTGATCGTACACAGAACTAGCAGAACCTTCATTTTTCGTAGCTGGTTCTTGTTGCTCATTTTCATATTCATCTTCACCAAACAACCTCTCAAATGTATCTTTTGCCAATGTTTTTATTACATTTTTTGAAGAATATGTAAAATGATCATTAAAGTGGAGTTAGGAAAATTGCCACTTTGCAAAAAAAGTAACAACGACACAACTTTGTTTCGTCATTCATCAATATTCTTTTTTTAAGGCAGCCATCATTTCATTAGCGATATCCGTATCTGCTTGTAATTTATTCAAAAGAAAGATGCAAACTCCTTCAGCTTTCAGTAAATTGCTGTCCTCTTTGCTTAACTCTTTGACAGCAAGCTCAACAGGTTGCAGAATTTTCGATATTTTTTTAAAAACATTGATATTTGTATATTAAAATTTTTGGTGGCCGTACTCCATCAAAGCCTTGTTTATGCAGTAATTCAACTTTAAAAAACGATTCTCCATAGGAATAATGGAGTTTCATCTAGCTTTGCAATCAAGTAACAATTAATTTCTTGTACCAGCACATGCTTTTGAAGAACATTACTTCTTAAGGCAGATTTTTTGAAAAATTTAACAATTTGTTGTGTTTCCGCAAGAACTATTACAATGTCTCTACTGACTTGTGAAAATTTAGTATTACTGATATCATCCTCATCCTGATCAGCGTAATCATCATCATCTTGGAATTTTTCAGCTTCATCATTCTCATCTTCGTCATCAGTGAGAGACTGGACTGTTTTAAAATACATCAAGGAGGCCAAGATGGATTCCATGGTTGTAGCATAACTGAGCCAATGCCGGAATATTCCTTCCATATTTTACCATTAATGCAGCTCCGTCTTGAGTTGATCCGACGACATCAGAATCTGCATCGATTCCAAATTCATTACGTCTTCCTTTGACTAGAGCTATGGTGGCATTAGAATCACAAGAACCTTCAATAGGAACCAGCCCAAGAACGAATGGCGACATCGCTGCTGAGTGGACTGTAACATTCATGTATCTTCTGACATTTATGTCACTCCATTCGTCGACGGTGAGACAATATCTTTCCAGATTTTTATTGTTGCTATAAAGCTGCTTTCATTTCTTCCTATTTTCTTCATAGAATTTCATTATGTATTTCATCACCATTTTTTCGATTTTTGGCATGTTGTAATTGCACCTTCTTACAAATCCTCTAATGGATTCAAATGATATCAGTCCTTTGCAGCACATTTCCCTAATATTTCATTCAATGTTTCTCGGCTTACAAAATTCAATATTCCTTCCCTTTTGTCTTTTTTGAAGATGCAGCAGCATCATCATTTGTTTAGTTTATTTTTCAAGAGTATCCTTAACTCCGAGGGCGTAAACAAAACTCTCAAGAGAGAGGCGATAGGTCTTATTCAATAGAAGCGATTCTCTTCTCAGATACGCAACTTGCAACGATCACGATTTGTGTATCACGTGCTCGGAAAGATTTGTTTGCCTTTGTAAAGGCCGCCACAAACGCATAGTGTTTACTCGTCGTTCTGCTTGCACTGCAATAAGTCCGAAGACGAGACGGAACGTGTGTGCTGAAAAAGCACAATATTTTCGTACGTGCACCGTGTTAGGCTCAGCTCGATGTGAATCTGTCTCTGTCACATTTTTCGGCTTGTGGCTCACTTTGGAGTTAAAATACAAAAAATATCCAATTTTTAAAAAGCCTCGATTTATGCATTAAATAAAGTACCTGATCGGCGCCCCTTGGACTACGACACTCGGGGCGGTCGTCCCGCTTGCCCCCCCTTGCTACCCCTCTGCCACCTGTATTTAATTACGCGTACTTTATCGTTATTTTTGTTATTTTCTGTTGGTTCAAATGTTATAAAATTGTAATTTTCATAAAAAATATGCAACTCGATACTCGATCAAATTACCCTGGTAGTCGAATACTCGAAAAAAGCTTCCAAATTCCGATTACCCGGGTACTCGATACTCGAGTTTGGATTCTCTACATGCAACCTTCTTAAAATATAAATACAAACTGTTCTGAACATTTCATTTGCTGCAACTACCCATCTAAACATATTCGGAAAAAGTTTCTCCCAGGTCAACTTTTTTATATCTCGGCTGAAAATTTTAGATAAATGTTACGATTACTATTTTTTAAACAGGCAGTTCATAATATTTATTTATTATTGCGTTGCTTTGTCGTTATTCAGAATCAATATAGAAGACGTAAAAATTGTCTCTTTTTGTTTAATAAAAGCCGAAATATGACGATGTATGTAAATATAAGGAAGGAAGACGCAGAATACAGAAAATAGAGATTAATTTTGTTTTAATCTTTAAGGTTTTTGCCGATTTTTCAGATTTTTATAAATTCATAATCAGATTTAACATAAAACATCCTATAATATAACTTTAGATTTAGAATCCGTCGTACATAAAGATTTTTCTTACTCGCATTCGCATGAGGCGAATTGAGACTTCGTTGCGAATGTTATAACAGAATGCGAGTTGAGATTTAGCCATAATACTTAAGTCACGCATTAAAAGTCAATGAAGAAAAGATACCGAAATAGTTCCGGGTTCGAATCCATAAGCGTTTCTTCTCTGTTTGATCAACTATGGAAGAGCTGGAACGTAGCGTATACTGATCAGATAAAATACGAATAATTAATCAATGAAATTTTCCGAAACTTTTATCATGATAATTATTGTGAATAACCTGCACAGGAGTTCTATAATTTAATCGGAAAGTATGAGGCATCCTCAACCATTCCCATACACTAAATATCGTGTATCGCAGAATTAATGAAGAAAAGTATATACTATTTCCTATTTCCCCAACGATTCATGAATTTGCGACGAAATAGTCTTGCGACGAATATGTCTTGCGATGAATTTGTCTTGCGACGAATTTGACAGGCGACGGATTGCCGTGCGACGAATTGCCCGCGACGAATTGTAGTGCGACGAATTGCCCGCGACTAATTGGCGGTACACCAAATGGAAGAAGGGTTTATTAGACTCAAACTCGACAATTAAGATATTTTTCGTCTTTCATTCATTTTTCCTTTCACTTTCTTTCTCTCTTCCTGTCTCTCACTCTTTCTCTACCATGACATCATATGAAATCTGAGTTTTTTGAGAGAATAGGGACTATTAATAAAAAGTAAATATAATAAAATTTAATCTAGCAAATTTTTATTAAATATATTTAGCTTAAGCCAATGAAAATCTATTTATATGCAGGGTCTATCTTACGCATAGGCAAACAAGGCATTTGCCTAGGGCCCGGTAATTCAAAGGGCCAGCTCCTCTCAATTTGTGAATTTGTTTTTAAATTTAAAATAAAAAGAACAAAAATGTGACAGCGCACGCGGGCATGATATTTAATATCTTCATAATACACTCTGCGGTATAAAATGCAGCCGTAAAGAGTGCAAAGATATTAAGACATTTGACAAAGAAATTTAACTTTCTTATACAGTATGTAGAATTAGAAAGATTTTTTGTATTGTGCCTATATTTTCCCATACTTCTGAAAATTTAGAAACTGTAGTTCTAAATTACTTGAAGAGTATGAACATTGATATTTCATTTTGTAGAGTCAGAGCTATGACTATGCCTCTAACATGGCAGGCACGTACAATGGATTACAGACAAAGATTTAAAGGGAATATCAAAAGTGCTCATTACGTTCCATGTTCAAACCATTTATTAAATATTGTTGGTAATTATGCTGCAGAGAGTTGCTCTACGGTTGCAGTATTCTTTGATATAAATCAAACTATTTATAATATCTTCTCTGCACCCACACATCAGTGGACAGTACTGGAAAGAAACTTTCAAGAGGAAAGTAAACATTTTCTACCAAGAAAATTAATGCCACTAGATGGTCTGCTAGGACTGATGCTATTCAAGCCGTGTACAGTGGCTCTAATGAGATAAAATATGCTCTTCAAACATTATCAAAAGACCAAACTCAGAAGAAAATAACTCAAGTTGAAGCAAAAAGTATAATAGAGAAAATGAATACTTTTGAATTTTCCTTCATGATAGTAATGTGTAACAAAACATTGCATAGGTTTAATGCTACAAGTAAGTCACTGCAGGAAGTAGAAAGTAATATGAGCATTGCTTGTACTCTGTATGAAAGTTTGTCAAAATTTATAGAAGATTTAAGAAATTTTGATGGCATTGAAGTTGAGGCTAAACAGATTTGTGATGATCACATGTACAAGATTGAATCATCCAGGAGTCGTAAAAGAAAATGCTTTCCAGATGATGGAGTCTCAGATGAAGTTCATTTTTCAGGGAAGGAGAATTTTGTTGTAAATAGATTTAATGTTGTATGTGACACACTTATCAGTAAACTCAAAATTCGAAAAAATGCTTATCTTTCCATCAATAACATATTTAAATTTTTGTTTGAGGAACTAGACAAGGATATTGAATCTCGCTTAGAAAATCTTAATGATTATTACTGTGATGATATAGACATTGATGAAATGCGAGATGAATAGGTTCAATTTGGTGCAGTGTGTAAAGAACATATAATTGAGCAAACACCACAAAAACTTAAATTTTATTCTTGAAAATAAAACTGTGTCCACTTTTCCAAATTTGGAAACTCTGTTAAGAATGTACATAAAATTACCTATTAGTAATGCTAGTGGTGAAAGGTCTTTCTATACCTTAAAACGGATAAAAAATTTTTAAGGAATTCTTTGGGTCAGAATAAATTATCATCTTTGTCAATCCTGGAAATTGAGTCAGAATTAGTAGACAAATTAGATTTTGGTGTAATAATAGATAAATGTTCTGCAATATAGGCCAGGAAAAAAGCATGTTAGTACAAGTTAAGAACCAATAAAACGATTGTATCTATGTGTTTAAACAACAATTATTTTTCTAATTTCTAAAGAATGTTTTGTTTTGTGAAATGTTTCATTTATTGTGCTATAATTATAGCTGTGACTGATTATAGGCATTCAATAAATACAATAGTTATTTTCTAAGATTATAACTAAGACTTCAAAGAATAAAAAAATCTTATTTTTAAAACTTTTCTGTAACTGAATTGTTTTGCAAGTTCTTCCGAATTTTGTATTTGTTGATTTCTTAAAAAATAGATACCAAATTGTAAGTATCTAATTCATGACATTGAAGAAATTTCTTTCTTGCAAGAAATCTGTATGTTTAACGATAGTTTGTAGCGAGAAATAGTATGATTATGAAATGCACACTTCGGGTCATAAAGATGTCACAAATTAATGCCAAAAATTCACCTATTATTCTAAAACATTAAATAATAAAACAAAATTTTCCTTCTTGGGGCCCAAAAAAATATTTTTGCCTAGGGCCCACATTTTTTTAAGATAGGCCCTGTTTATATGATATATATAACTTACAATCCATCAATAATTTATATATATATATAAATCTCCACTGTCACGCAAAATGTCCGTAAATCCTGACAAAGGAGAAAATTATATTTTCTTTGCGATTACGGGTAATCCAGAGTAAATTGGGATGTAAATCCCTTTATAAAGAAAACAAATCCAATTCATGTTTCACATTTGCCATCCACTCTCAGAGGCTTCAGAACCCCATTCCACCTCGCAACTGCAGTCCTCTTCTGCCATCTTTCCTCCTCACGGTCTTCCTTCCCTTCATCTCCTCCCTCTCCCGCGGAGCATCCAAATCCAAGGCAAAACCTCTTCCTCTAATCTCCTCACCTCCTTCAGAATCCCCTTTCTAACGTAAGTGCGGCAGAGAAGGAATCCATATATATAAATACGCAGATAATTCAAGAGATGATAAACGAATAAATTAGCCTGTGTTGTCCTATAATGTCTGAGCCAATTATCGGATGGGATATCAATAAGGTAGATGGTTAGGAAGCCTTTGCGATGCTGGCGTTTTTCGTATTTCGACGATCGAAAAAAATTGGAAGGGGGGAACATGGAGGTCCTCAATCATCTTTCATTTTTTTGAACTGGAGATTATATCCAATGGTTTTCCCCTGCGATTCTATTGTTTAAGAGCGATGGAAATTTTTACGTTAGATTTACATTTATTAGGGCTTACAATGCATGACCGATCATTTTGTCGATATTATTGGCTATTGATTTAACTGATTGAAATCTATCATGAAATTCAGCTTCAGGACACAAAGACAGCTAACTTTTGAACTCGTATGAGCCTTCTCACTTTATTTATTAATTATTCTAAGCTATCATTGCATTTAGATTTTTTGTATCCAAAACGATATATTTTGTATGTTTTGATTATCTCAAGTGATGTTTCCATTATTTCTGATTAATTTCCTTTATTTGTTAGAAATATCTTAGATGTACTGTTTTAAATGTTTTGCCATAATATTGCACATTTTTAAATTGCTAATGCTTTTGTAAAAGTGCCAAATAATAACTAATAATTATTAACAAATGAATAATGCGTAATAAATTACGGCTGCCTCAAAGATACGCACGGTTGGGAGTAACAGTTGCGAGGGGGACTAGAACAAATTTAGATTCTCGGGACAGGTTGTGGAAAACATTCTCATTAACCATAATGCCTTCAAATCAGTCTAGTTAGGTACATACAGTGGTGAGCTGGACCCGGTTTGCACCAGTTCGCGCGAACCGTTTGTTAAAAAATTTTTGAAAATAAGAACCGGTTGTTAACTTTTTTGCTGGATGCTGAAGAGAGCTCTCGGGCTCTCGGCGGAGACCACGAAAACTTATGAGAGCAATCACTCCATAGACGAACGACTCTGCCTACAATGTCTTGATTGGCTAAGACGGGTCGGAACATCAATTTGCGCTTGAATGTTCAGAGATTAAAAGCGCAACCATTTGTGTGTCTATTATAGCTTGACAACCATGTGCTCTACGTAATTAGTTGCTTTTGATTTGTTAAACCGTGTGCTTTCAGTGTGTTGGTTCGTCAAATTTTATTTTTTTAAATTATTAGACCCTCATAATGAAGCGTCAAAAAAGTATTAGTGATTGGTTTCCCAAAATAGTGACAAAGTTAGTAGTCAGTAGTTCTAGTGCTGCAAATGTCCAAACATCTAAAAATGTGTCTTCGGTTGCAATGGGAGAGGATTTTCATGATTCTGAAAATTTAAATTTATTGCCCGATTGTTGGAATTCCGAGCAAGAACAATATTTTCTAAAAAAAATATGATGGCTTGGTAATTAAAAACAAAAAACTCGGCTGTTATCATTGTGCGAATAAGGCACAATTAGGAATATTTAAAAGAAAATCTTTCCATAATTCTTCTGAATGGCAAACGTGCAACATTACCGCATGTGGTTTTGAGAATAAAGTTCTGCAAGCTTCATTACGAAAAAAATGAAAGAACATTTTGAATCAAACTCTCATACTAACGTTGTAAATATACTAATGGAAACACTTATTAAAGTTTTCGATAAAATGAATGAAAATGATATTGAAATGACAAGTAAAATTTTTAACATAGTTTACAGCTTAGTGAAAAGAAACAGACCAATGTCAGACATGGAGGACGAAGTAGAACTGCAAATTAAGAATGAAATCAATTTAGGGAACTGCTTGCATTCGCAATTTTCTGCAATTAGAATTCTAGAGCATATTGCTGAATCAATAAGAAATGAAATTTTCAGTAAAATTATCGAAAAAAAGTCAAAAATTTGTATTATTATTGATGATGCTTCTACAATTTCAAGCAAATCTTTTCTTGCTATTTTTCTAAAAGCTGAATTAGTTGATTGTTCACCAACAATTTTTCTTGATATGGTAGAATTGGAAGCAACCACTGCAGAAAATTTTTATAGCGTGTTACGACAAACGTTGGATGATTCTGGGTTTGACACAGAATATTTAAAGAGGAAAAGAGGAAAAGCAAATCAAATTATGAACACAATTGCAATAAGTATTGCAGAGGCAGAAAGAGGTTTTTCGTTGATGAATAATATTTGTAGTGATAAAAGAGCAAGTTTAACAACTAAATTTGTTGGGGAAACCATTAAGCTTATGGAACCCGTTAACATATGTCAAATCATGGATGAGAAGTCATCGATCCGCTTTGGATACCTGAGTTCGTGTATCTAAAACGACAGTTTACGGGGAAAACCAAGAAGCCATTTGGAAATTATTACCGTAATAAGTAATAATAAGGTATGTAAAAATGTTTAAATGTTTTTAAAAACTTAAATTTAAAAGCATATAAGTACTTAGGTATATTTGTGCTTTGCCTAATAATTCATTATTGCTAAAGTTGACTGAGCAATTTAATTTTAACTATGTAGATAAAATGATTCTTAGGTTTTTATAAAATACATCTTCTTTTCTGATTTCCTCAGAAAGTCTTTATTTTCTAATTAACTATACTAACCAATTTTCATGCAGATACCTAGCTAAATCATAAAGTACAGACACTTGAAGAAGGTAAATAGTGAGATAATTTCTTTAGTTAAAATAGCCAAAAGGTGGAAAGTGTTGTCAATTTTTTATTTCCGAATTCAGAATTTTTTATTAAGAGTTCGGTGGTTTAAATTTTGGCAGTTCAGGGAACCGGTTCTTAAAATTTTGGCAGCTCAGAGAACCGGTTGTTAAAATTTTGGGAGCACATCACTGTTAGGGTTACGATTAGATTGCAAAGTATTGCAAATTATTTCGGCGAAGAGGTCGCGTCAAGCTATTAATTCAGTTATTATTTTTATAAAAAATAGTCTTGTTATATATATATATATATTATAATTAAATGAAAGAAAAAATTTCCAAACTAAACTTAAACATGTCCTTTCTCAGAAAACGATATTCCAGAATATCTTTCCTTTCCTAAATCCTTCATAATAATAATTTTTGTGTATAATTGTTAAAGTCTAAACTCAGTATTATACATTATTTTATTCTATAATGACGGCTATAATAACTGAAATATAATAGCAAGAGATGCTGGTTAATTTTTACTGACAAGTTTTTGTGCCAAAGGGATGTAGCATTACATGTTCTACTAATTTCAGCACATAAATGGATTTTATTGGACAAATGTACTCACTGTTTTAGTCATACTTATAGTCAATAATGTTTATGAGAAATTTTTACGTTGTACATAATGACCATTACAGTATTTTTTCATTAAATATAATATGATTACGAAGAACACAATACAGATTTAACATTATTTTTCACATCGAAAGGAAATTCTACCACGGCAAAATATCAACTAGTTTTTACAATTTTAAAAATAAAGTTTTCTCAAATACCTTATTTTCTGGTCTATAACGCGCGCGTTATCTATACATAAAATATAAAAATCAGGAAAAAACATCGTGCGCGTTACATAAAGTAAAATAAAATTTTATTGAAATTAATGCATATTTACTTTTACAATTCATTCAAAACCATGAAAATTATCGCCTGAATCAATGTCAAATGATTCAATTGCACTCATAATTTGGTCAGGCACATTTGAAACTTCATTTTCACAAAAATCACCTTCATCATCTTCAAATTCTTCCATCTCTGTCAAAAGTGTATCACTAAGAGCCTTTTCAAAACCGTTTTTTACACAACTAGCCGTCACAGATCCCCACCCTTCAACAATCCATTTACACTTTTCTGCATATTATGGTCTTTTCACTTTCCCGCAGTTAGTATAATGATACACACCCGCTAACATCCAATCCTCCCACTTAGCTCGCAATTTTGATTTGAATGACTTGTTCACGGACAGATCTAGTGGTTGAAGTTTTTTGGTTAAACCACCGGGAATGATAGCTAGCTTTGAATATTTACCGACCACTTTTTTAATTTCAGGCGTCACATGACAAAGACATGAATCCATGACTTACAGTGACTTCGAATTAAAAAAGGCAGATTTTCGCTTTCTCCACACACTGTCCAACCAAACCCTCATCATTTCTTGGTTCATCCAACTTTTCTCATTCGCGGTCACAACAATTTCCATAAAAAGCAATCTTTCGGCACAGTCTTTCGTTTAAAAATCACCATGGGAGGAAGCTTAAAACCATCAGACATTGCACACAAAACAACTGTAAAATTCGACTTCTTATGCCAAGTGGTTGCTACGAAAATATCTTTCTCCCCTCTAAAGATCACAGTTCTTGCACAAGGAAGATCAAAACTCAGCGTAACCTCGTACATATTGCCGACATGCATTGCATCAACTCCAGGCATGTTTTATTCCATATATTGTCTAAAGTTAATCATTTTCACCTCCCAGTCCATCGGTAATTTTTGGCCGATGCTTGTCGATGTACGAACACACAAATTGTTTCTTCTCATGAAACGGAATCCCCAGGAAGGATACGCTTTGAAGCCCACGATGTCCATCTGTTGAGCAATACATTTTGCTTACAACAAGACCCTCGTTATTAAAATCCTAATGTCTTTTGCCCTTTCTCGCATCACCCACTCATACAGTTCTTCATCGAGTTCTGGCCAAAAGCATTTTCTAAAACGAATTGATCGTTTTTTCCGATGCAACTTTTTCAGCACCAATTCGCCTTTACGCCATTCTCTTACACTTAATTCCCCTACGTTAAACTTTCGTCCAGCCACACGATTTCCTTTTTGTATAGCGAATTTCAAGACTTCTAAATTAAACTGCGAAGTGTATGATTTTCGCTTTCGCATATTTTCGTTTTCCATGGTAAATTAAAAAACTTTTTCAATACCGACGCCAAGCTAATTCAAGACTCAATAAGACCATGTGGTGTACAGTGAAAACAACTGAATAACGGAAAGCCACAGCAAATTTTAATTGATTCATTTTTTTCAGGAAGCGCTTGTTTCAAATAGATTTTTTGAACTGCGCGTTATCTATACATCTGTACCAGGTTTGAAGAAAACCACTTGCGCGCTATCTATAAGGTGCGCGTTACAGACCAGAAAATACATATTTAGTTCCCAGATGAATAACATTCAAACTTTATTCATCGCAAATAAGAAGTCTGTGATTCAATAAGTTAGCAGTAAAATTTGTTTCTAGTTTTTTTTTAAACGCCCTCTAAAATACGGAAAGAATATAAACGGAAAAGGTTTTTTATGGTTTGAGCACAGATGATATGAGAAATTATGCTTCAACTTTGTTCGAAATGGAATGTAAAATGAAAAATTTCTCTAAGCTTGGACCCATACACCTGACTATAGAATTCAAAGAGAGAGGAGAAATTTTCTAAATTTGGGCGGGAATAGAACCTGTCTCTTCCACTTGTTACGCGGGTGTTTTAACCAGCTAAACAGCGAAAGATTCGATTCTTCGATGTGTAAATGATTTTTCCACTTCTTCCTCTCTCTTTAGCAGTTGTACAAAATGTTTATTTAAACGAAGATTTTAGCCGTACTCCACTTTGCAGCGGATGTATATCCCTACTATAATAAATGACTTTACATGTGATTCTGTTACGCGGAGAAAATGTATTGCCGTAGTGTTCAATTAATCAAATTTGTTTATAATTTTCTCCCACGTGAAATTAACCAAAGCAAATTCTGTTTGAATTATTCCGTTTTATTCATCGGAGTTATGAGAAATATCCCGCTTTTTTCTGATTGGATTTTAGTCATCCTATTTTAATTCCCAATTTCGTTCTTCGACAAACTCGAGCGAAGGAAATCTTTGAAAGTTTTCAGTCATATCTAAACGGCATTAAGCTAAGAAAAGATATTTAGAATGTTTTGTAGAGGTTTACAGTTTCGTGCTCTTCCCAAAATGGTGAAAATCAAAAGGGAACATAAAAAAAAAATCGGATACTCTTTTTTTACTCGCGGACGGATGTCCTAAATTTTCCGTTGCGTCGCTTGTTAACAAACACGAGAGATGATTTAGAGTACTTTGGAATGTCATTCACATCCCTCTCTGATCTTCGTGAAAGCAAATGCCACATATTGATTACGCCCATTTAAATGAACGGTTGACGGGCGAAGCTTGTCAGCTACGAAAGAATATTGGAACTCGCGCACTAGAGGATTTTTCAACCTTTCTTTCTCGGTTTCTCTCTCTCTCTCTCCTCCATCCTTCAATCGCCTAAATTATCACTACCTATATAGAAGTGTGAAATGTAATAAGAACACGAGGGAATGAATACGGTGTTGAGAGCACAATTTCACGCTGCTTCAAATCATTCCTGTCAATACGTCACGATCTTTGACGTTTATATGGAATATTTTCCTCTTAAGTCCTTCTAAAAGAAGAGTCGTTTTACAAAATGCTGTATTTTCTCCCGACTATAATAAATACTTTACATTATTCATTTCGCATTCTTCATTTTATCGTGGATAAATGAACTAATCGGAGCTAAACATTTGAAATAAATTAAACGAGTCAATTTCATTAACAAGTTGATTAAATTATATATTTAATGAATGAATCACGATGAATTTATAAATTAAACTAATGTTGAAACTGATATTATGTTTTTTTGTACCTTGGATTCATGGGAAATTTGCATTAAGCATTATATCTACGCACTTCTTTATCGGTTATTTCTTTTACACCTCATTGTAATTAGCGAAGGCTAAGCAACAAATGCTAATCCATATTATTTAATTCGTTAATCACTTTTATTTCCATCTGTGGTACTTGAAAATTATATATATGGCGGAAGAACTGACTAGCTACGGTCTACAAATATTATTTTTTGCGCTTAGACCGATTTCACCTTATGTCACTTGATTTTAATTCTTATAGCATTAGTTTATTGGGGGTTTTCGGGCATCTTCATATAATTCATTGCTCGAATTATGAGGAAATGGGCTCCAACTCGACCAATTTGGGGCCACTAAAATCTTGGGGATTCTAGGCTCAAGCTTATACAGTTCACAAGTTAAACCTTCCCTAATTAAATATTTTTTAAGATTTTTTCGCAAAAAACAAAATTCCTGCTATAGAAACAATAAATCTCTCAAAATCTGATATTATTTCTGATATTTATAAATATTATCACAGAAACTGAACAAATTGATTACATTATTCCTTCCAACAATAACGTTATTCGTTTATTAGCTATATTGAGAAAGGAACTCGCACTGTGGACAGGCAAAACAATGGATGATGTGATCATGATCGCATCATCTAGATAAGATCTGCAAAGAAGAAGAAGAGAGCATAGAGTTACTTAATGCAACGTTTTACCCCGGGTTCACAGTTTCGAAATTTTCATGCTCATATCACTCGCTAACATTTTCATTCAAACTCAAGGTACTCTCGAGAGAAGTGACCGTAAGCTTTCAAATAATTGGTTACACACCTCAGTAGGTTCTTTTGTCACTGTCACTTTTAGATATCGAAATGTCATTTGCTGGCCACCTGAAAATACAAAACTTATGTTTCTCTACGCCTGAGCTAATTAGGCATTCAAATGAGCCGTCATATACCTCGGTGGATTCTTCCGTTCACTCTCAATTTTAGCTATCGGAAATTCATGTTTTCACCACAGGAAATACCAATATTGTTTCAATATTCCACAGTTTATCCATTCAGTGTATTCTTGTTAGTCTAAATCCAAAATTTGTATGGATATGAAATATATAAATAAAATAGTGGAGCTATAGCCGTTATAGACGTACAATGAGGTAAACTTGCGGGTTGGAATTTCGTCCCCAAAACCCGGCTACAATCTTCCTTTTGATCATATTAGATAGCATGCTAAGTTTGGTGGCTGTAGGATCAAGCGTGTGGATTTGCATAGCCGGTTAAACAGGCAAACACTGTGAATTATATTATAGACTTAAATAATCTAAGGTGCACTTTGACGTTTGCTTCAGCTTAAAATTTTTGTAAATTAACATCTAATTAACTTCGGCCTTAAAAAAATTGAAGCGTATCTTACGTATCAGAATTACATCGGCGCTTATCCGCATTCTCATCGACTCCCATTTCCTTTCCTTATGAAAACTATTTCGTCAAAAACTTCCATAAATCTTCTTCCTTCTCTCTTCCTCGCAACTTATCTCCTCTCCCATCCTCTTCTGTCTCAAACCACTTTCATTCCGGTGACTAAGCCCTTTCAACCTTTTCCTCCCTCCATCTCCCCTCTCTCTCACTCTCTCACCCTTTCCCCAACCTAGTTTGCGCTGATTACAAATCTCCTCCGGTATTAATCATCGATTCCTCTTCTTTCAATCTCCTTTTTTTCGTTTCTCATTTCCATTCAGTCTTGCCTTCGTTTTATTGCCCTTTCCGCCCAATTCCCCGCTCAAAATATATTCAAACTCTATCGGTAGAAATTGGTCGCGTATTGTATTTAATTTTTTACCCTTCTATACCTGACGTACACGATATAGCTCTCTGGATGTTAATTATTCGTTCGACAGTGTAGGGATTCCAGTTTCGAACTCGGTTAAATATCTAAATATCTAAATATCCATCATGATCTCTCGTGGGACACCTGCATTCGCCGATTGATAGGTGCCGATAACCAAAAGTTGGCCTTTATAGGGAGAATAGTTCGAAGTAGCTCCGAAAAAGTTAATAAATTAGGTTGATTATCCTTGATTCGACCGCTGGATGAATATGAAATCTATTCCTCTAAAACATTATGTGCAGATGATTGCATTCTTATCATTTTTATGATCATCTGGTTAATTTCTGCAGTATCAAACTAAAAACTTTAATTTCAGCATATTCCGGTTAACGAAGCATAGAGAGCAAATTTAGAAGAATAGCGATTGTTGCCATTGATGATTATTAAAATTGCCAAAACCAGTTCTCCAAGCCTCCATTACTAAAACATTAAAGAGAATATAAAAATAAAATCGCTTAAATACAATTGAAACAATAATAAAACGATCCAACCGTAGTTCCCAAGTTTTTAGAATTTTTTTAAACAAATCCGCTTATACGTTCGGTTTGTCCGTCTGTACCTCAGACTCAGTAACTCTTCCTAAACGAAAGCAGATAGAGACTTAGTACTTTTGCCAATTGATTTAGTTTTCTGTCTCGTTGTGCTAGTTTTCTTGGTTTCTTTATCTCTCTGTCCAAATGGAAAAAAAACGCTAATTACTGTCTGCTTCAGCAACTCTTTCTTTACTTGTTATTTCTGCCTTAACTCACGGTTGAAAAAAGCAGCATTAAAAAATAAAAGAATCAATATTTTTATGTATGATGATTTTATTTTAAAAATTAGCCATGGCCCCATATACACATTGGCCAGCTATACCTGGATAATTCCAGCATCAGCTGCAGTTCGGATATTAGACCTGATCTATACTTATCAGAGTAGGCTGTATACTTGTTAACAAGAAACTATTCGAGGACATGTACGTTCACGAAGTACATCTATGACAAAATATGAGGATTCTTTGCGTCGCGTTATTTTTTCCGCCAATAATTCTTTCCTGTTTCGTTTTCATCGAAACGTCAAGATCGTATAATCAGCTCTCCAGCACATTTATCCTTCTACCATCGGCCAGACAAGCATTACGACGAGTAAACTCATCCGCCTCTTTAACCTTGATCCGTATCTTCTCACCCCAACTCTTTTTTTCCTCATAAGAAAAAAAGGATATTCGTTTTTCGATTTCCGAAGAAGTGGGAAATATAGCGGGGCGTCGAACGTAGAATTGTGAGAGGAGGTGCACGATAGAGACGAATATTTTATCTCCGGTCGAACACGATCTCTGGTTTGCGTAGAGATTTTCCTTGCGTCCTTTGATGGTGTGAAAATGCTGGCCATTTGGAGAGCAGTAATTAGTAAAAAATCTTTGATTCTTATATTGTTGCTCCCCGAATTGAGTTCACCACTGGATTGTTGAAACGTAGCAAAGTTCAGAGGAATTCTTTACTGGAGGAAGTGATATGCGTCGAGAATTTCCATATGCATCGAGTTTGCCTTTTCCACAATCCCGCGTCTGATTTCCATACTAAAGCGGCAACACCACATCTACCGCTGAAGGTATACACGGTGTGTATGAAAGAGTAATAAGGGTATTAATTCCTTCCGTTGTGTCAAAGATCATATTTTCATATATTTCCAATTTTTGGTGATTTTATTTTTCAAAGTTTCGTGAATAAGGGCTCGGAGTAATTTATCGTGGAATCTTTCATTTATTCGATAACTCCTTCCTTATTTAAATAAATTCTTTAGCTCCGTTTCATCCAAATTCCGCATAAGTATTTATATATAATTTTTCGTATACTATATCGCGCTCTCCATCTCTTACTCTTATCATTATCGTATTTATTTTCCCTTTCCTTTTCCAGAAATCATTTTTCCGTTCCTTCGTTTTTCGTGGTTCCTCTCATGTTCTCTCTTCCTTATATTCCCATGTTTTCCCAATTTTTCACTCTCAGTCGCCATTTACACATTCTAAATCGCCATTAGTAGACGTATTCACGCTCCCTCTCCACACCTTCATCATGTATCGGTTTATACATTTTCTAATCTTCCTTATAATTAATTCAGTCGGTGTTTGTTCTTTTTCACCCTAATTATTCTTTTGTGCTACATGGCGTGGTTTCTTTTTCTCAGAGTATACCCTTAACATTTCAATCCTTAACTCGTAAAAACAGTAAGTTTTCTCTTCTTATTTTTTTCGAAACATTTATCACCACAATTTTCTGCATACGTTTACATTCGATCCGTTCTCTAAATTATCATTTTACGCATTTGAGCTTTATTATAACCTTAGAATTATATTTCGATATTATCTTCACCTAATATGTACCATTTTATACATCTTTTCTCATTTGCTTTTGCTCCCTGCTGGTGTTTCTTTTGCTAAACCATCCCGTCTGCTTCTCACTCGTTCTCTCTCCTCGACATCTCCTCTCTCTCTCTCTCTCTATCCCCCCTCCCTTCTCTCCCCTCTCCTCCGCGCGCTGTCCCCTATCGACCCAATGCCGAGTCTCAAATCCTCCCTTCCCACCCCCTCACGAATTCCGCCGTTCTCCCTTCTCTCCTCGTTCCCTCATTCCCATTCCCCTCCTATCCCCAATTTTGGCCCATCGGCACCTTATACCAGGCAAAGCGTGTCCTGTTAGAAGCAGGAATAGGAGTATTTTGAAGCTGAGACTTTTTATATCCTGGAACATCACTCGTTGAGAACGGAGGCAGTGGTAACAGTTTTCCTCGTGTATTTCCTTTGTATGCTTCAACAATTTTCCTTCGGGATATCGAAACCAATACAAAGGTGAAGTTAAGGGTAAAGCCTTTGCGAGGTCAAGGAGAAATTCCAAGCAACTTTATTAGGTTGTAGTGCACCTTGTGTGTCTCTTACACGCATCCTTGGTTCTTTTGATGTTTCCTTTTATCGTTTCTTGCAAAAATTTGTTATTTCTTTTTTTGTTTTGAGCAATATTTAGGAAGTCAAATGATAATCAGGTGAGAATCTGTGGAATCCCTATTAATTTCCTCCGCAGAAGTCCGGTTTAAAGAAAGATACGCGTTATTACTATCTTGATGACTCCCGCATTGCATTACAATTGCAAGGAAGTTCCACGCAATTCGATGCAAAGGAATGTTTTTTTCGACTGTTATTTCTAGTATTAAAATATCATTTTCTCTTTCGAACCCGTGATCTCTTTGGAGCGGCAGCGTGCACGGATCCTGCGAAAGTAAGATTTTTTTCTGAGGTCGCTTTCCCCCTTATTGTGTGTACGAACTAAGGGAGCGAGACTATAAACGTTAGGAGAACAACACACAAATCAGCACCCCGTTCTTCGAAAGGGACATTATGCAGTTGGCCCCCTTGGTGCTCTTCGTATGAGTTGGCTAATGTCAGAACCGGGTTTTCCTCCTCCCTTCTGTGCGTGTCCGGTATAGAGGGCAACGGGAAACCACCACACCATGTGTGTATATTCCCAAGTCAGTGAAAACAATCTAAGGATTGAGAAATATTGTTTTTTTCTGCTTTATCATTATGAAAACTATGCCAAAAATGGACATTTAGGTCTTTCATAGACTTTGAACAAAATTACTGATCGATGCACTTGATTTTCAAAACGCAACAGAGTGACATCATTCTTCGTATTCCAGAGGATGTGGATTTTTCAGTGCATATTAGATCACGTAACGCCAAGAAATTTCTTGTTCCATAACTTGAAATTTTTTTAGGTTTTTTTATTTATCGATTAGTTTTTCCGAAAATATTTAGAGGTTACGTGAATAACGAAATATTTATAGAGTATGAGTTAATTTATTGTCATCTCTAACTTCACTTTATTTTTATATGACAAACAACGCTTATTATTTGTTTGATAAATAAAATATCTGTGATTCATTTACAATATTTCTAATTTGAAATAAAATATGGTTTGTTCGAGTGAGGAGCGTATTGGTACATCCTGTTTTATAATAAATAAGTTGAGTATTATATTATTTTCCGTCATACTTAAAAATATTTTTGTTTTATCATAAATTAACGAAACATAAACGATGCATTTGTGTTTAGATTCTGAGGGTTTTCTGACGATGGCCTTACATAGAGGTGCATTTCATTAATTCGTGTGAAAACGCCAATATACGTACACGTTACACATTTATGCCCATAGAGTAAACATAGATTTAATATTTTATCGCAGCAGAAAAAATGTATTACCTATATCAAGATTTCAGCACCCGAATTCGAATTATAATGACATGAAGACGATAAAAGTGAATATGACTCATTACTGCCTGTTATTCCAGTACCAATAATTTCCTTTTACCCCAGTATTGCATTACCATTCGAATACAAATTAATATCTCCATTGCCATAATGCTTGTGAATTAATTCTGCCTCTCTCCGCTCAGTTTTTTTGGTACGCGCTTTTATTCTCTTTCTTGTCGAGGTATATGGTTCAATATAGAATAATAGAGCCAGTTGTACAGCTAAAAACAAATTCACAAAGTAAATGCTTGTGTTTCAAATAGAAAACGGTTCTTTCGCAATATTCTATCTATGAATACCATTGATGATAGATGCTTGCCAGCCGAAGTACGCATATGGATATTAATAACTTTATTATGGTTATTGGAGATACCTAAGTATATATTTTTGTTTGATATATAACTACTTATTTTTTAAATGTAGGTGACGATAGAATTCGATACTATCTATCTATCATAGGGTCACAGACAGCACTCGAGGCTAAATAAAACGAAAACTTACTCTATGCACAATGAACCCTAGTGTTCTCGTCAACGTTATTTTATCGTGCTCATGACAATTAAATTTAACGGCAGTTATACTATCTATCCACAAACAAGAAACGGCACTTGTCAAACCCCAAGTTTGCCTCAGGATCTTTAGTTTTTACCCCTCTTCCTACTCTGAACCTGTCCATTATTCTTTGAAGTTAGCCAGAGTTAATTGTACCGATGGGCATTATGGAGAGATTAAGGAATTTTTATATCCAGATGCGGTGATGGAAAATGAATTCTGAAAAACAATGTTTGAAAAATAGAAAAGATAGACATTCGAATACTGAAACAAAGAACTTGAGAGTTATTTTAACAGAGATGTAGCTGGGAGATGAGGAGCCTATGGCCACATTTTAGAAAGCGCCACAGTTGTATAGTATGTTATATTTCCAGCATTATAGTAAAGTATAGTATTGCTATTATAAAGAACTTTAACATTTGAATATTAAATCAATTGTTATCTATGGGAAAATAAACATTTGGCATTTTTGTGGCTACTTTGTCGCCTTTTGCTAGCAGCTCCTATGGCAAATGCAATCTTCGCCATATACTAGCGACAATTTATTTCACGCATAATAGTCGGTATTGTAAAATCCAACTATTGAAACCATTCAATAGTTAATTAACGAGTTCGTCCAATTCATAAAGTGAAACTTAAAAATCGAATTGAAAAAATACTTACTTAGATGTCTTATACAGCCATAAACCGTTATGAAAAAAACATTTGCAAATTTCGGCTACCAGATAGACATCATTGGAGATATTCACCGACAGTAGTAGCTGTCGTAGCAATAATTATTATAATGACAACAATAATAACAAAAACTATAATAACAACAAATATAATAATAATAAATAAACATCACTTTGAAAGTTTTGAAAAAAATCAAATAATCGGTGAGATTAAATTGTTACATAAGGCCGTGCAAATTCACTTATATGAAAAAACAAATGTTGGAATTTGTAGATAATTACCGTGATAACGAACATCAAAGCATCGCAATTCATTTAACATCCACTTCATTAAATTAGCAATCGCGACTCGGGTTTAGCGTTACAAAAGCATCTTCATGGGTATTGCATTCTAAACGCATGATGTCAAATTTAATTTCATAAAAATAGGGCAAATTCTCAAATATATCTTCGGACATTTTCCTCATCACGCTTAAAACATTTTTAATATAAAGAGACATAAACATTTGACTGAAATTTAGTACACTCTTGAATGTGATATTCCATTCTATTTGATACGAACCGATTAAACAATCAGATATAAGATTATTTTATATGTAAGCTAGAATTACCATTGTTATAATTTTCCAATTCGAGCACTGTATATATGTACTTATAATAATAGTATACGTGGTCATTTCCTATGTAACGCTCTCACCAGCACCTCTGGCGTCGAATTATGTTAACACGAATAATACGAGAACGGAAAGTACGATTTCGCCGATTTTCTGTAATATACTGGCCTATACTTTTCCCGCCTTTTAAAAATGTCGTCTATCATAAGATTTTGGATTCTATTGACTGTAGTACATTAATCATTTGCATTTTAAAATTACTGGAAAGCGTGTGTTTTCCGGCGAATCAGCCTCTTGGGCTATTATCGCCGTAAGTTTACTCAGAGGACTCTACACAGATGGAAGTAGGGAAACCCGGGGCCGGCATTAGCCTACTCTTTACGAAGAGCACCAAGGGAGTCAACTGTTTAATGTTCCTTCCGAAGGATGGAGCGCTGATGTTCTCCTCAAAGCATACAAGTAGGGTGCATAGCGATCTCAGGTTGAAAAGTCCTACCTTAGCCGGATGTGAACCCGGGACCGCTAAGTGGAAGGCCAAAGTTCTAGCCACTCAGCCACCACATTTGTATGGGAAATAGTTTAGCGTTATGTATGCTTACTTTGTGTGTATTTCTGGCTAAGAAACCTCTTGGATTATTGTATACACAATTCCTTACGCACCAGAGGCACAAGTGGGGAAGTAAACCCTAAAACCGGCATTAGCCTATTCTTTACTAAGTATGCTTACTTTGGGAATAATTTTGAAACAGGAAAAAAATTATACTTTGACCGGGAACTGAAACCGGGTCTTTCCATTTGCCGGCCGGATATTCTACCACTGGGCTACCGAATCAGATAATTTTTTCTGTTTCTGAACGCAAACTAGAAAAACACCCTCGTTCAGAAGCAGGAAATATAATCTGCTACGTTTGCTCAGTGGTAGAAAATCTGCCCGGCGTGTGGAAGACCCGGGTTCGATTCCCGATCATAGCAGAATTTTTTCCTGTTTTAAAATTATTCCCAAATTACAGCTTATACCTATCTGCATAGGTATCATATTATTCCATCAATTTCAAGAATGCTTTGTGCATGCGTTTTTCGTTCGTCGTTTGTTAATTTAAGTGCATAATTACAGACCGTTTCTTACGTATCACATGATACGTATCTATCTTTACTTACTGTGTATTTTCCGTTTTTCTTTTGTTTTTTATGTTTGCATGTAATATTTCATATATATCACGCTAAGAGAAATAGCTACATTTTTGAGGAAGAAGATGAAAGTGAAGGAGAATGGGAGGGAGAAAGAGGGAGGGTGAATTGCAGGGAGGAAGATTTAAGAGAGAGAAAACGAGAGAGAGGAATATTGAGAAGGAGAATGGAAGGGAGAAGGAGAGTGCAGGAAGAAGAATGCTGTGTTAATTTGAGCCCCTTAATGCCTGAATGGTTTTTATAAAAAAACTTTGAAATTCGTATTTCATTCTTTTTTATGAAGAAAATATTAACAAAGCAAAAGAAGCCCCTAAAATAACTTTTTAAATATTTTTTGGTATGATTTTCATTTTGGTCAACCCAGCGTAAATTACTTCTTTGAGTTAGGAAATGCTACTGGCTTATATTCATGAGAAAAGCAGTTCTCATTTTTAGTCAGGCAAAGGTGGTAATTACATTTTGAATATTTATAAACTATCCGACCCTTACAATTTTGCTTTTTATCCCGCTGTCTTGATTTCTCAACCATTGGCCAATGAGCAACTCTATCAGTTCATATGATTGTGTCAGTATTGGCTGCGCTGAACCACTATTTTTTTGTGTTTGAAAGTCACTTGATTGATGATAATGGTGGACAAACTCTCTTTCTATTTCAAACATCTTCTCCCTCATTACAAAGTGCAGCAGCCATTGAAGTCCTGAATGATAGCATAGCTTTTGCCTCTTATGTAATTGAATGCGATTAGCACAATCCCAGCAATAGAGAAGCAAGCTACTGAGAATAGAAAAGTTAACAAAATGAAAGAAAAACTTGTGATAACATTTCCTAGACCTTATATAAATGAGTGATGTCACAAAAATGCAACGTATTTACCTTACAAAGAAAATATATTTTTTAAATTGAAGATACAAAATATGAATCATAAATTGTTTGAGAGCTTAGGGAGCTCTATAACAATTTTTGTAAATAATAAACTATTTTTACTCATAATATTTTGGAATGAACATTACACAAATATTTAAAATTTTAAAACTCACTTCAAAAAGTCAATAGGATATACTAGTGCAAATCTCATTTGGTATACAAATGTCGTGGATTCACCTCACTTGGCACATATGCATTTCCTAGTATATGTTGACCAAGAAAAATCTTCAGCAAGCTGGATAGAAATTTGCATCATACATCATTAAGGGGTTAATACTTTATTCTTGTATACCCACCATATATATAGTACAATTTTATGCTGTTAACACATATTTCTATATATCAATATTGTTATAGTACATTATTCAATATTAGGCATAACAATGTCATATATGAAAAAATAATAGTAATTTTAATTTTCAGATATTAGTGAGGAACACAATATATTTATATATATTGAGGTATTCTAATACCAACTAATTTACATATTATATGGCAATGGTATACATTTGGGCCAACAGTATGACTAAGATGTTATTGCTGATATTCTATCATACACTGAATATGAATGGTGTTTTATATTAATTATGTACACCCATGTGCCTACATATATATACATACACATGTCTGCATCCCCATACATACATAAACACACACATACATATACAGAATTGTACATCCACATACAAGCAATATGTATGCATATCCTCACATGCATATACATTTTTGCAGGCATTATTTTATTTTTATCAATCATGTATAAAAAGAAAGTAATAGTGTTGTAGTAATGTGTAGCACCTATCTAAATGTATTTGAAAGAATTTCTTTCTCACAAGATGTGAATATTTAATTATATGCAAACTTAATCAGTTAATCATACTTCTATAAAATGTACACATCTGTATATATGCAGTGAATGAAGTTATTAATAAAAGTGATATCAATCTCAGGTCAAGCAAAGAATACACTATATATAGTGATAAAATAGTAATAATAATTAAATTATTTATTGTATGCTAATTACATGAATTTGAGTCACCATTAAACAAATATATTATTTCTATTTGTCTGTCACAAGCCAAAGATGAGTGTTTTTTTCTATTTTCACTGCAACCAATGTAATTAATTGGATGATTAGTTTTAATTTTTTAAACTGGTTCAAGAATATAAGCAAAGATGAAGACATTCTAAAATTAATAACAAACAGCATAGAAATTTAGGAAGATAATTGGTAGTTATTTAAAAATCCTTTTAAGCTGGAGTTACAATCATGTAGGATGTATAACCATTAGAAGTAGATCTTTTATTAAAGGAACTTTTTTATAACTCTTTAAAAATCAAATTTTCATGAATATTCTTTATTTAAAAATCATTAAATATTTTTGGTGCTGTAATTCTAAGTTATCTTTCACCATACTTATTTAGATAAATTGGTATGTTTTATCTATTCCTACTTTTCAATGTGCATTCAATTCATTTAATTACAGAAAGTGAAGATTTCTTAAACTTATAGGTTTCTTCAAAGTAATTATCCGTGACTATATTATATCGAATTAATTTATGTATGGGTAAGATATTTAATTATTTATATATTTGATTAAATTATATATTTTTTCTGTGACACCATAGTTATACTCCTTTATTTTTTGAATTCCATTAGATAGCATTTTGTGGAGTTTCCCCAGATTGTTTAATCATATCTTAGAATTGATTCCACCAATTATGTGTATATGATTTTCTGTTTCTCAGAAGAACGTCTTTCAATTGGTAGATTGAGTATGAGTATCATCATAGCTTATTATTAATTTTCCAACATGGGCATCAAATGAGAATGTCTCATATAGAAAAACTCTGTTACAGTAAGAAGTATGATTTTGTAGAAAATCACAATTCTGATATAGCGTTTTAATTTCACTTCTCTTTGATTACCTTGTTGAAATTAGCATGGTTTTAGTCTTTTCACCATTAATTATTAATTTCTGATCATACGCCCATTTCGGTATGTTATTGAAGTCATATTGAAGTTTTCTTCTGTTATCTGCTAATAAATTATTTCTTCATACTTGGAACCCTTTTGAATTGCAATTTTATTAAAGTAGCAAATTGCTGTCTGATTTCCAATTTGTTATTTTACAGAATTGTGATTATTTTCAGATATTTTGTTGTTCCTGTTGTATTTGGCTAAATCACAGTAATTATTTAATATAATTATATTGATTTTATTGTTGTATTTTTATCATTCGTTTAATCTGTCCACATCCTCGTTTATTGCATAAATATCGTTGACAAATTTGTCAACACTCATGACTAACTCTAGGATCATTTCAATTCAAAAGTACCACACATGTATGGAATAGTCATTGACTATGCCCTTAAAATACTCATGTAATTTACCAGCATGCACATATTTATCAGAAAATGGGAAGTTACCGAATTAATATACTTTTATAGTTTTTTATATTGCTGTATATCCTGAGGGTTATGCATTAAGCAATACACATCACCCCAAGCCAAGACGCCGCTAGGAACTGTTCCGCATTATCTATACATAGGAGCTAAACAGCGCTGGATCTTTGTCCAGTCAATCACTTAACTGTGACAATGTTGATGATACTTCGATACCCTCAGAAGTTTTCGAACCCGCGATCTAAGTAATGCGAGGCAGTAATCCCCTTCTTGTATGCGCAATCGAACCTTTATATCTCGATGATATACATAGACTTAATTTAAGCAATACTAGTAGAATGACCATACGTCCCGGTTTAGCCGGGACAGTCCCGGATTTTAGATGTTGTCCCGGCGTCCTGTCCGGTTTAGTATTTGTCCCGGTTAAAAATTCTTTATTTATTTCATAAATATGGAATAAATAAATCAAATTCCACCAGTTATATATTATTACACATGCAATCCAATTATCATGAATTAAAATCACATCTTTCAATGAAGTTCAAATAATTACAATCCGTAACGGGTGCATATCGGTGCGAAATGTGCAGCGCACTCCGACAACCGAGTGCACGCAGGGCACATTTAGCTATACGAGTTTCGAAGCAATTATTTATGTTTTAAATCATCCCTATTTACTTTAATGAATTAAGTTTACCTAAAATGATATATTTAACTGTTATCACGCCATAATATGATCTTGAGTGTGACCAGATACGGATTTAGCCACGGCTAGAAATGATACGCGACGTGCTTTGGTGGACCAAAATACCTTTTTTTCTGGAAAATTTTCTAAAAACTTGGGGTGTGTTTCATAGCCCGAAAATACGGTAAATATGACTCTAAAATATTTGTTCCCATCAATTTTCTGACCAATTCCACATATAATAATTTTGTGCACATAATGTTAGAATTTGAAAAGAATTAAGGGCTACTTTGTCAAGAAAATCATATCCAAGCTACGCAGAATTTATCTGTTTGGAATGTAAGCCACAAAAAACTAAAGAACTTATATTTTCCCGGTTATGTCCCGGTTTTTCTTACCCAGAACACATTGAGTCTCGGTTTTACTTCCTCAGAATCTGGTCACCCTACATATTAGTATTACCAAGAGGAGTACATTCTTAAATTAGCGAATTTTGGAGTTGCATGAAGCTTAGAGATTAGGATGTATTGTTAACGTGGTTATTTGATATGAGATAAAAAACTGTTAAACAGGAAGGAAAGAAAGGTAGACTTGTATTTGAATGCGGCAACAGTAGAGATGATATTTGAAATCAGGAATCTCAATATTTTTCTACAAACATCAACGCATGTTTTACGAAAAATGTGGCATGAAAAGGTAAATAATCTTTTATATACATGCGATGCGTTGTACTAGTTTTACAGAAACCGATACGAAGAACAATATTAACTGGATGCTTTTACCATCATATTTACTTAACTTTATGTAAATAAATGCGTATCATTATTATATGTCGTAATTTCCACGTACATTTTCAGTACATGATAAATACATCCAAGTCATACTTTTAATTTTACATTTTACACTTGCGTATATAGATACAGATAATTTAATTTGGAAATGTCGTACCTCCCCTTTCGATGTTCCTCATAAAAGTTTCATTACATAAAAACTTTGCGGAAGGGGAAAAAATTCCACTATGACCGGGAATCGAACCAGGGTCGTACGACATGCTGGGCGGATATTCTACCACTGAACTACCGAATCAGGTAATTCATTAGTTGAGTATGGGCTAGCCAAGGTAGTGTATCAACCACCCCCAACGCACGTCCTCCAAGAGATACATCAAGGAAAATCCCTCCCTCTCAGATTGTGAGATTGCAAGCTAGAAATTGATGGAATAAAGTAATCTCAAGATACTATGCTGACAGGCATAATCTGTAAAGTTTGGAATATTTTTTAAACTGGAAAAAATTCTGCTATGACCGGGAATTAAACCTGGTTCCTCCACTAGCTTGACTTGCCCAGCCCCAACTAAGAAATCACCCGCGTTAAAACATGTGACATCCGATCTGCTACGATAGTTCAGCCACTGGAAGAAGCGGGTTCGGTTCCCAATCTTAGAAAAAATTTTCCCCTTTCAAAAATATACCCAACTTGACAGATTATGTTTGCCTGCATAGGATATTTAGATCACTTTATTCCATCCCATATTTTTTGTTAACTTTTTATCTTTTTGGTAACTAAGTATGGATTTTATGTCAAAGGACTCACGTGGTTAGGTAGTAGAGAGGTTCAAAAGGACCTAAGTTCTCCAATAAAGGGTCGAATCAATCAGTCCCTCATGTCTTGTTTTTTAAGTTTTATTTTATTGTACATTTCCTTCCCTTTTATTCCTCTTCTTCTATTTCTTTCCCTCCGATCCGCATCCCTTTTTAACGCGCCGCTCCTTCCTTTCTCGTTCCAATCCTCCATCTACATTCATTTGCTGCCACCGCTATTGCTCTCTTTCAAGTCCTCTTCTTTCTCCCATACTTTCACAACCTCCTCTCTCTCCCCGACTCTCTCCACCTTTCAGCATTTCTCTCGCACTCTCTCCACCTTCCCTCCCCCTCTCTTTCTCTCCTTACTACTCTTTTCCGCTTTGGCTTTCGTCCAGAGAAACTCCGATGGCTACCAATGTTCCACGATTCCCGAGTCCTTCGTCCGGTATCAAAGCTTCGTATACGGCGATAGAAGATATGTTTGAAAAGAAATCGGTTGAATATTCAAAAAAAAAACATATTTTTCTCACTTCCATCTAAAATGGGAGTTAGTAAACGGGTGGTTAGCATGTATGACCACCGATTTCAGGGCCGTAGATTCAAATCTAGCCCAGGACATGGAATTTACTGTTTGTTTATGTTATCGCTGATATATGCTGATATGAGATGGCTAAAATTAAAAAAATACATTTGGCATAAGCTTTTCGCTATTTATTCGCAATTATTTCGATTGACTTTTGATTTATGAAATTTGAACGGATTAATACTATTGTCACGCTTTTTAAATAATATTTCGATCATAATAGACAGGTTGCCAACCTAAAATTGGATCATACCCGGAACATAAAGTTTTAGTTTATATCCTAAAAAGTTTAAATTTGCAATATGCACATTTTGACTTTAGATCACGCTGGATTTTCCACGCTAAAATGCAGTAGTTTTAGTGCATAACGTTGCTAAGAATCTCTTTCCTACGTTATTTTAAGCAAAAATAAAAATTCAGTATAATCATGCGATACGCGAAAAGCTTCACGAGCCCTTAAATAAATGTGTTCATCGTGTTTACTCCTGATTCGATTTTACACGTGCGAATGTTTGCGAACAGAACACGCTTGAAGGCAAATAACTACGAAAGAACAGAAGTATTCATTTGCGGAAGAAATTAATAAGCCTGATTTTTAAAATGCCTACGAAAATCAGCGAACACGGAGGGAAAAAAAATTCACGGCACAGTGTTTTTAAGAGGAAAAAATCACAAAAACGACCTTTTCTTTATATTTTATCCCGTGACACGGCAACATTTCCCTTGTTAATGCAGAAATACTTGCACCTGCAGCAGCCGAGCCATTGTTCCGTGTTTAAAAAGCGGATTTCTCCAAACTGCGGGTTTATTTTCCGCTCACCCAAGCATCATTACCTCTCTTCCGTAACCAATGGTGCCATTCCATTTTCACACACACACACACACACATATAGTAAACTTTCATTAATGCACACCCGGTTTATTCAAAATACTCGTGTACACGAAGTCAAAATCATTTCACTGCAAAAACATAGGTATTTCGAAATAATCATATTTAATCCATAAAACGCAATTTAAACGATAAAGGATGGGTATTCTTAACTCGTTCCCTGTCCCCACGTGATTCATGGGACCTAATACATAGCAAGTAATTTAATCACATGTGATATATTTCTCTAAATACTAGTGTGTCCGATAACAATATGGGACTTCTGGTATACTGCAAGTAATATGTAAGGAGCTTTTCTGAAGTGTTGCGAGCGCAATATCATCATGTTATTAATCACATTTTGTCGTCAAAACGGTTATAATCAAACGCAACGCAAATATCGTGAATATATCTAAAGTTTGTGCGGGCGTGGAAGAAAGTTTTTCATTTCAACCTCACAATGTTAAGGAAAATGGTGAATTAGTTTTGGCATATTCTTTTTTACTATAATACAGTGAAATCACGATTTAACGTTCCCGCATTTTGTGAAAACCCGTATGTAATGAATATTTTTTCAGGTTCCGACCTACATTGGGGTAATTTAGCATAACCTCCATTTAATGAAAACCTCAATTTAGGGTAAGAAGAATCACTCCACCAGAGATTCGTTAAATAGGGGTTTTACGTTTATACCTCTTTATTACAAACTTCTGTATTACAAAGCAGGACATTTATAAGCCCCTAGGGAGTTTTTATTAACGAGGCTATACCGTGTTCATATGCGTCCCTTCCGCGCATGTTCCTTCTCCGGGGTCGGTACGCGAGACGAAGCAGCCATACAATGGCATTACCTTCTCCTCCGCCCCTCTCGCTGATTCTGTAGAATCGCAACTGCGGAGCCGAGCTTTCCGTCTCTCCCGCAATGACGCCGCACACATGGCGCTCACACCAAGAAACCCCCTTTCTCTCCCCTCCAACACACTCCTCTCGTATAAGTCAAACCCCTACCCACCTTTCCCCTCTCTCGCCTCTATCCTCCCTCCCTCACCTGGCCTCCTCGTTAGGTACGGTGGTGGGCAAAGGACCACCGCCGTGTGGACGGCAGGGAGGAGGAAAGAGCCATTAGAATCGGCACTGGGAGGAGGAAGCGATAAGGGAGGTGGCGGTGACGTCTGCAGTGACGTCATTCCCGAACCCATTCCCGTCATCTCGGGATGCGGAAGAGGGAAGGGAGGAGAGATTTTCTATGGATCTGAATCTTCCATCTTTCTCTCCTCTTCGCCCTCGTCCTTTGCCTTTGCTTTTCTTCTACATCCCCTCCTATTCCACTTTCGCTGTTCCTCATCTTTCTCTCAAATACTCTTTTTAAACCTTTCTGCATACGAGAAATCCTGCCTTTTTCCTCTTTCGCACCATCATGAAATTTCCTCTTTGCACCTTTCTGCTGACCAACATCCTCTTAACCTCCTTACCTCTCTCTCTCTCTCTCTCACTTCTCTTTAACTCTTCTGTCTCCTTTCCTTCTCCTTCCCTTTCCTACCCCATTCTCTTCTCTTTCAGTCATCTTTCTCACTCCTCTCTCCCCTCTCTCTCTCTATCCTCTCCACACCCTCCTTTCTCTCGCCCTCCTCTCTCTCTCTCGCCCTCCTCTCTCTCTCGCCCTCCTCTATCTCTCCCTTCGTTCTCTCCTACCATTCTCTCTCCCTCACTCCTTCTCTCTCTCACTTTTCCTCTCTCTCTCTCTCTCGTCCTCCTCCATATCCTTCCTCTCTCACTTCTGTCTCTCTTCGTAAAGAATAGGCTAATGCGGGCTCTGGGTTTTCTCCCTCCCTTGTGAGTGTTTTTGGTGTGTAAAGAGTCATAGCTATAATAATCCAAGAGGTTTATTAGCCAGAAATTCCACACAAACAAACAAATCCCTTCTATCTCCCCTCTATCCCTCCTCTCTCTCCTTCCTTTCTCTCCTTCCTCTCCCTCTCCTTCCTCTTTCTCTCTTTTTCTCCACCCTTGGTCTCTCCACTCCGGCACAGTCGACTTTGGTCGCTGTCGAAGGAACGTCGCCTTTGAAGATGCCCACTTAGTGGGCGAAATGCATCGGGCTATTACTACTTGTTTTTTGGCTGGAGTTTTTAACTTTCATTCAACTATTTCCTATATCTACATTTTTTATTAATAGTCAATTTTTAATCAATTTGTGCAACAATTCTTCGCCCTCGTATAAATCAGGGGTGGGAAAACTTTTTTACGAAGCGGGTCAGATTATTAGTCGCGGGTGCGTAGGCGGGCAGCATTAATATACGCAAATGTTTCAGTGGCCGCATTAGGTTTCACATCGGAAGTTACTTAAAAAACTACGAAATATTTTATAAATAAAAATCAATTATTAAATATATTTTAGCGCCATAGCTTCATTAGAAAAGGTTTTCCGGTCATTACTTTAGCCAAGAAATGTGAATTCACCCGGATTACTATCCACGGTTCATTTTCATAATGACAACGCGGGCCGCACAAAATGCCGTAGTTTGCCCACCACTGGTATAGATAGACAAATTTATTCCTCTCGTTTTGAATAGTGTTAACCGTACTCACCTAAAATAAACTAATAAAAGTGTTTATTATCAAACCCTTCTTTTTTAATCTCTCAATATATAGAAACTCTCATAATGGGGGTGCTCATCCTTTCTACAGTCAATGAAAATAATTTGAAACCGGCATTTATTCTTACTATATCACCGACATTTAAAAAAAATGATTAAGAAATTTCTTCCATCATGATATCCAGGCTCGTAGGTTTATTATTCACATCTCATTTTCTCTTCCTTTACACGCATTTCCTTTCCTCCTCCTACTCCATCCCCTTTAATCCTTCCCTCTTCCTAACTTGGTTGCTCAACTCAAAATCCCTTTTATTCATAAACTCCTTACGTTCAAATCCCTTCATCTTTTTCTCCTCAGAACTCCTTCTTTATGCCTTTATCCTGCAAATGCCTCCACAAAACTTCTTCTTTCTCCCTTCTCTCTCTAACCTACTAACTGGAACTATCCCGTCATTTGTCCATACCCTATCTCGGCCGTTCTTCCCCCTCTATCTTTCAACAACCTTAATATATCTTGCTATTTTCCATCCTTATTCTGGTTATAACAAAACCTTTACCACACCCGCTTTCTCTACTTTTGTATTCCTGCTGGTATACGATCTCTATGCACTATATAGCCATTTTTAAAATGGGATCAGCATAACAGAAATAGATTGCTTAACCCTTATGCTACCTAATACGACTCTAGTTGAAAGACACGTTCATCTAACACAGAGTTAAATTCAATTCATTACCTATAAATATAAGATCTCTAAAACTATTTGCGTCTATGATTAACGAGCTTGGAAAAGGGAACGTAAATTTATTGATGTTTACTAATTTAGATACCTATCAATCGATAATATACTGGAAGTCATTTCCTTACCAAATAAAATAATTTTGATTTGATTAATTTTATGATTAATCATACACTTATCCAAAATTTGAATCAATTTGTTTTTCAGTCATGTAAACTTCATAGTCACGTCATTTTAATAAATAAAAATAGGTAATAATGTAATTTCCATTTTCAATGAGAATGGAGATATTGAGTTTAAAACTGTTTAGCTTCCAGAGAATTGACGAACTTTATTAGCGCGTTATTTTTAAACGGAAAGACGCCAATAAATAACGCTGTAATTATAATTTTGCAAGATATTGATCAAACTTGCGGTAGGTGTGATACGGCCTAGCTTTGCTATTGTTTAGTTATGGGTCATATTTTGTGACTTAAATGGAAGAAGCTGTGATTGATAGGCAAATATAAATTTGCGGAACATGCCCGTATTACGCGCTATTATAATAATATCATCATCATCAGCCGTTTTAATCAATAGAGAGACGAGAGCCGCCCCCAGACACCTCCAGGTTTTTCCTGTCAACTGCCTCCCTCCTCCAATTAGGCCCTAAGAACTTCACAAGTTCTCTGTCCCATCTGTCTTTCGGCCTCTTTATGATTTTTAGGATATATTCGATGACATTATAGGCCCAACGCTGATCATTTTTTCTAGCAATATTATCCACTCACTGCCCCTTTAGGGCTTTTATTCTTTTAATTACGCCACATACTCTCGTCTTTTATATTCCTTTTGCGGTCTCTCTTCGCGTGATCCCTAGCATACATCTCTCCATGCCCCTCTCCGATATTTGTAAGCGCTGGGCTATATTGGCATTCATGGCCCATGTTTCACATTCCTACGTTAGAACGGGCAGAACATATTGCTCTTGCAATCTTCTTTTTAGTTAGACTGAGATATTTAGTTTGAAGATATTTACATTTCGTTCGATCGCACTCCTTCCCTTCTTCACTCTCCTGTTGATATCTCCAGAAAGTGATCCATCCGTAGCGTTAAGCTAACCCAAGGGTGGTGGTGGTGACCTCCTCTAATACTGCTCCTTTGCTACATTTCTTCTCAGGGATAGTGAAGGACTTCTGCATGACTTTTGTTTTATTATGATTTATTTTTAGCCCATCTTTTCAGCTAGCTCGTTCCAATTCCGCCTTTCCTCTACAGAGCTCCTCTGGGCTCCATGCAAATAATATGATGCCATCGGTAAAGTGCAGGTGACTCAGACAATCCCCATTTACCTTCATACATTTTTCTTCCCAGTCTAGCGTTTTCAACCCATCCTCTAATTCTGCCATGAATACCGACCTTAGGAGGCATGCTGACTACTGGCATAACTCACTTTTCAGTCTTAAAAGAACTGAGGCAATTGGAAGGGATTATATATATCACATTCACTGTTGGATCCAGAAGGACATCGCATCCTAAAAATGACGCGCTTAAATACTCTTGGAATGAAATCATCCCGGCATTGCTTTCTGAGCGGAAGTTTCGAGATGGTGGCTGCCTTCGCGGAACCGGCCCCCTGATACGCAGGCATCTAGAACTTTCCTAATCCCGCCCGCCACAAAGCGGATATTTTGAGGTTTTTATGATCGCCTTTGTCGAGCCAACTCTGGCTGTTAGTGCGTGAGAAATCTTCAAGAACTTTCACAATCCCTCAGCTCCTTGCCAGCAGTCACGATCGGGCCGTTATTCGTTAATTGTGAAAAAAGGCTGATGTTTTGGTCAAATTACTTTATCGTGCTGCTGCGCAAAAGAGTGCCACACCTACACGTGTGGATGACTCAGCGATACAAGCTCTTTGCACGTGTTCCGGATGTAGTAATCTCGCGCCCATTAATAGAAATACGGCGAGGCCCGTGCGATCCACAGCCGAATGTACAGGGACGATATGACTCGGGCATTACCAATATATCCTAAGCTAAAAATGAAAGCGATGCAATGTTATAATGTTTCATAGTTTGGGAAATCAATTTATTAGTCGTTCATGTTTATGCACCTATCATTCTTCATTGCATTTAAATTGAAATATGCGTTCTTAATCGAATAATATTATACTTACGAAGTGATCATGAAGAATGCGTATTCGCTGTTTTTCAGTACTTGAAGAAATATATCCATGGTCTTCTTTTTTGTCATTAAGATACACCCAGCTTCAGAATTATTTTCGTTGACGGTGATGTGGCGTTTAAAATGCTTTTCTGTCCCCAGAAATGGAATCCACGTACTAAAATTACTGCGTTGAATTTTCGAGCGGACGTGAACACAAAACAATTTAAGTCATTTGAGAAAAAAATCTTTCGTAACCAAGTACAACCAAATTAATTGTTGCTGGATTCATAAAATTACTTACGTTAAATTGGATTTAGATAACTATATAGGAAGGGAAGAAGGGGAAGAGAGAGGGAGAGAGGGGGAGGGAGGGAGAGGGAGGGAGAGGGAGGGAGAGGGAGGGAGAGGGAGGGAGAGGGAGGGAGAGGGAGGGAGAGGGAGGAAGAGGGAGGAGGAGGGATGGAGAGGGAGGGAGAGGGAGGGAGAGGGAGGGAGAGGGAGGGAGAGGGAGGGAGAGGGAGGGAGAGGGAGGGAGAGGAGGGAGAGGGAGGGAGAGGGAGGGAGAGGGAGGGAGATGGAGGGAGAGGGAGTGAGAGGGAGGGAGAGGGAGGGAGAGGGAGGGATAGGGAGGGAGAGGGACGGAGAGGGACGGAGAGGAAGGGAGAGGGAGGGAGAGGGATGGAGATGGAGGGAGAGGGAGGGAGAGGGAGGGAGGAAGAGGGAGGGAGAGCGAGGGAGAGGGAGGGAGAGGAAGGGAGTGCAATAATTTGAATTTTATACTTTATTCATGCATACTCATCGTTTTTGACGGGCAATTACACTAGTCTGTAATATTTCATATATATGGACGGTTGTTACTGACTGGCTGACTGATGAAAACCTCCAGCTCAAGCCGCTGGACCTTAGGTCCCTGAAATTTTGCATAAAGCCTTTCATTGGGTTAAAATTAGCAAAAAAATTCTGAAAACACAAAATTTTAGATTTTTAAATGCCAAAAAAGTTTAGAATTTCTAAACAAAAATTCCCTATAAATCGAGAACAGTTTGACGTATCGTTTTGAATTTTTTTTAGTTCGGTAGAGCACAAAAAATAATAAATACCTAATTAAATGTATCCTTCTTTTTTTAATCATTTGTTTTATATTTTAATCCGAATATTTTTAAAAGGAGGCTGGAAGGGAAGAGCTGGCAGTACGGTTAATTATGGCATGGGACGGAGGTGAGAGGGTGGAAGGTACGTGCTGCTTAATGTAGAGCATACACGGTCAATTTATCTAAAACAGGGATGAAAATTGGGACGAGATGGAAAAAAATAAGACACATTTTCCTTCAAGAGATTAAGGAAAGCAGACGGACATGAAATTCTGAAAACGCGAGGGCAACTGAGCGAGCTATGCGAAATAACTGAACGGGAGTGATGATCAAAGTGCGAAGGGATCGATACCGAGGAATGAATAATTATTAATAATTACATATGCTGAAACTAAGATGTGAAACTAAGATACGTTCTTCATTTAAACACATTACAACTATTTATACGCTATAATATATTTTAACGGTAAACATTACCGCGAATGAGTTCATTATTCGGATGAATCTATCTATGGGTAAATTAGAAAGTCTTTTAACCCTTGTATTACCGGACTGTTTCACCCGTTTTCTACCAATAAAGGTACAAAATATACCCTATGAGAATTAATGTTCTTTTATATTTGTTAGGTGAAATTGAACCTCTAGTAGACCTAAAATTAATTTTCAAGCATAAAAACAGTGTATGATGTACTTGTACTTCATTAACAACTACATTTTTAGAAATATATTTTGATTAAAATTCGACTGAAAATTCCATTAAGCATACGTGGAAAATTTTTAAATATGTTGAACATGTTAAATAGGAAAACTAATCTTAATTTCATTCTTCGCATGTTATTTTTATCGATTTTGTGCAATAAAATTTCGGGGTACATTTTGGACCCCAATCGCTTTTTTATTTTTTCGACTAATCTGAAATGAAAATAAATCAATTCGCGATCATAGGAACGCTCCTAAATAAATTTTCGACAAATAAAAAAATCCGGAGCCAAGTGGAACGCAAATTAAGCAGATGATGAGCAAAATATATGTGTGGGGTCCAAAATGGAAGGGTTAAATATTGAAACCACTCCCCCTTCAGGAAACCAAATTTGCCGTCCATTCATGCCGAAAGCTTTCTTTTCTGATTCATCTATCGAAAAATCGGTTGCGTTTGCGTTATCATATTTCAAATTAAAGGTCTGAGAAACAAACACTTAATTGATAGAGAAATGAATATGGTGTTAAACGTGTCGTCTGCTAAGAGGGAACGGGGAAATGAGGCTCGATATAATTTTCTACTTTGAATGTATGCCAACAGGATGGGTTCCAGGAGATGAACACGGGTAGCGGGCGAATTCGCCTCGAGGAGCGAAGCACGGGTTTGACGCGCGTAGTGCGTAGGGTCGGAGCCCCAACTATTATATAAGGTGAAACCACGCTTTTTTCACATATTTCCAAGTTGCTCCCGCAGCGCCCGATACCCTGCATTGATGTGCAGTTCAACTATTTCTCCCTAGAGTAACAATTAATTTTAAATATTGGAAGCTATTTTTGCTACATACTGTCGTTAGTACGATTTAATGACACTTTTTCATATCAATTTAATTTGCTTGTATTTGAATTTGTACATTCACAGGTGTAAATTAAATGCTAGAATAAAGTATATGTAAAACTAAAAGTTATTAACTAAATAAAATTAAAAAGTAATATTTTTGAACGTGTACATTTCAAATGCACTAAAACACGTAATATAAATTTTGGAGTGCACCTAAACAAATCGATTGGTTATTTTATCTTCAATATTTTTAATCAGGTAGGACTCTTTTAACAACCATAAAGGAAAGGTTTTATGGCGCAGTTAGATTCTATCATTGCCATTGTTGAGCTCCATGAAACTTTTCTGCTAACCCTATCCAGATCCGAACTCCCTTATGGTTGTTGAAAGGGTCCTCCCTAATTACAAATTTTGGAGATGGGCTAATCATACGATTTGTTGACGTGTACACAAGCATTTATTTTACGCATTTTAGTTCATTTGAAAAGTTTATTTTTTATATTATTTTTATACGTAAGTGCATTTGTTGAATTTGTTTTCAGCCATAAGACGAGCTCGAAAATTCTCCACTTATTTATCCCCCTTTGTTTCCTTCCTTTCATTATTACAATTACCTCCTCAAGTACTTACTGCCTTCCCCATTTCACATCTTCTTCTTCTCGTTTTATTTTAAATCCTGTAATGTGAATATTTGCTACTTTAAAAAGGACATTCTTCGTTGAAACTAGACGTATATTTTTTCTTGACTTTGAAATAGTACCACTTTATATACTACTTCATTTAATTTTACATACGATGATCCATATTAAGGAGTTTCACAAAATGGTGGTCATTCAGTGGATTTAAACTAATCTAGTTGCTCGGGTTAGAGCAGTGCCGTTTTAACTTTTTCATAAGATTCCCTTGGATAGTTTGATCAAGTCCTTGGTACCACGGTCTCTTTTCGTTGTCTAATATACTTGCCTTCATGCACGCAAAATCAATTATGTGGTACCCCATTGTAGACCATCTGGTACCACTTGTGGCACTGGTACTACGTTTGGAATGGCCGTTGGTTATAGTAATAGGTCGACAAATGTTTCCTACTAAATATTCAGAAATTTTGTGGCTCGGAACCAGTGAATTCTGAGACCCATGCGTATTAAGAAGAATTATTAAAAAATACAGGGTGTTCGTGAAAATTTTTACCGCATTTCAAATTCAAGTACGATTTTTTGTTGTGAGACTTTCCATGTCACTATACTGACTCAACAGGGAATTATGGAGATCATATTATGGCTGAAATTTTCAAGAACAAGCATGTTAAAAAGTGCTTAACTCGGGAATCTCCAATAGCCATCAACATGGTTTTTCATAACCTTGTTGTGGCAAATGGAAATATCTGAGATAAGTACTTTTTTAAGTGCTTGTTCTTGAACACTGTGCTAATGCCTATTTATTAATATCATAACGGAGAAGGTGAGTTTTATTTTTGACAAGACAAACCTCATTATAACCGAGAGGTCCTTGTTTGAACGACACCGACGGAGGAAGATGAATTACGTGGTTCGGTCGGTAATATATTCCCTTCGTTTTTTCAGATCTTTCCTCTCTTACTAAATTACATTTGGTTAATTAAAAAAAAATATAACTTGTTTGTTTACGTACAATCCGGACATTTATACCAGATTTTACACTCACAAAATGATGACGTGACTTATATGCAAGGGAAAAAATTATTCTAAAATGTGAGAGAATCGTAAAATTTCACTAGAACGCCGCTAAATGGCTCTCACTATTCAATATACAGTACGTGAAATATAAAAACATAATATCTTATGTCCTATAACAACCACACATCCCGCGTTTTTAACGCGCTGCGTGTTTGGCTAAACATTTGAATCTGTCTCTTTATACTGAATTAATTAATTAATTCTCGCGATATTGCTGATGTGTCACAGATAATTTTCCTAAATAGTTAATTATTATAAATAATAATATTTACAAATATTTTTGGACATTCATTGATGTTTATTAGTGGTTTTTAATTAGCCAGAATGTTTTGGACCCAATCGCGATATATTTCTCCTTTTACTTATGTGCAGAAACGGCTTACATGCGAGTAAATATGGTTTGCGATCCATCTACAATTACGGATCTCAAAGAGAATATCTCCAACTATTTCGAACAAATCATTGTTGTAAAAATTTTCGCATTATGTCGACCTCATCATTCGATATGTGCAGTTTGTATTTCACATAATAGCCTTCAGTTATAAAACTGTGTTACATATGTGTATATTTAACGTAGACACCTTGTATATAAATAAAATGTACACTTTTCACTCTCAATAGGGAAATTTATGCATGATTCTCATCATATTTTAATGGATATAAGACCAATTATATGATATCCAAGAAAATCGCAAAGATCATCTTCTGCGAAAGCTAGCTGAAAATATAAAAACCGTTAAGGTTTTCCAGACCGATCTGTCAAGAAAAATATTTTTTAAATATCTAAAATTCTGAAGAGACTTGTACAGAGAGATAAAAAAGGGATTATCTATGTAAAGATATGTTGCCATAAAATGTTGAGGGATCTGGGAGCGCTTTTAACTACGACTTGTCATTCCTTCGGATTGCTAGTAAAAACATAGAACTAGCAAAAATACAAAATAAAATGGATTTGTAAACTAAATGTACAGAAAGGGGATTTTATATTCATAAGTGCATTTTAACTGGTTCTACGAGCTGTTGCATGAAGCGGATAATAAGCAAATAATGGAAAATTAATTGGCAGAAAATGGATAAAACTGAATGAAATTTGCTACTACGTTAATTTGGTTAAATCAAAAGGTAATATTAGAAATAGGATATATCATTAATAAGTTCAGGATTCACTTTGTGGAATTAACTGATCATACTAATAAAAACCAACTATGATTAAAATTTCCCAATCATATTAATCGCTTGTCGCTTGTAATAAATTTATTATCTGATTTACAATAACCATTTATAATTACATCTTCGTTGAAATTATATTATCGTCTTTATATAATCGTATGTATATAAACATAAAAAGTGATAAAATATTTGTGGATTCATTTCTTAACTCCGCTGTCATGTTGGAATTAATTCATTAGAAAATTATATATCTCGTCTAATTGTTGAAAACACATTCTAAAATAAACGCTTAAGTATTGAAAATAGGAAAAGTTTCAATATTTTATAATTAAGTGCTTGTTCTGGAATTATGTTGCATTTAGATAAAATATCTAATTTTCTCTTTCCATGATGAAATGTTTTCTAGTAAACAAATAATAAATTCTCTTCTTTAAAGCATTAGAAAGTATGCACCAAACTTTTAAAGAATACATTATTCATATTCGGTATCAGTTTATCAGATTCCTTTTTGCGATTCAAAATATGTGGAACGCACTCGTTACATGCGATAAAATTTCTCCGAAGCAAGACCACCGAATAAATGTCTAGCTTTAAAGCTATAATGTGAAATATTCAAAGTCGTTAAATTTAAATATAAATTTATATGTTCAGAAACAGAAATAAATAAAATACTAAAATTTCTATTGAAGGAATTATCCTTTTGGTATCTCGGACTCGCCTTAGCTGAGAAAAACAGTCAACATAAAATTGCGTAAAAGAATTATCTATTTTAATGTGCCCATAACCGATGAAAATTTCTCTTCTCTCATTTTCCATTTACTCTGTAAAACACAAATCCTTTCTTTTTATGAGGAAAGATTAGAAATTACCTCAATCCAAAAGCTCTTAAACGTCTTATCCAGACGCAATTACCAAACCATTTCTGCGATGATAATCTGTTTAATTGTCTTCGCTTCCCCTTCAGGCATAACCGCCGCTATTTAATTAATTATTGTGATGCAGATCATTAAGAAACAGAAACTAAAGAGTGAGAACCTCTCAGTATCCGATTAATCAGTGAAACATACCTAACCGCGAGCTTCTGTTGCCATTTTCATCAAGCTGCTAATACTTGCCCTTACCGTTGCATTATGAGCAAATAATTGAGCAAGTTCAAATTGTGTCGGAAAATGATTATTTTTTCTATTGAATCTTTAACAGAATACTCGGAAAGAAAAGTAACTTCAACACTCGAATCAATTTCAACTTTGCATCTTCCGCCAAAATTTCTTCTTCCATTGATAGAATCTTCTTTGATGTCCTCTATACAACTTATCATATTTTTACAGACAGATTTCAAACTGATTAATACTCTATTTCAAAAATGTTTCACACAGTCATTTCTTCTCATTAAAATGAAATTGATCAAAATCTCCTAATTTCTGTATTCGGTGACGATGATCGTTTCTCATTTGCCAATTCCTCCTGATTTCGTTTCAAACTACTTATGTGCAGCCAGAATAGTAGTTATTCGTCTCATTTTGCATGGAAAAACGCACCCAATTCAACCTTGTTAGTAATTGAGAGAGATTGGGCGCAGTGGATGAAGGAAAAAGAGTCGCGGTTGAATCTGAGGTCAATAAGGTATGTTCATAGAAACTGTTATTGTCCAGCCTACTCCCCTTTATTCCCAAAAAATTCACGATTTTCTGACAATGGATAAAGGCTCCATAGACTAATTAGCTGTATATTGCTTTTGTTGGATGATTTACGGTACTTAAGGAGAGTGCGTATTCGCTATATTTCATGCTAACTAGGTTTATCTTCGCTGCATTCTTTATCCTTTGTTAGTGATGGGTCATGTAAATTTTCGAAGAATCATGAAAGCAAGAATGTTTTCTTTATGGAAAGATAGAGGAATCACACGCTAATCATTAGCCAAGAACTACAAAAGCTGCCCATAAGTTTACGGGAATTTGTAGGAAATTAAATATTAAAGTTTAATTTAATTTTTTATCGGTTATTATTTTGTAGGGTGGTTTTGTGCTGTTTGTGTGTTTCAATATCCTTTATTTTGATGAGATTTAAAGGTGCACCTTGAAGTTTAGTGTGATCATCGTAATATAAAGTGCAACTTCACAAACGTCGCTGAAATTATGTTAATCAAATATCATCTACAAAGGCAAGTTGAGAATTCTATATTTACAAAAATTCCATTCTTGGAATAGATGTGGTACTGCATAAATTTCATAAGTTTATCCCTTCGAAATATGCCAGGAATTTTTGGGGGACCTAGTTGAAATTTCCCAAATCATTGTATTTTCGATCGTACACCTTTGAATATTTTTGCTTTCTATCTAAACTTCATCAGACACTTTTTTCTTCCAATTATCTCTAATTTTGCTGAGTATGCCTCACAAATGAGTAAAACTTCGACGCATCATTCTTGTGTCAGCTGCGACGCTCGTTCTTTTGAAGGGTTTCATTTATTTGAAAGATTTATATTTTAGCATTTCGATTATGAAGTTCCTCAAGTTTCTATAACGTATTAGTGCAATAAAAAATCCATTTCCTACGTCTTTGAGAATCATCTAAATTTCATCAATAATCGAAGAGGAAAACAAAAGAAAATTTAGATCGAGGGTAATAAAACATTTTACACGCCTTGCTAAATTTTTCTATAAAGTCATGAAAAAAATGCACGGGTTTACTACAGCTGTATATGAAGTAGAGATTACATAGACGATATATATATACACACATTAACTTCTACTATTATTAGAGGGAAATAAATTGCTCGATGATATTGTTTAGAGATACAAAAAAATAGCATTAGTGATCCTTAGTTCAGCGTTCAAATGATTGCATAAAGAAACTGAACCCTTGGAAAACAGCAATTTAGTTAGAAGCTCAGCATAAACCAAGAATGTAAAATATACTGCCCATAACATTCGCCTTACTCAAGCACATAGAGGCGTAAAAACAATAGAGTAAGCAATATGTTTGAAAGATTGGCTAATGGAGTAAGCAAAGTATAGGGAACCAATAGAGGTAAAAGCATCATCAGTAAATATTTTCAGAAAAACCTTCACAACATAATCAAAAGATTGGAAGCGAGAGGAAAGAGAAAGATTAAAAGACCATAAAGAGCACGATGTTTAAATATTTACAGTAAATTACACGTGTATTACGCTTGTGCTACTATCTTAAAATCGCCGACAAAAAGGATAATCAAATTAAAATTCTCTTTTCCAAGTCCAAGTAGTGCATTATAACAACATTTACTCATGAAAATATCCATTATAGATAAATTCTCGCAAATTCTTGAAAGTCCTATTATCTAAAATGTGACCCAAGGGATAAATGAGTGAGCGTATTTGGAAAGACAGATTTTTTTCATACTTACTCCCTTCAAACTAGGGTGCTATCTTATTTCATATAAGTGCACACTTTAATAAAATTATATTATGGATGGAAAGTTTACTTCAACCTCCTTAAAATATGGCGCTTATATAAAAATACAAAAGATAACTTCGTGGCTATCTAAAATGTTACAACTGAAACTTAAGCGTAATAAATTGAAAGAAAAAAAGATATCCACTCTTACTTTTAATTAAGTAACAAATATTGAACGATTTAAATTATCATCGATTGAAAAATTGATCGAAGTGAGGCAAATTTTCCTCGAAGGAGTAAAATTCAACGGATTTTGAGATTTTATGGGCCTCGCACATGCGTAACAATAGGAAATAACGTGAACTGTTTACTTCGTAAAAAATTAGGAAAACGGGGAAATCGATGCTTGCACAACAGCTCTTTAAACTGTCTGACGTCATGCTAAATACTTCGACCCCTTTCCGCTGCAAAAGTGGGTCACGAAATTCATTTGAATGGCTATCCAAAACAATTGAGGTGGCGGCTGCGGAACGCTTGGTTGACCACTTTACCCGATTCTACTCTGTCTGTAAAAGCCCGTTGCTCGAGGAATTTCACCCAAGAAAACAGGAGGGTAAGAAAGCAGTAGAAGAAAGCACGAAACTAAATGGATATATACACTCTCTCACATAAATGGCAGGCGCGCTCAGTCCTACCTACCTACACCCCCTCCCCACCATTATCCTTTCGTTTCCTGAGCATGACATCGGTTCGCGAGTTTCTTCCTCCTCCGGACACTTCAGAAAAATGATGAGCAGTGCTTTGAAGTTAGAGGGTCGAGTTGAAAGTGCCTCGAAGTTTTTAGTGTTATCGGCTCTTGGAGCGGAATGGTTCTCTCAAACTAGTTTATCAAAGCCTCCTCTATCGCATTATTGTATTCTAATTTAGGAAATGTCGGAGTTAATGGTTCGTAAAAACTTTTCAATTATAGATTATTTTTCAGTGGAGAAAACATTATTTTTCTGAGATTAAGAAATCGTCAATGCTTTCAAGCAGTGGAAGCTTTCATAAATGGTGTATATTATGTATTATATAATCCGTATTTCCTGTTTCATCTATTACACAATATTCATTGTTGTAGTGACATTGACATTGGGTCTATAGCCTAATTGCATATATATAAATAAAATATCTATTATAAATAGCTGCTTTGTACGGAGGATATATTTATAGGATATAGATATGTATATCTCGGGACGAAAAACATTATATGGATAAAAGAATAAGGTTTCCTATTTTTTAAGACTAAATTTAAATCGGTGCCGAATTGACGAAGAAATGTTTTTAATCGGAAAAAACAGATGCTCAACAATAACTTCAGCTACCATAGCAACCAGGACAAAGCTTTTCAATGTGAATTGGCAATTCTTATTATAACCTGAGAGATGCCCGTTGAAATTCAACCGGAAAGGTATTTGTGAAACAAAAAATTAACATAAATATGCCTTGACTTTCTTTGGATGGAAAGAAAACAAACTTTCGTTCTTTTAGGCGTTCGTTGTTTCAAGTTTCGAACTCCTACAATGATTCTAAGTACCTAACTTTAATATAGGAATGACTAATGTTCTACATTTAAATGTACTCCTTCTCGTAAATAAAAACTTCATAGTTTTTTCATTAAAATGGGTTAGATCCAAAGATCATAGGTGAATTCTTTCTAATTTAGATCCCAAAACGAATAAAATCCTGCAAGTCAAAAATTCGATTTTTACGTGTTATCATATGGGAAATGGAATTGCCTACCTTGGAGTCGAACATAGGACATTTTTCGAGATTTATTTGTCATCATCTTACAATATGTGAGTCTATCATTCATGCCAAATATCAAAAATGAATCTTGTTTCATTATTGAGTTATTCGCATTTTTATAGCGTGGCAGAGGGAGCCACAAAGGGCAAAGGGACAGAAGTAGCCTGTTATTATTGTTAGATAGCATCGCTTTAATGCTTTTTAATAGGGACATTCTTATTATCCCATTGATTTCAACCAAAGGCCTATACATATGATGACGTCATAATTTTAAAACGCGATATATATTATTAAATAAAATAACGTTATTCCTTTCAATTATGGGGGTTGATGAACTGTATATATAAATAGCTTTAATTTAGTGCTTCAAAAGAGAATCAGTGGATTGTATTATAATGCCATTGATTTAAAACTACGCCGTAAACTTATAACTACGTCAAAATCCAAAAACAGGAAATATTAGAGAATTGTGAAAAAAGTAATGTCGTGTTGGAGCTGAAATTTTAGAGCTTAGTGCATATACCCAAATATTCATTATATATATATATATATATATATATATATTATTAAATAAAATAACGTTATTCCTTTCAATTATGGGGGTTGATGAACTGTATATATAAATAGCTTTAATTTAGTGCTTCAAAAGAGAATCAGTGGATTGTATTATAATGCCATTGATTTAAAACTACGCCGTAAACTTATAACTACGTCAAAATCCAAAAACAGGAAATATTAGAGAATTGTGAAAAAAGTAATGTCGTGTTGGAGCTGAAATTTTAGAGCTTAGTGCATATACCCAAATATTCATTTGAAAATCTCGATGAATATGTTGTTGCGGTCGTTAAAATTTTTTAAAATTTAAACAAATAGATAAATATTATTTCACTTCTAGATAAGCTGCAACTTTAAAATTTGGTAGAAATGTGTGGCTTTGGTACCCTACCGTGGAAAAAGTATAGTATTCTTAAAATTGCAAATTTTAGGGATTGTTTTACCCTATTATTTTTACATAAGGAAAGAACGAAAATTGGCGTGGAGGTGAAACCTTTAGAATTAAAAAAATATTTCCAATGATGAAATATCTCTCTGAAAAATGAATGTTTGTTCAAGGTGAGATGAAATGCTTGCAGAATGCAATCACCCTTTACTAGTATAATAATATATAGGATAGTCCAATAAAAGAGGACTAATTTCCTACATTCCGAATAACCTTTTTTTTCTGAATAACGGGTATTAAAATAAGGGCAACATTATACGTTTTTGTATTTCATTAGATGTTTGGCATGCTATCATTTCGTAAAAATTCAGTCCATTTTTCTCCGATAAGAAAATTATAATATTTGGATGTACAAGTATCTAAATACTTAAATCATTAAGTATACTTGAATATGAGTAAATCACATTTATGCTATTCGGCTCTTTTTCCATCGCAATATAAGCACTATAACGATCCAATATTGATACAAATTTGTTTAAAACAAAAAAGATAAACAATTACCTCTTATAAGAAGAATATATGCGTAAACAATTTAAAGAAATATATTCCTTCATCGACTTATAATTTATATGGTATAAAAATCCATTTTCTGTTTATTTTGGATATTATTCCAGCGAGTGCATTAAAACATCATCTTATATGGTATATAATTAAATAAGAAGTAAATTTGCTGCAATCTGACAATTAAGTCTTTTTCGGCCTTATTCCAAGCAAAGTTTTAAAATAAGTGCAATTTAACGAGATTTCCATTAAATTGTCTATAATTAGATCACAAGCTTGTAGCCATAGCAATTAGCAACATTTCGGACTATAAATCTAATTAAAATAATGCTTCAATCCATCTGATTGCAAGTTTGAGCGACACGTTCTCGCCGCCTATGTTTCAGATTGGAAGAAAACCTCTTTCATTTCATCACCTCGTCTCAATTTATTTTTGAAGACGGAAAAACCCACGGGAACGCACGATAAAGTTTATTCCTTCTTTCGCAGTTTTATCGGTTTCGCATTTCAAGGAAGACATTTACTTCTCGCTTGGGAAGCGCATCCTCGAAATTCGTATTTTCCTTTATATTTCACTAAGATTTCCTCGAGCGTGCTTTTATAGTTTCCTTACGGCAAGATACGAATTATAGGAAGGGAATAAAGACGTAAAAGAAAAAAAGCGCATAATATCACATTTCTGTAGGATAGACACCCATTCCGTACCCGAAAAGAATTCACTCGGTTACGGTTTATTGTTTAAAATTCTGCTCGAATTCAATGCCTGACGGAGAGGATAGCTATTATGAATATTCCGAATCATCGCTGATTTCAGCTGTTAGGGAGAAGTGTTTACGCCAGCTGTGGTGGGGGAAAAGGGGAGAGAAAAAGTTTGTGGCGCTTCGGGTGGGTATATGTACGGGAAAAAGAGGAAATGGGATGGGTTGAGGTAAGAGAGGAGGTGCGGAGAGGAAGTAGTTAACGGGAGGAGGAGATATGGTGGGTTTAGGGAGGAGGAGAGGGATAGATAGATATACGTCTTTATTTGGGTGAGATTGAGACTAGGCAGTCTCTTCATCCATCTAGAGAGGGAAGAGGAGAGGGCGTAGCTAAATGGAGGAGGACAGAGGGTGGGTATAGGGAGGAGGAGAGGGAGTGGATAGATGGAGGAGAAGAGGGGGTAGTTAGATGGATTAGGAGAGGGGATAGTTAGAGGGGGTGATGAGAGGGAGTGGATAGAGAATGTAGGGAAAGGGAAGGGGTAGAGAGAAGAAGGGAGGGTAGAGAGAGGAGGAGAGGGTAGAGAGAGGAGGGAGAGAAAAGGGGTAGAGAGATGAGGGGAGGGTAGAGAGAGGAGGCGGTCGTAGAGGAGGTGATTAGAGGGGGTATGTAAAGGGAAAAAGATAGAAGGTGGGCTGAGGATGGAGGAAACTCTGGGTAGAGGGTGGAGAGGAGGGTGGGTAGAGAAGGTTGGAGAGGGAATGGGTAGATAGAGGAGGAGAGGTGTGGGTAGAGGTTGGAGAGGAGGGTGAGTAGAGGAAAGAGGAGAGGTGTGAGTAAAGGGTTGAGGGGAGGGTTGGTAAAGGGAGGAGGGTGGGTAGAGAGAAGAAGAGAGGGGGTGGGTAGAGGGAGGAAGAGAGGGGGTGTGTGGAGGTAGGAAGAGAGGGGGTGGGTGGAGGGAGGAGGAGAGGGGGTGGGTAGAGGGAGGAAGAGAGGGGGTTGGTTGTGGGAAGAAGAGAGGTGGTGGGTAGAGGGAGGAGGAGAGGTGGCGGGTAGAGGGAGGATGAGAGGGGGTGGGTTGAGGGAGGCGTGCCTAAAAAGCGTTATGTGATATATCGAGTTATAAAGTTGGATGGTGTGGCAAGTGTTTCTACTCTCTAAAGCGATTCTGGGGTAAGAAATTGTAAATGAATTAAGATTTGTGTGCTTGGTATACAATGAAGTGCACATGACCACCACGATATTGCTATCAAATAAACGAGGACATGTACAACTGCAATTTCAACGAAAGAACTTTTCTGTTTACTGTGAAATGGCATTTTTTAGAGAAACATTTCTTTTATATCAACGGCATCAATAACAGTATTGAAAAATGAAAAATCGTCTTGGAGATTTTTTGACTTTATCATTTTAGTGACATTTGCAAGGGCCGTACAATTAAACTTAATGAGATATTTCTACTAGACCATTAAAAATTATACTTACAACTTACAAATTTAGGCTAGAAATAACTTCAATCTCTTTTTTATAAATGGCAGTGAAATTTTCAAAATTTACACCATCCTGATCTTTAACTCCAATGGTTGATTGAAAAATCTGAATGATAGGCTTGCCAGCTTAGAAATCAATATATTTATCACCATATTTTATTCAGAAAAGCGTTACTGTTCTGCGACATTAATGCCAAGCCGGAACATATTGGAATTCTTTCCTATTTTATCACAGCACAAATGTGTCTTTTTCGTTTATATTCGCCACATATACAGCATTCTTTGCTTGATAGTTTAAATCAGATGGGGATATTTGATCCGATCGCTCAAAATTAAACTTTGCCCGCAAAATAATCTCCCACCCACGTAAGATTATAAACTACTCCATTAGGAGGGAAAAGATCAATTCCATTTCCTCAAAGTTCAAAGGTTTCACGGTGGGTATCGTTATCTCTTCTCTAACTTCTCATGACTCGATTTTCCTCCGCGTATGGTTTGTGACAGTCTACGGAAAGTTGGCCATCACCCATACATTTTAGGCTAATTTCATTGTATTTCGTACCGAATCAAATTATTTTCATACCATAAATAATCTTGGAAAATTCTTTATTCATAAAACGATATATTGAACCATATGCACGTTCTGACATAAAAGTTTTCGTCAGTGGTATTGATTCAGTGTCAATTGTTACTTATAAATAAATATCGTCGATTTAAAATAGACTGAGCACTATAACTTGATCATGTTTTAGCTATTCCCGTTTGGGGAGTTGAAAATCCGTAACTTCTTCGGGGAAAAGATTTTTCCGACCAAGATGAAAAAACAACTCATGATCTTTCGCACAAACGTTGACGATATAAATGAAAAATAAAATAAAGAGAAGTCAAAAGTAGGCAAAAAACTTAGGAAACACCAGAAAATCAATCAACTTCATCGTAAAATGCTCAGATGCGTAGCCGTGAGTCAGTTTAAAAGCGCTCGGACGGAATTTTACGGTCCCTGTAAATGTTTGACGGCACGCGTTTCTGCCTCAACACCGGTTCAATGACACAAACGATCGTTCCTGTATCCGGCCGAATGTTAAGTGCATTACGCGAGATCAGAAATGTCGAGGAACATTTTCTCATCTTACGAGCAACGTTTATTGATTTCCCGAGTGTTTTCGGGGCTGAGCGTGGTTTTGGGAGTCGGAGAACAGAAAAAAATGCGAGTCTCGAATCTAACACCAAAATCACGGGCTCCGCACGCCATCGAAATACCGGATGCCATCCCATTACTTCACCGCCACTTCCTTGCTCCTTTATTTCTAATACCCAACGCGAGACTCATAAATCCCCTATTCGTCTTGAGAACCGGTCTTTTGTTTCCTCACCGCATATCGTGCATATCACCCACTTCTCTAGATTTCCCACCAAAATTCCATGAAGTGGTATCAGGAACCCTTGTGTTGGGTCTTTTGAAGAAGAATATTTGTTATACAGTTAAAGAGTATCCTATCAAAGGCTAGGGGATGCGGAATGAGACGGCTAGATCACTAGCCACTTAGGAAGTGCAGTGTAGTCGACGAAACACCCTGGAATTATAAATCATATAATGTGTTTATTTACCAGATATATGTAGCAAAGGGTAGATAAAATCTGATCAGACATGCACGATGTTTGAAATAAGCTTACAATAATATTATTTATGGATATCACTAGGTAAAATTGGAATTATTTTACTCCGAATATGAAATGAGATCAAATAAAAAGGATGTTGCGACTTTCCGTCACAGAAAATTCGTCACTGCGACATCTCGTCACAGATGACAATTGGTACCTGCGACATTTCGTCACACTTTCAAAATGGTAACTGCGAGAACTCGTCACACATTTCAATTCGTACCAGCAACATTTCGTCACAAAATATTTGGCACCAGCGACATTTCGTCACACATTAAAATTCGTATCAGGGACTTTTCGTCATTAAAAATAATTGGCAACTGCAACTTTAGGTCACAAAATTATTTTCATCACACATTACTTTCCTTCACACGTTACGTTTGTGAATTCTTTCTGGGAACATAGGCTTCATGGGTTTCAAAGTAATCGGAACGATACGTATGTTGGAAATTTATGTTTAATCGGAATGGGCAGGGGGAGGGTAGGAGGGGGTAGGGAGTTCTCCCCGGGAACATGGGTTTCATGGGTTCAGGTGATGATGCTACGATCGTAATGAAACCAATCGTGTTTAAATTAAAATTTGTGGAAACTAAAATCTTATTTTTTCATTGTGACAACCAACCTTTATGAGAAAATATATATTAACAGCTGATTCACTAACGGAATCTTGATGACTAAACCAAATTACGACCTTGCATATTGTTCACGAGTATATTGTTGTTGTTCTATTACACTGAAACTTAGTATATTTTCAATCTCAAATATCGTAAGCTGGTATTTATAAATCTAGATATTTTTGATTTCGTACAGTAATTCTTCCAAACGCGTCATTGACAAATATATTATTTCACGAATGTAGACAGCAAGTTCTGCTTCACCTCTTGAAATCCGAACAATATGCTGTTGCTTTTGCCGAGAAGCATTCTTAAAAAAAAAGAATTTGCGAGTTCAGCTTAAAGTCATTTATACATTCCTTGATGCCAATTATGGACTTATTAAGGAAAAACGTTAATGATATAATTATCGGAATAATTTTTTTGCCGTCAAAAAAGAACTATCTAATACTTTACTATCTATCATTTGATATATTTCATCACTGTACTAAATATTCTCTCACTTAGGATAAAATATATATAGAGAAAAATTAAACTTAATTATTCAGCGCTCGATCAACACTTTTATCTCAAATTCTGATAAAAATGTTTTTACAATAGGCAAAATATTTTACAACAAATTGCAAATAAATATTTATCCTTAATCCCTCTTAAGTTTTTAGTAACGATTGCTAATTTATGTGCAACTTTTTTAAACCATTATATATAAATTGATATTTACTAACCTATACTAACTACTAATTTACTAACAGAATATAGTCTCAAAAACCTCATAAGGGCTAAGAAACACGTATTCTCAAAATTACCCCAGGGCCTTGCGGTTACCTGATTGTCCAGATTAGAAGCGTGAGCTTTTCAAAAAGACGCATATTTGAGTGTAAGAAAATACCCTTCTTTCAGTCCCACTCTTAATGCAAGCCCAGAAAAGAAACGAAATTGTAGATAGAAAATAATACTGAGAAAAAAGTAAACAGAAACGACTTAAACATTTTAATTCAGAATAGGCTTTTGGACGAATACATTTCCATCTTGTTGGAAAATCGACGCTTATCGACGACTATTCATTTTCGTCGATTTTGAATATTTTTAACAATCGAAGTTTATCGGCGTTTTTCGATTTAAATCGAATCCTACCATGCCTACTAATATCTTATGTGAATGATACTTCACTAAATAAATGTTAATAATTGAATATTAGTATTACATATCTTGCCTTTATTAAAAAAAGATTATCTACAAACTACAAATACACTGCACATTAAAACAAAAGGCCTAAATGGACACTGGTCCATATTTCGACCACTCTGTTTGTTTGTACCTTGGAGGAAGGGATGATCCAAATAACAATATTTCACCCACCAGTACCTTATATTTAGAGTATTACACTATGAGGGTTAAAATTAGACCAAAAATTTAATTAGAACATATCAAACTTTCATTGATCGATTTGTCATCTGCCGATTCGAAATTTACGAATCGTTTTTCGCAATATCGAATTGAATAGAATTCTGAAATTCGATTCGAATCTAATATCGAAGCTTCGCAGGGCCCTAAAATGTAACGTTTGGCAAAATGTCGTAAGTACCATATGTCTCCTGTGACGAAATGTCTTAGGTGCCAAAAGCCGTTTGTGACGAAATGATGTCGTAGGTACCAAACGTCGTATGTGAAGAAACGTCGCAGGTGCCAATTGTCCCTATGACCAAATGTCTGTGACCAATTGTCGTAGTAACGAATTTTCTGTGACGAAAAGTCGCTAAACCATAAAAATTGCCAAATTTACTGAAATGTAAGAAGTGTTCTCCAGAAATTACGCAGGACGGCAGAACTATGGATTATTATTCAAGGAATGATGCTTGTATCATAGTTGTAATCAGTTTGAAAAATTGAAAATGTGAGTAGCACCTTCCAAGATTTTCGTGTTTCAGACAACGTAACGCGTGAAGTTACATCCAAGCTATGACAAGCTTTACTTCAATATATTTTTTGATAAATACGTATATATCATTCAAAATTTCTGATCCGTAGCAGAAACGTGTTATAAGAATTATTAATCTGAACTACACTAGGCCGAGAAATTCATAATAGTTACCTGTAATTACATTTGCAAGGATATAACTACAATTGTTTTTTTCTAAAACATAATGACTTGATAAAGGACGCGTTAACGTAATTTATTTTATATATAACTGCTTCTTAAACAGGATATAAAATAAAACAGAATATAAATGCTATGGTACTTTTAGAATGATTACAGAAGTGAAATGTGGTATGAGGAAAGATTGAATATAACCAACGGAAAAAATCCGATATCCTGAATATTTTCATTTTTAGGAGGGTGATTCTAACCCTGTTGTTTCATTTCCACACCGATTAAGAGAAGCACGGAAATTGGTGCAGGGATTCATAAAATTGCATTTTTAAATTTCTTAAATTTGAGATAGAAACTCAAAACATGTACAGATCTATAGCTGAATGTATGGCAATTACTATTTATGAAGAGTACATTCAAATGTTTGCCGAATTGGTGTAAATATTTGTTTTTCGTAAGAGAATAGGGGCACTTATAGCAATGAAAATATCAACTACCATAGCAACGAGTACCTACTGTGCTTTTAAATGTGAATTGTTAATACGTATTGTAGTAATAACGATTTAATGCTTTTAGTGGGAATCAGAGTACATATTATATTATAATTCCGTTGATTTTGGACTACAAATTAAGCTTATGTGAACGCCATAAATGTAACACACGAAATTTTAGCAAAACGTGAATTATTTTAATGTCTTGTTTCGTAAAGTTTTTGAGATATTCTTTCCAATTATTGAACGAAATAGACGAGAGAATTGAAATGAAAATGGACGAAGCTGTCGAAAAAGTAATATCATAAGATTCTATTACTAACGACGAACAAATATAATGACGTCATTGGTATTTTTCTATTTATTTACCCGGAAACTTACAAATATTTTAGTGTAACACATACTATTCTCTGTTAATGATGACTATTGTTATAGCTAATACAGAACGATCTGAGCCACGAAGCTATACGAAATATAGGAAACTTGAACGCGAGCCGATTGCTAAAGGTTTTGAAAATTCCAGATAGGTGCCTTAATTTCGCGAAAAACTAAAAATATTCTGAGAACCCCTTCATATACCCCTTTATATATATATATATATATATATATATATATATATATATATATATATATATATATATATATATATATATATATACAGTGGAAACCGCTTGACACGGAAGGTGGGGGACTATCGCAAACATTTCCTCTTAACCGAATTTCGTGCTAAACGAATTTCATGATAACCTTTTTTGAGACTGATTTGAGATATTGATATAAGCTCGTAAATTATTCTTGACATAACAAATATGCGATGGAAACAGCAAAGTAATTTGTTATAATAATGAAAACCTTATAATTTATTCATTACATATACAAACAAAAAAGTATTTTATTTCAATAATTTCTTAAAAACAATGTACAAATATTATGTATCAAGGTCGCTCAAGTAGTTCAATTGTCTACTTCTTAACAACAAATTCCGTAATTTTTTTCTGCCTAGCATTCATAATGATCTTTTTCCACATATTGTTCCAAATCATCGTGATCTAAGTTTTCAATCTCATTACATACGACACGCGACCGAAGATATCACACAATTCACTTTCAGTATATGTATTTACCCTAATTTTCGTAGTCAATTCAGTTTCATCCTGTCCAGAAAACCTATCTGCTGATGGCGAAGAGGAAAATCCAGCGTTGCGAAAACAATTTTTGATTGTTTTCGCTGTAACTGATCTCCAAGCGGCATGCAACAAATGCAAGGAATCCAAAAGATTCACGGGCTTAATTTCCTCATTTGATTCAATACTAGATAAATATTTCTGGAGTAATAACTTCCGATAGTGGAATTTTAGATTTTTTATAATACCCTGGTCACATGGCTGCAATACGCTTGTTGTATTAGGCGGCAGAAAGATCAGTTTAATTGATTTCAGCTTTTCCACTTCTGGATGAGCAGGGCTGTTGTCGATAATTAAAGCTATTTTGCGCTTCTGGCGTGAAAAGCGCTTGTCCAATGCCCTAACCCAGTCTGTAAAAATGTTTCCCGTCATCCAAGCTTTTATATTTGCAGTGTATTCCACGGGAAGCTTCTTTATATTCTTGAAGCAGCGAGGATTCAGAAATTTACCCACAACAAACATCGGGATTTTTTCAGAACCGTCTGAATTGCAAGTCGCCATTACCATAATGCGCTCTTTAGATTTTTTTCCACCAGAGCACTGCTCATTTAAAAAGCTAAAGTTTTTTCTGGGAGGCAGCGAAAAAAAATTCCGGTTTCGTCAGCATTAAAAATGTCCTTAGGCGCAAAGTCTGTTAATAATTTTGGCAAGGTAGAAGTTACACACTCTGACGTCATATCACGGGAGACGTCTCCCGACTCGCCGGAAACACACTTAATAATTATCTCATTCCTCACCTTGAACCGCTCCAACCGTCCAGGACTAGACTTAAATTCAATTCCCAATTCTGGTCCCAAAGCGTCAGCCTTCGCCATCAAAACAGGACCAGAAATTGGAGCATTCTGGGCTCTGGCTTGCTTAAACCAGATGATCAGCGCCGCTTCCAAATCCTCGTTCATTGCCGTGCGTAGACGCTTCCGTTCCGGTTCAAACATGCTTCTCTCAAACACAGATGTTATTTTATCACGATATTTTATAATTGTTGACAAAGTTGAAAAGGGAATTTCGAACTCTTTGCAGATGTCCGTTTTGGTTCTATCACCGTTATCAACCTCTTGTAGGAGCTGCATTTTCACTTTCAGCGGTATTGCTTTTTGCTTACGCACTTGACTAGCCATTTTTATGTCTTTTATCTTTTATAAAAATATAAAATCACAACTGAAAACGATCCCGAAAAAGAAAGAATAAGCTCACTGATTCGTTTCACATTCGCTAACCGTTCCACCCCGAAATTCAGAATAAACTGAGTAGAACTGTTCTGCATAGGGGTCTAGAGACGAGAGCAAGGGAGGAGTTTAGCGTATTGAAAGACGGGGAAAGGGAAGGTACAGTACAGATAACAATCTGCACCTCCAAATCCTTCCTTTCATTCGAAGATGGTAGTTCCCAGAATTTAGTTTATTGCTGCCAAGGAAATCTCTGTAGCAACCCTCTCAACGGGGGCGCGTGAGTTTCTCTGAGGTCTACTAATGATCATGCCTATTGAAAGAGAGAGGGAAGGAGGCGGTACAGCTGTGGTTGTGAGATTATTCATACTTCTATGTTAAGAAACGAGTGGGTCGTTTCGTGTTATCCAAAGAATTTGACGGGGATTTATTTTCAGGGGACCGAAATATTTTTTCGTGTTAACCGAAATTTCTTGTTAACCATTTCGCGTAAAACGAACTAATATACGTTGAAATGTATATGCACCGGTAGGGACCGAGCCTGCATTTCGTGTTAACCAATATTTCGCGTTATCCGTTTTCGTGGTAAGTGGTTTCCACTGTGTATATATATATATATATATAATATTTATTTATGTTTATATTTGTTTATGTTTATATTCATATTTATATTTATGGACTCCCCATGTCTCAAATGCTGTTAACGTGAAGATCGCCTTCGTTTATCATCAAGTTAAGATCTTGGTGTATAATGGATATCTATAAAACTTTCAGAATCGACTACATGTTTAATTAAAGGAAACCTAAAGCTAAAGGTAGATGTATAATAAATTCTGGCACAAAATCCAAACTCCCTTTTTAGCCTACTTTCCAAAAAATGGAAAGCAGTCTTATTAGATCGCTTAGCTGTCCGTGGTGAGTATGTGTCCCCCACAAACATTTCTTCATGAATGGACCGCTTTGTGTGAAACTTGGTGTAAGGCTAGTGCTCTCGGAGACTATCTCCGGGCCATTATTTATATTCCGTATTTACAGATCCCGAGTTTGATTCCAGGTGAGATCTTTCCCCATTTGATTTACATGGTATATATATCATCATCATAGGTAGTCTGTCCGTAGACAGGTCCGTGATTATTCTTGGTTAAACCTGGTTCTCCATATACTCCTATTTTCCGCTGACCTCTTTATATATTGATAACTCTCTTTCCCTTTCAAATCGTCTATCAGCTGAAACCTTTCCTACCTCTTTCCCTTTTCCCATCTAGTTTTCCTTCTAACACGTCTTTAATCATACTCTCTCTCCTCAGGTAATGTCCAACCCAGTTAGCCTTCCTCTTTCTGATAGTCTGTATAATCATTCGCTTCTCTCCTATTCTTCGTAACACTCCATCGTTTTTCATCCTATCTGTCCATTTTATCTTCAGCATTCTCCTCCAACTCCACATTTCAAAGCTTTCCAAGTATTTGATGTCATTTTTCCTTAGCGTCCATGTTTCTGCACCATACAATGCTATACTCCATACCTAGCATTTTATCAACTTCTTGCGGATATCTTTCCTTATATTCCCTGTAAGTAGTTCTTTCTCCTAAAAGCCGCTTTTGCTTTTCCTATTCTAGTTCTGATCTCATCCGTACATTTTGCCTCTCGTGTTATGATACATCCAAGGTATTTATATTCTGAAACTTGTTCTAATGGCTTTCCCCCAATAGTTATGTTAAGATTCTCTTCTTTACCCGATATTCGAATGACCTTGGATTTTTCTGTATTTATTTCCATACCGTATTTTCTACCTGTTATCACTAGTCTATTTATCATTTTTTGTAGCTCCTCTTCCTTTCTTGCTAGAAGTACTTGATCATCTGCGAATTTTACTGTTCTTATAATCCTTCCTCCAATTTTGAAATCCCCTGTGCCTTCTAAAGCTTCTTGCATTAGACTTTCTCCATATATATTGAATAGGGTTGGCGATAGGCAGCAGCCTTGTCTTACTCCTCTACCGATATTTATTCCGCAGGTTTCCACATTTTCAAACCTGACCTTTACAACTTGATTCTCATATAGATTCCTAATCAGTCTCCTGTCTTTCCAGTCTACACATATATCCTTTAATATCTTCATCAACTTTACCCAGTTTACTCTATCAAAGGCCTTCTGCCAGTCTACGAAACATGCGCAGATATCTTGACTGTATTCTATTGCTCTTTCTGATATGATTCTAACTACTCCTATAGCATCTCTAGTTCCTCGTCCTTTTCTGAAACCGAATTGATCTTCCGCTATTATTCCTTCTGCCTTTTTCTCCAGCCCTTTATTAAGAATCCTCGTGATGATCTTCGATGTGTGTGACAGAAGGCTTATAGTTCTGTAATCTTTACACTGCATTGCCTTTGGCTTCTTCTTTAGAGGGATCATTGTTACTTCTAGGAAATCCTGAGGCCACTTTCCCGTGTCGTAAATCTTATTAATTAATTTCGTGATCGCTTTTAGTCCTTCTGATCCTATGACTTTAAGTTTCTCAGCCGGTATTCCATCCCTGCCCGTGGATTTCCCCTTCTTTAGTTCCACTATCGCCTTTTCTACTTCGCTCTCCATAATACTTGGTCCTAAGTTGTCTTCTTCAATGTTTTCCTCCTTTTCCAGTTCTATTTTTGCCGCTCCTGCCTGTTTGCTGTATAATTCCTTAATGTATTCTTCCCATACCTGTGCTACATCCTTTGTTTCTGAGACTATCTTCCTATCCGTATTCATAATTCCTTTACCACAAATTCCATTAGACTTCTTATCTTCTAATTCCAGTGCACTAGCGTACATCATATCGTACCGTCCTAACTTCTCCATTTGTTCTATTTCACCACATATTCCTTTTATTCAATTTTCTCTAGCTTTATCTGTTACCCTTCTCAACTCATTATTTATACGCCTATAGTTGGTTCTACCTTCTTCACTGTTAACGTTTTTCCATTTTCGTCTCTCATCCATTTTCTCCAGCATTTCCTTCGTGATCCATGGTTTTCTGATTTTCTTCTCTTGTTTTCCAATCTCTTTATCCAAGGTATCCTTGATACTGGTTTTAATTTCATCCCATTCTATATCAACGGTCTTCGGTTTGTTTTCCAACTTTCTAAGGTTATCTTCCAACTTCATGCTGACTACATCCTGCCTTTCTTTCAGTTTTTCTAGGTCCCAGGTCTGTCTTACTCTTCTCATTTTTCTTATTTGTTTGAGCTTTGTACTCACGCCAAGTATTAGAAGGCTGTGATCTGAATCAATGCCTGCTCCTTGCAATGCCTTGGCGTTCTTTATGCTGTTCCTAAATCTTTGTTTTACAAGGATGTAATCTATTTGGCATTTCATTCTATCTCCTGGGATTTTCCATGTGTATAACCTTCGTTTATGATTTTTGAACCATGTATTAGTCACTACAAGGTCATTATTGATGCAGAATTCTACGAGTTTCTCCCCTCCTAGATTTCTCTTCCCAAGTCCGTATTGACGGACAACATTTTCTTCCTGTCCTTCTCCGACTATGCTGTTCCAATCTCCCATTATTATGCAGTTTACCTTTCCTCTTCCGCCTTCTTCGTAAATTTCATTAATTTGCTCATACATCTCATCTATTTCTTCATCGTCATGAGCTGACGTTGGCATATATACCTGGATTATCAGCATGTCCACTGGGACTGCTTTTAGCTTTATTGCCATCAGTCTATCTTTCGTTGCTATTATCTTTGTCACGCTTTTCATCATATCTTTCTTAAGTACCAGAGCTACTCCCCTTTCCCCACTATTTCCTCCAGAATAAACTACCGTGAACTCTTCCGAGTCGAACTGTCCTTCTCCCTCCTATCTAGTTTTGCTTAGCCCTATAATGTCAACTCTATTTCTTCTCATTTTTTCTTTCATGTTCTCTAGCTTTCCTGCCTTTCTCATAGTTCTTACGTTCCAAGTCCCTATTCGTAATTTACTTTCGACAAATGTTTTACCCGCCCGGAGATCCGATTGGGGGCTATTTTACCTCCGGATTGATTTACCTCGAGAGAACTCATATTGTCCAACCATAAAATCTTTACTAGGGATTGTAATGTGGTCGCCCTGATCACGCCTACAGCTGTATTGGATATAGACCCAGCCAACATCATTTGTTTTTGGCTCTATACCATACTGACAGTACTGCTGCCTACTGCCAGGCACTAATGATAGTTTTTTTTTTATAAAACCTCCATTCGAGGGATTTGAACCCCTGAACTTTGCAATAGAAAGCCAACACGCTAACTACTACACCACCAGTGCATATATATATATATATATATATATATATATATATATATACACCTATGATGATGATATATGAGGTGTGGCAATGAAGTTCCCGAACTGGCGCTGCAGCGCTGAAACCAAGTGGTGTAAAAATGAATTATTTACACATCTTATAACTCAAACTCTTGCTAACAGAGGGTAGTGAATCGTTTAGCTCTGTAACGGTTAGTTTCTGAGTATCAGTCAAGAGAATCAGTTGTGATTTTATCCGTTGTCACAATTTTGCCATGGAGCAACGAGTGAATATCAAGTTTTGTGTCCAACTCGGGAAACCAGCAACAGAAACTTACAAAATGTTAAAAGCAGCATATGGTGAAGAGTTTTTAAGTCGTACCAGTGTTTTTGAGTGGTTTAAACGATTTAAGGACGGACGTGAAGTTGTTGAAGAGAATCCAAGAAGCGTGCGTCCAACCTCTCGAATGCAGACACCGTCGCAAAGGCCCGTGAAATTGTTGCAAGAGATCGACGAATGACCCTCAGAATGATGGCAGAGGAACCAAACATTAATAAAGAAACATTCGTGATATTATTCACTAAGATTTAGGAAAGAAGTTCTGTGCAAAGTTCGTCCCACATAACCTCACGGATGAACAGATGCAGAGAAGAGTCGCATCGAGTGTGGACTTCGTTGAAAGTTGTGAAGGCAATCCAAGTTTTATCGACTGCATTATCACTGGCGACGAGTCATGGGTATTCCAGTACGACCCCGACACGAAACGAGAATGGCATGGACATCAAAATCGTCGCCAAGGCCCAAGAAGTTTCGTTTGAAGAAGTCCTCGGTCAAAACCAGGCAGATCACCATTTTCGACAAGCAGGGTGATCCACAAGGAATTGCTTCCTCAAGGACAGACAGTAAATAGTGCATTCTACGTTCAAGTCCTTCAGATGTTGGTAAGGCGTGTTTCCAGGGTGAGGCCGCAGTTTCTAGAAAAGGGAATTTGGATTCTTTTGCATGACAATGAACTTGCCCATTCTGCACTGGTTGTGAAGAGATTTCTGGCAAAACAGGGCATTGTAGAGATCGACCACCCACCGTACTCGCCTGACTTGGCACCCGCAGGCTTCTTTCTCTTTCCAAGGGTGAAAGCTGCTCTCAAGGGGAGAAGATTTGAGGATGTTGAAGAGTATTTTTCGGTGTATGTGTAAAAGGTGAGGAATGGGAAGGGAAGAAACAACCGGGGAAATCTTTTGATAAAACTTTCTATAATAATTTTTGTATGGAATGCACCAATGGTATTCGATTAAAAGGAATTCTTTTATTGAATATGTAACTATTTTTTAATAAAAAACTTTTAAAATGACTGGGATATTTGGAATATTTTAATAATAGGGAGTTTTAATGAACGCTTACATTAAACCGTTGCTTATTCAGAAATTTAGTTTCAGCAATTTCAATGATTTACTTATCAATCAATCAATTTACTTATCAATCATCGCTGATTTATTAATATCTTCTCCCTTGAATTAAGAACATGACTAAATTTCGAAACTAGCAAAAACATAAATGTTGCAAATGTTACAATAATTTCAAATTTTACTGCACTTTTCGTCCAATAAGATGGACCTACATTTTTTGAAAATTCTAAAAAAATATTTCAAAGCATGAATTGGCATCTTCGTTATAATTAAAACAAGCTATGAAAGTGTAGTGTATCACAAACAGGCGCGTTTCGTGCGATGGAGTATTTAAAACTGTACGATATAATTTGACCGAACACACTCCATAAAACAGCAAAAAACCACGACCTGTTTGTATCTTTGTCTATTAAAAATTTCTTCCCCCCCTTTAGTTGGTGCATCAATAAACATTACGTAATTTTAATTATTAATACAGCAAAACGATATATCGGTAATGATTCCAGGGAAATAGTCGATGTATATTTAATGATTTATTTTCTAATCAGTTTTAATCAACCAATCAATCGAAAATTATTTAAAACATACCTCACTTTAGTTCAGTAGTTGTAATATTTACTTTTATGTTCTTTATTCTCCGTAGATAACCCATTTCCTTCCGCTTACAAAACCTGCCATGCACGCGTAAGGAATTAAATGTATTTTGTAAATATTGCAGATATTATTTACTTCAGCAAACAATAAGATTATTTACGTTGACAACAATTAGGTAGCTATGCAAGACATTATCTGTTCAAAGCGAATTACATCTTTCTTGTTCAATTTTCTTTATAACGGCTACTCCTAAGATAACAATGTATAGGAAATGAAATACTCTACGTTACTAGTTCTACAAGACTGTTTTCAAATTATTTAATTTAACTAAACATTTTCGAGATATAACGGAAAGTTCATTTTCTGTCACCAGTCAAGTGGTACCCCTAATTGGCCTACGTGGTCCAATTTTGTGATTTTCTTTGACTGTAAGTCCTTAATATCAAATTTCATAAAAATCCATTCGGTAGAAGCCGAGAACGAACATGCGGACGGACGGACGGAAAAACCGACTCTAATGGGCGCTTATGCTGGAAGCGAAAAGCGCCTAAAACATATACTCTATTAACTCCCATACACTAACGAAACACACTAATGTGGTATTGCACTGCCAATACCATCTTATATACGATGATATAGGCGATGCAATACCACATCCGTTAGGTATAACGTCCGTCGGCATACCGTCCGTTGGCATACCGTCCGACCATCGGCTGTTTCGTAAGTTTAAATCGTTCATTTTGTGAAACAAATGAGGTATTCTGTCAGGTGTTTTTTCTTTTTCTCCACTTTTCTACAAAGTGTGGGCTTCTTCGCATCTTCTTCTTCGGTTGAATCATTTGCGTCAATAAAGTGATTTCGTACAGTGTAATCTATCAAGAGCAAAGGTCAATACTCCTCCAGCAAGCACTGAAACGTCCTAATCCGTTCCTCTGCGATAACCCTGATGGACGCCTTCGGACGATAAGACAGGTAATTTTCTGGAGAAATATTTTTGGAAAAAATTTACATCTTTTCAATCGGTATATGCTAAATATGGCATCGAAACTCCTATACAAAACTTCTTCAATTTTACCAGAAAATGTAATGAAAGAGTGCCAAATTTTAGTTGCTTTTCTCTCAAGAGTTTCTCATATTTAAAAATTCCTAATTCCACAATAATTGCCCAAAATTTCATTTTCGTCCTTTACTTGACCATTATTTTAAGTTTTCCGATTATATGAAGCGTTTGACGTCGTTGAAATTTCTATGTAATCAAATTAGTCCATTTTTTGTTATCTAATATATTATAACCGGTGTCTATGCTTGCGTCTGCGTGCGTCTCTGCCTGCCCACGTCTGAAGCCTTCCGGGATGAACGCAAATAATCCGGGAACGGTCAGCTCGATTTCGACAAATCTTTCACCTGAATACTTGGCCAGAACTCCTACAGGTTTTAAGTGGTTAGTCGTCCTCCGGAAAGGCATGGGTTCGATACCATGATAGTTTTCGTTATTTCATTTTATTAGCACGTAATCGGCTAGAATACGATGTGTAGACCTTTATTCTTTAACATTTTAAAATTTCTTACAATCGAGACTCTGACTCGAGATTTATACCATTTCGAGCCAAAAAAATTAGGGTTCTTATTCTTACCGCCGATTCTGTTGTTTAATTTGTTTCCTCATATTTCAAGTTTATATTCGATTTTCCTCGTATTTTCGACATTTCAAACAGCAGGTAGCTAGGGTAGCCGGCATTGTTCATCTCGGATTTTTGCATTGCTAGACTCGGGCTTCAAGTGTATTTGCACTAAGCTTGCAATAAAACGCATGAAGGACTAAAGCAGATTAATCCTCGTGTGACGTCACCTCCCAGTATAAACGCAAATAAATCAAGAACAATCGGCTCAATTTCGACAAATCTTTCGCCTGAATACTCGGCGCGAACTCTTGCAGGATTTAAACCGGTAGTTGTCTCCTGAAAAGGCATGGGTACGATATCAGGAAAGTTTTCGTTTTTGCATTTCATTATCACATAATCGGCTGGAATACGATGTGTATACCTTCTGTCTTGAACATTTTAAAATATCTTACGATCGAGACTTTGACCCGAGATTTACACAATTTCACGTAAAAAGAAATGATGATCCTTATTCTTACTTTAGATTCTGTTGTTTAATTTGTGTTTGCTCATATTTTAAGTGTATATTCGATTTTCTCCGATTTTTCAACATTTCAATTGTTTACCTCGGATTTTTGCATTATTAGACTCCGCTTTTAAGTGGATTCGCACTAAGCCTACAATGAAACATACTCATCAAGGACAATAACAGATTGAAAATTTATTTGAAAAGTGTCGTGTAAATATAAAACAAATGAAATACGAAGCGAAGGAAACAAACGATTCCAATGCATTGTAATAATGGACTTCTTAACATTTCAAATTGAATGATATTTCATGCATGCATTGAAAATATCGTTTCGTTTGCAAATTTTATGGTGCAGTTTAAGCAAATTACTATATTGATAATGTTTGTGATTAATTTCTTTCGACATTGACGCGTGGCCGGTGCATTTATTACTTCATATTAAACAAACCACAGAAAATACGATATGCTGTACCACCAGAAATATTGAACAAAACAAAAAATATGTGTACCGGTAGTATAAATCATGTAGGTATGTGCTTTTGGTTATGAAAATGGTATGAGCTATATAATTATTTTAAGAGGGGCAACAAAAGTGGTTCAACTAATAACACTCTTTGTAACAATTTTTTGTTAAAGGAACTATCGCATTGGGTCACTTCATGCAAGGGTCTCTATATGTTGGCAGGAAGTACTGCAACGGGCCCATAGTAATAATTAAAAACAGAATTGAGGTCCTGCTCTCTTCTTTCATATTCTTAAAAAGAATTTCATCAATATCTGTGACCACACTCTCATCAACTTTTTGCACTTAGTTTATTATCCCTTCGATTTTGTGCGCCTCCAATCAAGTGTAGCATTTCTGCAAAGTCATTATCACTAGATATTTCCTTCTTTTATCCTGAGCTGGCTGCTTGTTTTTCCTTTTACGGAGATAGTAGCAACTCTTTAAAATATAAGGACCTTAATGTCGATGGCATTGTTTTTTTCCGGCGTCGTTAGGTGACTGATCGGAAAGCATTCTCGGTGTTGGCTTTTTGATACAGATGGATGATTGGCAGACGTACGAAAGTTAAGGGTAAGAAAATTGGAGATGTATGAAACCTGAAGCGATTATATAAATAATGAGCTATACTAATGATATTTGTTGAACATTTTTGCCCGCACTGTTGCAACTCTAGTCGCCCAAAATGTACGTATTTGGTATTGGCTACCTTGTGACGCCAATGAAGAATGCAGAAACTTGTGTCAGGTTTGGGAAATTATTTGTGATAATCATGAAGGAAGAACCGTCCAAAAATTAACGCCTAATGTGTATTAAAAATACAGGAGAAAATTATCATTATTTTAAAGACAGTATTTTTTGTCAACTCACCGTAAGGACAGCATATTTTCTTTGTTTTACGCAGTTCCAAAACATTAACGTGATCTCTACTGTAAATAATTCTGTAAGCTCCCATGATTGACATTGAGTGGTAAACCCTGCTTCCCATCGTCTAGAACGCCGTAGGGAAAGCTATTTTAAAAACTGACCCGATTCAACTTAACGTGCCCTACGAGTTTCTCTACACCGTACATTTCGTGCATATTAGATTTATATTACCTTATTTAAATTTACATATTACATTTTCACTCCATTTGCGACTTTTCCTCTAGTATCTAGAAATATATCTTTGTTTGTGTACACAGATAATATTACGTACGCGTGAATGCATTCCTTGTGATAAGCTGAATTCGAGTCATTATTATTGAGTCTAACGGGAGTAAAGTATGTATTTCTGTGGTGAATTTTACTGAGACGCGGATAATGACATGTTGTTTTACATTCCGCTTTATCTTATATCTACCGCGTTTTACCAAAGTTTCGAAGAAATATAGTTATAAGCAAAAGATTCGCAAAACGTTAACGAAAATCAGGTCACGAAGATTTCCATACACTATAACGTGACTATAAATGTTTAATCGCTTCGTCCGAGCTTTTGCTCGATAAAAAACTGCGAAGCGTACCAAAATATCAATTAAAATTTTATGCGTCCATTTGACTGATGAAACATTTATTTTTTCCCTTCGCTATATCATTGCATTTCTCGCCCACTGGCAGAGACGAATTCTCCATTCCCAGGTCTTCAGGTTTTTATGGCCAGAGTTCGCGCTTTTGGTTCTATCTGAGAGCATAAACGTCCACGTAATATTTTTATAGCTCAACCTCGCCTATATCTCCCTCTCTCGGAAAACGTCGATCGTGAAATGTAGCTCTAAATTTCGATCGTAAATCATATAATCTCGGTGGCGTAATTCGCTTTTTCTCGACCAGCGTATTGCTAGCTGCCGGTCAAAATGCGTTTAAAAAACTCCCATTAAATTATGCAGTGAAAAGTAATTATCTCACATAGGGTAAGAAACCTGCAGTTTTTAGCACAAATAACATAAAGGTAATTTTTTTCGCTCGGGGTTTTTGGGCATAAAAAGTTGCGAGCGTAATTATGCGCGATTCGGTTGATTTTACACAGATCACAAGGGGCCTCTTGGAATATACTTCGGCGATCAATTCCTAGAAGTCAGTTTTTCGAAAACATAGGAACGATAAGTTTTTCGAAAGCTCTTTTTAATAATCTTTACGGAAGTACGAATTTTTGCCATCACTTTCGCAGATTAGAGTGAGTGTGGCGTTGATATTCGAGAAACTAGTCTGTCACCGCTGATATGTTGTACAAAATTCAGAATGTTATTTAGCCATAGCGCTGATATAGTGTTTGCCATAGATAGTCCTCCGCTTCAAAATAGGAAAATAACTAATCAAAATAAGAATCACGACTTCAATTAAGTGTTGAGGAAGACAGTAAAAGTTGAAATAAGTCAAAACTTTAGAAAAACCTGTACAAAATCGTTGAAATGAATGTTACGCTGAAAGAATAAATTTGTTTTCTGCAAGTGGTTACAGAAACTCCCTAACCCATTCCCTTTCTCGATCAATCCCCTTGTTTTAAAAAATCCTCACTACATGTTCCCCGGAGTGAAAAAAATCAAAATTACTCTCACAAACTAATTTTTTTAAAGGTTTCTAACGTTTATGAAATTTATTAAACAAGTCGAATACTTGTGAAATTAGAATTTTGCCGAAAAATATATTGCCGTTAAAGTAAAAAGGTTTCCATTCATGTTTGTTTTACAATTGTCGTTTTTTGAAAAGATTGTCATTAAAAAAATTAACTTTCGAGAAATTAATTTTCGAATAATTGGTTTCAAAGAATTGGTTCCCGGCTCCCAAGCCAAAGCGGGCCATTAAAGCAGTTTTTAGAAAAATATATTTTATTTCTTTCAAAGAGAAAAAGTTTTTAGGTTTTTGAAATAAATCAAATCAAGAGTAAATATGATAAGAGTCATTATTTTACAATTTGGGACCATCGAGAGGCAGAAATGACAATAAGTATAAAACATTTTGGTAATCAAATCTCCAAAAGCCTAAGGAAAGCTTTTACATTTCGGTTAAGGACCACGTCGTCAATACTATTGAAAGGTTAAAGTAATATAGCCCTGAGACCTTAAAACAAACAATCCGCTCACGCAAATTTCTCGATGCATTGACCTTTTTAAATAAGTCGTTCCGCGCTTAAGAGCTGATGTCGATTCATCATTGTCGACGTGGGTATCTGTCACTTCGCCTCAAGATGGTAGAACGTTAAATAATTTAATTAACATTGTCTCTCGTTTAATTGCTCTCCAATCCGGCACCGGGCATCGCCGCCCCGCACTTTCCAATCCCGACACCCCTTCCATCGCGTCCGCAAGGGAAAACGGCAGTCGTTATCCCCCTCGGATGCGGAATCCGATCCTCCGTTAGGAGGGTGAAATGGCGTGGTAGACACACGAGGAGGTAAAGACTGTGTTTGGAAACCTAACGACATGGCTGGTCCCTTCCACGAATTAATTGCGTCTGAAATGAAAATTTCGCGGGCGATGGATGAGGAGGAAGAGGAAACCGGAGATGGATGAAAATCGCGAAAATAAACAGCGATTTAATTTCCTTTCAATACGAAAAATGTGGTTTGATTTTTAGGGAAACACTCCCAGCTGACGAGTTTTCATAAAATGAGAACGTGAAGAGTTGAAATAATTTTGAGTTAAAAGACGCAAAGTTCTCGCTATGCTCGGGGCAGTAGAGGAACTATAATACCGCAGAGTACACAACCGTAGGGTGACGATAGATTAAGGGGGTTCTGCAGATCCACCTATGTCTATATATTACATTAAATAACGAATTATGAAGAGACCCAAAAACTATTTTCGCGGCTAATCCGAAAGTTTGTAGTTCCGCCACTGCCTCTGGGATTATGTTCAAGGAAACATCCCAGATCCCAAAACAGAAGGTATATGAGGAAACGGGAATCGATTCCGGACTCACAAAACGATAAACCAAAAATAAGTATTTGAATTTATTGTGCCATGACCTAATTACTTCTTGGTTATAAGGGGTGGATACTCACCGAGCCAAGAAAAATATAGGGAGGATTAGTTGTTTCATGTATTGATTGAAGTGCTTAATAGCGTATAAGAATGTTCCCCTCTTATATCGGCTGATCTTTACATCCCCTAATTGCAAAATAGAGATTGGATGTTTATTTAAAAAATAAAAATTCACCCTTTGCATTAGCAAAGACGAGGTTCATAATAGTATTACACTTTCAGGTAAATATCAAGGAATTTTATATCGCAGAGTTAAGTGATTTTCTCATTAATACACGCAATTCTATATCGAATTTTTAAACTTTCGGTCTATTTCAGTAGCTTGTTATTTTATTTTACAAGTTTGGTCAACATTCATAGTATTTATAAAGTTTCAAAAATTGTCTTTCTTAACCAGAGAAGCATTTAATAATGCATAATATTTCATTTAAGAAATCTTTCTTTATTTGTATTCACACAATCTTGCATTTCTGGGAATAATGCTAGGCAGTTATTGCTTTGGCTGGTTATTTCCGCGCACTATCAATGTTTTTTGTGACAGAAATAAAGTTACGAAATTGGTATTCATTATAGCTTTTTTTCGTAGTACTTTTTTATTCTTATTTAAGTTCCTTCGGTAGCTTAGAGAAAATTAGAAAGTGTGCCGAGCAATGTAGAAATCGTGGATGAATGTACGCTTCAAACATCCACCCTCTTGTGGCAGTCACGCAACTCGTTCAAACCAAGGCTTGTATAAATGAGAATTTAATTCTGCTCTCAGTAACTATGACCGAGCAAGGACAGCTTCCAATCTCTAGAAGCAGACTGAAGCACTTTTCAGACTCCCATGGGAAAACTCATGCCTATTACTCTTCGAGTTGCCCAACATCTCTGCCAGATGATAGACTATTCATGCTTTGCTTACTTTCGCTAATACTAAACTTGATCTCTAGTTTGTTTCGCACCTACGAATAAATAATTTCATTGGAAAATATTGTAGAGCTAGACTCATTTCGATTATATCTTTTTTCTTTTGTCTCTGGTTACGGAATTTTGGTTAACTAAAATTTAACCGGTAATGTGCGGAGGAAATAATGACGACGGGTGAAAATTGTTTTCCATGTCAGTAAAAATAATGATTCTGGAGAGGCAATTCCTTTTCGGTTATATAATTCTTTTGCTGATGGCCAAGTTTTTATCCTAATACTTGGATATTAATGAGAGTTTTTCATGTATTTCCATCATATAGAATGTCACCGCTTAACTTCTGAATGAATAACTCTTGAGATTTATCCTTACAAGTTACTGACCGATATTCCTCAGTACTTATATTTACCTTAGAATAGCAAGTGTATAATATTTTTTTTTATAATATGATCTTTTTGCTCTGAAATATTTTATCGATTACAGAATATTGCGTTGCAACTAAGCGAGGCGATGGAATATACATGTAAATGTGTGTGCCTTTGCGTGCGCGTCTCAATTGTCTTAGGTATTCGAGCATGTGAAATATGATTTACTAAGACAAAGGGCAACAGTAAAACTGCCATATGCCTGAATTTTTCATATCATCATAATTTTATCCTTTACTAATGAATCTAGCTATATGCAAAAGAACTAATAAAAACATTGGGTATTTAGACTAAAGTTCAAGTTGTTGCTGCTCTATGTAATTGTTGCATAGCCAAGCGAATTTTGAGTGTCACAGAAAAACTTCAGTTAAAGTGATTTCGTACTAAGAAAACGTCAATGCTAGCGTAGCTGTTCGACTTTAAAGCCCGCAAGGCATTTTATTCACGCTAATAACGTGTCATCTCATTAATTGCCCATTCCAGAGTCGAGGATTGGGTAATGATGTAATTATATTCCTCCGAAACGAGAGGAAAAGAGTATGCTTCGGAGCGTATATGGATACTTACTAAACATCTAGTCAGTAATCGACCTGTGCGCCAATTAGAAAGAAAACGTGCGATAAAATATATGACAAACACAGTCAATGGCAAAAAATCTCGGTTATAGCAACTAAAAAGTCGTAATTTAAGTTTTTTCGACCTTCATTTCCAGTAAGTTAGTTATTTTAAAACCAGAACTGCGAATCTAATTACAGTTTCAAAGTTTTAAAGCGTATTAAGGAAAACCTAGAAATAAGAAAGAAAGCGAGAAAATGGTTAAAATACCCCTACACAATGGACTTTAGCGTAGGGTTAAATTTAAAGCACACGAACAATTACTTGCAGCTCAAAAACTCGCGACTTTTTAAGGACCTACCCCTTTTTATCTCTCGAATAAAACACAGGAAATCGCATTTTTATGACGAAAAAGAAATAAATGACACACGCGTGCGATTCTTAACGGGGCACTCGAGTCTCTTCTTTTTCTCATCTTCCATTCCGAGGATTTTCAAAAAGGTGCTCCTGTCGCCATGCTAAAGATCCTGTAGCGGACACATGACTCGTCGAGTTCTCTGTGGGCGTGAGGAGTCGTACATCACCCCTCTCGACCGAGAGGTCACCATTGGGGAAGCGAGGCTCCTCATTCTACCCTCCCCTCCACTCCAACCCCCTCTTTCCTTCCCCTCTTCATCTCACTCTTAATGCCGTAATTAAGAGTGAGCTCGCGTTAACCCCTCCTCCCCGCCTCACCCCATCCGCCTCCGTCCCCCGACCCATTACGGAGTGCGCTCGTGGGATTTCTTTCCGACCCAGTGAAAAGTCCCCAGAGACTAAGGCAACGTGCCGGTGATGATGTGTATAGCGTTGTTCCTCTCGCGACTGCTTCAGCTAACACGCCTGGTTGGCTCTACTCCCCTCTTGCGTGACCTAGTGGGTGGTCGGGCCACGAGCCTGGCTGTAAGGATGGCGAGACTGAAAGAGAGGGCGAGGGAAGGAAGGCAGAAGTAGGGTGGAAAGAAGAGGCGGGGGGGGGGGGGAGGAGTGGGCCGAAAGAGGAGCTGTGGAAGAGAATGGAAAAAGGAGAGAGGCGGTTAGGGCGAACCGGAGGAGAGGAGGGAGGTGAAGAGATGGAAGGAAATGCAGCGGGAGAGAAGGGAATAAGAGCAGATGCAGGATGTGGGGATAGGAGGGGAAAGAGAGAGATGCGAGGGTAAGGGAGGGGTTTGGGGGGGAGGGAGCGTGTGTGGCAAGACGGATAAACGTGAAGAAGGCGTGGGAGGATGTGGAGGAACTGGGAGGAGTAAATGGTGAGGGCAGAGGAGAGTGAGAGAGGATGGAATAGGTGAATTAGAACGGAGTAGTTGGTTAAAGACGTTTGTTTTGGTGTTTAAAACTATCGGCGAGTCGTGGAAATATTAACGTAGAAAAGTTAAGACGTTGTTTTTGAACGTTATAACGTTAAAATTTAAGAAAAGGGGAGAGAGAAATGAAAGATTGAATTAGAGAGAAGTTGTTGCTTAAAGAGAGTATGGTGATTATTGACAAGGTGGGGAAATATTAAGGTAGAAGGGCAAGGACATTATTGATAAATATTTTTAAGAAAATATTTAAACAAATGGGAAGGTGGGCAGAAAGAATCAAATGGAGTAATAAGAGAGAGCAATGGTTCCATTGATTAAACGGTAGACGAGAAAAATTGTAATATAAATTCACAAATCAATAAAAGGTCTGTGGTTTAAATTTGAATTAATCGCTCCGAAAATTGCTTAAAATTAAACAAAAATTATTTTTACACCTTTAAGTTTGAAATATTTTATGAAATCCAATAAGGCCATAATTGTTCGATTGAGATTTTATGTAGGTACCACACCAATTATAGCAGTTATTTAATATGTTTGGAGCCGCCTACGGTAGGTACATATTCCTGTAGCTTATTCAACATTAATTAAACAGAGGTGATTTCTGATCGGCTGACTTTACGGGAAATTTAATCGCTTTCATAATTGCACGTTTTTAATTACGAAATTAAATACCGAAATAAATTGCACTATTGATGCACGAGCTTCATATAATTGCTTTCCATATATTTCTGAGGACGGTAAAGGATACCATAACTATCATTGAAAATAATAGCACCTACTTGATGGTAACAAATTATTTTGAATGATTTAGGTGTTTTTGCTTACCTTATTGAAATGAAATTTCATCGCAAGCAACATTTTTATTACTTACGTCTCAACCTCCGCTATCGAAGTACAGACTGAAGGTAAATCTATAAAAACTATATTTCGTTAATGGAGTGGACGTCCAAACTATGGGTAGATAAAATTTCTCAATCGAAAATGAATGACAAGTGACCGCAATGACAATATTCGATTAAAGAACGGTTCTATGGCTGGGCAAGTTATTTCTAGCATTTATATTATACTAAAAATGAAGAAAAGACCGGAAATAATCATCTTATTCTTCCTAAGAATTAAAGCTGCAATAGACTACACATTCATTTATTTCACAAGGATATAAATACAGTGTATTCTCGACTACCCATGTGCGGATTATCCGATTTGTGGATTAGCCGTGCATGATTTTTTATTCTTTTTTACAGTGTACAGTAGGGGGTGGAGTTGGGAGACAACGCACGATCCTCAGTCTGTGCCTAGCTAAGGCAGCGGTCGGTGTGTTTCTCGCTCGCGCGTCCAGCCGTAATTTCTTATACATACTATAAGATATATAACAAATCAATGACATAATAATTAATAAATTATCAATTAATAACAATTATTAATTATTATTAATTATCAATTATTATTAATTGCGACGAAATTTATAATTTTGAGGCGCCCCCCAGAAAAATGGCTGAAAAACAAAAGAAAGTTGTGCTCACTATAAAACAAAAGCTTCAGTTAATTGAAAAATTTGAAAGGGGGGATCAGCAGCAAAGCTTGCGGAAGAATATTACATTGGTGTTCAAACTGTTCGCGACATAAACAAAAGCAAAAACAAGTTGGAGGAATTTGCAAGAGACTATGATAGCGGTGCTGGTCCTTCCAAACGAAAGAGCATGAAAAGGTCATCTTATAAAGAATTAGATTTCGCCCTCCATCAGTGGTACAACCAAAAACGAACGGAAGGAATACCCGTCTCTGGTCCAATGCGTAACATAAAATCAAAAAATTTCATGAAGCATTGGGATTAGAAGGAATGTTCTCTTCTAACGAAAGAAGGACAAGCGAAATGTCTGAGATAATCAATATAGTAAAAAAATTAAAAAGGTTTTGAAAATGTCGGCAAAGAAAACCTTGACGAGTGGCTGCAAAGTGATTCGCGTGAACAAGGATTTAAATTTATGAGTAATGAAGATATCGTTACTGCTACTACGAAACTACCAGAGGAGGAAGAGAAAGAAAATGTAGAGAAAGAAGATGAAGAAATTATTAAGCGCACCATTCACAGCACAGCACTAAACTGTGCTGACACTTTGTTAGAGTACATGTGTCAGTGGGATTTTGAATATAATAATACTATAGCTGTTAGGAAAATTCGAAATGACATTAGGAAATATATTAGGGTTTCTCGGAAACAAACAAAAATCACAGATTATATACGTAAACAATATGTATGAATATAGTCAATAAATTTTAGAAAATGTTTATGCTTATGACAATAAAGTATATGATTCGGATTATCCGTGTAACCCCCTCCCCTGCAGGATAATCGAGAGTGCACTGTAGTTATAATTACTTTCTGTCGACAGAAGAGTTGTAAACCTAAATTTATAAAAAGGGAAGAATTAGGTCATCAATAAAAAAACAAAACTATAGATCGAACGTCAAGACATAAGTAGCATAGATAGAAATAAGAGTAAATAATGGGAAAGATAAACCGTATATTAGAATTATCAGATCGGATTATGCCAGGAAAGATAAACCAACGGCACTTGTTATCTTCCGGAGGTTTTTCATCGAACGATGAAACGAGAAACAGTCGATAGTGGTTGAAAAGTAAACTTAAGCATTAATTTACTCTTAGTTATATGTAAATTCTATTCAGGATACTTATATTTCAATTTTTCATCTCATTTTTTTGCTGTTTACGATACTCGAGGAACAATTTTATTTGCTATTTGAGTAAGATTTTTTTACACACGTTGCGTGTAAATATTCAGAATATAAATTCAATTTTTAGGTTAGGCGCATGTTTATTTTAAAAGGGACACGTAATAAACTACGATGTTATCACAAAACAGTTTTAATACATTGGTACTGAGAAAACGATACATTTTATTTTTGTCCTTATTTAGCGTGAATAACGGAAACACTTCTTTAGAAGTAAAGACAGTTTTTTAAATGAAAATCATAAATTCCTCCATTCATTCTACATTCTCTTTCGAAGAGACGTGGTCTATTTCGTCAGAAATTATTTGTGTGTGGAAAAAGAGGAAAAATTGGACTGGGGTTTGCCTAACTACAAATCTTAACATCTCGCCTTATATTGAATGGTCATGATTATGCACATAACCGGAAATAGGCTCCTGTGTTCTGCCGTTTGCCTCTTCATGTAAATGTTATTTGCAATATCAACCAGAGCGTTCTGTTCTATCGAAATTTATTTATCGGTGGTGGATTATTGGAGTGGCGGAAATCGCTTTATCTTATGCAAAATACGTAGTTAACGAAAATGACACCTAACGAATACGAACACTTTTGTGCTCGCAGGACCATGGAGTTCGTGCTCATTTATTCAGCTACATTTTTTTCACCGACAGCTATTTATAAAAAGTAAAGTGATTACCATGAAATCTAAGCATACATTTTCAATTGAATTGGTCCCGTGTTTCTCCATATTATAATTTTTATTAATGACATTTCTCTGACTTTATTAATAAAATCCTTTGGTTTAACATAAAATTTAAATTGATTTAAACGATGAGTTTTGTGAAGAATAAATTTTGAAAGGGTAACCTTTAGTTAACATATTCATTAAAACGATCTCTTGAGAATTTTTGTTATAATTACTCTACCTTTGTATGAATTAAATCAAGGTATATTGTGGCATAAATCAGGTTTAGAAAAACGCAAATCATTACCTACTTTCACGAATGCTTTCTCTTTTAATCTTGCGGCGAGTAAGAGTTTAAAAGCTTTCAATTAATTAAATATTAAAATATTTTTAGAACACATTAGTTCTCCTGGATTTCAGATTGCCCGCACGGATTGGAAATCGAAAACTTTTTTAAGAATTTAATTTCATCCTTGAAGATATTTCACATTTCAGTTGTCTCATTGATCCGATATTTTAGGTGCCTTGACGAACAATTTTTGACAGCTAAAAAGTATTAATGAAAATGAAAAAAATGAAGAATCTTTTGGCTGGAACGCATCTTGGCTGTTAATATGAGATTAAGTGGGAAAATCGCCATCCTTTAACGAATTTTCCTTTAACGAATGTTCCTCAGGAACGTATGACGGGCGTTGAAAGGGATTTGCTTGTGTAGATACTAATTTCAGAATCATGGCGATTTTTTAATTTCAGGGGCTTTGGGGTAATTCTCTTCAGAGGTAACTCAATATAAGAAGTACCGTCGTGGAATCTGTCAGAATTGGGGACTGAATTCGGTCCAGTTTGTGCTTTCCTAAAGAATTAGTATGTTCCCAGCTGATTCACCTCTTCCTACGCGCAATGGGTATCTAAGAGGTAGTGCAATGAATAGCCGGATAGAAAGGGAGAAGAGAAACCTGGTTTCCTAAAGCTATGGTACCCAGAAGCCCGTTAGTGCAAAATTTAGTGTTACATACTTTCGGGGTTGTTTCTCATAGAATGTGCTATAGTGGAAAGAAAATATTAGGAGAAACTTCTGAAAAATATTATTGTATTCATGAAACAATTGGTTTAAATGATATTATATGATATAAATCACTCAAATTAATTATTCAGAGCCCACATATTGAAGTAGTACCTGAAATACTTAATTTATCTTTACATTTTATCTTCAACCTTGTAAATATTTAAGAATATTATTTGATTTTCTCGCCACTGGAGTCGCCTCTGTACGGGCAGCAGATTGTCGCACAGCAGCGAGAGGCTTTAGATATTCTATTGTACGCTTGATGTTACTTCGATAACTCAAAATCAAACAAATATAACTATGGAAAGATAGTAAAATTAATTTTTCGTATATAAGAAGCAAAATATTAATTGCTTGCAAGTAAAATAATTCTCGCCTTGAATTTATTGATATTTTTATAATCTGTTTGAGAGACTATATTATTCATTATTCTTACTTGTCCCTTAGAATGAGTAACAAATTTATTAATAATAATCACGGGCAGTGATCTATTAGCTATTTGTTGTTGCTGAAATGGAGCAACGAATAATTACCCTCCCAATTCTGCATTTATATTAATATCGGCAAATCATTTCAGTCTTCTTAGCTGCATTTTTTAAACATTTGCTAAAGAATTCCTTTATAAATTTAAGCAACACAGGAATGCAGTTAAATTTCTCTGACGTGAAATCAGAGAAATCATGAAAAAAATAAATGATGTTGATGTATGATTTGGAGAATGCATTTAGATGTGATGATATCACTTCAAACAAGTAGAGTCATGCTGAAAATTTAATACATAATATGATATAGTCATCTAGCAGCACTTAAAGAACGCTATTAGTATAGTAGATAATTTTACGGATGATGAGCTCTCTGTATGATTTCAGTTATTGCAAGTTTTTTAAATATTTTATTTGAAAATAATAATTTTTGCAAAAATGGATTTCAATTTAGGTTTTTAAAAACCCCACGACTTCTATATATTATAGAGTCATTATTACTTACATTTTAATGATACAAGGAAGTACTAATTAGTAAATTACAAAATTTCATTTGCCCTAAGTCAAATTATCCATATTAATTACAGAAAATTTGTTAAATTCATGGTGATGGTTCAAGAACAGATTTAGTACATAGCAGTCATCAAGAATTTTGACGCAGTTGAACATTTAATTTTAAAATTTAGATCAACGTTAATAAAATGATCAGCATGATAGAAAATTCCATCCGAATGTATGAATACAAAAATTAAAAAATTAACTCATTTCCTACCACTGGAATTTTGCGCGTTCGACTCATACTATGTATTACGTAGATTTTTTTTCCGATTTAGGTTAAAATCAGTATGAAAATATTTTTATCGGAATAGAATTATCACTCCACCTTTTAATTTAAAAATGGAGTAAGTTGGTCATTCTCGATATTTACAAAGAATACGGTCGCGTTTCTAACCTCATTACAACTTTAGTTCGCATACGGATGGGATGATAAATTTTTCCGCAATTAGCGAGGATAAATAGCAATTCGAGACGAAAACTAGAAATGTTTGTCGAGATCAAATGACAAACCATCGTTCCTTACTCCCTCGCACCGAATATCGGGAACGAATTAATAGGGTGCTCGCACGTGCACGATTTCTCGCGCTTGTTAAATCCTCAACAACCAAGTAATCCCATCCCTTCATCATTCCTTCCACCCAATACTTTCCACTCTGTACACAACCATGCACACACCCCCTCGAATTCTTCTCTCGTGTCCTGTCCCTCCGCTCCCCAATTCCGACACGCATTGTCGTGCCTCGCTCATCCTCCCTCTATCTCTCTGCTAACACGCCTAACGTTCAAACCCTTTACATGCAACGATTTTACATCTAGCGATTTTGGAGCACTACGGTCCTCACCGATAAAAAAATATTTTTCGAAAAAAAAAAATCAAAATAAAATAATACTTCTACCCGCTGCTCCGCGTGGAGGGCCTCGTTTCCTCCCACCCTATCGATCTAGAGCCACCGTAGGCCATGCATACACGTGTGACTCCGCCTGGTACCCCGTGCTCCTGCGCCACGAGTACACCCCCACCTTCCTTCAGTTAACTATACCCACCCCCTCTTCTCAGTCTCTCTCTCTCCGTTCCTTCTCTTACTCTCCGTCTCCTTTTCGCGGAGGCGATCGACGCGCCTTCTGCGGCTCGTTGCCAGAGGCCCTCCGAGAGGTCGGAGAAGGGTCTGAGTGGAAGGCAGGAAGAGAGGGGGAGACAAAGGGGAAAGGAGGAGGGAGAGAGGAGCCGTAGCGATGGAGGGGTTGGAGAGAGTTACGATGTGGGGGGTGGAACCTGTCGAGATGAAGTGTGAGGGGGAGAGAGGATGAGAGAGGGAGGCAGGGAAGGCCGTAGAAGGTAGGGAGGAAGGCAGACGGCCGAGGGTAGTCCAAGGGAGAGGGTGGTTCATCTACCCCCACCCGCCGCCAAGGAGGAAGGAAGGAAGGGGCGGGAGAGATCTGAGGGAAGGGAGGGTTTTTTTCCGGGTTGGAGTGAGTGAGAGAAGGGAGGGTGTGTGAAGGAGGGAGGGTGCGTGAAGGAGGGAGAGAGTGTGAGGAGATGTGGGAAATCTCGTGTCATAATACCCTGGCGTGTGGGAAGGGTAGAGAGGGATGTCCGCGTGCCCCAGACCACCAGCAACTACATAGCGGTGCCTTCGGTGTCTCCGGTGCCTTGTTTCGGCAGAGCCTCCGACCGGGGGGAAAAGGAGGAGGAGAAATGCCGGCCCGCTGTGACCAAGTGTTCTTCCTCTCTCTCTTTCTCTCTCCATACAAGGACTGGAGGAGTAACAGTGCGTAAGGTTATTTTTTTCCGCGTTCGTGACGTGTACGCGGGAACGAAGTAACTCTTAAAATATCGGCGGGGGAAGTTGTCGGAGGTCCGGTCGAATAGGGTCTATTGACCATTTTAGGTTCGTCGAAATTGAAGACTTCCGGAGTTTTATTTATTTTTTACCCTCCTCCTCCTTACACTTCTTACGCCACCTAGTCCGTTTCACGAGCGCAGTAAAAACATTTACTTCGCACCGTTTTCTCCCCCCTCCCTCGCCCGGTTTGTTCTCCCCGCTCCTACTTTTCATCCTCTCATTTGATTTGCCGAGCATCCTGCTTGCCCCCTCCCCAGACTCTCTCGCAACTCCACCCTCCTCAACCCCTACATATCTTCCTGCGGGTCACCTGGTCGAGCGCACTTAGTCGACTGACAGTAGAGGTGTGCGAGACTCTCAAACGCCAACTAGAGCAGGCATTAGGCAGAGGGACTCGCATTCGAGAGGCACACAACTTTTCAGACAGTTGTCGAGGAAGGATCTACTGCCTCGGCTCTTCCCTGCCGGGTAGCCGAGATAAGCAAGGGCAACAGCATAACTTACCGTAGTTAGGTCATGTAGGCTCGTGTTAGTCAACGGGGTGTTGGTGTTGGCTTTAGCGGTTAGAATGTGTAGTTAGAAACATTTAAGGTTAGTCGCGGTAGTAAGTTATATTAGGACAGCTTTAGCAGTATTGTTCTGCAATTATCTTGCCGTCTAAAATTCATATGTAATAGCGAAGTAGGGAGTTGGTCGTAGTCAATAAATAGTGCCGTGCATTGTGGATTTCGGATATACAGAAGATGCAGCTTTAGATATTACTTGGATTTGATCAAGCTGTCGAAATTGAGCTAGTCCGCGTTTAAAGGAAACGGTAGATTTGAAGGCGTCCTACATAACCTATTAAAAGTGCCATATGGCAAATAATCTGTATAAATAGATTCCTTCGGTCGAAAGTGTTTGTAAGGGAAACCTTTAACCGATATTCGTGGAAAGTATTTAGTAGCTAACAATTAGGTGAGAGGGAGCTGTCGACGAAGTGTCAAGTATTTGCGCCATTGACGATAGTTGAAAGTTAAGAAGAAAGAGATTCTGACCAAAGAATTCGACGAAGAAGTATTAACAGCGAAACATAAAAGGTTATTTTACGGTAAGATCATTCTAACCAACTAACAAGAAGTAAAGAGCGCCATAGCGTTAACTACTAACATAGAAGCAAATAATTCGGCCTTCAAAGGCTTCTGCCGCACAGGCTAATGGCAACCGCATTCTCGGCTAGGAAAACGGAAGGTGAGATTTTTCTTCCCGTGAGCTAAATAACTCTTTAAGCGTGACTTCCCGCGCGGAGAACGGCGAGCCAGCGGCGAGGCGCCCGTCGGCCGCCGCCGGTGGATCAAACCAAAGGCGTCGATCAGCGATGCCGCGAAGCCTGAACACTTCGGCGCTTATGAAACCGTTGGTCGTATTGGCTCTTCCAGGAATGTATCTCTTCTACAAGTATAACCAATACAAGCGTCAGCAGCAGGAGCAGGACCGGAGGAAGGTGACGGAACGCGAACTGGCGCATCTGAACCATAAAATCGTGAGTATAGAAAATATTTTAATTCGTTTATTTCTCTTCCCCCGATCTACTGTTTTTTTCGCCTCCAAATGCGCACCCATTTGACCGCGTTTCTTCTTCGCTTCCGCCGTGGACGCTTTTTTCGGACGATTTCGAAGTCTGCGCGCCTTTTTTGCTTGATATCGATTCTGTCTGTCGATTTTTCCCCGAATGAGAATTTTGCCTGTAAGTCGAATGAGTTTACTTCTAGTTGTGTCGCGTTTAGAGAGGTTATTTTTATAGGAATGGTTTTCATCTTGTAAAATGTTATCAAATAATAATTATAAATTACGAGAATAACTATCTTTCATGACAGTTATTTATATTTATGAGTATATCTTTATTTGTGAACGATATTTAAACCTCACTGCCTCAATTAAAGCTTTTATGACTTAATTACTTTGGTAGGAACTCATAGTTTCTGTCGGTCAGTGGCACAAATGTTTATCACGTTTCCATCACTACGAACAATATTGTGTGGACGTAGTAGCCGGTGAAACCTATTTATCTTTCATATTAGTTTATCATCTCTTCAAGCATTTAACATTGGCAAATGGTGAGAAGTTGTGCACTTGAAACTTGTCTTTAATTTCATGATTGAAGTTTCAAAGGGTTTCATTTCTGCCATTGCAGAGAACATAACAAAATTGTTCAGCCGTAAGTGCAGCCGCGATAAATTAGTGCTGGTCGCGGACGCCGGGCTTAACACTTTTCTCAAATAATTCATCAAAACAAGCTTTTTAAATTTTAGAAATTATTGCATTAACTTTTCACCCTTGTCAATTATTTCATTTGGATAATTGTTAGCGATACCTTCTCATTATCATACTAGATAGGATGCGTAGAATTAGATTTCATTTTTCGAGAATTGCTTTGCTCAGTTAACCTCGTAGTTAAACATTTGTGTGTCCCATTCAGCACTTTGTGCCAATCTTGAATTATTCAGGGTTATTGTTGATCGAGGGTGATTGATTAGAAAGATACACGTGCAGTGAGTGTTTTTCATGAGTTACGTTATTCTGACCGCAAATGTGAATCAGTTGCAATTCATTCGTAGCATTTAATGTGTCGCTCGATTTGAATAGAGAAAATTGGCGTAGTTAAAAGAGAAATTGTATATGAGAAATAAACCAAAAAGATACAATTTTATTTAGATGAAAAAATTTTCTGGGCAAAGTATTGGATCGATCGGCAAAAATTTTGTAACAGTTTGAATGAATCGTGAATATATATTTCGAGATATAACTGGAAAGTTGATGACGAGCAGCTGGAGCAAAATTACTTCGGTATTGCGGTGTCTCAATTCCAGGAACGTGGACGCGGCTTAAATCCTTTACTAATGAAACAATTTTAACGAATTCACGTTCATTTTTAGCGTGTTAATTCAGTTATGTAAATATTCTAACAGTCCGCTAAAATGCGTCCGAGTCACAAATTCGTGCCGGTATTATGTAATATATTAGAGGTATGCATATTAAAAATAGAGTACTGGATTATTTTACTTTGCGAGAAAAGTATGTTAGCATAAAAATATATCCGAAATAAATTAGCATTTACATTGAAAATGATGTGGCATTTTGAGTTTAATGTTAAGTTTACATAAATGTACTTATTCATTATATTTGTTTGCTTCTCTGACAAACAATAGCCATAGAAAGGGTATAAAAAATATTCACACTTAGGGTACAAATTAGGCGCCATCAGTTGCTTTACGAATTTGATTTCAGACTTAATTCGAGCTTGATAATTCTCTTGTTCTACACCTGTGGAAAGCAGAATAAATTTTTCCAGATACTTAAATTTATATTTATTTGGCGTCGGCTTCGACTATTAGCAATAGAGTTTTCATGGTAATGTGCTCTCAAAACATCTCTCACTTTAATAAAAAGGTGTCTTTTTCACAAAATATCCTATCTTTGAAAAAAATATGCCACAAAAATCTTTTAGGGGCGTACATTAACGTATCCAATAGAATAAGAATGCAGGAATAATACGAAGCAGCCTCTCTGCCAATCACCTTGAAAACGTAACAAACCACATTTAATTTTGAATTATAATCTCATTTTATAAACTATGCATTATTACCTGAAAAATTACATACAACTATTTATCTTTGCATTTCAGCAATTTGATAATTTATCAACAAAGGAGCGAGAAAGTCCTCTTGATGCTAGGTCAAGTGCTAGTACGCAGCATTATGCCTACGATTGTAATCATCATGCAATGAACTAATTTAGTTATTATTTTAAGAGCTAGGGATTCAAGTCTGATTTTACCCGCTCAGATCAGCTGACTGTTAGAATGTAACTTAATGCGTAAAACTGATGGTGCTGCTGTTTCACATCTTTAAACCAATACAAAGACTTTGAAGCGAATCAATCATATGCCGAATAAAATCTATATAGCACGTAAACATATTCCTTATGATCAATTATTAATGTGTTTTTCCAAGGGATTGTCTATATTACACGGTAAACAAAATTGAGAAAATTGATCTCCGGAGACTAAATAACAAAAAAGTATTTCAACCACACATAGAGTTAAAAACTGAAAATCTCGCTATCTTTGCGTGTTTTTATGTTATGCTATATTTACGTAAAAGTTAAGCTATTATTATAATCGGGGAGATTTGTTGCTCTTCACTTCGCGACCGTACACATTTATAAACAAATATCTTTAGCGAAATAAAAAAGGCTCCTTTTAAAAGTTTTCCAATTTAGTCATCACATCTCATCAAACAATGGTACATCATACGCAGCAGCAGGCACAGAAAACCGACACCAGTTTTTCACCACGACCCTACGAAAACCTTCGTCTGAAGTTATCCCATCAAGAGTTTATAACGTGTCCGTCGAATTATTTTTCTCACCGCATTAGACACGGATATCGACTCGAATTTAAGCAGACAAGCCATTAACGGCCATACTCCTAGGGAGTTGGTCTGAGCGAATGGAAGCTTGTTTCAGACAAAGCGATTCAAATCGGCATCGCAGCCATACGAGTCCGGAAAGAAGAAGAAGAGAGAGAGAAAAGAAAAGACGCGAATGTTTCTTTTTTTAAGAGTTGCAACCGGGCGAGCATAGCTCGCGTGCACGACCTCAACATGAAACATTGATCCCTTGCGACCACTTGGCACAACAAAAGACATTCGTCTTCCTTTTTTATCCAGCCTATCTTACAGACTTTCTCAAATGGGATGTTTTTTATTAAATTCCATTCCCCTTTGATGACGCTCGGGTTTTTTAAAGGTAAATATTCAATTAAATGATTTGCGCCCGTCGAATCAAATTTTAACCGACTACGAAAATACGGTTTGGGTTCTTATAAGCTTTGTTTGGTTGTCTGTTCTTGCGTAACGACGCCAAACAAAAGAAGCTTACTTAGTCATAGGGCTAGAACCCGTGTACGGATTTTAAAAATCTCATTTCAACGTTGAAGTGGTGTTCCCCTAAATTTTATGGCACATGTGCGGTGGAATTAATTTTTTAAGCGATAATCGACATTGCGGCGAATTTATCAAATGTTATAAAGGAATTATTGTATTAAATATTGTTAGATTGTATGAAGCGGCTGTGGTAATTTAAAAAATCCATATAGAGTATAACCTCGTTAGTTTAAACTTCACGGACATTGAATTTTCATGATTTAAAAAAACGATCTCGTTATTATGAGCAACATATACTTATGTTTTTGCGTAGAACTCTATTTTATTTCTTATAAACGTTCACTTTCCATTAATCAATTTTGTATTACGGAGATTTTGCCCCCAAATAGAATAAAATGAGGGTGAAAATTTAATATAAGACTGTAGCAAATATTTTGTAAGGATGAGATCTGGATAGTTCAATCTATACTCTTTAAGTTATCTGCATATTTTTTAAATTATAAGTATAAAATATTTTGCTTCGGGGAATTCGCGCGTATTGGTTCTTTTACGGTTAATCATTCATTCTTCATTAGGATATTTGTCTTAACAAACAAAATTATAATTAGTGCGTTTATCCGTTAAACATGAGAAAATCGATGAATTTGTCCTCTACCAATATGAACTGCAACTTCTTTAGCCAGAGCTACTCGTCCTCTGGAATGCACATCCATGTCAAGAAATTATTCAAAATATGAAATAGTGACTACGTACTCTAAAGACCTCGTTCATGCAACATCTCTCAATGAAAGAGGATCGAATTTACGAAAAATTCTGGTCTTCCGACGGTAATTTAAAAATAACTATCCATTATGGCTTTTAACACGAGACAAGGATTCAGTTAAAATAAAATATACTTTTAATACAACTACTTTTCATACATTGTTTTCAGTTTGGTTAATATAACCTTCCTCGTTATGGCCAAATTCGTTATTACGAATCATGAAAATCCTTTGTACTTTGTGTTAAACTGTATTTTATGTTGCTGTCTGCCGTGTGCAGTGATTTAAATTCTCATGCATATGTATACCATATAATCAACTAATTTGAAATGAAATCCTGTGAGGCCGGTTAATATATACCGTGAATAGAGATGGAGCGCACATGTCTTTTGATTGTAACATTAAAAGTAGACTTGGAAAGGGTTTGTACGATGACCATGATGGTCGTTCTTTTAGGAAGTATTCCTTTACGGCAAATACAATCGATGTATAAATATTGGAGAATACAGACGCCGCGAATTTCGATGATAATACCTTCCTTACGTTTTTCTTCTCCCGCCTTAGGGTACATTTCAAATTATTAACTGAAATGAAAGACATTATGTAAGACGTTATTGTACGTTTTGAGTATTCTGACCATTTTATTTCTTGTTTATTTTCCGCGGTGACGTAAAACTACGAGGGATACGAGCGGAAAATTTCTATTTTAACAAAAAATATTTGCCATTTTTACTTTTTTATCATTAAACCGCAGTGAAATATATATTATTGTATTTTTTGAGTTTTTTACGGTGGTGAAAACTCGATTAATTTCAGGAAATGCCAATTTCACAATCGCTCCGTTAAATAAATCTAGCTATTTAAGGAGAACGTCAACATTCTCTTAAAATAACACAAATGTAGTGTATATTAAAGTCGGAAAATATATGGCACAAACCAATTTCGTTTATCTATATTTTCGGAACACATTATATAATTGAATAAATATCCAGTGGCGGATTGTTTCATTGTGGCGGCTAGCGGTTCAATATCTGGGGCCCTAAATAGTGCTAAAATACTTCAATTGTATTTATCTATATTTTCGGAACATATGCACTTCAATAGATATCGAAAGAAGCTTTAAATTATTGGCAGCTGTGTAAAAGTGAGAATATTCCAAGTTGCATAAAAAATTACAAATAAAACAGAGTGAGCCGAATAACGAGGTAAAAACCTTATTTTCTCGAAATTATCCAATACTTTCCGACAGTTAAAGCACTCGTGTACTCCGTGCTATTGTATTATTTTATTATCTTTAAAGAATACGGATCAAGTATGATGAAAAAATTTTAAATAAGAATTTTAAATTTAGATAATAAAAAAAATTCCTATCACATCATATGGTCGTTTAAGTTACTTTGAAGAAGAGACTAACAAAATATTTACCGTCCAAATGTAACTTACGCATTGTTTTGAATTATCGATATATTTTCGTTCAGTTTTTAAAAATGTAAATCATTTTGACCGATATAATTTACTAAAATATACTAAATAGTGGTGTTTATTTCTTAATATCATCATGTTTGTGAAGAGCCTATTTGCCATCAAGTAATGAAATCACACCACAACAAAGACGTATTTATATGCCGTGGGCTGAGCCCTAACCGTGATTTCACTGAGTGAGTGTGGACTTTCTTTCGGCATTGCAAATCTGGCCGGATAGATAAAAATAGGCAGGCGTTCTAACTCAAACATTGACACATACACCCCCATTGGGTGCGTCTCTGGCTCGGGTTAGGGGTGGGGAAAAGTTGAGGGGAAAGGAGAGAAGGAAGGAATTGCGATTGGCAAGCGGGTGAAGAAAGGATAGTGACCAGAAATTGTAAACAGTAAGAAAAATCGCGGTTGAAGGAATTTGAAGGAAGGGGCGAGAGGACCGTTTGAATTTGGGTCGGTGGATTATTAAGAAAAACAGCGGTGGGTGTGTCTGAGTATGAAAGAGAGTGAGAGAGAGAAAGAGAAGTGGTCATATATAGTTTTATCGGTTCTTGATAATCAGCGAGTTTTGTTGGATTTCAGAGTTTTAAGGGTAAGACCACCAGGTATAAATATAAATGCAATGGAAATGTATTTTACCTATCGTGTAAAAATGGCAAAATTAATGAAAAACTTTCAACCGCGACTGCAATAGAAACTATTTTGCAATGTGTAGAAGCCGGGTTGGACATTTTAGCTATGTCGTATCACGTCCTTGAGCGTTAGTGTGTAACAAATTGGAGCCCTGTCTGGCCATTTTCAATTACATCTGTCGCGGTGAAATTGAGCGTACCATTTTCGTATATAAGTGCTAATAGCCTCGATAAAATAATTTTTAATTCATAACCGCGTTATTTTTATGATGAGAGGGTCATCTGTATCATAAAAATTCATCTTCGATGAAAGGTGGTATATCAAATAGAAAATAATACAAAAAAGCTGTTTTTAAATTGAAAGGAGATACATCCGAAGGTGAATAATATGACAGACGTTCTTCACTCTATTTCAAATTTAATACGTAAATACGTATAAATTACTAAATCAAAATAATAAATTTTGTATTTTATCGAAATAAATTTTAATGTGTACAACAAATATTTTACCAACTGTTCCTGTATTATTTTACGGAATAATTTCGACGCTTTTATCAGTTACCTATCCATTTTCCTATGCAAGAGCCGTTATATTTATATGCAAGAACCTAATTACCTGGCTTATTAATTTTTGATTTTATAACTTTTTGTGCCAATCCAGATTACTCCCAACTATTGCATGCTCTTTTACATTAAGCTGCTTGTTGCTTTGTTTTAGTTTATTGGAAACACAAATGGTAAAAGTTTGAGTTTTCTCTTAGTTAAAGGGAGTAGCTTCTATCGAAGAATTTTTTTTGGAAAATAGGTTACGTTTTTTAATTTTTATAGCTTATTTTCTCTGGCTATATATATATATATATATATATATATATATATATATAATTATATTATTCTTTGAAAACGGTGGCAAAACTTTCTTACTCTCAAAAACTTCGGACGAATCGCCAATAATAGCAAGAAATTTTCAATAAATAGTTTATTGCAGCTGGCATGTCTAGCTGGCGGTTCGCGGGTGGCACACACCTTGGTGCGGTCCGAAAGCGAACTTTGGTCGTAACTGAATCGTTCGAGATTTTATATCAATAATGTGTTTTTATGTAAAGAAGACAAAAATTTTTTCTTAGTTATTGAGGTTTCTGAATGATTGTTATTTGCATAACAGACCTCTAATCTTCTTGAAAAAGTATATTTTTTCTAACTCTGGCCCTCATCAAACAACTTTAATTCTAATGAGGCCCTTCTACGACATCCATCGCTTTAATGCGGCCCTGATGCCTCTTCGAGTTTGACATGCCTGACCTGCAGCAAAATTCATCTTCTCTTATCAAATGTTTACCATATCCAGAGGAATATTTTGAAGATACGTCCGGTCCCCTTCATTACTATTTTAACTACCTCCACATAGATTCTCTACTCCAGCGCGTAGTGTCAGGCATTTCCCATACCTATTGCGTCGTCCGTCAAAGTACATGTAACACATGCGTCTACTCTCCACCTTTAGTCAGATAGTGGCGATCTTTTATGCGTGCTAATCCTGCACCAGTTGCATAGGTGTCACTAGTCTCCAAAATTTCCGTTTGCCGCTGGGAATAGAACTCCCGTCCTCCTATTGTATCTAGAGAAGTATGTCCTCGGGAATAGTGGACTTTTGGATGAAACGCCTCAGAGAGGTGATTTGCGTTGAAGGTTTTGGAGAATGTTCGAGAGGTTTAGGGAGGTGAAGATTGGCTGTTCGATGGTCGATAACATCTGTTGCGATTACAAGTTCGATCAGTGACGGGAGCGAATTCTGCATCGATCTACTTTTAGACTTCTTCCTTCATGAAGTTTCCTGTTTGATTGGAACGCGTATCTACGTGTAGCGTTCGTGCGAGTTTGAGAATTATTCCAATTACTTTTTGCGACTTGACTTTTAGGGTTTTGAAAAGATGAGAAATTTTGAGGAGTATTATTCAAATGGAAATTTATTTCTAACACGCGGGAGTACTCAGGCGTATAAAATATTGTATTACAAACTTATTCCTCGTGGTAATGTTTACTAAATTAGTCATCCTGGATCTTCATTAATTGTGATACTAGAAGATTTTTTCGAAAGTTGAACCTTTTTAATTCAGCTATCCAGATAACTTGCTTGAACAATAATATTATTTTATTTTCAAATAGATAATTGGTGAAACCAGTTTATTGCTCTTATTATTTTACTGAAAATATGTCGCGATGTAAGCGCAAATTAGGAGATCAATAAAACATAACAGGCAAAAATTAATTTCATTATCTGCAAATACGGTTATTTTGCGTGAAAAACTGGCTAAAATGTTTAATGAATTTCTATGATCTCGATGGATTGTATTCCGCGCGTCTCTAGAAATACTATCTAATTGATATAGCTTAGTATTTTGGGGCAGCACGTATACATTTTATTTTGTTGCACATTTTATATTTAAATTAATGAGAATATGTGTGGCTATAGAGTAAATTAAACAATTTGAGTGAAATATTTTTAAATTATAGAGAATATTGTAATTATTTTTTCCGTTCATAAACTAATTAATGTGAGCGATTGGCACACAATCACTTGAGAAACAAATCACGCTTATTATGTGTTCGGAAATGTGTTATCATCGGCTAATAATCAGTTATTTACTAACAATATAAGCCGTTTTGAAAGATGTCTTAATTCTTCAGCTAACATATTATAAAACGTTTCACATAAAATTCTATTTTCTGATATTCCAAATTCCCGTACAAAAGCTTCTGGGTCATATTTATTAGACTAAATTTTCAAAAAAATTATTTCACCTAATATATTCAATTAATATGTGCCACGTTAAATAGAATTAACTCCTTGACCGTAAAATTTTACTGTCAAGGAGTTAATTCTATTTAACATCAATTTCGCCGTAGTCTCCATCTTTACTTATTTAATATGTGCCACGATTCAAAATTAAATTAAAAACTATTGCGGAAATTTATCTTATTTTGTATAACATCAAGCTGTGCACATTGGAATATTAATAATATAAAAATAATGCGGGTAGATATAAACTCCTTTTTAATACAATGGTGATGAGGAAAAACGAATAACTAATATTACGATGCACTCGTTGAAATGCGTTTCGTAAAACTTATCCAGCATTAAAATTTACTTCTTTAAGTGGAAGTAATTATAATGTCCCAGAAAGTTCTGCTAATAGTGTAATCATACGTTGATATTTAAATTACAGATGGTAACGCTACGTATATCGTACGTTATGTAAAATTTACCCAGCATTTAAATTGACTTCTATAGGTGGAAGCAATTATAATGTCCGGGAAGCTTTGCTAACGCTGCAACCACTATATAGAGTACCCCATAAAAGTACGTGTTACTCTTTTGCGTCTATTTTGAACATTAAATTATTACAAATGCAATTTTTATAATTTCTAGAAAATTCCTCTTTTACGTGACTTAGAACCATGAAGCGATTATTAAAGATACGGTCAGATTTATAATGCGTTTAGTTTTCATTCAATTATGTCACCGGGTCAACGTCCACAAATTGCGAAAGTAACATTAAAAAATTTAAACTCGCGTTCTGTGACGCGTGCTAATGTAATTGAAAGTTTGCCAATCATGTCTTACAATGTATTACGGAATTCTGCTCTATTTATTTAATCACGCTAATGAAGAATCTTGACTCTAAAATTAAACTCACATAGACTATTATTTGGTTAACCTTCTAAGTACTTGTGCTACCAAAAAACTTTAGAAGTCATTGCTATTTTTTTTCGGCTAGTGCATTGAGTTGGAGTAACTCTTTGCTGTATTTTTTTAAATTCCTTTAGTTTTTTATTGATTGTTTGATCTCTTCATGTTGTTTTCGCTCTTTCTGTAGTATGTATTTTTGGGTCCGAGCAGTTTTTTGTGTCATATCTTCTTATTACTAGTTTATTTTACGTTGTACCCTTCTTGCAGCTAATCATTATTTCTGCCCTTCCTCAATATCTGTTTAGATGGTGTCATTCCTACCAATGTTTTCAAACGAGACTTGACAATTTTTATCCTCATTCTAGAGCTCCAGCGAGTCATTCTCTAATTGGACCGGCCTGTTTGGCCTTAATTCCGCAATTTTTCATGTTTTTCTTGCGTTAGTTTCGCCCACTTTTCTATCTTTTCTTGATTTTAGATGATTTTTTCGACTTCATTTCAAATTCTAGGAAAGGCCTGTTAAAATCTTGTGTTACATTATGAACAAATTATATTTGACGCGAGAGAAAACATTTTGAAACTATAAACCAAAATTATTAATAAATAGGAATGACATTTTTATGGCTATTAATTAATATATGTATTCTTGGCACAAAAACTATGGAAACATGTTGTTCGGTTGTGGCCATCCGTTTGAGACTGTATTGAGAACTCGACTCACTTTTGCATGTATTAACATTTAGATTCATTTTTACTTTCTGATTAGGGAAGCACATAGAGGAAGTATTGTCATCGTGAAAAATTCCATTTCGAGGTTTTGATGATTAAGCTCGTTTTGGACGCCCGTGTATTTGAATAAGTAGTTTTTTAAATTCCTTATGCCTCTAGTTTTCCGCGGCTTCAGGGGATAAATCTAAGATGAATTAATTTAGTATTTTCGTGAAATGTCACTCGGAATGGAAGCCTTGCTGAAATGAGTCATATTAGGTAGAAATGGAGGTTATTTTATTTCGTTTGCTGTTTATTTTCAAAAAATCTCGATTAACACAACAATGTCTCTAAGGAGTTTAATTAAAATTCATACATTTACACAGCTCAATGTCATAAATAGTACCTCATAATGTTAATGTCTATAAATGTAACAATGTAGTGTATACTAACCATAATAAATATCGATCTTTACGCCGAGCTACCTCCAAGACGTCCACGAGGTAATATAACCAGCGGCATCATAATGTGTTTAAGAACCGTGCAGGTATGAGAAAGTTTGTTTAATTGTTGCCCAGATTTTTATTACTAATCTTTCTCCAAAGGTAGGCTATCGAATGGTACGCTTCGAAATGAACGATTATGGCTCGGTAAGAAGCATTTTTGAGCTTACAAATGCCTGTTCGCCGCCATACTTTTCATAATCTTTACCAAATAGAGTTTATATCATTTATATTATAGAGGACATGACTCAAGTGCTCTGTACGATCAATTTTTTTCATCGTGTTTAAGATCGTTTTCCACACCATCTTCCACATCATTTTCATAATTTTCTTTAGTTCGCTTCCTATCCATGTATTATTATTTTATGCCTCACTTCATTCCACGTTCATTTTCTAATGTATACCTTATGAACGGCGCTTATTTTTAATTATAGCGTGGTAAATCCAACTGCGCGCTGCTTCCATTACAATTGTGGTTATGCCGTCATTTTTCTTAGTAATCTCGTGTTTGAAAGGGAAATTTATAAAACAGTACGCTATTTTGCTTCCAATATATGTCATTTCTATTCATTGTAAATATGCAAATCCTAGAAATCACACAGACTACGGTTGCTTGCGCTAGTATCTTCCGAAAAATAAATGATCAATTAGTTTTCCAATCAGATTCCACGATTTATAATATGTCTGCAAAATCCTTTTTCATTATTCTTTCTTAACATACTAATTGTTTTAAATGTCTAAAAAATAATTTCTCTACTCCGTGTAATTTATCTCACGTTAAAATCATACCAATTTTATTCTATCGAAAATGCGCATTAGTCTGCGAGGCGTGAAATAATTTCTGACATTCCGCTCGATAACCTCTTTAAACAATCCTATAAATTAGAGCATAACAGCTAAATTGCGATTTTAGAGTAAATATTACGTATGTGAATTATCTACCAACCATATTTTACTTATAATCTCGTAGCGTGACGCCCTCTCTTCTATATTAGATTTGAAGGTTCCGCTGGAGCAAAACATTCGGAGAGGAAGAGCCGCTTGGTCCTCGCCCTAGCTTCACTTAGACTTGACCTAACAGAAGTGAAAGAATCGGTTCTCCGTCAGCGTAGACGCTGAGCTTACGGACATAGTCGGAAGGGCCAATTATAACTTTATTATTAGTTTCATTCATAAGTGTAAATTTCAGTGTCATCAAACAGCCATTTTGAAATTTTAACCCAAAATCCATATTTTCACTTATGTTATACCTCAAAATATCTAGGTAAATTCCAATCTAAAATCTAAACCGTTCCGCCGAAGCATTAGCTACTTCAATGCGGCCCAAAGATGAATTAGCAACCATAGGTGCGCCCTGCCATACATAAAACTTGCCCACCCCTAAAATGGGAATTAACTGTAGATATTATACGACTAGCAAAAGTTTCGATGTACCCAAGTAATATTACATATAAGACATGGGCAGGATTTCTCAAGTAGAGGAATATTTCGTAAAAGACGAGAAAAGGGATAATTTTCAATCCCTTTTGCGTTTATTTGCCCGTTTGACTTCTGCAGCCCAACTTACGCCCGCACTCCAAATTCCCCGTCCCATTCTCCCCTTCATCCCAAGTCACGTCTGTCTTCGTATCCCGTATGGCCATGCCTTTTGGTCCTTCTCCCTCTTCCATAACCATTTGTGCCCCCACTACGATTCCCTTGTCCCTCTTTCCCTCCAACCGAGTGCTCCTGGATCCCTTTTCTTTATGCCGCCAAGCTTCTCTGTTTAATTTGGAGAGAATATCGCGAGACCCTTTCACTCATTGCCCTCTCAAAAGGTCTAGTTTGTAGATTCCCCCCGGTCGATGTTTAAAGAAGGGCTGCCTGGTCCCTCGGCTTCGATTTCTCCTCTACATCACTCTTTCGCTGCGACCGTGGCTCCCTCGGGAGGTCACATCTGATGAAAAACCTCTTCTTGCTAGGAATCTTATGATGAGGTAATCGACGTACTTGATCAGCTTCACTCGATGAGAACCTCGCCTCGTGTGTGTTACGATACGAGATAGGGTTCACTTGATATCTCGATGCCTCTTGGATAGACAGTACGAGAGCTCGAGGATAGAATTTTTTGTTATTATTTTGTTATTATTGTATTTTACCGTTTAAAATCAGTTCTATGTGTTAGTTTAAGGTGCGGATCACAAGTGATCACTGTAATGAATAACATAAATCCATTTTCATTTATAGTACACTTTCATGAAGAACGTGATATTTATTTTAAAGGAAACTTTTTTGAGAATAATTCTCAACTTACGATTTAACGATAATTTAAAGGCTGGAGATACATTCCAAAATTGTGATCTTGGCAACCTTAGATGTTGATATTTTCCTAAAAATGTCTTAATACATCAAGTTTACAAAACACTGATTTTTATATCGTTATGCAAGTCAACTATTTTCATTCATTCTTTTTGAGCAATAGATTTGACGTTTATATGACTTGCTATAATATGAAATGGGTTCTATTACCAGCGTGTAAGAAAACCATGTCAACGTTGTCAACAAGTATCCTACGCTATTCAATTTCCCGGTTTAGTTAAGAACGAGCGATGGCATTCTCTAATAGTGAAAATGATTGCTAGAAGACGTCAGGCTAGATGATACAGAAAGCCTGGCCCGGCAATGGTTAGTAGAGCTTGTCTCCGCCAGAGCGCAGGAGCTTATAGTCTTGCGGCAAAGAACGAAAGTCAATGCATCGTATCGTATTGTAAATATAAAGTGTTTTGCCTTGTGAGAGATAAAATTGGAATAATGAAAGTGAAATTTTAGAAAATTATAGCTACGGCCAATGTTTTAAATTAACCAAACCGCATCGAAACATCAATAAAAATGTATTAATTTTTCGAAACTCTAAAAATAAAAGTAATTTTTAAACGTTTACATCTGATGTGCAAATTTTATTCCTTTCCGTAGAAAAAACGACGAAAAGAAGAAGAAAAATAAACAATATTACGCGTGCGAGGGAGGCCAGAGCTCGCCATTCGGAGAAATAAACAAGTAAACGGGTTCACCGTGGTACAGAAGTACTTTTCGTCAAATTTGCCGTAAAATAAACGTATAATGATATATTTGCTTTGATGTCAGAAAATTATTTTTCCTTCTATTGTGGAAACCCTGCTTTTTAGATCCTTTTTAAACACGTTCATTTCGTTTTGCCATTCTATACTTATCGTAACAAACGAAATTTCTTTGAAATCCGTCCAGACGAGATCTTCGAAATTACTAGTTACAGACAAATTCTAACTTTGATATTGTGGTGTCCCTGTTTAGTCGGCCCGGTTGAAATATAATAATTTTTTATTTATTTATATGAAGATTATGTACATCATGCCGTCAATTCTCTAGAATTACATGTAAAATACATATTTTTTTACTTTTTACTGTGGTACCCCTGCTCTTTAGCTCCGCTTTAAACATCTTGATTTCATTATGGTATGTTGTACAAATCCTATATAAAAAATTTAATTGAAATTCGTTCAGCCAATTTCTTCCAACTCCATAATAAGTGAAAGAAATTGATTTGCAATTGTGGCATCCCTGATAAGCCGATTCAGTTAAATCTGCGTTTATTGTTTTCTATATATGTGTAAATTATAAATATTAAATTTGTTTGAAATTGATGAATATATTACAACAATAGTATGTGTAAAAAAGGTTTTTATTTGTTTTATTGTGGTGGCCCTGATTTCTACATCTATACTAAGCATGTTGATTTTGTTTCTATATGTTACACGCCTCCATACAAAATTTCATTGAAATCGGTTCAGCCAATTACTTCCCAATTGATAATTACCGAAAAGTTTAACTTTGCAATTGTGGCCCCCCCAGCTTAGTCGATTTTGTCCAAATATTTCATTTTGGCCATTAATTTATGTGAATATTCTATGTACTAAATTTGGTTAAAATCGGTTAAGCCAATTCTTCCGTGCGGACGTACGGACGGAAGGACGGACGGACATCACAAATATAATAGTGCTTTTCAGTAATGACGAAAAATACTAAAAACCATTTACTCAGCATGCCTTATCGCTCGAGTATTTTCGTAAAAAATACGCTACACATTGCTGTTCATTCTCAAAAATGTTATAAATGCTTTATAAAATCCTCATCGCTTTTCTGTATCCTTTAAGAATTCGTAAGTTTTAATTTTGGGGTGGCACCGGTAGTTTTCCCCCAAAGATATACCGCTACAAATTTGTTTCTTGTCCATCCTTTAACCTCTTCTACCCTCACAAGATCCACTTCTCGTTTCATTCAACACAAAAATGCAATTTGGTGATGCTCGAATATTCGAATATTAATGGAATAAGATTTCATAATATTTCTCGCGCTTGCACCACAGTACTGATAAAGTTTATCCGTCGCTTCATGCTGTTCCTAATAAAGAGTATAATAATTAATTGTTCGTTTGAAGATCCAGTCCACTACGTAACTTCTTAGGAAAACCTTTTTTCTTTAAGTACGAGCGCTTGCTCCTAGGTGGCAGAACGTATCGTACATTGAGTTACGCATTTCGCTGCCGGTATTTAAATAAATCCATGCATACAATTATGAAAATGAATTCTTGAAATAGAGAGTTAAAACAAGTGATTATTTTAACTCCTTCAGATAATATAATCATCCAATTAGCCATTTCTGCGTTATTTCTATACGTTTGTTATTATCATAGCAAAGCAACTGCCCAGGCAGGATATGAGCCGATAGTTCCAGGGAGGTTACACTAAACAATATATAATATATCCAAAAAACTTGTATCAAAAATGTAATATTTTCATCTAGTTTACTCATTAACTCAATTATAATCTGGTGTATGATTTTTGAAAATAGCTGCCATAGAAGGAATTTTGAAACAAAAAACGGTCTTAAACGGTTAAAATTGAATCAGTAGGTCACGTTAAACGTGTCGTGCAAGATGTTGCAATTAGAGAATTTTCGTTTAAATGTAGGTAATAGAATTTAAGGCCTTAATCGAAAGTAGTGAGTTGATGGGTGTGCTGTATTTTCTAACAATTATTTGAAAAGCCGACGGCATCTTCCGATAGAAATATAAAACCAAGAGTTTGTCGGTGCCAAATTCAAATATGTACTCGCTTAGCTCTTTCTAGCGTTGCTGTACCAATTGAAGATTTAACAATAAGAAATTTGTCAATGTGAAATCCCTTGGGTTTATTTTTCTATTCGGCATTATAAACGCTCAGCCCTGTAATATAAGCTCCAAATTAATTTCATCATTTTATATCTATCGGGTAAAAATTTCTTGTTTAGTTATATATGATAATAAATTATAATACCAAACATTGTAGTATTACACGCAACTGTTTCCTTTTATCCCTTTCCCGAATAAGTTATTCTACAAGTTCTCCATTTGTGAGCCGAGAGTATTCCTTATAAATATAATTCTTACGCATGTTTATATCTATATTAAAGTTGTGAAAGAAGAAAAATTTACTAACGTGATATTTTTTCAATAAGTGAATTTTTTAAAACGGCCGACGAATGGGCTGAAACAGACATCATTTTATTTTTATCAATATAAAATTACATGCATGATAAAACATTCATGTAGGTAAAAGAGATGATTTATTCTAATTTCTACGATAACAATTGCGACAGAGTCATTGACTACGCTAAATGATTTAGTTTCAGTTTTAAAATTTTTTTTCAACAGAAACAACGCGTGGTGGCAAAAAAATTAAGCATTCACGAATAAAATGAGCTAATTACGTCTCGTTAATTTCTTTTGTGTAGTACAGCCAGAAAATATTTATTTTCCTTTTAGATTATAACTGTTTTGATTATATGGTCGTTGATACATTAAATGTTTTTAAAACTTGCCTTTTTGATACTCCTTCATAGGCCCCTTTCTACTAATGCCAATAGCGGAATATAGACTTTTAATTACAAGGGTTCGATCAATACCAAGCTCCAGTTAATCATTGTGCCTAGAAATATTTCGGCAGCAGCCACTCTTTTTCTCAACTTTACCAATAAATCTTTTTCATATAAATTGCTTCTCATTTTTCGTTTAAGTGTAAGATTAAAAGCAAACTTGTCCCTCCGGTATGTAGAGATTATATTCTCACTCTTTGTTAAATAAGCCCTGGCTCTTAATTTTTGGCGCTAACGCCAATTTCTGAAGCAAAGTTGTCCTTTCCTGGTTTATTTTCATAGTTTATATGTAATTAATTGCAGTACAGCAAAGTAAACATTTGTGCCGTGAAAATGTAAACCATCGAATGTGATTAAAACTGTGGAAATAAAGAAAAAGTGGTTATCTCAATCTTTGAGTTAGGTGTCCTTACGATAAGCACAAGTAAAGAACTACATATTTTTTCACGTGGCAAATGTTCAACAGTAAGAGTAAGGGGAAGTAATGGACTAAATATTTTATTTTGTTAAATAACGATCAGCTATTTAATAGGGGAGTTATTTTAGAAAACGTATTTCTCAAGTCTTACATTTGTTAACTTTTCGTAAAAAGGGAAAAGTTGTCTCGTTTTCATGAAATTAAAGGGGTTTTAGGTCTTGATTATTTTTTATAAATACTAACGTGCAAGCGACAAGAAATCATAGAGCTGAGAGACTAAATCAGCCATACGGACTGACTTCTCTGAGTTATCAGATGGATAAATATGTGGATTGAATATTACTTAACACATTTAAGACGAGCGGTTTATATTTCCGCGCAGGTAATACAGGCATTTACATTGATTAATTGTCTATGGAATCCATAAAACATTAACATTAACGAATTATTCAAACAGTTAGAAATATTAAATTGTCGAATGATTTCTCTTTCATGCATACATCTTGTTTCTAGATTGAATAGAGTTTTCATTAAGGTTTTTAATATATTTATAAATGAGGTACGTTATTAAGTGGTGCGTAGGGTGAGCAGCCACTTTTTAACCCATAAATACTATGTAATATTTCTTTTTCCTTAGCTATTTCAATAGACTCATTTTTATTAGTTGTAATAAAAAAGTGGTATTTCCTTAAGAGAGAAAATAAACTGTAATTTTAGATATCGATTCCATATCGAACGATTTATATGGAGGTACATAAAACTAGATGTTTTTTTGCCTTTTCGTTGGTTAAAAAAATCAAAAAATTTTGTACAAATTTGCCTATCAGTCTGTATAAGTGTTGTTATCAATATTTTGCGTGTAAACATTTCTAGTTATGTTAAGCGGTGATAAACCTCTTCTAATCTAACTCAGAATGAAAATATATGTAAACTAATATAATATCATTGTTAAAACTCAACATCTTATTTAGTTGTTATTGATGAAGGGTTTCTAACAGATAAAATATAGAAACCCATGGCGCCAAGCGGAAATATAAGTTTAGTGAAGCCATATCTTGGCAGTATACTTCAACAGAGACGACGATGATACAGATGTCTCAAAGGGCGACCGCATAATGATGATTTGTTAATACCAAATCTGAAGAAGATTAACCCTGTGGCACGCTTTTTTACATTGTCTTACCACATCAATGTAAACTTTTTGTTTTCGAAAAATCAGGTCACCTCAGTGATACTTCAAAAATTGAACCGATTTGCCTAGGGCGGGGGTATCAAACACGAGGCCCGCGAAGCAAGATACTTCATAATTTTACGAAGCTCAAACTCAAACGTATTTATTTTAGAATATTTTTAAATAATCCGCTAAGTTGAAAAGGAAGCATTTTAAAATATATTTTGCAGAGGTTTTCACATAATTCTAAATCGTATTTTAGAAGTGCTTTACTTTGTTTCAAACGTTACTCAACGATTGTCTTTCCTATATACGGTCTTAAACTTCATTAGAATACATACCGGATACTTTTCACTTCGTTCACTACACATCAAACTAACTGAACTATAAATTGCACATATATAGAAATGAATGATATTTGAGTAAAGTCTGAGTTTATTTAAATGATAAAGATGTCAAATTACCTTATCAGAGGAATGGTAAAAGCCTTAGCATTCGTTGATTACTAATAATAGGTTCTTAGCTTCAGACATCTATATCTATCTACATGTATCTATGTCTATAAGCAACTCTTTGGTAAAATGAAACTACTCAAATAAATTTTCAACCTATGCGTTTGACGATAAATGAGAATAATTTCCGGGTAATTCCGCTAAGCTGGATTATTACTTTTAATAAACTCGCGTAAAATAAAGTGAAATCGCACTTTGTGAGATGTGAATATTTAATATACATTTCTCTCTTCTAATTGATACGTGTTCGCTCATTTCTTAATCATGGCCTCAGAATCCTCGCATTCTCCCTATACCTGCCAACGTCCTCTATCCTATATCTCTCCTCGACTACTTCTCACTTTTATTATTCCTTAGTCCCAACCTACTATGTTAGACTAAGACTATCTTCAGCTTTGAAATTTCATGATATTGCCAAATCGCAATCATGAAGGAACCGAAGGAAAAAAAGGGACAGCGGTAGACCACGGTGTCCGAACGTGACTGATCAGCGGCTGATTGGAATACTACTCACAATTCCGTTACTGCTTTGCATCATTCCGTTTTCTCTTTTCACCTTTTATTCCTTGTTTCCTTACTACATTTTCACTTTCCTTTCATTCTCTCTCAAATTATCCATTAAACCTCTCTCTCAATTTTTCTTTGCCTCTCTTACACATACTAATATTTCCCCCTCTATCTGTCCTCTCTCATATCCACCACATCCTTTCATATATTCTGTCCCTTCTATCTTAGTTTAACTATATTTTCATGATGGAGCATCACGAGCAAGTGAAGAAAACGGAAACATAACCAGAAGAATAAACGCCATACTACCGGTAAAAAAGCGGGACCATGTAATTTTTTTGTTATCTTATCATTTCAAATAAACAAAATCCTCGTAGTTTGAGTAATTTCGTTTTTCAGGTAACGGTCTAAAAGAAGAAATTTCCAAATGATGACACCTTAATATAACATAATATATAAGAAATCAAACAAGAATAATAAATTGAAACGTTTTATACAAATATGCTAATATGAAAACGCGTTTTATTATTCTGGATTTGTTTAGAATTGCAAACTTAAAAATCTATATGGATTTATTAAAACTAAAGATTTTTACTTTGAAAATAGACGAAACAGTTACACATATTTATATTCACCCAGAAATTGAAGCACTTGAACTGAATTACACTCGAATACAGCTATTTATACTTCTGATTGTTCGATAAAATCATTGTAATTTTTGTGATGTTAAATTCTTTCATCTATATACCTTGCTCTTTTTCTCAAGAGTGAATTTGCCAGTCTCTGGGTCCGTTGTTCTTACCCTTCGTTTTTCCTGTTATTTTCTAGCCTCGCGTCTTAATCCGCCATTTTTTATTCCGTTTTTTGTTGGTTTCAATTGAACGTTTTCGTCTTTTTCTTAGAGCTTGATCTAAACTTTGCGGGTGCGACAAACCAATCTCTAGAGTGTAATATTCTGTGGAAGTACTACAGTTAGCAACCTGTCACGCGCATCTCACTTTCCTCTTCCGAGCAGCTCTCTTCCCACCCTACCTTCCCTACTGCCGTGCGCGGGGGAAACAATGCATAGGCAGTAACAAAGCAGCTCACTTGCCTCCTTATCGTCCCTACCAATGTGCGCCGGGAAAACAATGCGTCGGGACATCGTACAGAAATTCAACTTTGATTTTTCTAAAATAGAAGATTTAAATCGACGATTATTTTCCCGCGATACTTTCGACAAATATCGAAGCTTACACAAAGGCTTGGTAGTTTCCGACGCTTATTTTTCTCAAAAATCGAAGACTAAAATCGAGGTTTATTTTTGCTAAAAATCGGTGACGATTTTCGGCGTTTATGTTTTAAATTTTACCAGAATTAGTAGTTTTCGATGTTAATATTTCCTAAAATGTGAGCACTACCGTTGTTCATTTTTCCTAAAAATGCACCACGTGTATCAACGTTTATTTTTACACATTAAATTAGGCTTGTTATAATAGTGTTATAAATTGAATTCCTTCCAATTAACTATAACTTAAAGTGTATAAATAAAAATGAAAAATAATTATTAAAAGTTATTAACTTTTATAAAGAGTACAAAAATAGTTAAAATAAAAATATGATAATTTTGTAATTTATAACTAATAGAAAACGTACTGAATAAATAAAAAATAAATTAATGAATTTATAGAGATATTGAATATATAAATGTTATGTTGCATTCTTTGAGAAATCTGAACTAATTATTGGAATTGCAACAACTTTCATATATTAAAAATCTCTGTAAATTCAATCATTTAAATTACTTTTTATTCAGTGCAGAGGTTCTAAATGCTTTAGTTAATTTCAGAAATTTTTGCAAGCATAATTATCGAAGAGTATATTTCCTATATATGACAACTTCACGTAAAGGACATAATCGGAAGTTTCCTGATTCCTCTTTAATTTAGCCCTAAAATGTCAATTAATTGTATTTTACCGTTTAAAATCAGTTCTATGTGTTAGTTTAAGGTGCGGATCACAAGTGATCACTGTAATGAATAACATAAATCCATTTTCATTTATAGTACACTTTCATGAAGAACGTGATATTTATTTTAAAGGAAACTTTTTTGGGCATAATTCTCAACTTACGATTTAACGATAATTTAAAGGCTGGAGATACATTCCAAAATTGTGATCTTGGCAACCTTAGATGTTGATATTTTCCTAAAAATGTCTTAATACATCAAGTTTACAAAACACTGATTGTTATATCGTTATGCCAGTCAACCATTTTCATTCATTCTTTTTGAGCAATAGATTTGACGTTTATATGACCTGCTATAGACGTCAGGCTAGATGATACAGAAAGCCTGGCCCGGCAATGGTTAGTAGAGATTGTCTCCGCCAGAGCGCAGGAGCTTATAGTCTTGCGGCAAAGAACGAAAGTCAATGCATCGTATCGTATTGTAAATATAAAGTGTTTACCCTTGTGAGAGATAAAATTGGAATAAAGAAAGTGAAATTTTAGAAAATTATAGCTACGGCCAATGTTTTAAATTAACCAAACCGCATCGAAACATCAATAAAAATGTATTAATTTTTCGAAACTCTAAAAATAAAAGTAATTTTTAAACGTTTACATCTGATGTGCAAATTTTATTCCTTTCCGTAGAAAAAACGACGAAAATAAGAAGAAAAAAAACAATATTACGCCTGCGAGGGAGGCCAGAGCTCGCCATTCGGAGAAATAAACAAGTAGGTATGTACACGGGTTCACCGTGGTACAGAAGTACTTTTCGTCAAATTTGCCGTAAATTAAACGTATATATTTGCTTTGATGTCAGAAAATTATTTTTCCTTCTATTGTGGAAACCCTGCTTTTTAGATCCTTTTTAAACACGTTCATTTCGTTTTGCCATTCTGTACTTATCGTAAAAAACGAAATTTCTTTGAAATCCGTTCAGACGAGATCTTCGAACTTAATAGTTACAGACAAATTTTAACTTTGATATTGTGGTGTCCCTGTTTAGTCGGCCCGGTTGAAATATAATAATTTTTTTATTTATTTATATGAAGATTATGTACATCATGCCGTCAATTCTCTAGAATTACATCTAAAAGACATTTTTTACTTTTTACTGTGGTACCCATGCTCTTTAGCTCCGCTTTAAACAACTTGATTTCATTGTGGTATGTTGTACAAATCCTATATAAAAAATTTAATTGAAATTCGTTCAGCCAATTTCTTCCAACTCCATAATAAGTGAAAGAAATTAATTTGCAATTGTGGCATCCCTGATTAACCGATTCAGTTAAATCTGCGTTTATTGTTTTCTCTATATGTGTAAATTATAAATATTAAATTTGTTTGAAATTGATGAATATATTACAACAATAGTATGTGTAAAAAAGGTTTTTATTTGTTTTATTGTGGTGGCCCTGATTTCTACATCTATACTAAGCATGTTGATTTTGTTTCTATATGTTACACGCCTCCATACAAAATTTCATTGAAATCGGTTCAGCCAATTACTTCCCAATTGATAATTACCGAAAAGTTTAACTTCGCAGTTGTGGCACCCCCGCTTAGTCGATCTTGTCCAAATATTTCATTTTGGCCATTAATTTATGTGAATATTCTATGTACTAAATTTGGTTAAAATCGGTCGAGCCAATTCTTCCGTGCGGACGTACGGACGGACGGACGGACATCACAAATATAATAGTGCTTTTCAGTAATGACGAAAAATACTAAAATCCATTTACTCAGCATGCCTTATCGCTCGATAATTTCCTAAAAACTACGCTACACATTGCTGTTCATTCTCAAAAATGTTATAAATGCTTTATAAAATCCTTATCGTTTTCTGTTTCCTTTAAGACTTCGTGAGTTTTAATTTTGGGGTGGCACCGATAGTTTTCCCCCAAAGATACACCGCTACAAATTTGTTTCTTGTCCATCCTTTAACCTCTTCTACCCTCACAAGATCCACTTCTCGTTTCATTCAACACAAAAATGCAATTTGGTGATGCTCGAATATTCGAATATTAATGGAATAAGATTTCATAATATTTCTTGCGCTTGCACCACAGTACTGATAAAGTTTATCCTTCGCTTCATGCTGTTCCTAATAAAGAGTATAATAATTAATTCTTCGATTGAAGATCCAGTCCACTACGTAACTTCTTAGGAGAACCTTTTTTCTTTAATTACGAGCGCTTGCTCCTAGGTGGCAGAACGTATCGTACATTGAGTTACGCATTTCGCTGCCGGTATTTAAATAAATCCATGCATACAATTATGAAAATGAATTCTTGAAATAGAGAGTTAAAACAAGTGATTATTTTAACTCGTTCAGATAATATAATCATCCAATTAGCCATTTCTGCGTTATTTCTATACGTTTGTTATTATCATTACAAAGCAACTGCCCAGACAGGATATGAGCCGATAGTTCCAGGGAGGTTACACTAAACAATATATAATATATCCAAAAAACTTTTATCAAAAATGTAATTTCTTCATCTAGTTTACTCATTAAATCATTTATAATCTGGTGTATGATTTTTGAAATTGGCTGAAACAGTCATCGTTTTATTTTTGTCAATATAAAATTACATGCATGATAAAACATTCATGTAGGTAAAAGGGATGATTTATTCCAATTTCTACGAGAACAATTGCGACAGAGTCGTTGACTACGCTAAATGATTTAGTTTCAGTTTTAAAATTTATTTTCAACAGAAACAACGCGTGGTGGCAAAAAAAATAAGCATTCACGAATAACATGAGCTAATTACGTCTCGTTAATTTCTTTAGTGTAGTACAGCCAGAAAATATTTAATTTCCTTTTAGATTATAACTGTTTTGATTATATGGTCGTTGATAAATTAAATGTTTTTAAAACTTGCCTTTTTGATACTCCTTCATAGGCCCCTTTCTACTAATGCCAATAGCGGAATATAGACTTTTAATTACAAGGGTTCGATCAATACCAAGCTCCAGTTAATCATTGTGCCTAGAAATATTTCGGCAGCAGCCACTCTTTTTCTCAACTTTACCAATAAATCTTTTTCATATAAATTGCTTCTCATTTTTCGTTTAAGTGTAAGATTAAAAGCAAACTTGTCCCTCCGGTATGTAGAGATTATATTCTCACTCTTTGTTAAATAAGCCCTGGCTCTTAATTTTTGGCGCTAACGCCAATTTCTGAAGCATAGTTGTCCTTTCCTGGTTTATTTTCATAGTTTATATGTAAATAATTGCAGTACAGCAAAGTAAACATTTGTGCCGTGAAAATGTTAACATTCGAATGTGATTAATAGCTGTGGAAATAAAGAAAAAGTGGTTATCTCAATCTTTGAGTTAGGTGTCCTTACGATAAGCACAAGTAAAGAACTATATATTTTTTCACGTGGCAAATGTTCAACAGTAAGAGTAGGTGGAAGTAATGGACAAAATATTTTATTTTGTTAAATAACGATCAGCTATTTAATAGGGGAGTTATTTTAGAAAACGTATTTCTCAAGTCTTACATTTGTTAACTTTTCGTAAAAAGGGAAAATTTGTCTCGTTTTCATGAAATTAAAGGGGTTTTAGGTCTTGAATATTTTTTATAAATACTAACATGCAAGCGTCAAGAAATCATAGAGCTGAGAGACTAAATCAGCCATACGGACTGACTTCTCTGAGTAATCAGATGGATAAATATGTGGATTGAATATTACTTAACACTTTTAAGACGAGCGGTTTATATTTCCGCGCAGGTAATACAGGCATTTACATTGATTAATTGTCTATGGAATCCATAAAACATTAACAATAACGAATTATTCAAACAGTTAGAAATATTAAATTGTCGAATGATTTCTCTTTCGTGCATACATCTTGTTTCTTGATTGAATAGTGTTTTCATTAAGGTTTTTAAAATATTTATAAATGAGGTACGTTATTAGGTGGTGCGTAGGGTGAGCAGCCACTTTTTAACCCATAAATACTATGTAATATTTCTTTTTCCTTAGCTATTTCAATGGACTCTTTTTTATTAGTTGTCATAAAAAAGTGGTATTTCCTTAAGAGAGAAATTAACTGTAATTTTAGATATCGATTCCATATCGAACGATTTATATGGAGGTACATAAAACTAGATGTTTTTTTGCCTTTTCGTTGGTTAAAAAAATCAAAAAATTTTGTACAAATTTGCCTATCAGTCTGTATAAGTGTTGTTATCAATATTTTGCGTGTAAACATTTCTAGTTATGTTAAGCGGTGATAAACCTCTTCTAATCTAACTCAGAATGAAAATATATGTAAACTAATATAATATCATTGTTAAAACTCAACATCTTATTTAGTTGTTATTGATGAAGGGTTTCTAACAGATAAAATATAGAAACCCATGGCGCCAAGCGGAAATATAAGTTTAGTGAAGCCATATCTTGGCAGTATACTTCAACAGAGATGACGATGATACAGATGTCTCAAAGGGCGACCGCATAATGATGATTTATTAATACAAAATCTGAAGAAGATTAACCCTGTGGCACGCTTTTTTATATTGTCTTACCACATCAATGTAAACTTTTTGTTTTCGAAAAATCAGGTCACCTCAGTGATACTTCAAAAATTGAACCGATTTGCCTAGGGCGGGGGTATCAAACACGAGGCCCGCGAAGCAAGATACTTCATAATTTTACGAAGCTCAAACTCAAACGTATTTATTTTAGAATATTTTTAAATAATCCGCTAAGTTGAAAAGGAAGCATTTTAAAATATATTTTGCAGAGGTTTTCACATAATTATAAATCGTATTTTAGAAGTGCTTTACTTTGTTTCAAACGGTACTCAACGATTATCTTTCCTATATACGGTCTTAAACTTCATTAGAATACATACCGGATACTTTTCACTTCGTTTACTACACATCAAACTAACTGAACTATAAATTGCACAGTTATAGAAATAAATAATATTTGAGTAAAGTCTGAGTTTATTTAAATGATAATGATGTCAAATTACCTTATCAGAGGAATGGTAAAAGCCTTAGCATTCGTTGATTACTAATAATATGTTCTTAACTTCAGACATCTATATCTGTCTACATGTATCAATGTCTATAAGCAACTCTTTGTTAAAATGAAACTACTCAAATAAATTTTCAACCTATGCGTTTGACGATAAATGAGAATAATTTCCGGGTAATTCCGCTAAGCTGGATTATTACTTTTAATAAACTCGCGTAAAATAAAGTGAAATCGCACTTTGTGAGATGTGAATATTTAATATACATTTCTCTCTTCTAATTGATACGTGTTCGCTCATTTCTTAATCATGGCCTCAGAATCCTCGCATTCTCCCTATACCTGCCAACGTCCTCTATCCTATATCTATCCTCGACTACTTCTCACTTTTATTATTCCTTAGTCCCAACCTACTATGGTAGACTAAGACTATCTTCAGCACTGAAATTTCATGATATAGCCAAATCGCAATAAAGGAGGAACCGAAGGAATAACAGAGACAGCGGTAGACCACGGTGTCCGAACGTGACTGCTCAGTGGCTGATTGGAATATTTCCTGACTGATCCATCGCTCTAATTTGTATTGGTTTTCAGAGCTCAATTTAGGCTATCATAGTAGACTCCTTTACCACATCCTACTTCACTCACAATTCCGTTACTGCTTTGCAGCATTCCGTTTTCTCTTTTCACCTTTCATTCCTTGTCTCCTTACTACAATTTCACTTTCCTTTCATTCTCTCTCAAATTATCCATAAAACCTCTCTCTCAATTTTTCTTTGCCTCTCTTACACATACTAATATTTCCCCCTCTATCTGTCCTCTCTCACATCCACCACATCCTTTCATATATTCTGTCCCTTCTATCTTAGTTTAACTATATTTCCATGATGGAGCATCACGAGCAAGTGAAGAAAACGGAAACATAACCAGAAGAATAAACGCCATACTACCGGTAAAAAAGCGGGACCATGTAATTTTTTTGTAATATTATCATTTCAAATAAACCAAATCCTCGTAGTTTGAGTAATTTCGTTTTTCAGGTAACGGTCTAAAAGAAGAAATTTCCAAATGATGACACCTAATATAACATAATATATAAGAAATCAAATAAGAATAATTAATTGAAAAGTTTTATGCAAATATGCTAATATGAAAACGCGTTTTATTATTCTAGATTTGTTTAGAATTGCAAACTTAAAAATCTATATGGATTTATTAATACTAAAGATTTTCCCTTTGAAAATCGACGAAACAGTTACACGTATTTATATTCACCCAGAAATTGAAGCACTTGAAATGTATTACACGCGAATACTGCTATTTATACTACTGATTATTCGATAAAATCATTGTTATTTTTGTGATGTTAAATTCTTTCATCAATATACCTTGCTCTTTTTCTCAGGAGTGAATTTGCCAGTCTCTGGGTCCGCTGGGTCCGTTGTTCTTCCCCTTCGTTTTTCCTGTTATTTTCTAGCCTCGACTCTTAATCCGCCATTTTTTATTCCGTTTTTTGTTGGTTTCAATTGAACGTTTTCGTCTTTTTCTTAGAGCTTGATCTAAATTTTGCGGGTGCGACAAACCAATCTCTAGAGTGTAATATTCTGTGGAAGTACTACAGTTAGCAACCTGTCACGCGCATCTCACTTTCCTCTTCCGAGCAGCTCTCTTCCCACCCTACCTCCCCTACTGCCGTGCGCGGGGGAAACAATGCATAGGCAGTAACAAAGCAGCTCACTTGCCTCCTTATCGTCCCTACCAATGCGCGCCGGGAAAACAATGCGTCGGGACATCGTACAGAAATTCAACTTTGATTTTTCTAAAATAGAAGATTTAAATCGACGATTACTTTCCCGCGATACTTTCGACAAATATCGAAGCTTACACAAAGGCTTGGTAGTTTACGACGCTTATTTTTATCAAAAATCGAAGACTAAAATCGAGGTTTATTTTTGCTAAAAATCGGTGACGATTTTCGGCGTTTATGTTTTAAATTTTACCAGAATTAGTAGTTTTCGATGTTAATATTTCCTAAAATGTGAGCACTACCGTTGTTCATTTTTCCTAAAAATGCACCACGTATATCAACGTTTATTTTTACACATTAAATTAGGCTTGTTATAATAGTGTTATAAATTGAATTCCTTCCAATTAACTATAACTTAAAGTGTATAAATAAAAATGAAAAATAATTATTAAAAGTTATTAACTTTTATAAAGAGTACAGAAATAGTAAAAATAAAAATATGATAATTTTGTAATTTATAACTAATAGAAAACGTACTGAATAAATAAAAAATAAAATAATGAATTTATAGAGATATTGAATATATAAATGTAATGTTGCATTCTTTGAGAAATCTGAACTAATTATTGGAATTGCAACAACTTTCATATATTCAAAATCTCTGTAAATTCAATCATTTAAATTACTTTTTATTCAGTGCAGAGGTTCTAAATGCTTTAGTTAATTTCAGAAATTTTTGCAAGCATAATTATCGAAGAGTATATTTCCTATATATGACAACTTCACGTAAAGGACATAATCGGAAGTTTCCTGATTCCTCTTTAATTTAGCCCTAAAATGTCAATTAATTGTATTTTACCGTTTAAAATCAGTTCTATGTGTTAGTTTAAGGTGCGGATCACAAGTGATCACTGTAATGAATAACATAAATCCATTTTCATTTATAGTACACTTTCATGAAGAACGTGATATTTATTTTAAAGGAAACTTTTTTGAGAATAATTCTCAACTTACGATTTAACGATAATTTAAAGGCTGGAGATACATTCCAAAATTGTGATCGTGGCAACCTTAGATGTTGATATTTTCCTAAAAATGTCTTAATACATCAAGTTTACAAAACACTGATTTTTATATCGTTATGCAAGTCAACTATTTTCATTCATTCTTTTTGAGCAATAGATTTGACGTTTATATGACTTGCTATAATATGAAATGGGTTCTATTACCAGCGTGTAAGAAAACCATGTCAACGTTGTCGACAAGTATCCTACGCTATTCAATTTCCCGGTTTAGTTAAGAACGAGCGATGACATTCTCTAATAGTGAAAATGATTGCTAGAAGACGTCAGGCTAGATGATACAGAAAGCCTGGCCCGGCAATGGTTAGTAGAGCTTGTCTCCGCCAGAGCGCAGGAGCTTATAGTCTTGCGGCAAAGAACGAAAGTCAATGCATCGTATCGTATTGTAAATATAAAGTGTTTTGCCTTGTGAGAGATAAAATTGGAATAATGAAAGTGAAATTTTAGAAAATTATAGCTACGGCCAATGTTTTAAATTAACCAAACCGCATCGAAACATCAATAAAAATGTATTAATTTTTCGAAACTCTAAAAATAAAAGTAATTTTTAAACGTTTACATCTGATGTGCAACTTTTATTCCTTTCCGTAGAAAAAACGACGAAAATAAGAAGAAAAAAAACAATATTACGCCTGCGAGGGAGGCCAGAGCTCGCCATTCGGAGAAATAAACAAGTAGGTATGTACACGGGTTCACCGTGGTACAGAAGTACTTTTCGTCAAATTTGCCGTAAATTAAACGTATATATTTGCTTTGATGTCAGAAAATTATTTTTCCTTCTATTGTGGAAACCCTGCTTTTTAGATCCTTTTTAAACACGTTCATTTCGTTTTGCCATTCTGTACTTATCGTAAAAAACGAAATTTCTTTGAAATCCGTTCAGACGAGATCTTCGAACTTAATAGTTACAGACAAATTTTAACTTTGATATTGTGGTGTCCCTGTTTAGTCGGCCCGGTTGAAATATAATAATTTTTTTATTTATTTATATGAAGATTATGTACATCATGCCGTCAATTCTCTAGAATTACATCTAAAAGACATTTTTTACTTTTTACTGTGGTACCCATGCTCTTTAGCTCCGCTTTAAACAACTTGATTTCATTGTGGTATGTTGTACAAATCCTATATAAAAAATTTAATTGAAATTCGTTCAGCCAATTTCTTCCAACTCCATAATAAGTGAAAGAAATTAATTTGCAATTGTGGCATCCCTGATTAACCGATTCAGTTAAATCTGCGTTTATTGTTTTCTCTATATGTGTAAATTATAAATATTAAATTTGTTTGAAATTGATGAATATATTACAACAATAGTATGTGTAAAAAAGGTTTTTATTTGTTTTATTGTGGTGGCCCTGATTTCTACATCTATACTAAGCATGTTGATTTTGTTTCTATATGTTACACGCCTCCATACAAAATTTCATTGAAATCGGTTCAGCCAATTACTTCCCAATTGATAATTACCGAAAAGTTTAACTTCGCAGTTGTGGCACCCCCGCTTAGTCGATCTTGTCCAAATATTTCATTTTGGCCATTAATTTATGTGAATATTCTATGTACTAAATTTGGTTAAAATCGGTCGAGCCAATTCTTCCGTGCGGACGTACGGACGGACGGACGGACATCACAAATATAATAGTGCTTTTCAGTAATGACGAAAAATACTAAAAACCATTTACTCAGCATGCCTTATCGCTCGATAATTTCCTAAAAACTACGCTACACATTGCTGTTCATTCTCAAAAATGTTATAAATGCTTTATAAAATCCTTATCGTTTTCTGTTTCCTTTAAGACTTCGTGAGTTTTAATTTTGGGGTGGCACCGATAGTTTTCCCCCAAAGATACACCGCTACAAATTTGTTTCTTGTCCATCCTTTAACCTCTTCTACCCTCACAAGATCCACTTCTCGTTTCATTCAACACAAAAATGCAATTTGGTGATGCTCGAATATTCGAATATTAATGGAATAAGATTTCATAATATTTCTCGCGCTTGCACCACAGTACTGATAAAGTTTATCCTTCGCTTCATGCTGTTCCTAATAAAGAGTATAATAATTAATTCTTCGATTGAAGATCCAGTCCACTACGTAACTTCTTAGGAGAACCTTTTTTCTTTAATTACGAGCGCTTGCTCCTAGGTGGCAGAACGTATCGTACATTGAGTTACGCATTTCGCTGCCGGTATTTAAATAAATCCATGCATACAATTATGAAAATGAATTCTTGAAATAGAGAGTTAAAACAAGTGATTATTTTAACTCGTTCAGATAATATAATCATCCAATTAGCCATTTCTGCGTTATTTCTATACGTTTGTTATTATCATTACAAAGCAACTGCCCAGACAGGTTATGAGCCGATAGTTCCAGGGAGGTTACACTAAACAATATATAATATATCCAAAAAACTTTTATCAAAAATGTAATTTTTTCATCTAGTTTACTCATTAAATCATTTATAATCTGGTGTATGATTTTTGAAAATGGGCTGAAACAGTCATCGTTTTATTTTTGTCAATATAAAATTACATGCATGATAAAACATTCATGTAGGTAAAAGGGATGATTTATTCCAATTTCTACGAGAACAATTGCGACAGAGTCGTTGACTACGCTAAATGATTTAGTTTCAGTTTTAAAATTTATTTTCAACAGAAACAACGCGTGGTGGCAAAAAAAATAAGCATTCACGAATAACATGAGCTAATTACGTCTCGTTAATTTCTTTAGTGTAGTACACTTTGTGAGATGTGAATATTTAATATACATTTCTCTCTTCTAATTGATACGTGTTCGCTCATTTCTTAATAATGGCCTCAGAATCCTCGCATTCTCCCTATACCTGCCAACGTCCTCTATCCTATATCTCTCCTCGACTACTTCTCACTTTTATTATTCCTTAGTCCCAACCTACTATGTTAGACTAAGACTATCTTCAGCTGTGAAATTTCATGATATTGCCAAATCGCAATCATGAAGGAACCGAAGGAAAAACAGAGACAGCGGTAGACCACGGTGTCCGAACGTGACTGCTCAGTGGCTGATTGGAATATTTCCTGACAGATCCATCGCTCTAATTTGTATTGGTTTTCAGAGCTCAATTTAGGCTATCATAGTAGACTCCTTTACCACATCCTACATCACTCACAATTCCGTTACTGCTTTGCAGCATTCCGTTTTCTCTTTTCACCTTTTATTCCTTGTTTCCTTACTACATTTTCACTTTCCTTTCATTCTCTCTCAAATTATCCATTAAACCTCTCTCTCAATTTTTCTTTGCCTCTCTTACACATACTAATATTTCCCCCTCTATCTGTCCTCTCTCATATCCACCACATCCTTTCATATATTCTGTCCCTTCTATCTTAGTTTAACTATATTTTCATGATGGAGCATCACGAGCAAGTGAAGAAAACGGAAACATAACCAGAAGAATAAACGCCATACTACCGGTAAAAAAGCGGGACCATGTAATTTTTTTGTTATCTTATCATTTCAAATAAACAAAATCCTCGTAGTTTGAGTAATTTCGTTTTTCAGGTAACGGTCTAAAAGAAGAAATTTCCAAATGATGACACCTTAATATAACATAATATATAAGAAATCAAACAAGAATAATAAATTGAAACGTTTTATACAAATATGCTAATATGAAAACGCGTTTTATTATTCTGGATTTGTTTAGAATTGCAAACTTAAAAATCTATATGGATTTATTAAAACTAAAGATTTTTACTTTGAAAATAGACGAAACAGTTACACATATTTATATTCACCCAGAAATTGAAGCACTTGAACTGAATTACACTCGAATACAGCTATTTATACTTCTGATTGTTCGATAAAATCATTGTAATTTTTGTGATGTTAAATTCTTTCATCTATATACCTTGCTCTTTTTCTCAAGAGTGAATTTGCCAGTCTCTGGGTCCGTTGTTCTTACCCTTCGTTTTTCCTGTTATTTTCTAGCCTCGCGTCTTAATCCGCCATTTTTTATTCCGTTTTTTGTTGGTTTCAATTGAACGTTTTCGTCTTTTTCTTAGAGCTTGATCTAAACTTTGCGGGTGCGACAAACCAATCTCTAGAGTGTAATATTCTGTGGAAGTACTACAGTTAGCAACCTGTCACGCGCATCTCACTTTCCTCTTCCGAGCAGCTCTCTTCCCACCCTACCTTCCCTACTGCCGTGCGCGGGGGAAACAATGCATAGGCAGTAACAAAGCAGCTCACTTGCCTCCTTATCGTCCCTACCAATGTGCGCCGGGAAAACAATGCGTCGGGACATCGTACAGAAATTCAACTTTGATTTTTCTAAAATAGAAGATTTAAATCGACGATTATTTTCCCGCGATACTTTCGACAAATATCGAAGCTTACACAAAGGCTTGGTAGTTTCCGACGCTTATTTTTCTCAAAAATCGAAGACTAAAATCGAGGTTTATTTTTGCTAAAAATCGGTGACGATTTTCGGCGTTTATGTTTTAAATTTTACCAGAATTAGTAGTTTTCGATGTTAATATTTCCTAAAATGTGAGCACTACCGTTGTTCATTTTTCCTAAAAATGCACCACGTGTATCAACGTTTATTTTTACACATTAAATTAGGCTTGTTATAATAGTGTTATAAATTGAATTCCTTCCAATTAACTATAACTTAAAGTGTATAAATAAAAATGAAAAATAATTATTAAAAGTTATTAACTTTTATAAAGAGTACAAAAATAGTTAAAATAAAAATATGATAATTTTGTAATTTATAACTAATAGAAAACGTACTGAATAAATAAAAAATAAATTAATGAATTTATAGAGATATTGAATATATAAATGTTATGTTGCATTCTTTGAGAAATCTGAACTAATTATTGGAATTGCAACAACTTTCATATATTAAAAATCTCTGTAAATTCAATCATTTAAATTACTTTTTATTCAGTGCAGAGGTTCTAAATGCTTTAGTTAATTTCAGAAATTTTTGCAAGCATAATTATCGAAGAGTATATTTCCTATATATGACAACTTCACGTAAAGGACATAATCGGAAGTTTCCTGATTCCTCTTTAATTTAGCCCTAAAATGTCAATTAATTGTATTTTACCGTTTAAAATCAGTTCTATGTGTTAGTTTAAGGTGCGGATCACAAGTGATCACTGTAATGAATAACATAAATCCATTTTCATTTATAGTACACTTTCATGAAGAACGTGATATTTATTTTAAAGGAAACTTTTTTGGGCATAATTCTCAACTTACGATTTAACGATAATTTAAAGGCTGGAGATACATTCCAAAATTGTGATCTTGGCAACCTTAGATGTTGATATTTTCCTAAAAATGTCTTAATACATCAAGTTTACAAAACACTGATTTTTATATCGTTATGCAAGTCAACTATTTTCATTCATTCTTTTTGAGCAATAGATTTGACGTTTATATGACTTGCTATAATATGAAATGGGTTCTATTACCAGCGTGTAAGAAAACCATGTCAACGTTGTCGACAAGTATCCTACGCTATTCAATTTCCCGGTTTAGTTAAGAACGAGCGATGACATTCTCTAATAGTGAAAATGATTGCTAGAAGACGTCAGGCTAGATGATACAGAAAGCCTGGCCCGGCAATGGTTAGTAGAGCTTGTCTCCGCCAGAGCGCAGGAGCTTATAGTCTTGCGGCAAAGAACGAAAGTCAATGCATCGTATCGTATTGTAAATATAAAGTGTTTTGCCTTGTGAGAGATAAAATTGGAATAATGAAAGTGAAATTTTAGAAAATTATAGCTACGGCCAATGTTTTAAATTAACCAAACCGGATCGAAACATCAATAAAAATGTATTAATTTTTCGAAACTCTAAAAATAAAAGTAATTTTTAAACGTTTACATCTGATGTGCAAATTTTATTCCTTTCCGTAGAAAAAACGACGAAAATAAGAAGAAAAAAAAAAACAATATTACGCCTGCGAGGGAGGCCAGAGCTCGCCATTCGGAGAAATAAACAAGTAAACGGGTTCACCGTGGTACAGAAGTACTTTTCGTCAAATTTGCCGTAAAATAAACGTATAATGATATATTTGCTTAGATGTCAGAAAATTATTTTTCCTTCTATTGTGGAAACCCTGCTTTTTAGATCCTTTTTAAACACGTTCATTTCGTTTTGCCATTCTATACTTATCGTAACAAACGAAATTTCTTTGAAATCCGTTCAGACGAGATCTTCGAAATTACTAGTTACAGACAAATTCTAACTTTGATATTGTGGTGTCCCAGTTTAGTCGGCCCGGTTGAAATATAATAATTTTTTATTTATTTATATGAAGATTATGTACATCATGCCGTTAATTCTCTAGAATTACATGTAAAATACAAAAATTTTTTACTTTTTACTGTGGTACCCCTGCTCTTTAGCTCCGCTTATAACATCTTGATTTCATTATGGTATGTTGTACAAATCCTATATAAAAAATTTAATTGAAATTCGTTCAGCCAATTTCTTCCAACTCCATAATAAGTGAAAGAAATTAATTTGCAATTGTGGCATCCCTGATTAGCCGATTCAGTTAAATCTGCGTTTATCGTTTTCTATATTTGTGTAAATTATAAATATTAAATTTGTTTGAAATTGATGAATATATTACAACAATAGTATGTGTAAAAAATGTTTTTATTTGTTTTATTGTGGTGGCCCTGATTTCTACATCTATACTAAGCATGTTGATTTTGTTTCTATATGTTACACGCCTCCATACAAAATTTCATTGAAATCGGTTCAGCCAATTACTTCCCAATTGATAATTACTGAAAAGTTTAACTTCGCAGTTGTGGCACACCCGCTTAGTCGATTTTGTCCAAATATTTCATTTTGGCCATTAATTTATGTGAATATTCTATGTACTAAATTTGGTTAAAATCGGTTGAGCCAATTTTTCCGTGTGGACGTACGGACGGACGGACGGACATCACAAAGATAATAGTGCTTTTCAGTAATGACGAAAAATACTAAAATCCATTTACTCAGCATGCCTTATCGCTCGAGTATTTTCGTAAAAAATACGCTACACATTGCTGTTCATTCTCAAAAATGTTATAAATGCTTTATAAAATCCTCATCGCTTTTCTGTTTCCTTTAAGAATTCGTAAGTTTTAATTTTGGGGTGGCACCGCTAGTTTTCCCCCAAAGATATACCGCTACAAATTTGTTTCTTGTCCATCCTTTAACCTCTTCTACCCTCACAAGATCCACTTCTCGTTTCATTCAACACAAAAATGCAATTTGGTGATGCTCGAATATTCGAATATTAATGGAATAATATTTCATAATATTTCTCGCGCTTGCACCACAGTACTGATAAAGTTTATCCTTCGCTTCATGCTGTTCCTAATAAAGAGTATAATAATTAATTCTTCGATTGAAGATCCAGTCCACTACGTAACTTCTTAGGAAAACATTTTTTCTTTAAGTACGAGCGCTTGCTCCTAGGTGGCAGAACGTATCGTACATTGAGTTACGCATTTCGCTGCCGGTATTTAAATAAATCCATGCATACAATTATGAAAATGAATTCTTGAAATAGAGAGTTAAAACAAGTGATTATTTTAACTCCTTCAGATAATATAATCATCCAATTAGCCATTTCTGCGTTATTTCTATACGTTTGTTATTATCATAGCAAAGCAACTGCCCAGGCAGGGTATGAGCCGATAGTTCCAGAGAGGTTACACTAAACAATATATAATATATCCAAAAAACTTGTATCAAAAATGTAATTTTTTCATCTAATTTACTCATTAACTCAATTATAATCTGGTGTATGATTTTTGAAAATAGCTGCCATAGAAGGAATTTTGAAACAAAAAACGGTCTTAAACTGTTAAAATTGAATCAGTAGGTCACGTTAAACGTGTCATGCAAGCTGTTGCAATTAGAGAATTTTCGTGTAAATGTAGGCAAGAGAATTTGAGGCCTTAATCGAAAGTAGTGAGTTGATGGGTGTGCTGTATTTTCTAACAATTATTTGAAAAGCCGACGGCATCTTCCGATAGAAATATAAAACCAAGGGTTTGTCGGTGCCAAATTCAAATATGTACTCGCTTAGCTCTTTCTAGCGTGTCTGTACCAATTAAAGATTTAACAATAAGAAATTTGTCAATGTGAAATCCCTTGGGTTTATTTTTCTATTCGGCATTATAAACGCTCAGCCCTGTAATATAAGCTCCAAACTAATTTCATCATTTTATATCTATCGGGTAAAAATTTCTTCTTTAGTTATATATGATAATAAATTATAATACCAAACATTGTTGTATTACACGCAACTGTTTCCTTTTATCCCTTTCCCGAATAAGTTATTCTACAAGTTCTCCATTTGTGAGCCGAGAGTATTCCTTATAAATATAATTCTTACGCATGTTTATATCTATATTAATGTTGTGAAAGAAGAAAAATTTACTAACGTGATATTTTTTCAATAAGTGAATTTTTTAAAACGGCCGACGAATGGGCTGAAACAGACATCATTTTATTTTTATCAATATAAAATTACATGCATGATAAAACATTCATGTAGGTACAAGAGATGATTTATTCTAATTTCTGCGATAACAATTGCGACAGAGTCATTGACTACGCTAAATGATTTAGTTTCAGTTTTAAAATTTTTTTTCAACAGAAACAACGCGTGGTGGCAAAAAAATTAAGCATTCACGAATAACATGAGCTAATTACGTCTCGTTAATTTCTTTTGTGTAGTACAGCCAGAAAATATTTAATTTCCTTTTAGATTATAACTGTTTTGATTATATGGTCGTTGATACATTAAATGTTTTTAAAACTTGCCTTTTTGATACTCCTTCATAGGCCCCTTTCTACTAACGCCAATAGCGGAATATAGACTTTTAATTACAAGGGTTCGATCAATACCAAGCTCCAGTTAATCATTGTGCCTAGAAATATTTCGGCAGCAGCCACTATTTTTCTCAACTTTACCAATAAATCTTTTTCATATAAATTGCTTCTCATTTTTCGTTTAAGTGTAAGATTAAAAGCAAACTTGTCCCTCCGGTATGTAGAGATTATATTCTCACTCTTTGTTAAATAAGCCCTGGCTCTTAATTTTTGGCGCTAACGCCAATTTCTGAAGCAAAGTTGTCCTTTCCTGGTTTATTTTCATAGTTTATATGTAATTAATTGCAGTACAGCAAAGTAAACATTTGTGCCGTGAAAATGTTAACCTTCGAATGTGATTAAAAGCTGTGGAAATAAAGAAAAAGTGGTTATCTCAATCTTTGAGTTAGGTGTCCTTACGATAAGCACAAGTAAAGAACTACATATTTTTTCACGTGGCAAATGTTCAACAGTAAGAGTAAGGGGAAGTAATGGACAAAATATTTTATTTTGTTAAATAACGATCAGCTATTTAATAGGGGAGTTATTTTAGAAAACGTTTTTCTCAAGTCTTACATTTGTTAACTTTTCGTAAAAAGGGAAAAGTTGTCTCGTTTTCATGAAATTAAAGGGTTTTAGGTCTTGATTATTTTTTATAAATACTAACATGCAAGCGTCAAGAAATCATAGAGCTGAGAGACTAAATCAGCCATACGGACTGACTTCTCTGAGTAATCAGATGGATAAATATATGGATTGAATATTACTTAACACTTTAGGACGAGCGGTTTATATTTCCGCGCAGGTAATACAGGCATTTACATTGATTAATTGTCTATGGAATCCATAAAACATTAACATTAACGAATTATTCAAACAGTTAGAAATATTAAATTGTCGAATGATTTCTCTTTCATGCATACATCTTGTTTCTTGAATGAATAGTGTTTTCATTAAGGTTTTTAAAATATTTATAAATGAGGTACGTTATTAGGTGGTGCGTAGGGTGAGCAGCCACTTTTTAACCCATAAATACTAGGTAATATTTCTTTTTCCTTAGCTATTTCAATGGACTCTTTTTTATTAGTTTTCATAAAAAAGTGGTATTTCCTTAAGAGAGAAAATAAACTGTAATAATAGATATCGATTCCATATCGAACGATTTATATGGAGGTACATAAAACTAGATGTTTTTTTGCCTTTTCGTTGGTTAAAAAAATCAAAAAAATTTGTACAAATTTGCCTATCAGTCTGTATAAGTGTTGTTATCAATATTTTGCGTGTAAACATTTCTAGTTATGTTACGCGGTGATATACCTCTTCTAATCTAACTAAGAATGAAAATATATGTAAACTAATATAATATCATTGTTAAAACTCAACATCTTATTTAGTTGTTATTGATGAAGTGTTTCTAACAGATAAAATATAGAAACCCATGGCGCCAAGCGGAAATATAAGTTTAGTGAAGCCATATCTTGGCAGTATCCTTCAACAGAGATGACTATGATACAGATGTCTCAAAGGGCAACCGCATAATGATGATATGTTAATACAAAATCTGAAGAAGATTAACCCTGTTAAACGCTTTTTTACATTTTCTTACCACATCAATGTAAACTTTTTGTTTTCGAAAAATCTGGTCACCTCAGTGATACTTCAAAAATTAAACCGATTTGCCTAGGGCGGGGGTATCAAACACGAGGCCCGCGAGGCAAGATACTTCATAATTTTACGAAGCTCAAACTCAAACGTATTTATTTTAGAATATTTTTAAATAATCCGCTCAATTGAAAAGGAAGCATTTTAAAATATATTTTGCAGAGGTTTTCACATAATTCTAAATCGTATTTTAGAAGTGCTTTACTTTGTTTCAAACGTTACTCAACGATTGTCTTTCCTATATACGGTCTTAAACTTCATTAGAATACATACCGGATACTTTTCACTTCGTTCACTACACATCAAACTAACTGAACTATAAATTGCACATATATAGAAATGAATGATATTTGAGTAAAGTCTGAGTTTATTTAAATGATAAAGATGTCAAATTACCTTATCAGAGGAATGGTAAAAGCCTTAGCATTCGTTGATTACTAATAATAGGTTCTTAGCTTCAGACATCTATATCTATCTACATGTATCTATGTCTATAAGCAACTCTTTGGTAAAATGAAACTACTCAAATAAATTTTCAACCTATGCGTTTGACGATAAATGAGAATAATTTCCGGGTAATTCCGCTAAGCTGGATTATTACTTTTAATAAACTCGCGTAAAATAAAGTGAAATCGCACTTTGTGAGATGTGAATATTTAATATACATTTCTCTCTTCTAATTGATACGTGTTCGCTCATTTCTTAATAATGGCCTCAGAATCCTCGCATTCTCCCTATACCTGCCAACGTCCTCTATCCTATATCTCTCCTCGACTACTTCTCACTTTTATTATTCCTTAGTCCCAACCTACTATGTTAGACTAAGACTATCTTCAGCTGTGAAATTTCATGATATTGCCAAATCGCAATCATGAAGGAACCGAAGGAAAAACAGAGACAGCGGTAGACCACGGTGTCCGAACGTGACTGCTCAGTGGCTGATTGGAATATTTCCTGACAGATCCATCGCTCTAATTTGTATTGGTTTTCAGAGCTCAATTTAGGCTATCATAGTAGACTCCTTTACCACATCCTACATCACTCACAATTCCGTTACTGCTTTGCAGCATTCCGTTTTCTCTTTTCACCTTTTATTCCTTGTTTCCTTACTACATTTTCACTTTCCTTTCATTCTCTCTCAAATTATCCATTAAACCTCTCTCTCAATTTTTCTTTGCCTCTCTTACACATACTAATATTTCCCCCTCTATCTGTCCTCTCTCATATCCACCACATCCTTTCATATATTCTGTCCCTTCTATCTTAGTTTAACTATATTTTCATGATGGAGCATCACGAGCAAGTGAAGAAAACGGAAACATAACCAGAAGAATAAACGCCATACTACCGGTAAAAAAGCGGGACCATGTAATTTTTTTGTTATCTTATCATTTCAAATAAACAAAATCCTCGTAGTTTGAGTAATTTCGTTTTTCAGGTAACGGTCTAAAAGAAGAAATTTCCAAATGATGACACCTTAATATAACATAATATATAAGAAATCAAACAAGAATAATAAATTGAAACGTTTTATACAAATATGCTAATATGAAAACGCGTTTTATTATTCTGGATTTGTTTAGAATTGCAAACTTAAAAATCTATATGGATTTATTAAAACTAAAGATTTTTACTTTGAAAATAGACGAAACAGTTACACATATTTATATTCACCCAGAAATTGAAGCACTTGAACTGAATTACACTCGAATACAGCTATTTATACTTCTGATTGTTCGATAAAATCATTGTAATTTTTGTGATGTTAAATTCTTTCATCTATATACCTTGCTCTTTTTCTCAAGAGTGAATTTGCCAGTCTCTGGGTCCGTTGTTCTTACCCTTCGTTTTTCCTGTTATTTTCTAGCCTCGCGTCTTAATCCGCCATTTTTTATTCCGTTTTTTGTTGGTTTCAATTGAACGTTTTCGTCTTTTTCTTAGAGCTTGATCTAAACTTTGCGGGTGCGACAAACCAATCTCTAGAGTGTAATATTCTGTGGAAGTACTACAGTTAGCAACCTGTCACGCGCATCTCACTTTCCTCTTCCGAGCAGCTCTCTTCCCACCCTACCTTCCCTACTGCCGTGCGCGGGGGAAACAATGCATAGGCAGTAACAAAGCAGCTCACTTGCCTCCTTATCGTCCCTACCAATGTGCGCCGGGAAAACAATGCGTCGGGACATCGTACAGAAATTCAACTTTGATTTTTCTAAAATAGAAGATTTAAATCGACGATTATTTTCCCGCGATACTTTCGACAAATATCGAAGCTTACACAAAGGCTTGGTAGTTTCCGACGCTTATTTTTCTCAAAAATCGAAGACTAAAATCGAGGTTTATTTTTGCTAAAAATCGGTGACGATTTTCGGCGTTTATGTTTTAAATTTTACCAGAATTAGTAGTTTTCGATGTTAATATTTCCTAAAATGTGAGCACTACCGTTGTTCATTTTTCCTAAAAATGCACCACGTGTATCAACGTTTATTTTTACACATTAAATTAGGCTTGTTATAATAGTGTTATAAATTGAATTCCTTCCAATTAACTATAACTTAAAGTGTATAAATAAAAATGAAAAATAATTATTAAAAGTTATTAACTTTTATAAAGAGTACAAAAATAGTTAAAATAAAAATATGATAATTTTGTAATTTATAACTAATAGAAAACGTACTGAATAAATAAAAAATAAATTAATGAATTTATAGAGATATTGAATATATAAATGTTATGTTGCATTCTTTGAGAAATCTGAACTAATTATTGGAATTGCAACAACTTTCATATATTAAAAATCTCTGTAAATTCAATCATTTAAATTACTTTTTATTCAGTGCAGAGGTTCTAAATGCTTTAGTTAATTTCAGAAATTTTTGCAAGCATAATTATCGAAGAGTATATTTCCTATATATGACAACTTCACGTAAAGGACATAATCGGAAGTTTCCTGATTCCTCTTTAATTTAGCCCTAAAATGTCAATTAATTGTATTTTACCGTTTAAAATCAGTTCTATGTGTTAGTTTAAGGTGCGGATCACAAGTGATCACTGTAATGAATAACATAAATCCATTTTCATTTATAGTACACTTTCATGAAGAACGTGATATTTATTTTAAAGGAAACTTTTTTGGGCATAATTCTCAACTTACGATTTAACGATAATTTAAAGGCTGGAGATACATTCCAAAATTGTGATCTTGGCAACCTTAGATGTTGATATTTTCCTAAAAATGTCTTAATACATCAAGTTTACAAAACACTGATTGTTATATCGTTATGCCAGTCAACCATTTTCATTCATTCTTTTTGAGCAATAGATTTGACGTTTATATGACCTGCTATAGACGTCAGGCTAGATGATACAGAAAGCCTGGCCCGGCAATGGTTAGTAGAGATTGTCTCCGCCAGAGCGCAGGAGCTTATAGTCTTGCGGCAAAGAACGAAAGTCAATGCATCGTATCGTATTGTAAATATAAAGTGTTTACCCTTGTGAGAGATAAAATTGGAATAAAGAAAGTGAAATTTTAGAAAATTATAGCTTCGGCCAATGTTTTAAATTAACCAAACCGCATCGAAACATCAATAAAAATGTATTAATTTTTCGAAACTCTAAAAATAAAAGTAATTTTTAAACGTTTACATCTGATGTGCAAATTTTATTCCTTTCCGTAGAAAAAACGACGAAAATAAGAAGAAAAAAAAACAATATTACGCCTGCGAGGGAGGCCAGAGCTCGCCATTCGGAGAAATAAACAAGTAGGTATGTACACGGGTTCACCGTGGTACAGAAGTACTTTTCGTCAAATTTGCCGTAAATTAAACGTATATATTTGCTTTGATGTCAGAAAATTATTTTTCCTTCTATTGTGGAAACCCTGCTTTTTAGATCCTTTTTAAACACGTTCATTTCGTTTTGCCATTCTGTACTTATCGTAAAAAACGAAATTTCTTTGAAATCCGTTCAGACGAGATCTTCGAACTTAATAGTTACAGACAAATTTTAACTTTGATATTGTGGTGTCCCTGTTTAGTCGGCCCGGTTGAAATATAATAATTTTTTTATTTATTTATATGAAGATTATGTACATCATGCCGTCAATTCTCTAGAATTACATCTAAAAGACATTTTTTACTTTTTACTGTGGTACCCATTCTCTTTAGCTCCGCTTTAAACAACTTGATTTCATTGTGGTATGTTGTACAAATCCTATATAAAAAATTTAATTGAAATTCGTTCAGCCAATTTCTTCCAACTCCATAATAAGTGAAAGAAATTAATTTGCAATTGTGGCATCCCTGATTAACCGATTCAGTTAAATCTGCGTTTATTGTTTTCTCTATATGTGTAAATTATAAATATTAAATTTGTTTGAAATTGATGAATATATTACAACAATAGTATGTGTAAAAAAGGTTTTTATTTGTTTTATTGTGGTGGCCCTGATTTCTACATCTATACTAAGCATGTTGATTTTGTTTCTATATGTTACACGCCTCCATACAAAATTTCATTGAAATCGGTTCAGCCAATTACTTCCCAATTGATAATTACCGAAAAGTTTAACTTCGCAGTTGTGGCACCCCCGCTTAGTCGATCTTGTCCAAATATTTCATTTTGGCCATTAATTTATGTGAATATTCTATGTACTAAATTTGGTTAAAATCGGTCGAGCCAATTCTTCCGTGCGGACGTACGGACGGACGGACGGACATCACAAATATAATAGTGCTTTTCAGTAATGAAGAAAAATACTAAAAACCATTTACTCAGCATGCCTTATCGCTCGATAATTTCCTAAAAACTACGCTACACATTGCTGTTCATTCTCAAAAATGTTATAAATGCTTTATAAAATCCTTATCGTTTTCTGTTTCCTTTAAGACTTCGTGAGTTTTAATTTTGGGGTGGCACCGATAGTTTTCCCCCAAAGATACACCGCTACAAATTTGTTTCTTGTCCATCCTTTAACCTCTTCTACCCTCACAAGATCCACTTCTCGTTTCATTCAACACAAAAATGCAATTTGGTGATGCTCGAATATTCGAATATTAATGGAATAAGATTTCATAATATTTCTCGCGCTTGCACCACAGTACTGATAAAGTTTATCCTTCGCTTCATGCTGTTCCTAATAAAGAGTATAATAATTAATTCTTCGATTGAAGATCCAGTCCACTACGTAACTTCTTAGGAGAACCTTTTTTCTTTAATTACGAGCGCTTGCTCCTAGGTGGCAGAACGTATCGTACATTGAGTTACGCATTTCGCTGCCGGTATTTAAATAAATCCATGCATACAATTATGAAAATGAATTCTTGAAATAGAGAGTTAAAACAAGTGATTATTTTAACTCGTTCAGATAATATAATCATCCAATTAGCCATTTCTGCGTTATTTCTATACGTTTGTTATTATCATTACAAAGCAACTGCCCAGACAGGATATGAGCCGATAGTTCCAGGGAGGTTACACTAAACAATATATAATATATCCAAAAAACTTTTATCAAAAATGTAATTTCTTCATCTAGTTTACTCATTAAATCATTTATAATCTGGTGTATGATTTTTGAAAATGGGCTGAAACAGTCATCGTTTTATTTTTGTCAATATAAAATTACATGCATGATAAAACATTCATGTAGGTAAAAGGGATGATTTATTCCAATTTCTACGAGAACAATTGCGACAGAGTCGTTGACTACGCTAAATGATTTAGTTTCAGTTTTAAAATTTATTTTCAACAGAAACAACGCGTGGTGGCAAAAAAAATAAGCATTCACGAATAACATGAGCTAATTACGTCTCGTTAATTTCTTTAGTGTAGTACAGCCAGAAAATATTTAATTTCCTTTTAGATTATAACTGTTTTGATTATATGGTCGTTGATAAATTAAATGTTTTTAAAACTTGCCTTTTTGATACTCCTTCATAGGCCCCTTTCTACTAATGCCAATAGCGGAATATAGACTTTTAATTACAAGGGTTCGATCAATACCAAGCTCCAGTTAATCATTGTGCCTAGAAATATTTCGGCAGCAGCCACTCTTTTTCTCAACTTTACCAATAAATCTTTTTCATATAAATTGCTTCTCATTTTTCGTTTAAGTGTAAGATTAAAAGCAAACTTGTCCCTCCGGTATGTAGAGATTATATTCTCACTCTTTGTTAAATAAGCCCTGGCTCTTAATTTTTGGCGCTAACGCCAATTTCTGAAGCATAGTTGTCCTTTCCTGGTTTATTTTCATAGTTTATATGTAAATAATTGCAGTACAGCAAAGTAAACATTTGTGCCGTGAAAATGTTAACATTCGAATGTGATTAATAGCTGTGGAAATAAAGAAAAAGTGGTTATCTCAATCTTTGAGTTAGGTGTCCTTACGATAAGCACAAGTAAAGAACTATATATTTTTTCACGTGGCAAATGTTCAACAGTAAGAGTAGGTGGAAGTAATGGACAAAATATTTTATTTTGTTAAATAACGATCAGCTATTTAATAGGGGAGTTATTTTAGAAAACGTATTTCTCACGTCTTACATTTGTTAACTTTTCGTAAAAAGGGAAAATTTGTCTCGTTTTCATGAAATTAAAGGGGTTTTAGGTCTTGAATATTTTTTATAAATACTAACATGCAAGCGTCAAGAAATCATAGAGCTGAGAGACTAAATCAGCCATACGGACTGACTTCTCTGAGTAATCAGATGGATAAATATGTGGATTGAATATTACTTAACACTTTTAAGACGAGCGGTTTATATTTCCGCGCAGGTAATACAGGCATTTACATTGATTAATTGTCTATGGAATCCATAAAACAATAACAATAACGAATTATTCAAACAGTTAGAAATATTAAATTGTCGAATGATTTCTCTTTCGTGCATACATCTTGTTTCTTGATTGAATAGTGTTTTCATTAAGGTTTTTAAAATATTTATAAATGAGGTACGTTATTAGGTGGTACGTAGGGTGAGCAGCCACTTTTTAACCCATAAATACTATGTAATATTTCTTTTTCCTTAGCTATTTCAATGGACTCTTTTTTATTAGTTGTCATAAAAAAGTGGTATTTCCTTAAGAGAGAAAATAAACTGTAATAATAGATATCGATTCCATATCGAACGATTTATATGGAGGTACATAAAACTAGATGTTTTTTTGCCTTTTCGTTGGTTAAAAAATCAAAAAATTTTGTACAAATTTGCCTATCAGTTTGTATATGTGTTGTTATCAATATTTTGCGTGTAAACATTTCTAGTTATGTTAAGCGGTGATAAACCTCTTCTAATCTAACTCAGAATGAAAATATATGTAAACTAATATAATATCATTGTTAAAACTCAACATCTTATTTAGTTGTTATTGATGAAGTGTTTATAACAGATAAAATATAGAAACCCATGGCGCCAAGCGGAAATATAAGTTTAGTGAAGCCATATCTTGGCAGTATCCTTCAACAGAGATGACGATGATACAGATGTCTCAAAGGGCAACCGCATAATGATGATATGTTAATACAAAATCTGAAGAAGATTAACCCTGTTAAACGCTTTTTTACATTTTCTTACCACATCAATGTAAACTTTTTGTTTTCGAAAAATCTGGTCACCTCAGTGATACTTCAAAAATTAAACCGATTTGCCTAGGGCGGGGGTATCAAACACGAGGCCCGCGAGGCAAGATACTTCATAATTTTACGAAGCTCAAACTCAAACGTATTTATTTTAGAATATTTTTAAATAATCCGCTCAAGTGAAAAGGAAGCATTTTAAAATATATTTTGCAGAGGTTTTCACATAATTCTAAATCGTATTTTAGAAGTGCTTTACTTTGTTTCAAACGTTACTCAACGATTGTCTTTCCTTTGATTTTTTTTCTATATGTTACACGCCACCATACAAAATTTCATTGAAATCGGTTCAGCCAATTACTTCCCAATTGATAATTACCGAAAAGTTTAACTTAGCAGTTGTGGCACCCCCGCTTAGTCGATCTTGTCCAAATATTTCATTTTGGCCATTAATTTATGTGAATATTCTATTTACTAAATTTGGTTAAAATCGGTTAAGCCATTTCTTCCGTGCGGACGTACGGACGGACGGACGGACATCACAAAGATAATAGTGCTTTTCAGTAATGACGAAAAATACTAAAATCCATTTACTCAGCATGCCTTATCGCTCGAGTATTTTCGTAAAAAATACGCTACACATTGCTGTTCATTCTCAAAAATGTTATAAATGCTTTATAAAATCCTCATCGCTTTTCTGTTTCCTTTAAGAATTCGTTAGTTTTAACTTTGGGGTGGCACCGGTAGTTTTCCCCCAAAGATACACTGCTACAAATTTGTTTCTTGTCCATCCTTTAACCTCTTCTACCCTCACAAGATCCACTTCTCGTTTCATTCAACACAAAAATGCAATTTGGTGATGATCGAATATTCGAATATTAATGGTATAAGATTTCATAATATTTCTCGCGCTTGCACCACAGTACTAATAAAGTTTACCCTTCGCTTCATGCTGTTCCTAATAAAGAGTATAATAATTAATTCTTCGATTGAACATCCAGTCCACTACGTACCTTCTTAGGCAAACCTTGTTTCTTTAAGTACGAGCGATTGCTCCTAGGTGGCAGAACGTATCGTACATTGAGTTACGCATTTCGCTGCCGGTATTTAAATAAATCCATGCATACAATTATGAAAATGAATTCTTGAAATAGAGAGTTAAAACAAGTGATTATTTTAACTCCTTCAGATAATATAATCGTCCAATTAGCCATTTCTGCGTTATATCTATACGTTTGTTATTGTCATAGCATAGCAACTGCCCAGGCAGGATATGAGCCGATAGTTCCATGGAGATTACACAAAAGAATATATAGTATATCCAAAAACTTGTATAAACATGTAATTTTTTCTAGTAGTTTAATCAGTAACTCATTTATAATCAGGTGTATGCCTTTTGAAAATAGCTGCCATAGAAGGAATTTTGAAACAAAAAACGGTTTTAAACGGTTAAAATTGAGTCAGTAGGTCACGTTAAACGTGTCATGCATGCTGTTGCAATAAGAGGATTTTCGTGTAAATGTATGCAATAGAATGTGATGCTTTAATCGAAAGTAGTGAGTTGATGGGTGTGCTGTATTTTCTAACAATTATTTGAAAAGCCGACGACATCTTCCGATAGATATATAAAACCAAGGGTTTGTCGGTGCCAAATTCAAATATGTACTCGCTTAGCTCTTTCTAGCGTTGCTGTACCAATTAAAGATTTAACAATAAGAAATTTGTCAATGTGAAATCCCTTGGGTTTATTTTTCTATTCGGCATTATAAACGCTCAGCCCTGTAATATAAGCTCCAAACTAATTTCATCATTTTATATCAATCGGGAAAAAATTTCTTCTTTAGTTATATATGATAATAAATTATAATTCCAAACATTGTTGTAATACACGTAATTGTTTCCTTTTATCCCTTTCCCGAATAAGTTATGCTACAAGTTCTCCATTTGTGAGCCGAGAGTATTCCTTATAAATATAATTCTTACGCATGTTTTTATCTATATTAAAGTTGTGAAAGAAGAAAAATTTACTAACGTGATATTTTTTCAATAAGTGCATTTTTTAAAACGGCCGACGAATGGGCTGAAACAGTCATCATTTTATTTTTGTCAATATAAAATTACATGCATGATAAAACATTCATGTAGGTAAAAGGGATGATTTATTCTAATTTCTACGATAACAATTGCGACAGAGACGTTGACTACGCTAAATGATTTAGTTTCAGTTTTAAATTTATTTTCAACAGAAACAACGCGTGGTGGCAAAAAAATTAAGCATTCACGAATAACATGAGCTAATTACGTCTCGTTAATTTCTTTTGTGTAGTACAGCCAGAAATTATTTAATTTCCTTTTAGATTATAACTGTTTTGATTATATGGTCGTTGATACATTAAATGTTTTTAAAACTTGCCTTTTTGATACTCCTTCATAGGCCCCTTTCTACTAATGCCAATAGCGGAAATTAAGACTTTTAATTACAAGGGTTCGATCAATACCAAGCTCCAGTTAATCATTGTGCCTAGAAATATTTCGGCAGCAGCCACTCTTTTTCTCAACTTTACCAATAAATCTTTTTCATATAAATTGCTTCTCATTTTTCGTTTAAGTGTAAGATTAAAAGCAAACTTGTCCCTCCGGTATGTAGAGATTATATTCTCACTCTTTGTTAAATCAGCCCTGGCTCTTAATTTTTGGCGCTGACGCCGATTTCTGAAGCAAAGTTGTCCTTTCCAGGTTTATTTTCATAGTTTTTATGTAATTAATTGCAGTACAGCAAAGTAAACATTTGTGCCGTGAAAATGTTAACATTCGAATGTGATTAATAGCTGTGGAAATAAAGAAAAAGTGGTTATCTCAATCTTTGAGTTAGGTGTCCTTACGATAAGCACAAGTAAAGAACTATATATTTTTTCACGTGGCAAATGTTCAACAGTAAGAGTAGGTGGAAGTAATGGACAAAATATTTTATTTTGTTAAATAACGATCAGCTATTTAATAGGGGAGTTATTTTAGAAAACGTATTTCTCAAGTCTTACATTTGTTAACTTTTCGTAAAAAGGGAAAATTTGTCTCGTTTTCATGAAATTAAAGGGGTTTTAGGTCTTGAATATTTTTTATAAATACTAACATGCAAGCGTCAAGAAATCATAGAGCTGAGAGACTAAATCAGCCATACGGACTGACTTTTCTGAGTAATCAGATGGATAAATATGTGGATTGAATATTACTTAACACTTTTAAGACGAGCGGTTTATATTTCAGCGCAGGTAATACAGGCATTTACATTGATTAATTGTCTATGGAATCCATAAATCATTAACATTAACGAATTATTCAAACAGTTAGAAATAATAATTTGTCGAATGATTTCTCTTTCATGCATACATCTTGTTTCTTGATTGAATAGTGTTTTCATTAAGGTTTTTAAAATATTTGTAAATGAGGTACGTTATTAGGTGGTGCGTAGGGTGAGCAGCCACTTTTTAACCCATAAATACTATGTAATATTTCTTTTTCCTTAGCTATTTCAATGGACTCTTTTTTATTAGTTGTAATAAAAAAGTGGTATTTCCTTAAGAGAGAAAATAAACTGTAATAATAGATATCGATTCCATATCGAACGATTTATATAGAGGTACATAAAACTAGATGTTTTTTTGACTTTTCGTTGGGTAAAAAAATCAAAAAAATTTGTACAAATTTGCCTATTAGTCTGTATAAGTGTTGTTATCAATATTTCGCGTGTAAACATTTCTACTTATGTTAAGCGGTGATAAACCTCTTCTAATCTAACTAAGAATGAAAATATATGTAAACTAATATAATATCATTGTTAAAACTCAACATCTTATTTAGTTGTTATTGATGAAGTGTTTCTAACAGATAAAATATAGAAACCCATGGCGCCAAGCGGAAATATAAGTTTAGTGCAGCCATATCTATGCAGTATCCTTCAACAGAGATGACGATTATACAGATGTCTCAAAGGGCAACCGCATAATGATGATATGTTAATACAAAATCTGAAGAAGATTAACCCTATGGAACGCTTTTTTACATTTTCTTACCACATCAATGTAAACTTTTTGTTTTCGAAAAATCTGGTCACCTCAGTGATACTTCAAAAATTTAACCGATTTGCCTATGGCGGGGGTATCAAACACGAGGCCCGTGAAGCAAGATACTTCATAATTTTACGAAGCTCAAACTCAAACGTATTTATTTTAGAATATTTTTAAATAATCCGCTAAGTTGAAAAGGAAGCATTTTAAAATATATTTTGCAGAGGTTTTCACATAATTCTAAATCGTATTTTAGAAGTGCTTTACTTTGTTTCAAACGGTACTCAACGATTATCTTTCCTATATACGGTCTTAAACATCATTAGAATACATACCGGATACTTTTCACTTCGTTCACTACACATCAAAGTAACTGAACTATAAATCGCACAGATATAGAAATGAATGATATTTGAGTAAAGTCTGAGTTTATTTAAATGATAAAGATGTCAAATTACCTTATCAGAGGAATGGTAAAAGCCTTAGCATTCGTTGATTACTAATAATAGGTTCTTAACTTCAGACATCTATATCTATCTACATGTATCTATGTCTATAAGCAACTCTTTGTTAAAATGAAACTACTCAAATAAATTTTCAACCTATGCGTTTGACGATAAATGAGAATAATTTCCGGGTAATTCCGCTAAGCTGGATTTTTACTTTTAATAAACTCGCGTAAAATAATGTGAAATCGCACTTTGTGAGATGTGAATATTTAATATACATTTCTCTCTTCTAATTGATACGTGTTCGCTCATTTCTTAATCATGGCCTCAGAATCCTCGCATTCTCCCTATACCTGCCAACGTCCTCTATCCTATATCTATCCTCGACTACTTCTCACTTTTATTATTCCTTAGTCCCAACCTACTATGTTAGACTAAGACTATCTTCAGCTCTGAAATTTCATGATATTGCCAAATCGCAATCATGAAGGAACCGAAGGAAAAACAGAGACAGCGGTAGACCACGGTGTCCGAACGTGACTGCTCAGTGGCTGATTGGAATATTTCCTGACAGATCCATCGCTCTAATTTGTATTGGTTTTCAGAGCTCAATTTAGGCTATCATAGTAGACTCCTTTACCACATCCTACATCACTCACAATTCCGTTACTGCTTTGCAGCATTCCGTTTTCTCTTTTCACCTTCCATTCCTTGTTTCCTTACTACATTTTCACTTTCCTTTCATTCTCTCTCAAATTATCCATAAAACCTCTCTCTCAATTTTTCTTTGCCTCTCTTACACATACTAATATTTCCCCCTCTATCTGTCCTCTCTCACATCCACCACATCCTTTCATATATTATGTACCTTCTATCTTAGTTTAACTATATTTTCATGATGGAGCATCACGAGCAAGTGAAGAAAACGGAAACATAACCAGAAGAATAAACGCCATACTACCGGTAAAAAAGCGGGACCATGTAATTTTTTTGTTATCTTATCATTTCAAATAAACAAAATCCTCGTAGTTTGAGTAATTTCGTTTTTCAGGTAACGGTCTAAAAGAAGAAATTTCCAAATGATGACACCTTAATATAACATAATATATAAGAAATCAAACAAGAATAATAAATTGAAAGTTTTATACAAATATGCTAATATGAAAACGCGTTTTATTATTCTAGATTTGTTTAGAATTGCAAACTTAAAAATCTATATGGATTTATTAATACTAAAGATTTTCCCTTTGAACATCGACGAAACAGTTACACGTATTTATATTCACACAGAAATTGAAGCACTTCAAATGTATTACACTCGAATACTGCTATTTATACTACTGATTATTCGATAAAAACATTGTAATTCTTGTGATGTTAAATTCTTTCATCTATATACCTTGCTCTTTTTCTCAGGAGTGAATTTGCCAGTCTCTGGGTCCGCTGGGTCCGTTGTTCTTCCCCTTCGTTTTTCCTGTTATTTTCTAGCCTCGACTCTTAATCCGCCATTTTTTATTCCGTTTTTTGTTGGTTTCAATTGAACGTTTTCGTCTTTTTGTTAGAGCTTGATCTAAACTTTGCGGGTGCGACAAACCAATCTCTAGAGTGTAATATTCTGTGGAAGTACTACAGTTAGCAACCTGTCACGCGCATCTCACTTTCCTCTTCCGAGCAGCTCTCTTCCCACCCTACCTCCCCTACTGCCGTGCGCAGGGGAAACAATGCATAGGCAGTAACAAAGCAGCTCACTTGCCTCCTTATCGACCCTACCAATGTGCGCCGGGAAAACAATGCGTCGGGACATCGTACAGAAATTCAACTTTGATTTTTCCAAAATAGAAGATTTAAATCGACGATTACTTTCCCGCGATACTTTCGACAAATATCGAAGCTTACACAAAGGCTTGGTAGTTTCCGACGCTTATTTTTCTCAAAAATCGAAAACTAAAATCGAGGTTTATTTTTCCTAAAAATCGGTGACGATTTTCGGCGTTTATGTTTTAAATTTTACCAGAATTAGTAGTTTTCGATGTTAATATTTCCTAAAATGTGATCACTAACGTTGTTCATTTTTCCTAAAAATGCACCACGTATATCAACGTTTATTTTTACACATTAAATTAGACTTGTTATAATAGTGTTATAAATTGAATTCCTTCCAATTAACTATAACTTAAAGTATATAAATAAAAATGAAAAATAATTATTAAAAGTTATTAACTTTTATAAAGAGTACAAAAATAGTAAAAATAAAAATATGATAATTTTGTAATTTATAACTAATAGAAAACGTACTGAATAAATAAAAAATAAATTAATGAATTTATATAGATATTGAATATATAAATGTTATGTTGCATTCTTTGAGAAATCTGAACTAATTATTGGAATTGCAACAACTATCATATATTCAAAATCTCTGTAAATTCAATCATTTAAATTACTTTTTCATTCAGTGCAGAGGTTCTAAATGCTTTAGTTAATTTCAGAAATTTTTGCAAGCGTAATTATCGAAGAGTATATTTCCTATATATGACAACTTCACGTAAAGGACATAATCGGAAGTTTCCTGATTCCTCTTAAATTTAGCCCTAAAATGTCAATTAATTGTATTTTACCGTTTAAAATCAGTTCTATGTGTTAGCTTAAGGTGCGGATCACAAGTGATCACTGTAATGAATAACATAAATCCATTTTCATTTATAGTACACTTTCATGAAGAACGTGATATTTATTTTAAAGGAAACTTTTTTGGGCATAATTCTCAACTTACGATTTAACGATAATTTAAAGGCTGGAGATACATTCCAAAATTGTGATCTTGGCAAACTTAGATGTTGATATTTTCCTAAAAATGTCTTAATACATCAAGTTTACAAAACACTGATTGTTATATCGTTATGCCAGTCAACCATTTTCATTCATTCTTTTTGAGCAATAGATTTGACGTATATATGACCTGCTATAATATGAAATGGGTTCTATTACCAGCGTGTAAGAAAACCATGTCAACGTTGTCGACAAGTATCCTACGCTATTCAATTTCCCGGTTTAGTTAAGAACGAACGATGACATTCTCTAATAGTGAAAATGATTGCTAGAAGACGTCAGGCTAGATGATACAGAAAGCCTGGCCCGGCAATGGTTAGTAGAGCTTGTCTCCGCCAGAGCGCAGGAGCTTATAGTCTTGCGGCAAAGAACGAAAGTCAATGCATCGTATCGTATTGTAAATTAAAAATGTTTTGCCTTGTGAGAGATAAAATTGGAATAAAGAAAGTGAAATTTTAGAAAATTATAGCTACGGCCAATGTTTTAAATTAACCAAACCGCATCGAAACATCAATAAAAATGTATTAATTTTTCGAAATTCAAAAAATAAAAGTAATTTTTAAACGTTTACATCTGATGTGCAAATTTTATTCCTTTCCGTAGAAAAAACGACGAAAATAAGAAGAAAAAGAACAATATTACGCCTGAGATGGAGGCCAGAGCTCGCCATTCGGAGAAATAAACAAGTAGGTATGTGCACGGGTTCACCGTGGTACAGAAGTACTTTTCGTCAAATTTGCCGTAAAATAAACGTATAATGATATATTTGCTTTGATGTCAGAAAATTATTTTTCCTTCTATTGTGGAAACCCTTCTTTTTAGATCCTTTTTAAACACGTTCATTTCGTTTTGCCATTCTATACTTATCGTAACAAACGAAATTTCTTTGAAATCCGCTCAGACGAGATCTTCGAAATTAATAGTTACAGACAAATTCTAACTTTGATATTGTGGTGTCCCTGTTTAGTCGGCCCGGTTGAAATATATTATTTTTTTTATTTTTTTATATGAAGATTATGTACATCATGCCGTCAATTCTCTAGAATTACATCTAAAAGACATATTTTTTTACTTTTTACTGTGGTACCCCTGCTCTTTAGCTCCGCTTATAACATCTTGATTTCATTATGGTATGTTGTACAAATACTATATAAAAAATTTAATTGAAATTCGTTCAGCCAATTTCTTCCAACTCCATAATAAGTGAAAGAAATTAATTTGCAATTGTGGCATCCCTGATTAGCCGATTCAGTTAAATCTGCGTTTATCGTTTTCTATATATGTGTAAATTATAAATATTAAATTTGTTCGAAATTGATGAATATATTACAACAATAGTATGTGTAAAAAATGTTTTTATTTGTTTTATTGTGGTGGCCCTGATTTCTACATCTATACTAAGCATGTTGCTTTTGTTTCTATATGTTACACGCCTCCATACAAAATTTCATTGAAATCGGTTCAGCCAATTACTTCCCAATTGATAATTACTGAAAAGTTTAACTTCGCAGTTGTGGCACACCCGCTTAGTCGATTTTGTCCAAATATTTCATTTTGGCCATTAATTTATGTGAATATTCTATGTACTAAATTTGGTTAAAATCGGTTGAGCCAATTTTTCCGTGTGGACGTACGGACGGACGGACGGACATCACAAAGATAATAGTGCTTTTCAGTAATGACGAAAAATACTAAAATCCATTTACTCAGCATGCCTTATCGCTCGAGTATTTTCGTAAAAAATACGCTACACATTGCTGTTCATTCTCAAAAATGTTATAAATGCTTTATAAAATCCTCATCGCTTTTCTGTTTCCTTTAAGAATTCGTAAGTTTTAATTTTGGGGTGGCACCGCTAGTTTTCCCCCAAAGATACACTGCTACAAATTTGTTTCTTGTCCATCCTTTAACCTATTCTACCCTCACAAGATCCACTTCTCGTTTCATTCAACACAAAAATGCAATTTGGTGATGCCCGAATATTCGAATATTAATGGAATAAGATTTCATAATATTTCTCGCGCTTGCACCACAGTACTAATAAAGTTTACCCTTCGCTTCATGCTGTTCCTAATAAAGAGTATAATAATTAATTCTTCGATTGAAAATCCAGTCCACTACGTACCTTCTTAGGCAAACCTTGTTTCTTTAAGTACGAGCGCTTTCTCCTAGGCGGCAGGACGTATCGTACATTGAGTTATGCATTTCGCTGCCGGTATTTAAATAAATCCATGCATACATTTATGAAAATGAATTCTTGAAATAGAGAGTTAAAACAAGTGATTATTTTAACTCCTTCAGATAATATAATCGTCCAATTAGCCATTTCTGCGTTATATCTATACGTTTGTTATTATCATAGCAAAGCAACTGCCCAGGCAGGATATGAGCCGATATTTCCAGTATATAATATATCCAAAAACTTGTATCATACATGTAATTTTTTCCATGTAGTTTACTCAGTAACACATTTATAATCAGGTGTATTATTTTTTAAAATATCTGCCATAGAAGGAGTTTTGAAACAAAAAACGGTCTTAAACGGTTAAAATTGAATCAGTAGGTCACGTTAAACGTGTCATGTAAGCTGTTGCAATAAGAGGATTTTCGTGTAAATGTGTATAATAGAATGTGAGGCCTTAATCAAAAGTAGTGAGTTGATGGGTGTGCTGTATTTTCTAACAATTATTTGAAAAGCCGACGACATCTTCCGATAGAAATATAAAACCAAGGGTTTGTCGGTGCCAAATTCAAATATGTACTCGCTTAGCTCTTTCTAGCGTTGTTGTACCAATTAAAGATTTAACAATAAGAAATTTGTCAATGTGAAATCCCTTGGGTTTATTTTTCTATTCGGCATTATAAACGCTCAGCCCTGTAATATAAGCCCCAAACTAATTTCTTCATTTTATATCAATCGGGTAAAAATTTCTTCTTAATTTTATATGATAATAAATTATAATTCCAAACATTGTTGTATTACACGCAATTGTTTCCTTTTATCCCGTTCCCGAATAAGTTATTCTACATGTTCTCCATTTGTGAGCCGAGAGTATTCCCTATAAATATAATTCTTGCGCATGTTTTTATCTATATTAAAGTTGTGAAAGAAGAAAAATTTACTAACGTGATATTTTTTCAATAAGTGCATTTTTTAAAACGGCCGACGAATGGGCTGAAACAGTCATCATTTTATTTTTGTCAATATAAAATGACATGCATGATAAAACATTCATGTAGGTAAAAGGGATGATTTATTCTAATTTCTACGATAACAATTGCGACAGAGTCGTTGACTACGCTAAATGATTTAGTTTCAGTTTTAAAATTTTTTTTCAACAGAAACAACGCCCGGTGGCAAAAAAATTAAGCATTCACGAATAACATGAGCTAATTACGTCTCGTTAATTTCTTTAGTGTAGTACAGCCAGAAAATATTTAATTTCCTTTTAGATTATAACTGTTTCGATTATATGGTCGTTGATACATTAAATGTTTTTAAAACTTGCCTTTTTGATACTCCTTCATAGGCCCCTTTCTACTAAAGCCAATAGCGGAAATTAAGAATTTTAATTACAAGGGTTCGATCAATACCAAGCTCCAGTTAATCATTGTGCCTAGAAATATTTCGGAAGCAGCCACTCTTTTTCTCAACTTTACCAATAAATCTTTTTCATATAAATTGCTTCTCATTTTTCGTTTAAGTGTATGATTAAAAGCAAACTTGTCCCTCCGGTATGTAGAGATTATATTCTCACTCTTTGTTAAATCAGCCCTGGCTCTTAATTTTTGGCGCTGACGCCGATTTCTGAAGCAAAGTTGTCCTTTCCTGGTTTATTTTCATAGTTTTTATGTAATTAATTGCAGTACAGCAAAGTAAACATTTGTGCCGTGAAAATGTTAACCTTCGAATGTGATTAATACCTGTGGAAATAAAGAAAAAGTGGTTATCTCAATCTTTGAGTTAGGTGTCCTTACGATAAGCACAAGTAAAGAACTATATATTTTTTCACGTGGCAAATGTTCAACAGTAAGAGTAGGTGGAAGTAATGGACAAAATATTTTATTTTGTTAAATAACGATCAGCTATTTAATAGGGGAGTTATTTTAGAAAACGTATTTCTCAAGTCTTACATTTGTTAACTTTTCGTAAAAAGGGAAAATTTGTCTCGTTTTCATGAAATTAAAGGGGTTTTAGGTCTTGTTTATTTTATATGAATACTAACATGCAAGCGTCAAGAAATCATAGAGCTGAGAGACTAAATCAGCCATACGGACTGACTTCTCTGAGTAATCAGATGGATAAATATGTGGATTGAATATTACTTAACACTTTAAAGACGAGCGGTTTACATTTCCGCGCTGGTAATACAGGCATTTACATTGATTAATTGTCTATGGAATCCATAAAACATTAACATTAAAGAATTATTCAAACAGTTAGAAATATTAAATTGTCGAATGATTTCTCTTTCATTTATACAACTTGTTTCTTGATTGAATAGTGTTTTCATTAAGGTTTTTAAAATATTTATAAATGAGGTACGTTATTAGGTGGTGCGTAGGGTGAGCAGCCACTTTTTAACCCATAAATACTATGTAATATTTCTTTTTCCTTAGCTATTTCAATGGACTCTTTTTTATTAGTTGTAATAAAAAAGTGGTATTTCCTTAAGAGAGAAAATAAACTGTAATAATAGATATCGATTCCATATCGAACGATTTATATGGAGGTACATAAAACTAGATGTTTTTTTGCCTTTTCGTTGGTTAAAAAAATCAAAAAAATTTGTACAAATTTGCCTATCAGTCTGTATAAGTGTTGTTATCAATATTTCGCGTGTAAACATTTCTAGTTATGTTAAGCGGTGATAAACCTCTTCTAATCTAACTAAGAATGAAAATATATGTAAACTAATATAATATCATTGTTAAAACTCAACATCCTAATTAGTTGTTATTGATGAAGTGTTTCTAACAGATAAAATATAGAAACCCATGGCGCCAAGCGGAAATATAAGTTTAGTGAAGCCATATCTTGGCAGTATACTTAAACAGAGATGACGATTACACAGATGTCTCAAAGGGCAACCGCATAATGATGATATGTTAATAGAAAATCTGAAGAAGATTAACCCTGTGGAACGCTTTTTTACATTTTCTTACCACATCAATGTAAACTTTTTGTTTTCGAAAAATCTGGTCACCTCAGTGATACTTCAAAAATTGAACCGATTTGCCTAGGGCGGGGGTATCAAACACGAGGCCCGCGAAGCAAGATACTTCATAATTTTACGAAGCTCAAACTCAAACGTATTTATTTTAGAATATTTTTAAATAATCCGCTAAGTTGAAAAGGAAGCATTTTAAAATATATTTTGCAGAGGTTTTCACATAATTCTAAATCGTATTTTAGAAGTGCTTTACTTTGTTTCAAACGGTACTCAACGATTATCTTTCATATATTCGGTCTTAAACTTCATTGGAATACATACCGGATACTTTTCACTTCGTTCACTACACATCAAAGTAACTGAACTATAAATCGCACAGATAATTAAATGATTGATATTTGAGTAAAGTCTGAGTTTATTTAAATGATAAGGTGTCAAATTACCTTATCAGAGGAATGGTAAAAGCCTTAGCATTCGTTGATTACTAATAATAGGTTCTTAACTTCAGACATCTATATCTATCTACATGTATCTATGTCTATAAGCAACTCTTTGTTAAAATGAAACTACTCAAATAAATTTTCAACCTATGCGTTTGACGATAAATGAGAATAATTGCCGGGTAATTCCGCTAAGCTGGATTTTTACTTTTAATAAACTCGCGTAAAATAATGTGAAATCGCACTTTGTGAGATGTGAATATTTAATATACATTTCTCTCTTCTAATTGATACGTGTTCGCTCATTTCTTAATCATGGCCTCAGAATCCTCGCATTCTCCCTATACCTGCCAACGTCATCTATCCTATATCTATCCTCGACTATTTCTCACTTTTATTATTCCTTAGTCCCAACCTACTATGTTAGACTAAGACTATCTTCAGCTCTGAAATTTCATGATATTGCGAAATCGCAATCATGAAGGAACCGAAGGAAAAACAGAGACAGCGGTAGACCACGGTGTCCGAACGTGACTGCTCAGTGGCTGATTGGAATATTTCCTGACAGATCCATCGCTCGAATTTGTATTGGTTTTCAGAGCTCAATTTAGGCTATCATAGTAGACTCCTTTACCACATCCTACTTCACTCACAATTCCGTTACTGCTTTGCAGCATTCCGTTTTCTCTTTTCACCTTTCATTCCTTGTTTCCTTACTACATTTTCACTTTCCTTTCATTCTCTCTCAAATTATCCATAAAACCTCTCTCTCAATTTTTCTTTGCCTCTCTTACACATACTAATATTTCCCCCTCTATCTGTCCTCTCTCACATCCACCACATCCTTTCATATATTATGTCCCTTCTATCTTAGTTTAACTATATTTTCATGATGGAGCATCACGAGCAAGTGAAGAAAACGGAAACATAACCAGAAGAATAAACGCCATACTACCGGTAAAAAAGCGGGACCATGTAATTTTTTTGTTATCTTATCATTTCAAATAAACAAAATCCTCGTAGTTTGAGTAATTTCGTTTTTCAGGTAACGGTCTAAAAGAATAAATTTCCAAATGATGACACCTTAATATAACATAATATATAAGAAATCAAACAAGAATAATAAATTGAAACGTTTTATACAAATATGCTAATATGAAAACGCGTTTTATTATTCTAGATTTGTTTAGAATTGCAAACTTAAAAATCTATATGAATTTATTAATACTAAAGATTTTCCCTTTGAAAATCGACGAAACAGTTACACGTATTTATATTCACCCAGAAATTGAAGCACTTGAAATGTATTACACGCGAATACTGCTATTTATACTACTGATTATTCGATAAAACCATTGTAATTTTTGTGATATTAAATTCTTTCATCTATATACCTTGCTCTTTTTCTAAGGAGTGAATTTGCCAGTCTCTGGGTCCGCTGGGTCCGTTGATCTTCCCCTTCGTTTTTCCTGTTATTTTCTAGCCTCGACTCTTAATCCGCCATTTTTTATTCCGTTTTTTATTGGTTTCAATTGAACGTTTTCGTCTTTTTGTTAGAGCTTGATCTAAACTTTGCGGGTGCGACAAACCAATCTCTAGAGTGTAATATTCTGTGGAAGTACTACAGTTAGCAACCTGTCACGCGCATCTCACTTTCCTCTTCCGAGCAGCTCTCTTCCCACCCTACCTCCCCTACTGCCGTGCGCAGGGGAAACAATGCATAGGCAGTAACAAAGCAGCTCACTTGCCTCCTTATCGTCCCTACCAATGTGCGCCGGGAAAACAATGCGTCGGGACATCGTACAGAAATTCAACTTTGATTTTTCCAAAATAGAAGATTTAAATCGACGATTACTTTCCCGCGATACTTTTGACAAATATCGAAGCTTACACAAAGGCTTGGTAGTTTCCGACGCTTATTTTTCTCAAAAATCGAAAACTAAAATCGAGGTTTATTTTTCCTAAAAATCGGTGACGATTTTCGGCGTTTATGTTTTAAATTTTACCAGAATTAGTAGTTTTCGATGTTAATATTTCCTAAAATGTGATCACTAACGTTGTTCATTTTTCCTAAAAATGCACCACGTATATCAACGTTTATTTTTACACATTAAATTAGACTTGTTATAATAGTGTTATAAATTGAATTCCTTCCAATTAACTATAACTTAAAGTATATAAATAAAAATGAAAAATAATTATTAAAAGTTATTAACTTTTATAAAGAGTACAAAAATAGTAAAAATAAAAATATGATAATTTTGTAATTTATAACTAATAGAAAACGTACTGAATAAATAAAAAATAAATTAATGAATTTATATAGATATTGAATATATAAATGTTATGTTGCATTCTTTGAGAAATCTGAACTAATTATTGGAATTGCAACAACTATCATATATTCAAAATCTCTGTAAATTCAATCATTTAAATTACTTTTTCATTCAGTGCAGAGGTTCTAAATGCTTTAGTTAATTTCAGAAATTTTTGCAAGCGTAATTATCGAAGAGTATATTTCCTATATATGACAACTTCACGTAAAGGACATAATCGGAAGTTTCCTGATTCCTCTTAAATTTAGCCCTAAAATGTCAATTAATTGTATTTTACCGTTTAAAATCAGTTCTATGTGTTAGCTTAAGGTGCGGATCACAAGTGATCACTGTAATGAATAACATAAATCCATTTTCATTTATAGTACACTTTCATGAAGAACGTGATATTTATTTTAAAGGAAAGTTTTTTGAGAATAATTCTCAACTTACGATTTAACGATAATTTAAAGGCTGGAGATACATTCCAAAATTGTGATCTTGGCAACCTTAGATGTTGATATTTTCCTAAAAATGTCTTAATACATCAAGTTTACAAAACACTGATTGTTATACCGTTATGCCAGTCAACCATTTTCATTCATACTTTTTGAGCAATAGATTTGACGTTTATATGACCTGCTATAATATGAAATGGGTTCTATTACCAGCGTGTAAGAAAACCATGTCAACGTTGTCGACAAGTATCCTACGCTATTCAATTTCCCGGTTTAGTTAAGAACGAGCGATGACATTCTCTAATAGTGAAAATGATTGCTAGAAGACGTCAGGCTAGATGATACAGAAAGCCTGGCCCGGCAATGGTTAGTAGAGCTTGTCTCCGCCAGAGCGCAGGAGCTTATAGTCTTGCGGCAAAGAACGAAAGTCAATGCATCGTATCGTATTGTAAATTAAAAATGTTTTGCCTTGTGAGAGATAAAATTGGAATAAAGAAAGTGAAATTTTAGAAAATTATAGCTACGGCCAATGTTTTAAATTAACCAAACCGCATCGAAACATCAATAAAAATGTATTAATTTTTCGAAATTCAAAAAATAAAAGTAATTTTTAAACGTTTACATCTGATGTGCAAATTTTATTCCTTTCCGTAGAAAAAACGACGAAAATAAGAAGAAAAAGAACAATATTACGCCTGCGATGGAGGCCAGAGCTCGCCATTCGGAGAAATAAACAAGTAGGTATGTGCACGGGTTCACCGTGGTACAGAAGTACTTTTCGTCAAATTTGCCGTAAAATAAACGTATAATGATATATTTGCTTTGATGTCAGAAAATTATTTTTCCTTCTATTGTGGAAACCCTTCTTTTTAGATCCTTTTTAAACACGTTCATTTCGTTTTGCCATTCTATACTTATCGTAACAAACGAAATTTCTTTGAAATCCGCTCAGACGAGATCTTCGAAATTAATAGTTACAGACAAATTCTAACTTTGATATTGTGGTGTCCCTGTTTAGTCGGCCCGGTTGAAATATATTATTTTTTTTATTTTTTTATATGAAGATTATGTACATCATGCCGTCAATTCTCTAGAATTACATCTAAAAGACATATTTTTTTACTTTTTACTGTGGTACCCCTGCTCTTTAGCTCCGCTTATAACATCTTGATTTCATTATGGTATGTTGTACAAATACTATATAAAAAATTTAATTGAAATTCGTTCAGCCAATTTCTTCCAACTCCATAATAAGTGAAAGAAATTAATTTGCAATTGTGGCATCCCTGATTAGCCGATTCAGTTAAATCTGCGTTTATCGTTTTCTATATATGTGTAAATTATAAATATTAAATTTGTTCGAAATTGATGAATATATTACAACAATAGTATGTGTAAAAAATGTTTTTATTTGTTTTATTGTGGTGGCCCTGATTTCTACATCTATACTAAGCATGTTGCTTTTGTTTCTATATGTTACACGCCTCCATACAAAATTTCATTGAAATCGGTTCAGCCAATTACTTCCCAATTGATAATTACTGAAAAGTTTAACTTCGCAGTTGTGGCACACCCGCTTAGTCGATTTTGTCCAAATATTTCATTTTGGCCATTAATTTATGTGAATATTCTATGTACTAAATTTGGTTAAAATCGGTTGAGCCAATTTTTCCGTGTGGACGTACGGACGGACGGACGGACATCACAAAGATAATAGTGCTTTTCAGTAATGACGAAAAATACTAAAATCCATTTACTCAGCATGCCTTATCGCTCGAGTATTTTCGTAAAAAATACGCTACACATTGCTGTTCATTCTCAAAAATGTTATAAATGCTTTATAAAATCCTCATCGCTTTTCTGTTTCCTTTAAGAATTCGTAAGTTTTAATTTTGGGGTGGCACCGCTAGTTTTCCCCCAAAGATACACTGCTACAAATTTGTTTCTTGTCCATCCTTTAACCTATTCTACCCTCACAAGATCCACTTCTCGTTTCATTCAACACAAAAATGCAATTTGGTGATGCCCGAATATTCGAATATTAATGGAATAAGATTTCATAATATTTCTCGCGCTTGCACCACAGTACTAATAAAGTTTACCCTTCGCTTCATGCTGTTCCTAATAAAGAGTATAATAATTAATTCTTCGATTGAAAATCCAGTCCACTACGTACCTTCTTAGGCAAACCTTGTTTCTTTAAGTACGAGCGCTTTCTCCTAGGCGGCAGGACGTATCGTACATTGAGTTATGCATTTCGCTGCCGGTATTTAAATAAATCCATGCATACATTTATGAAAATGAATTCTTGAAATAGAGAGTTAAAACAAGTGATTATTTTAACTCCTTCAGATAATATAATCGTCCAATTAGCCATTTCTGCGTTATATCTATACGTTTGTTATTATCATAGCAAAGCAACTGCCCAGGCAGGATATGAGCCGATATTTCCAGTATATAATATATCCAAAAACTTGTATCATACATGTAATTTTTTCCATGTAGTTTACTCAGTAACACATTTATAATCAGGTGTATTATTTTTTTAAATATCTGCCATAGAAGGAGTTTTGAAACAAAAAACGGTCTTAAACGGGTAAAATTGAATCAGTAGGTCACGTTAAACGTGTCATGTAAGCTGTTGCAATAAGAGGATTTTCGTGTAAATGTGTATAATAGAATGTGAGGCCTTAATCAAAAGTAGTGAGTTGATGGGTGTGCTGTATTTTCTAACAATTATTTGAAAAGCCGACGACATCTTCCGATAGAAATATAAAACCAAGGGTTTGTCGGTGCCAAATTCAAATATGTACTCGCTTAGCTCTTTCTAGCGTTGTTGTACCAATTAAAGATTTAACAATAAGAAATTTGTCAATGTGAAATCCCTTGGGTTTATTTTTCTATTCGGCATTATAAACGCTCAGCCCTGTAATATAAGCCCCAAACTAATTTCTTCATTTTATATCAATCGGGTAAAAATTTCTTCTTAATTTTATATGATAATAAATTATAATTCCAAACATTGTTGTATTACACGCAATTGTTTCCTTTTATCCCGTTCCCGAATAAGTTATTCTACATGTTCTCCATTTGTGAGCCGAGAGTATTCCCTATAAATATAATTCTTGCGCATGTTTTTATCTATATTAAAGTTGTGAAAGAAGAAAAATTTACTAACGTGATATTTTTTCAATAAGTGCATTTTTTAAAACGGCCGACGAATGGGCTGAAACAGTCATCATTTTATTTTTGTCAATATAAAATTACATGCATGATAAAACATTCATGTAGGTAAAAGGGATGATTTATTCTAATTTCTACGATAACAATTGCGACAGAGTCGTTGACTACGCTAAATGATTTAGTTTCAGTTTTAAAATTTTTTTTCAACAGAAACAACGCCCGGTGGCAAAAAAATTAAGCATTCACGAATAACATGAGCTAATTACGTCTCGTTAATTTCTTTAGTGTAGTACAGCCAGAAAATATTTAATTTCCTTTTAGATTATAACTGTTTTGATTATATGGTCGTTGATACATTAAATGTTTTTAAAACTTGCCTTTTTGATACTCCTTCATAGGCCCCTTTCTACTAATGCCAATAGCGGAAATTAAGAATTTTAATTACAAGGGTTCGATCAATACCAAGCTCCAGTTAATCATTGTGCCTAGAAATATTTCGGAAGCAGCCACTCTTTTTCTCAACTTTACCAATAAATCTTTTTCATATAAATTGCTTCTCATTTTTCGTTTAAGTGTATGATTAAAAGCAAACTTGTCCCTCCGGTATGTAGAGATTATATTCTCACTCTTTGTTAAATCAGCCCTGGCTCTTAATTTTTGGCGCTGACGCCGATTTCTGAAGCAAAGTTGTCCTTTCCTGGTTTATTTTCATAGTTTTTATGTAATTAATTGCAGTACAGCAAAGTAAACATTTGTGCCGTGAAAATGTTAACCTTCGAATGTGATTAATACCTGTGGAAATAAAGAAAAAGTGGTTATCTCAATCTTTGAGTTAGGTGTCCTTACGATAAGCACAAGTAAAGAACTATATATTTTTTCAAGTGGCAAATGTTCAACAGTAAGAGTAGGTGGAAGTAATGGACAAAATATTTTATTTTGTTAAATAACGATCAGCTATTTAATAGGGGAGTTATTTTAGAAAACGTATTTCTCAAGTCTTACATTTGTTAACTTTTCGTAAAAAGGGAAAATTTGTCTCGTTTTCATGAAATTAAAGGGGTTTTAGGTCTTGTTTATTTTATATAAATACTAACATGCAAGCGTCAAGAAATCATAGAGCTGAGAGACTAAATCAGCCATACGGACTGACTTCTCTGAGTAATCAGATGGATAAATATGTGGATTGAATATTACTTAACACTTTAAAGACGAGCGGTTTACATTTCCGCGCTGGTAATACAGGCATTTACATTGATTAATTGTCTATGGAATCCATAAAACATTAACATTAAAGAATTATTCAAACAGTTAGAAATATTAAATTGTCGAATGATTTCTCTTTCATTTATACAACTTGTTTCTTGATTGAATAGTGTTTTCATTAAGGTTTTTAAAATATTTATAAATGAGGTACGTTATTAGGTGGTGCGTAGGGTGAGCAGCCACTTTTTAACCCATAAATACTATGTAATATTTCTTTTTCCTTAGCTATTTCAATGGACTCTTTTTTATTAGTTGTAATAAAAAAGTGGTATTTCCTTAAGAGAGAAAATAAATTGTAATAATAGATATCGATTCCATATCGAACGATTTATATGGAGGTACATAAAACTAGATGTTTTTTTGCCTTTTCGTTGGTTAAAAAAATCAAAAAAATTTGTACAAATTTGCCTATCAGTCTGTATAAGTGTTGTTATCAATATTTCGCGTGTAAACATTTCTAGTTATGTTAAGCGGTGATAAACCTCTTCTAATCTAACTAAGAATGAAAATATATGTAAACTAATATAATATCATTGTTAAAACTCAACATCTTAATTAGTTGTTATTGATGAAGTGTTTCTAACAGATAAAATATAGAAACCCATGGCGCCAAGCGGAAATATAAGTTTAGTGAAGCCATATCTTGGCAGTATACTTAAACAGAGATGACGATTACACAGATGTCTCAAAGGGCAACCGCATAATGATGATATGTTAATAGAAAATCTGAAGAAGATTAACCCTGTTGAACGCTTTTTTACATTTTCTTACCACATCAATGTAAACTTTTTGTTTTCGAAAAATCTGGTCACCTCAGTGATACTTCAAAAATTGAACCGATTTGCCTAGGGCGGGGGTATCAAACACGAGGCCCGCGAAGCAAGATACTTCATAATTTTACGAAGCTCAAACTCAAACGTATTTATTTTAGAATATTTTTAAATAATCCGCTAAGTTGAAAAGGAAGCATTTTAAAATATATTTTGCAGAGGTTTTCACATAATTCTAAATCGTATTTTAGAAGTGCTTTACTTTGTTTCAAACGGTACTCAACGATTATCTTTCATATATTCGGTCTTAAACTTCATTGGAATACATACCGGATACTTTTCACTTCGTTCACTACACATCAAAGTAACTGAACTATAAATCGCACAGATATAGAAATGAATGATATTTGAGTAAAGTCTGAGTTTATTTAAATGATAAAGATGTCAAATTACATTATCAGAGGAATGGTAAAAGCCTTAGCATTCGTTGATTACTAATAATAGGTTCTTAACTTCAGACATCTATATCTATCTACATGTATCTATGTCTATAAGCAACTCTTTGTTAAAATGAAACTACTCAAATAAATTTTCAACCTATGCGTTTGACGATAAATGAGAATAATTTCCGGGTAATTCCGCTAAGCTGGATTTTTACTTTTAATAAACTCGCGTAAAATAATGTGAAATCGCACTTTGTGAGATGTGAATATTTAATATACATTTCTCTCTTCTAATTGATACGTGTTCGCTCATTTCTTAATCATGGCCTCAGAATCCTCGCATTCTCCCTATACCTGCCAACGTCATCTATCCTATATCTATCCTCGACTATTTCTCACTTTTATTATTCCTTAGTCCCAACCTACTATGTTAGACTAAGACTATCTTAAGCTCTGAAATTTCATGATATTGCGAAATCGCAATCATGAAGGAACCGAAGGAAAAACAGAGACAGCGGTAGACCACGGTGTCCGAACGTGACTGCTCAGTGGCTGATTGGAATATTTCCTGACAGATCCATCGCTCGAATTTGTATTGGTTTTCAGAGCTCAATTTAGGCTATCATAGTAGACTCCTTTACCACATCCTACTTCACTCACAATTCCGTTACTGCTTTGCAGCATTCCGTTTTCTCTTTTCACCTTTCATTCCTTGTTTCCTTACTACATTTTCACTTTCCTTTCATTCTCTCTCAAATTATCCATAAAACCTCTCTCTCAATTTTTCTTTGCCTCTCTTACACATACTAATATTTCCCCCTCTATCTGTCCTCTCTCACATCCACCACATCCTTTCATATATTATGTCCCTTCTATCTTAGTTTAACTATATTTTCATGATGGAGCATCACGAGCAAGTGAAGAAAACGGAAACATAACCAGAAGAATAAACGCCATACTACCGGTAAAAAAGCGGGACCATGTAATTTTTTTGTTATCTTATCATTTCAAATAAACAAAATCCTCGTAGTTTGAGTAATTTCGTTTTTCAGGTAACGGTCTAAAAGAAGAAATTTCCAAATGATGACACCTTAATATAACATAATATATAAGAAATCAAACAAGAATAATAAATTGAAACGTTTTATACAAATATGCTAATATGAAAACGCGTTTTATTATTCTGGATTTGTTTAGAATTGCAAACTTAAAAATCTATATGAATTTTTTAATACTAAAGATTTTCCCTTTGAAAATCGACGAAACAGTTACACGTATTTATATTCACCCAGAAATTGAAGCACTTGAAATGTATTACACGCGAATACTGCTATTTATACTACTGATTATTCGATAAAACCATTGTAATTTTTGTGATATTAAATTCTTTCATCTATATACCTTGCTCTTTTTCTAAGGAGTGAATTTGCCAGTCTCTGGGTCCGCTGGGTCCGTTGATCTTCCCCTTCGTTTTTCCTGTTATTTTCTAGCCTCGACTCTTAATCCGCCATTTTTTATTCCGTTTTTTGTTTGTTTCAATTGAACGTTTTCGTCTTTTTCTTAGAGCTTGATCTAAACTTTGCGGGTGCGACAAACCAATCTCTAGAGTGTAATATTCTGTGGAAGTACTACAGTTAGCAACCTGTCACGCGCATCTCACTTTCCTCTTCCGAGCAGCTCTCTTCCCACCCTACCTCCTCTACTGCCGTGCGCAGGGGAAACAATGCATAGGCAGTAACAAAGCAGCTCACTTGCCTCCTTATCGTCCCTACCAATGTGCGCCGGGAAAACAATGCGTCGGGACATCGTACAGAAATTCAACTTTGATTTTTCCAAAATAGAAGATTTAAATCGACGATTACTTTCCCGCGATACTTTCGACAAATATCGAAGCTTACACAAAGGCTTGGTAGTTTCCGACGCTTATTTTTCTCAAAAATCGAAGACTAAAATCGAGGTTTATTTTTCCTAAAAATCGGTGACGATTTTCGGCGTTTATGTTTTAAATTTTACCAGAATTAGTAGTTTTCGATGTTAATATTTCCTAAAATGTGATCACTACCGTTGTTAATTTCTCCTAAAGCACCACGTATATCAACGTTTATTTTTACACATTAAATTAGGCTTGTTATAATAGTATTATAAATTGAATTCCTTCCAATTAACTATAACTTAAAGTGTATAAATAAAAATGAAAAATAATTATTAAAAGTTATTAACTTTTATAAAGAGTACAAAAATAGTAAAAATAAAAATATGATAATTTTGTAATTTATAACTAATAGAAAAGGTACTGAAAAAATAAAAAATAAATTAATGAATTTATAGAGAAATTGAATACATAAATGTTGTTGCATTCTTTGAGAAATCTGAACTAATTATTGGAATTGCAACAACTTTAATATATTCAAAATCTCTGTAAATTCAATCATTTAAATTACTTTTTATTCAGTGCAGAGGTTCTAAATGCTTTAGTTAATTTCAGAAATTTTTGCAAGCATAATTATCAAAGAGTATATTTCCTATATATGAAAACTTCACGTTTAAAATCAGTTCTATGTGTTAGCTTAAGGTGCGGATCACAAGTGATCACTGTAATGAATAACATAAATCCATTTTCATTTATAGTACACTTTCATGAAGAACGTGATATTTATTTTAAAGGAAAGTTTTTTGAGAATAATTCTCAACTTACGATTTAACGATAATTTAAAGGCTGGAGATACATTCCAAAATTGTGATCTTGGCAACCTTAGATGTTGATATTTTCCTAAAAATGTCTTAATACATCAAGTTTACAAAACACTGATTGTTATACCGTTATGCCAGTCAACCATTTTCATTCATACTTTTTGAGCAATAGATTTGACGTTTATATGACCTGCTATAATATGAAATGGGTTCTATTACCAGCGTGTAAGAAAACCATGTCAACGTTGTCGACAAGTATCCTACGCTATTCAATTTCCCGGTTTAGTTAAGAACGAGCGATGACATTCTCTAATAGTGAAAATGATTGCTAGAAGACGTCAGGCTAGATGATACAGAAAGCCTGGCCCGGCAATGGTTAGTAGAGCTTGTCTCCGCCAGAGCGCAGGAGCTTATAGTCTTGCGGCAAAGAACGAAAGTCAATGCATCGTATCGTATTGTAAATTAAAAGTGTTTTGTCTTGTGAGAGATAAAATTGGAATAATGAAAGTGAAATTTTAGAAAATTATAGCTACGGCCAATGTTTTATATTAACCAAACCGCATCGAAACATCAATAAAAATGTATTAATTTTTCGAAACTCTAAAAATAAAAGTAATTTTTAAACGATTACATCTGATGTGCAAATTATATTACTTTCCGTAGAAAAAACGACGAAAATAATAAGAAAAAAACAATATTTCGCCTGCGAGGGAGGCCAGAGCTCGCCATTCGGAGAAATAAACAAGTAGGTATGTACACGGCTTCACCGTGGTACAGAAGTACTTTTCGTCAAATTTGCCGTAAAATAAACGTATAATGATATATTTGCTTTGATGTCAGAAAATTATTTTTCCTTCTATTGTGGAAACCCTGCTTTTTAGATCCTTTTTAAACACGTTCATTTCGTTTTGCCATTCTATACTTATCGTAACAAACGAAATTTCTTTGAAATCCGCTCAGACGAGATCTTCGAAATTAATAGTTACAGACAAATTCTAACTTTGATATTGTGGTGTCCCTGTTTAGTCGGCCCGGTTGAAATATAATATTTTTTTTATTTATTTATATGAAGATTATGTACATCATGCCGTCAATTCTCTAGAATTACATCTAAAAGACATATTTTTTTACTTTTTACTGTGGTACCCCTGCTCTTTAGCTCCGCTTTAAACATCTTGATTTCATTATGGTATGTTGTACAAATCCTATATAAAAAATTTAATTGAAATTCGTTCAGCCTATTTCTTCCAACTCCATAATAAGTGAAAGAAATTAATTTGCAATTGTGGAATCCCTGATTAGCCGATTCAGTTAAATCTGCGTTTATTGTTTTCTATATATGTGTATATTATAAATATTAAATTTGATTGAAATTGATGAATATATTACAGCAATAGTATGTGTAAAAAAGGTTTTTATTTGTTTTAATGTGGTGGCCCTGATTTCTACATCTATACTAAGCATGTTGATTTTGTTTCTATATGTTACACGCCTCCATACAAAATTTCATTGAAATCGGTTCAGCCAATTACTTCCAAATTGATAATTACCGAAAAGTTTAACTTAGCAGTTGTGGCACCCCCGCTTAGTCGATCTTGTCCAAATATTTCATTTTGGCCATTAATTTATGTGAATATTCTATGTACTAAATTTGGTTGAAATCGGTTAAGCCAATTCTTCCGTGCGGACGTACGGACGGACGGACGGACATCACAAAGATAATAGTGCTTTTCAGTAATGACGAAAAATACTAAAATCCATTTACTCAGCATGCCTTATCGCTCGAGTATTTTCGTAAAAAATACGCTACACTTTGCTGTTCATTCTCAAAAATGTTATAAATGCTTTATAAAATACTCATCGCTTTTCTGTTTCCTTTAAGAATTCGTAAGTTTTAATTTTGGGGTGGCACCGGTAGTTTTCCCCCAAAGATACACTGCTACAAATTTGTTTCTTGTCCATCCTTTAACCTCTTCTACCCTCACAAGATCCACTTCTCGTTTCATTCGACACAAAAATGCAATTTGGTGATGCTCGAATATTCGAATATTAATGGAATAAGATTTCATAATATTTCTCGCGCTTGCACCACAGTACTAATAAAGTTTACCCTTCGCTTCATGTTGTTCTTAATAAAGAGTATAATAATTAATTCTTCGATTGAACATCCAGTCCACTACGTACCTTCTTAGGCAAACCTTGTTTCTTTAAGTACGAGCGCTTGCTCCTGGGTGGCAGGACGTATCGTACATTGAGTTAGCATTTCGCTGCCGGTATTTAAATAAATCCATGCATACAATTATGAAAATGAATTCTTGAAATAGAGAGTTAAAACAAGTGATTATTTTAACTCCTTCAGATAATATAATCGTCCAATTAGCCATTTCTGCGTTATTTCTATACGTTTGTTATTATCATAGCATAGCAACTGCCAAGGCAGGATATGAGACGATAGTTCCAGGGAGTTTACACAAAAGAATATATAGTATATCCAAAAACTTGTATCAAACATGTAATTTTTTCATGTAGTTTACTCAGTAACTCATTTATAATCAGGTGTATGCTTTTTGAAAATAGCTGCCATAGAAGAAAAATTGAAACAAAAAACGGTCTTAAACGGTTAAAATTGAATCAGTAGGTCACGTTAAACGTGTCATGTAAGCTGTTGCAATAAGAGGATTTTCGTGTAAATGTGTATAATAGAATTTGAGGCCTTAATCAAAAGTAGTGAGTTGATGGGTGTGCTGTATTTTCTAACAATTATTTGAAAAGCCGACGACATCTTCCGATAGAAATATAAAACCAAGCGTTTGTCGGTGCCAAATTCAAATATGTACTCGCTTAGCTCTTTCTAGCGTTGTTGTACCAATTAAAGATTTAACAATAAGAAATTTGTCAATGTGAAATCCCTTGGGTTTATTTTTCTATTCGGCATTATAAACGCTCAGCCCTGTAATATAAGCCCCAAACTAATTTCTTCATTTTATATCAATCGGGTAAAAATTTCTTCTTAATTTTATATGATAATAAATTATAATTCCAAACATTGTTGTATTACACGCAATTGTTTCCTTTTATCCCGTTCCCGAATAAGTTATTCTACATGTTCTCCATTTGTGAGCCGAGAGTATTCCCTATAAATATAATTCTTACGCATGTTTTTATCTATATTAAAGTTGTGAAAGAAGAAAAATTTACTAACGTGATATTTTTTCAATAAGTGCATTTTTTAAAACGGCCGACGAATGGGCTGAAACAGTCATCATTTTATTTTTGTCAATATAAAATTACATGCATGATAAAACATTCATGTAGGTAAAAGGGATGATTTATTCTAATTTCTACGATAACAATTGCGACAGAGTCGTTGACTACGCTAAATGATTTAGTTTCAGTTTTAAAATTTTTTTTCAACAGAAACAACGCCCGGTGGCAAAAAAATTAAGCATTTACGAATAACATGAGCTAATTACGTCTCGTTAATTTCTTTAGTGTAGTACAGCCAGAAAATATTTAATTTCCTTTTAGATTATAACTGTTTTGATTATATGGTCGTTGATACATTAAATGTTTTTAAAACTTGCCTTTTTGATACTCCTTCATAGGCCCCTTTCTACTAAAGCCAATAGCGGAAATTAAGAATTTTAATTACAAGGGTTCGATCAATACCAAGCTCCAGTTAATCATTGTGCCTAGAAATATTTCGGAAGCAGCCACTCTTTTTCTCAACTTTACCAATAAATCTTTTTCATATAAATTGCTTCTCATTTTTCGTTTAAGTGTATGATTAAAAGCAAACTTGTCCCTCCGGTATGTAGAGATTATATTCTCACTCTTTGTTAAATCAGCCCTGGCTCTTAATTTTTGGCGCTGACGCCGATTTCTGAAGCAAAGTTGTCCTTTCCTGGTTTATTTTCATAGTTTTTATGTAATTAATTGCAGTACAGCAAAGTAAACATTTGTGCCGTGAAAATGTTAACCTTCGAATGTGATTAATACCTGTGGAAATAAAGAAAAAGTGGTTATCTCAATCTTTGAGTTAGGTGTCCTTACGATAAGCACAAGTAAAGAACTATATATTTTTTCACGTGGCAAATGTTCAACAGTAAGAGTAGGTGGAAGTAATGGACAAAATATTTTATTTTGTTAAATAACGATCAGCTATTTAATAGGGGAGTTATTTTAGAAAACGTATTTCTCATGTCTTACATTTGTTAACTTTTCGTAAAAAGGGAAAATTTGTCTCGTTTTCATGAAATTAAAGGGGTTTTAGGTCTTGTTTATTTTATATAAATACTAACATGCAAGCGTCAAGAAATCATAGAGCTGAGAGACTAAATCAGCCATACGGACTGACTTCTCTGAGTAATCAGATGGATAAATATGTGGATTGAATATTACTTAACACTTTTAAGACGAGCGGTTTATATTTCAGCGCAGGTAATACAGGCATTTACATTGATTAATTGTCTATGGAATCCATAAAACATTAACATTAACGAATTATTCAAACAGTTAGAAATAATAAATTGTCGAATGATTTCTCTTTCATTTATACAACTTGTTTCTTTATTGAATAGTGTTTTCATTAAGGTTTTTAAAATATTTATAAATGAGGTACGTTATTAGGTGGTGCGTAGGGTGAGCAGCCACTTTTTAACCCATAAATACTATGTAATATTTCTTTTTCCTTAGCTATTTCAATGGACTCTTTTTTATTAGTTGTAATAAAAAAGTGGTATTTCCTTAAGAGAGAAAATAAACTGTAATAATAGATATCGATTCCATATCGAACGATTTATATGGAGGTACATAAAACTAGATGTTTTTTTGCCTTTTCGTTGGTTAAAAAAATCAAAAAAATTTGTACAAATTTGCCTATCAGTCTGTATAAGTGTTGTTATCAATATTTCGCGTGTAAACATTTCTAGTTATGTTAAGCGGTGATAAACCTCTTCTAATCTAACTAAGAATGAAAATATATGTAAACTAATATAATATCATTGTTAAAACTCAACATCTTAATTAGTTGTTATTGATGAAGTGTTTCTAACAGATAAAATATAGAAACCCATGGCGCCAAGCGGAAATATAAGTTTAGTGAAGCCATATCTTGGCAGTATACTTAAACAGAGATGACGATTACACAGATGTCTCAAAGGGCAACCGCATAATGATGATATGTTAATAGAAAATCTGAAGAAGATTAACCCTGTGGAACGCTTTTTTACATTTTCTTACCACATCAATGTAAACTTTTTGTTTTCGAAAAATCTGGTCACCTCAGTGATACTTCAAAAATTGAACCGATTTGCCTAGGGCGGGGGTATCAAACACGAGGCCCGCGAAGCAAGATACTTCATAATTTTACGAAGCTCAAACTCAAACGTATTTATTTTAGAATATTTTTAAATAATCCGCTAAGTTGAAAAGGAAGCATTTTAAAATATATTTTGCAGAGGTTTTCACATAATTCTAAATCGTATTTTAGAAGTGCTTTACTTTGTTTCAAACGGTACTCAACGATTATCTTTCATATATTCGGTCTTAAACTTCATTAGAATACATACCGGATACTTTTCACTTCGTTCACTACACATCAAAGTAACTGAACTATAAATCGCACAGATATAGAAATGAATGATATTTGAGTAAAGTCTGAGTTTATTTAAATGATAAAGATGTCAAATTACCTTATCAGAGGAATGGTAAAATCCTTAGCATTCGTTGATTACTAATAATAGGTTCTTAACTTCAGACATCTATATCTATCTACATGTATCTATGTCTATAAGCAACTCTTTGTTAAAATGAAACTACTCAAATAAATTTTCAACCTATGCGTTTGACGATAAATGAGAATAATTTCCGGGTAATTCCGCTAAGCTGGATTTTTACTTTTAATAAACTCGCGTAAAATAATGTGAAATCGCACTTTGTGAGATGTGAATATTTAATATACATTTCTCTCTTCTAATTGATACGTGTTCGCTCATTTCTTAATCATGGCCTCAGAATCCTCGCATTCTCCCTATACCTGCCAACGTCATCTATCCTATATCTATCCTCGACTATTTCTCACTTTTATTATTCCTTAGTCCCAACCTACTATGTTAGACTAAGACTATCTTCAGCTCTGAAATTTCATGATATTGCGAAATCGCAATCATGAAGGAACCGAAGGAAAAACAGAGACAGCGGTAGACCACGGTGTCCGAACGTGACTGCTCAGTGGCTGATTGGAATATTTCCTGACAGATCCATCGCTCGAATTTGTATTGGTTTTCAGAGCTCAATTTAGGCTATCATAGTAGACTCCTTTACCACATCCTACTTCACTCACAATTCCGTTACTGCTTTGCAGCATTCCGTTTTCTCTTTTCACCTTTCATTCCTTGTTTCCTTACTACATTTTCACTTTCCTTTCATTCTCTCTCAAATTATCCATAAAACCTCTCTCTCAATTTTTCTTTGCCTCTCTTACACATACTAATATTTCCCCCTCTATTTGTCCTCTCTCACATCCACCACATCCTTTCATATATTATGTCCCTTCTATCTTAGTTTAACTATATTTTCATGATGGAGCATCACGAGCAAGTGAAGAAAACGGAAACATAACCAGAAGAATAAACGCCATACTACCGGTAAAAAAGCGGGACCATGTAATTTTTTTGTTATCTTATCATTTCAAATAAACAAAATCCTCGTAGTTTGAGTAATTTCGTTTTTCAGGTAACGGTCTAAAAGAAGAAATTTCCAAATGATGACACCTTAATATAACATAATATATAAGAAATCAAACAAGAATAATAAATTGAAACGTTTTATACAAATATGCTAATATGAAAACGCGTTTTATTATTCTAGATTTGTTTAGAATTGCAAACTTAAAAATCTATATGAATTTATTAATACTAAAGATTTTCCCTTTGAAAATCGACGAAACAGTTACACGTATTTATATTCACCCAGAAATTGAAGCACTTGAAATGTATTACACGCGATTACTGCTATTTATACTACTGATTATTCGATAAAACCATTGTAATTTTTGTGATATTAAATTCTTTCATCTTTATACCTTGCTCTTTTTCTCAGGAGTGAATTTGCCAGTCTCTGGGTCCGCTGGGTCCGTTGTTCTTCCCCTTCGTTTTTCCTGTTATTTTCTAGCCTCGACTCTTAATCCGCCATTTTTTATTCCGTTTTTTGTTTGTTTCAATTGAACGTTTTCGTCTTTTTCTTAGAGCTTGATCTAAATTTTGCGGGTGCGACAAACCAATCTCTAGAGTGTAATATTCTGTGGAAGTACTACAGTTAGCAACCTGTCACGCGCATCTCACTTTCCTCTTCCGAGCAGCTCTCTTCCCACCCTACCTCCCCTACTGCCGTGCGCAGGGGAAACATTGCATAGGCAGTAACAAAGCAGCTCACTTGCCTCCTTATCGTCCCTACCAATGTGCGCCGGGAAAACAATGCGTCGGGACATCGTACAGAAATTCAACTTTGATTTTTCCAAAATAGAAGATTTAAATCGACGATTATTTCCCCGCGATACTTTCGACAAATATCGAAGCTTACACAAAGGCTTGGTAGTTTCCGACGCTTATTTTTCTCAAAAATCGAAGACTAAAATCGAGGTTTATTTTTCCTAAAAATCGGTGACGATTTTCGGCGTTTATGTTTTAAAATTTACCAGAATTAGTAGTTTTCGATGTTAATATTTCCTAAAATGTGATCACTACCGTTGTTAATTTCTCCTAAAGCACCACGTATATCAACGTTTATTTTTACACATTAAATTAGGCTTGTTATAATAGTATTATAAATTGAATTCCTTCCAATTAACTATAACTTAAAGTGTATAAATAAAAATGAAAAATAATTATTAAAAGTTATTAACTTTTATAAAGAGTACAAAAATAGTAAAAATAAAAATATGATAATTTTGTAATTTATAACTAATAGAAAAGGTACTGAAAAAATAAAAAATAAATTAATGAATTTATAGAGAAATTGAATACATAAATGTTGTTGCATTCTTTGAGAAATCTGAACTAATTATTGGAATTGCAACAACTTTAATATATTCAAAATCTCTGTAAATTCAATCATTTAAATTACTTTTTATTCAGTGCAGAGGTTCTAAATGCTTTAGTTAATTTCAGAAATTTTTGCAAGCATAATTATCGAAGAGTATATTTCCTATATATGAAAACTTCACGTTTAAAATCAGTTCTATGTGTTAGCTTAAGGTGCGGATCACAAGTGATCACTGTAATGAATAACATAAATCCATTTTCATTTATAGTACACTTTCATGAAGAACGTGATATTTATTTTAAAGGAAAGTTTTTTGAGAATAATTCTCAACTTACGATTTAACGATAATTTAAAGGCTGGAGATACATTCCAAAATTGTGATCTTGGCAACCTTAGATGTTGATATTTTCCTAAAAATGTCTTAATACATCAAGTTTACAAAACACTGATTGTTATACCGTTATGCCAGTCAACCATTTTCATTCATTCTTTTTGAGCAATAGATTTGACGTTTATATGACCTGCTATAATATGAAATGGGTTCTATTACCAGCGTGTAAGAAAACCATGTCAACGTTGTCGACAAGTATCCTACGCTATTCAATTTCCCGGTTTAGTTAAGAACGAGCGATGACATTCTCTAATAGTGAAAATGATTGCTAGAAGACGTCAGGCTAGATGATACAGAAAGCCTGGCCCGGCAATGGTTAGTAGAGCTTGTCTCCGCCAGAGCGCAGGAGCTTATAGTCTTGCGGCAAAGAACGAAAGTCAATGCATCGTATCAAATTGTAAATTAAAAGTGTTTTGTCTTGTGAGAGATAAAATTGGAATAATGAAAGTGAAATTTTAGAAAATTATAGCTACGGCCAATGTTTTAAATTAACCAAACCGCATCGAAACATCAATAAAAATGTATTAATTTTTCGAAACTCTAAAAATAAAAGTAAATTTTAAACGATTACATCTGATGTGCAAATTATATTACTTTCCGTAGAAAAAACGACGAAAATAATAAGAAAAAAACAATATTTCGCCTGCGAGGGAGGCCAGAGCTCGCCATTCGGAGAAATAAACAAGTAGGTATGTACACGGCTTCACCGTGGTACAGAAGTACTTTTCGTCAAATTTGCCGTAAAATAAACGTATAATGATATATTTGCTTTGATGTCAGAAAATTATTTTTCCTTCTATTGTGGAAACCCTGCTTTTTAGATCCTTTTTAAACACGTTCATTTCGTTTTGCCATTGTATACTTATCGTAACAAACGAAATTTCTTTGAAATCCGCTCAGACGAGATCTTCGAAATTAATAGTTACAGACAAATTCTAACTTTGATATTGTGGTGTCCCTGTTTAGTCGGCCCGGTTGAAATATAATATTTTTTTTATTTATTTATATGAAGATTATGTACATCATGCCGTCAATTCTCTAGAATTACATCTAAAAGACATATTTTATTACTTTTTACTGTGGTACCCCTGCTCTTTAGCTCCGCTTTAAACATCTTGATTTCATTATGGTATGTTGTACAAATCCTATATAAAAAATTTAATTGAAATTCGTTCAGCCTATTTCTTCCAACTCCATAATAAGTGAAAGAAATTAATTTGCAATTGTGGCATCCCTGATTAGCCGATTCAGTTAAATCTGCGTTTATCGTTTTCTATATATGTGTATATTATAAATTTTAAATTTGATTGAAATTGATGAATATATTACAGCAATAGTATGTGTAAAAAAGGTTTTTATTTGTTTTAATGTGGTGGCCCTGATTTCTACATCTATACTAAGCATGTTGATTTTGTTTCTATATGTTACACGCCTCCATACAAAATTTCATTGAAATCGGTTCAGCCAATTACTTCCAAATTGATAATTACCGAAAAGTTTAACTTAGCAGTTGTGGCACCCCCGCTTAGTCGATCTTGTCCAAATATTTCATTTTGGCCATTAATTTATGTGAATATTCTATGTACTAAATTTGGTTGAAATCGGTTTAGCCAATTCTTCCGTGCGGACATACGGACGGACGGACGGACATCACAAAGATAATAGTGCTTTTCAGTAATGACGAAAAATACTAAAATCCATTTACTCAGCATGCCTTATCGCTCGAGTATTTTCGTAAAAAATACGCTACACTTTGCTGTTCATTCTCAAAAATGTTATAAATGCTTTATAAAATACTCATCGCTTTTCTGTTTCCTTTAAGAATTCGTTAGTTTTAATTTTGGGGTGGCACCGGTAGTTTTCCCCCAAAGATACACTGCTACAAATTTGTTTCTTGTCCATCCTTTAACCTCTTCTACCCTCACAAGATCCACTTCTCGTTTCATTCGACACAAAAATGCAATTTGGTGATGCTCGAATATTAATGGAATAAGATTTCATAATATTTCTCGCGCTTGCACCACAGTACTAATAAAGTTTACCCTTCGCTTCATGTTGTTCTTAATAAAGAATATAATAATTAATTCTTCGATTGAACATCCAGTCCACTACGTACCTTCTTAGGCAAACCTTGTTTCTTTAAGTACGAGCGCTTGCTCCTAGGTGGCAGGACGTATCGTACATTGAGTTAGCATTTCGCTGCCGGTATTTAAATAAATCCATGCATACAATTATGAAAATGAATTCTTGAAATAGAGAGTTAAAACAAGTGATTATTTTAACTCCTTCAGATAATATAATCGTCCAATTAGCCATTTCTGCGTTATTTTTATACGTTTGTTATTATCATAGCATAGCAACTGCCAAGGCAGGATATGAGACGATAGTTCCAGGGAGTTTACACAAAAGAATATATAGTATATCCAAAAACTTGTATCAAACATGTAATTTTTTCATGTAGTTTACTCAGTAACTCATTTATAATCAGGTGTATGCTTTTTGAAAATAGCTGCCATAGAAGAAAAATTGAAACAAAAACGGTCTTAAACTGTTAAAATTGAGTCAGTAGGTCACGTTAAACGTGTCATGCAAGCTGTTGCAATAAGAGGATTTTCGTGTAAATGTATGCAATAGAATGTGAGGCTTTAATCGAAAGTAGTGAGTTGATGGGTGTGCTGTATTTTCTAACAATTATTTTAAAAGCCGACGGCATCTACCGATAGAAATATAAAACCAAGGGTTTGTCGGTGCCAAATTCAAATATGTACTCGCTTAGCTCTTTCTAGCGTTGCTGTACCAATTAAAGATTTAACAATAAGAAATTTGTCAATGTGAAATCCCTTGCGTTTATTTTTCTATTCGGCATTATAAACGCTCAGCCCTGTAATATAAGCTCCAAACTAATTTCATCATTTTATATCAATCGGGTAAAATTTCTTCTTTAGTTATATATGATAATAAATTATAATTCCAAACATTGTTGTATTACACGCAATTGTTTTCTTTTATCCCGTTCCCGAATAAGTTATGCTACAAGTTCTCCATTTGTGAGCCGAGAGTATTCCTTATAAATATAATTCTTACGCATGATTTATCTATATTAAAGTTGTGAAAGAAGAAAAATTTACTAACGTGATATTTTTTCAATAAGTGCATTTTTTAAAACGGCCGACGAATGGGCTGAAACAGTCATCATTTTATTTTTGTCAATATAAAATTACATGCATGATAAAACATTCATGTAGGTAAAAGAGATGATTTATTCTAATTTCTACGATAACAATTGCGACAGAGTCGTTGACTACGCTAAATGATTTAGTTTCAGTTTTAAAATTTATTTTCAACAGAAACAACGCGTGGTGGCAAAAAAATTAAGCATTCACGAATAACATGAGCTAATTACGTCTCGTTAATTTCTTTTGTGTAGTACAGCCAGAAAATATTTAATTTCCTTTTAGATTATAACTGTTTTGATTATATGGTCGTTGATACATTAAATGTTTTTAAAACTTGCCTTTTTGATTCTCCTTCATAGGCCCCTTTCTACTAATGCCAATAGCTGAAATTAAGACTTTTAATTACAAGGGTTCGATCAATACCAAGCTCCAGTTAATCATTGTGCCTAGAAATATTTCGGCAGCAGCCACTCTTTTTCTCAACTTTACCAATAAATCTTTTTCATATAAATTGCTTCTCATTTTTCGTTTAAGTGTAAGATTAAAAGCAAACTTGTCCCTCCGGTATGTAGAGATTATATTCTCAGTCTTTGTTAAATCAGCCCTGGCTCTTAATTTTTGGCGCTGACGCCGATTTCTGAAGCAAAGTTGTCCTTTCCAGGTTTATTTTCATAGTTTTTATGTAATTAATTGCAGTACAGCAAAGTAAACATTTGTGCCGTGAAAATGTTAACATTCGAATGTGATTAATAGCTGTGGAAATAAAGAAAAAGTGGTTATCTCAATCTTTGAGTTAGGTGTCCCTACGATAAGCACAATTAAAGAACTATATATTTTTTCACGTGGCAAATGTTCAACAGTAAGAGTAAGTGGAAGTAATGGACAAAATATTTTATTTTGTTAAATAACGATCAGCTATTTAATAGGGGAGTTATTTTAGAAAACGTATTTCTCAAGTCTTACATTTGTTAACTTTTCGTAAAAAGGGAAAATTTGTCTCGTTTTCATGAAATTAAAGGGGTTTTAGGTCTTGAATATTTTTTATAAATACTAACATGCAAGCGTCAAGAAATCATAGAGCTGAGAGACTAAATCAGCCATACGGACTGACTTCTCTGAGTAATCAGATGGATAAATATGTGGATTGAATATTACTTAACACTTTTAAGACGAGCGGTTTATATTTCAGCGCAGGTAATACAGGCATTTACATTGATTAATTGTCTATGGAATCCATAAAACATTAACATTAACGAATTATTCAAACAGTTAGAAATAATAAATTGTCGAATGATTTCTCTTTCATGCATACATCTTGTTTCTTGATTGAATAGTGTTTTCATTAAGGTTTTTAAAATATTTATAAATGAGGTACGTTATTAGGTGGTGCGTAGGGTGAGCAGCCACTTTTTAACCCATAAATACTATGTAATATTTCTTTTTCCTTAGCTATTTCAATGGACTCTTTTTTATTAGTTGTAATAAAAAAGTGGTATTTCCTTAAGAGAGAAAATAAACTGTAATAATAGATATCGATTCCATATCGAACGATTTATATGGAGGTACATAAAACTAGATGTTTTTTTGCCTTTTCGTTGGTTAAAAAAATCAAAAAAATTTGTACAAATTTGCCTATCAATCTGTATAAGTGTTATTATCAATATTTCGCGTGTAAACATTTATAGTTATGTTAAGCGGTGATAAACCTCTTCTAATCTAACTAAGAATGGAAATATATGTAAACTAATATAATATCATTGTTAAAACTCAACATCTTATTTAGTTGTTATTGATGAAGTTTTTCTAACAGATATAATATAGAAACCCATAGCGCCAAGCGGAAATATAATTTTAGTGAAGCCATATCTTGGCAGTATCCTTCAACAGAGATGACGATGATACAGATGTCTCAAAGGGCAACCGCATAATGATGATATGTTAATACAAAATCTGAAGAAGATTAAACCTGTGGCACGCTTTTTTACATTTTCTTACCACATCAATGTAAACTTTTTGTTTTCGAAAAATCTGGTCACCTCAGTGATACTTCAAAAATTGAACCGATTTGCCTAGGGCGGGGGTATCAAACACGAGGCCCGCGAAGCAAGATACTTCATAATTTTACGAAGCTCAAACTCAAACGTATTTATTTTAGAATATTTTTAAATAATCCGCTAAGTTGAAAAGGAAGCATTTTAAAATATATTTTGCAGAGGTTTTCACATAATTCTAAATCGTATTTTAGAAGTGCTTTACTTTGTTTCAAACGGTACTCAACGATTATCTTTCATATATTCGGTCTTAAACTTCATTAGAATACATACCGGATACTTTTCACTTCGTTCACTACACATCAAAGTAACTGAACTATAAATCGCACAGATATAGAAATGAATGATATTTGAGTAAAGTCTGAGTTTATTTAAATGATAAAGATGTCAAATTACCTTATCAGAGGAATGGTAAAAGCCTTAGCATTCGTTGATTACTAATAATAGGTTCTTAACTTCAGACATCTATATCTATCTACATGTATCTATGTCTATAAGCAACTCTTTGTTAAAATGAAACTACTCAAATAAATTTTCAACCTATGCGTTTGACGATAAATGAGAATAATTTCCGGGTAATTCCGCTAAGCTGGATTTTTACTTTTAATAAACTCGCGTAAAACAATGTGAAATCGCACTTTGTGAGATGTGAATATTTAATATACATTTCTCTCTTCTAATTGATACGTGTTCGCTCATTTCTTAATCATGGCCTCAGAATCCTCGCATTCTCCCTATACCTGCCAACGTCATCTATCCTATATCTATCCTCGACTATTTCTCACTTTTATTATTCCTTAGTCCCAACCTACTATGTTAGACTAAGACTATCTTCAGCTCTGAAATTTCATGATATTGCGAAATCGCAATCATGAAGGAACCGAAGGAAAAACAGAGACAGCGGTAGACCACGGTGTCCGAACGTGACTGCTCAGTGGCTGATTGGAATATTTCCTGACAGATCCATCGCTCGAATTTGTATTGGTTTTCAGAGCTCAATTTAGGCTATCATAGTAGACTCCTTTACCACATCCTACTTCACTCACAATTCCGTTACTGCTTTGCAGCATTCCGTTTTCTCTTTTCACCTTTCATTCCTTGTTTCCTTACTACATTTTCACTTTCCTTTCATTCTCTCTCAAATTATCCATAAAACCTCTCTCTCAATTTTTCTTTGCCTCTCTTACACATACTAATATTTCCCCCTCTATCTGTCCTCTCTCACATCCACCACATCCTTTCATATATTCTGTCCTTTCTAATCTTAGTTTAACTATATTTTCATGATAGAGCGACACGAGCAAGTGAAGAAAACGGAAACATAACCAGAAGAATAAACGCCATACTACCGGTAAAAAAGCGGGACCATGTAATTTTTTTGTTATCTTATCATTTCAAATAAACAAAATCCTCGTAGTTTGAGTAATTTCGTTTTTCAGGTAACGGTCTAAAAGAAGAAATTTCCAAATGATGACACCTTAATATAACATAATATATAAGAAATCAAACAAGAATAATAAATTGAAACGTTTTATACAAATATGCTAATATGAAAACGCGTTTTATTATTCTAGATTTGTTTAGAATTGCAAACTTAAAAATCTATATGAATTTATTAATACTAAAGATTTTCCCTTTGAAAATCGACGAAACAGTTACACGTATTTATATTCACCCAGAAATTGAAGCACTTGAAATGTATTACACGCGAATACTGCTATTTATACTACTGATTATTCGATAAAACCATTGTAATTTTTGTGATATTAAATTCTTTCATCTATATACCTTGCTCTTTTTCTAAGGAGTGAATTTGCCAGTCTCTGGGTCCGCTGGGTCCGTTGATCTTCCCCTTCGTTTTTCCTGTTATTTTCTAGCCTCGACTCTTAATCCGCCATTTTTTATTCCGTTTTTTGTTTGTTTCAATTGAACGTTTTCGTCTTTTTCTTAGAGCTTGATCTAAATTTTGCGGGTGCGACAAACCAATCTCTAGAGTGTAATATTCTGTGGAAGTACTACAGTTAGCAACCTGTCACGCGCATCTCACTTTCCTCTTCCGAGCAGCTCTCTTCCCACCCTACCTCCCCTACTGCCGTGCGCAGGGGAAACAATGCATAGGCAGTAACAAAGCAGCTCACTTGCCTCCTTATCGTCCCTACCAATGTGCGCCGGGAAAACAATGCGTCGGGACATCGTACAGAAATTCAACTTTGATTTTTCCAAAATAGAAGATTTAAATCGACGATTATTTTCCCGCGATACTTTCGACAAATATCGAAGCTTACACAAAGGCTTGGTAGTTTCCGACGCTTATTTTTCTCAAAAATCGAAGACTAAAATCGAGGTTTATTTTTCCTAAAAATCGGTGACGATTTTCGGCGTTTATGTTTTAAATTTTACCAGAATTAGTAGTTTTCGATGTTAATATTTCCTAAAATGTGATCACTACCGTTGTTAATTTCTCCTAAAGCACTACGTATATCAACGTTTATTTTTACACATTAAATTAGGCTTGTTATAATAGTATTATAAATTGAATTCCTTCCAATTAACTATAACTTAAAGTGTATAAATAAAAATGAAAAATAATTATTAAAAGTTATTAACTTTTATAAAGAGTACAAAAATAGTAAAAATAAAAATATGATAATTTTGTAATTTATAACTAATAGAAAAGGTACTGAAAAAATAAAAAATAAATTAATGAATTTATAGAGAAATTGAATACATAAATGTTGTTGCATTCTTTGAGAAATCTGAACTAATTATTGGAATTGCAACAACTTTAATATATTCAAAATCTCTGTAAATTCAATCATTTAAATTACTTTTTATTCAGTGCAGAGGTTCTAAATGCTTTAGTTAATTTCAGAAATTTTTGCAAGCATAATTATCGAAGAGTATATTTCCTATATATGAAAACTTCACGTTTAAAATCAGTTCTATGTGTTAGCTTAAGGTGCGGATCACAAGTGATCACTGTAATGAATAACATAAATCCATTTTCATTTATAGTACACTTTCATGAAGAACGTGATATTTATTTTAAAGGAAAGTTTTTTGAGAATAATTCTCAACTTACGATTTAACGATAATTTAAAGGCTGGAGATACATTCCAAAATTGTGATCTTGGCAACCTTAGACGTTGATATTTTCCTAAAAATGTCTTAATACATCAAGTTTACAAAACACTGATTGTTATACCGTTATGCCAGTCAACCATTTTCATTCATTCTTTTTGAGCAATAGATTTGACGTTTATATGACCTGCTATAATATGAAATGGGTTCTATTACCAGCGTGTAAGAAAACCATGTCAACGTTGTCGACAAGTATCCTACGCTATTCAATTTCCCGGTTTAGTTAAGAACGAGCGATGACATTCTCTAATAGTGAAAATGATTGCTAGAAGACGTCAGGCTAGATGATACAGAAAGCCTGGCCCGGCAATGGTTAGTAGAGCTTGTCTCCGCCAGAGCGCAGGAGCTTATAGTCTTGCGGCAAAGAACGAAAGTCAATGCATCGTATCAAATTGTAAATTAAAAGTGTTTTGTCTTGTGAGAGATAAAATTGGAATAATGAAAGTGAAATTTTAGAAAATTATAGCTACGGCCAATGTTTTAAATTAACCAAACCGCATCGAAACATCAATAAAAATGTATTAATTTTTCGAAACTCTAAAAATAAAAGTAAATTTTAAACGATTACATCTGATGTGCAAATTATATTACTTTCCGTAGAAAAAACGACGAAAATAATAAGAAAAAAACAATATTTCGCCTGCGAGGGAGGCCAGAGCTCGCCATTCGGAGAAATAAACAAGTAGGTATGTACACGGCTTCACCGTGGTACAGAAGTACTTTTCGTCAAATTTGCCGTAAAATAAACGTATAATGATATATTTGCTTTGATGTCAGAAAATTATTTTTCCTTCTATTGTGGAAACCCTGCTTTTTAGATCCTTTTTAAACACGTTCATTTCGTTTTGCCATTGTATACTTATCGTAACAAACGAAATTTCTTTGAAATCCGCTCAGACGAGATCTTCGAAATTAATAGTTACAGACAAATTCTAACTTTGATATTGTGGTGTCCCTGTTTAGTCGGCCCGGTTGAAATATAATATTTTTTTTATTTATTTATATGAAGATTATGTACATCATGCCGTCAATTCTCTAGAATTACATCTAAAAGACATATTTTTTTACTTTTTACTGTGGTACCCCTGCTCTTTAGCTCCGCTTTAAACATCTTGATTTCATTATGGTATGTTGTACAAATCCTATATAAAAAATTTAATTGAAATTCGTTCAGCCTATTTCTTCCAACTCCATAATAAGTGAAAGAAATTAATTTGCAATTGTGGCATCCCTGATTAGCCGATTCAGTTAAATCTGCGTTTATCGTTTTCTATATATGTGTATATTATAAATATTAAATTTGATTGAAATTGATGAATATATTACAGCAATAGTATGTGTAAAAAAGGTTTTTATTTGTTTTAATGTGGTGGCCCTGATTTCTACATCTATACTAAGCATGTTGATTTTGTTTCTATATGTTACACGCCTACATACAAAATTTCATTGAAATCGGTTCAGCCAATTACTTCCAAATTGATAATTACCGAAAAGTTTAACTTAGCAGTTGTGGCACCCCCGCTTAGTCGATCTTGTCCAAATATTTCATTTTGGCCATTAATTTATGTGAATATTCTATGTACTAAATTTGGTTGAAATCGGTTAAGCCAATTCTTCCGTGCGGACGTACGGACGGACGGACGGACATCACAAAGATAATAGTGCTTTTCAGTAATGACGAAAAATACTAAAATCCATTTACTCAGCATGCCTTATCGCTCGAGTATTTTCGTAAAAAATACGCTACACTTTGCTGTTCATTCTCAAAAATGTTATAAATGCTTTATAAAATCCTCATCGCTTTTCTGTTTCCTTTAAGAATTCGTAAGTTTTAATTTTGGGGTGGCACCGGTAGTTTTCCCCCAAAGATACACTGCTACAAATTTGTTTCTTGTCCATCCTTTAACCTCTTCTACCCTCACAAGATCCACTTCTCGTTTCATTCGACACAAAAATGCAATTTGGTGATGCTCGAATATTCGAATATTAATGGAATAAGATTTCATAATATTTCTCGCGCTTGCACCACAGTACTAATAAAGTTTACCCTTCGCTTCATGTTGTTCTTAATAAAGAGTATAATAATTAATTCTTCGATTGAACATCCAGTCCACTACGTACCTTCTTAGGCAAACCTTGTTTCTTTAAGTACGAGCGCTTGCTCCTAGGTGGCAGGACGTATCGTACATTGAGTTAGCATTTCGCTGCCGGTATTTAAATAAATCCATGCATACAATTATGAAAATGAATTCTTGAAATAGAGAGTTAAAACAAGTGATTATTTTAACTCCTTCAGATAATATAATCGTCCAATTAGCCATTTCTGCGTTATTTTTATACGTTTGTTATTATCATAGCATAGCAACTGCCAAGGCAGGATATGAGACGATAGTTCCAGGGAGTTTACACAAAAGAATATATAGTATATCCAAAAACTTGTATCAAACATGTAATTTTTTCATGTAGTTTACTCAGTAACTCATTTATAATCAGGTGTATGCTTTTTGAAAATAGCTGCCATAGAAGAAAAATTGAAACAAAAACGGTCTTAAACTGTTAAAATTGAATCAGTAGGTCACGTTAAACGTGTCATGCAAGCTGTTGCAATAAGAGGATTTTCATGTAAATGTATGCAATAGAATGTGAGGCTTTAATCGAAAGTAGTGAGTTGATGGGTGTGCTGTATTTTCTAACAATTATTTTAAAAGCCGACGGCATCTACCGATAGAAATATAAAACCAAGGGTTTGTCGGTGCCAAATTCAAATATGTACTCGCTTAGCTCTTTCTAGCGTTGCTGTACCAATTAAAGATTTAACAATAAGAAATTTGTCAATGTGAAATCCCTTGCGTTTATTTTTCTATTCGGCATTATAAACGCTCAGCCCTGTAATATAAGCTCCAAACTAATTTCATCATTTTATATCAATCGGGTAAAATTTCTTCTTTAGTTATATATGATAATAAATTATAATTCCAAACATTGTTGTATTACACGCAATTGTTTTCTTTTATCCCGTTCCCGAATAAGTTATGCTACAAGTTCTCCATTTGTGAGCCGAGAGTATTCCTTATAAATATAATTCTTACGCATGATTTATCTATATTAAAGTTGTGAAAGAAGAAAAATTTACTAACGTGATATTTTTTCAATAAGTGCATTTTTTAAAACGGCCGACGAATGGGCTGAAACAGTCATCATTTTATTTTTGTCAATATAAAATTACATGCATGATAAAACATTCATGTAGGTAAAAGAGATGATTTATTCTAATTTCTACGATAACAATTGCGACAGAGTCGTTGACTACGCTAAATGATTTAGTTTCAGTTTTAAAATTTATTTTCAACAGAAACAACGCGTGGTGGCAAAAAAATTAAGCATTCACGAATAACATGAGCTAATTACGTCTCGTTAATTTCTTTTGTGTAGTACAGCCAGAAAATATTTAATTTCCTTTTAGATTATAACTGTTTTGATTATATGGTCGTTGATACATTAAATGTTTTTAAAACTTGCCTTTTTGATTCTCCTTCATAGGCCCCTTTCTACTAATGCCAATAGCTGAAATTAAGACTTTTAATTACAAGGGTTCGATCAATACCAAGCTCCAGTTAATCATTGTGCCTAGAAATATTTCGGCAGCAGCCACTCTTTTTCTCAACTTTACCAATAAATCTTTTTCATATAAATTGCTTCTCATTTTTCGTTTAAGTGTAAGATTAAAAGCAAACTTGTCCCTCCGGTATGTAGAGATTATATTCTCAGTCTTTGTTAAATCAGCCCTGGCTCTTAATTTTTGGCGCTGACGCCGATTTCTGAAGCAAAGTTGTCCTTTCCAGGTTTATTTTCATAGTTTTTATGTAATTAATTGCAGTACAGCAAAGTAAACATTTGTGCCGTGAAAATGTTAACATTCGAATGTGATTAATAGCTGTGGAAATAAAGAAAAAGTGGTTATCTCAATCTTTGAGTTAGGTGTCCCTACGATAAGCACAATTAAAGAACTATATATTTTTTCACGTGGCAAATGTTCAACAGTAAGAGTAAGTGGAAGTAATGGACAAAATATTTTATTTTGTTAAATAACGATCAGCTATTTAATAGGGGAGTTATTTTAGAAAACGTATTTCTCAAGTCTTACATTTGTTAACTTTTCGTAAAAAGGGAAAATTTGTCTCGTTTTCATGAAATTAAAGGGGTTTTAGGTCTTGAATATTTTTTATAAATACTAACATGCAAGCGTCAAGAAATCATAGAGCTGAGAGACTAAATCAGCCATACGGACTGACTTCTCTGAGTAATCAGATGGATAAATATGTGGATTGAATATTACTTAACACTTTAAAGACGAGCGGTTTACATTTCCGCGCTGGTAATACAGGCATTTACATTGATTAATTGTCTATGGAATCCATAAAACATTAACATTAAAGAATTATTCAAACAGTTAGAAATATTAAATTGTCGAATGATTTCTCTTTCATTTATACAACTTGTTTCTTGATTGAATAGTGTTTTCATTAAGGTTTTTAAAATATTTATAAATGAGGTACGTTATTAGGTGGTGCGTAGGGTGAGCAGCCACTTTTTAACCCATAAATACTATGTAATATTTCTTTTTCCTTAGCTATTTCAATGGACTCTTTTTTATTAGTTGTAATAAAAAAGTGGTATTTCCTTAAGAGAGAAAATAAACTGTAATAATAGATATCGATTCCATATCGAACGATTTATATGGAGGTACATAAAACTAGATGTTTTTTTGCCTTTTCGTTGGTTAAAAAAATCAAAAAAATTTGTACAAATTTGCCTATCAATCTGTATAAGTGTTATTATCAATATTTCGCGTGTAAACATTTATAGTTATGTTAAGCGGTGATAAACCTCTTCTAATCTAACTAAGAATGGAAATATATGTAAACTAATATAATATCATTGTTAAAACTCAACATCTTATTTAGTTGTTATTGATGAAGTTTTTCTAACAGATATAATATAGAAACCCATAGCGCCAAGCGGAAATATAATTTTAGTGAAGCCATATCTTGGCAGTATCCTTCAACAGAGATGACGATGATACAGATGTCTCAAAGGGCAACCGCATAATGATGATATGTTAATACAAAATCTGAAGAAGATTAAACCTGTGGCACGCTTTTTTACATTTTCTTACCACATCAATGTAAACTTTTTGTTTTCGAAAAATCTGGTCACCTCAGTGATACTTCAAAAATTGAACCGATTTGCCTAGGGCGGGGGTATCAAACACGAGGCCCGCGAAGCAAGATACTTCATAATTTTACGAAGCTCAAACTCAAACGTATTTATTTTAGAATATTTTTAAATAATCCGCTAAGTTGAAAAGGAAGCATTTTAAAATATATTTTGCAGAGGTTTTCACATAATTCTAAATCGTATTTTAGAAGTGCTTTACTTTGTTTCAAACGGTACTCAACGATTATCTTTCATATATTCGGTCTTAAACTTCATTAGAATACATACCGGATACTTTTCACTTCGTTCACTACACATCAAAGTAACTGAACTATAAATCGCACAGATATAGAAATGAATGATATTTGAGTAAAGTCTGAGTTTATTTAAATGATAAAGATGTCAAATTACCTTATCAGAGGAATGGTAAAAGCCTTAGCATTCGTTGATTACTAATAATAGGTTCTTAACTTCAGACATCTATATCTATCTACATGTATCTATGTCTATAAGCAACTCTTTGTTAAAATGAAACTACTCAAATAAATTTTCAACCTATGCGTTTGACGATAAATGAGAATAATTTCCGGGTAATTCCGCTAAGCTGGATTTTTACTTTTAATAAACTCGCGTAAAATAATGTGAAATCGCACTTTGTGAGATGTGAATATTTAATATACATTTCTCTCTTCTAATTGATACGTGTTCGCTCATTTCTTAATCATGGCCTCAGAATCCTCGCATTCTCCCTATACCTGCCAACGTCATCTATCCTATATCTATCCTCGACTATTTCTCACTTTTATTATTCCTTAGTCCCAACCTACTATGTTAGACTAAGACTATCTTCAGCTCTGAAATTTCATGATATTGCGAAATCGCAATCATGAAGGAACCGAAGGAAAAACAGAGACAGCGGTAGACCACGGTGTCCGAACGTGACTGCTCAGTGGCTGATTGGAATATTTCCTGACAGATCCATCGCTCTAATTTGTATTGGTTTTCAGAGCTCAATTTAGGCTATCATAGTAGACTCCTTTACCACATCCTACTTCACTCACAATTCCGTTACTGCTTTGCAGCATTCCGTTTTCTCTTTTCACCTTTCATTCCTTGTTTCCTTACTACATTTTCACTTTCCTTTCATTCTCTCTCAAATTATCCATAAAACCTCTCTCTCAATTTTTCTTTGCCTCTCTTACACATACTAATATTTCCCCCTCTATCTGTCCTCTCTCACATCCACCACATCCTTTCATATATTCTGTCCTTTCTAATCTTAGTTTAACTATATTTTCATGATAGAGCGACACGAGCAAGTGAAGAAAACGGAAACATAACCAGAAGAATAAACGCCATACTACCGGTAAAAAAGCGGGACCATGTAATTTTTTTGTTATCTTATCATTTCAAATAAACAAAATCCTCGTAGTTTGAGTAATTTCGTTTTTCAGGTAACGGTCTAAAAGAAGAAATTTCCAAATGATGACACCTTAATATAACATAATATATAAGAAATCAAACAAGAATAATAAATTGAAACGTTTTATACAAATATGCTAATATGAAAACGCGTTTTATTATTCTAGATTTGTTTAGAATTGCAAACTTAAAAATCTATATGAATTTATTAATACTAAAGATTTTCCCTTTGAAAATCGACGAAACAGTTACACGTATTTATATTCACCCAGAAATTGAAGCACTTGAAATGTATTACACGCGAATACTGCTATTTATACTACTGATTATTCGATAAAACCATTGTAATTTTTGTGATATTAAATTCTTTCATCTATATACCTTGCTCTTTTTCTAAGGAGTGAATTTGCCAGTCTCTGGGTCCGCTGGGTCCGTTGATCTTCCCCTTCGTTTTTCCTGTTATTTTCTAGCCTCGACTCTTAATCCGCCATTTTTTATTCCGTTTTTTGTTTGTTTCAATTGAACGTTTTCGTCTTTTTCTTAGAGCTTGATCTAAATTTTGCGGGTGCGACAAACCAATCTCTAGAGTGTAATATTCTGTGGAAGTACTACAGTTAGCAACCTGTCACGCGCATCTCACTTTCCTCTTCCGAGCAGCTCTCTTCCCACCCTACCTCCCCTACTGCCGTGCGCAGGGGAAACAATGCATAGGCAGTAACAAAGCAGCTCACTTGCCTCCTTATCGTCCCTACCAATGTGCGCCGGGAAAACAATGCGTCGGGACATCGTACAGAAATTCAACTTTGATTTTTCCAAAATAGAAGATTTAAATCGACGATTATTTTCCCGCGATACTTTCGACAAATATCGAAGCTTACACAAAGGCTTGGTAGTTTCCGACGCTTATTTTTCTCAAAAATCGAAGACTAAAATCGAGGTTTATTTTTCCTAAAAATCGGTGACGATTTTCGGCGTTTATGTTATAAATTTTACCAGAATTAGTAGTTTTCGATGTTAATATTTCCTAAAATGTGATCACTACCGTTGTTAATTTCTCCTAAAGCACCACGTATATCAACGTTTATTTTTACACATTAAATTAGGCTTGTTATAATAGTATTATAAATTGAATTCCTTCCAATTAACTATAACTTAAAGTGTATAAATAAAAATGAAAAATAATTATTAAAAGTTATTAACTTTTATAAAGAGTACAAAAATAGTAAAAATAAAAATATGATAATTTTGTAATTTATAACTAATAGAAAAGGTACTGAAAAAATAAAAAATAAATTAATGAATTTATAGAGAAATTGAATACATAAATGTTGTTGCATTCTTTGAGAAATCTGAACTAATTATTGGAATTGCAACAACTTTAATATATTCAAAATCTCTGTAAATTCAATCATTTAAATTACTTTTTATTCAGTGCAGAGGTTCTAAATGCTTTAGTTAATTTCAGAAATTTTTGCAAGCGTAATTATCGAAGAGTATATTTCCTATATATGACAACTTCACGTAAAGGACATAAACGGAAGTTTCCTGATTCCTCTTTAATTTAGCCCTAAAATGTCAATTAATTGTATTTTACCGTTTAAAATCAGTTCTATGTGTTAGCATAAGGTGCAGATCACAAGTAATCACTGTAATGAATAACATAAATCCATTTTCATTTATAGTACACTTTCATGAAGAACGTGATATTTATTTTAAAGGAAACTTTTTTGAGAATAATTCTCAACTTACGATTTAACGATAATTTAAAGGCTTGAAATACATTCCAAAATTGTGATCTTGGCAACCTTAGATGTTGATATTTTCCTAAAAATGTCTTAATACATCAAGTTTACAAAACACTGATTGTTATATCGTTATGCCAGTCAACCATTTTCATTCATTCTTTTTGAGCAATAGATTTTACGTTTATATGACCTGCAATAATATGAAAAGGGTTCTATTACCAGCGTGTAAGAAAACCATGTCAACGTTGTCGACAAGTATCCTACGCTATTCAATTTCCTGGTTTAGTTAAGAACGAGCGATGACATTCTCTAATAGTGAAAATGATTGCTAGAAGACGTCAGGCTAGATGATACAGAAAGCCTGGCCCGGCAATGGTTAGTAGAGCTTGTCTCCGCCAGAGCGCAGGAGCTTATAGTCTTGCGGCAAAGAACGAAAGTCAATGCATCGTATCGTATTGTAAATTAAAAGTGTTTTGCCTTGTGAGAGATAAAATTGGAATAAAGAAAGTGAAATTTTAGAAAATTATAGCTACGGCCAATGTTTTAAATTAACCAAACCGCATCGAAACATCAATAAAAATGTATTAATTTTTCGAAACTCAAAAAATAAAAGTAATTTTTAAACGTTTACATCTGATGTGCAAATTTTATTCCATTCCGTAGAAAACACGAAGAAAATAAGAAGAAAAAAAAACCAATATTACGCCTGCGAGGAAGGCCAGAGCTCGCAATTCGGAGAAATAAACAAGTAGGTATGTACACGGGTTCACCGTGGTACAGAAGTACTTTTCGTCAAATTTGCAGTAAAATAAACGTATAATGATATATTTGCTTTGATGTCAGAAAATTATTTTTCCTTCTATAGTGGAAACCCTGCTTTTTAGATCCTTTTTAAACACGTTCATTTCGTTTTGCCATTCTATACTTATCATAAAAAACGAAATTTCTTTGAAATCCGTTCAGACGAAATCTTCGAACTTAATAGTTACAGACAAATTTTAACTTTGATATTGTGGTGTCCCTGTTTAGTCGGCCCGGTTAAAATATAATAATTTTTTTATTTATTTATATGAAGATTATGTACATCATGCCGTCAATTCTCTAGAATTACATCTAAAAGACATATTTTTTTACTTTTTACTGTGGTACCCCTGCTCCTTAGCTCCGATTTAAACATCTTGATTTCATTATGGTATGTTGTACAAATCCTATATAAAAAATTTAATTGAAATTCGTTCAGCCTATTTCTTCCAACTCCATAATAAGTGAAAGAAATTAATTTGCAATTATGGCATCCCTGATTAGCCGATTCAGTTAAATCTGCGTTTATCGTTTTCTATATATGTGTATATTATAAATATTTAATTTGTTTGAAATTGATGAATATATTACAACAATAGTATGTGTAAAAAAGTTTTTATTTGTTTTATTGTGGTGGCCCTGATTTCTACATCTATACTAAGCATGTTGATTTTGTTTCTATATGTTACACGCCTCCATACAAAATTTCATTGAAATCGGTTCAGCCAATTACTTCCCAATTGATAGTTACCTAAAAGTTTAACTTAGCAGTTGTGGCACCCCCACTTAGTCGATCTTGTCCAAATATTTCATTTTGGCCAATAATTTATGTGAGTATTCTATTTACTAAATTTGGTTAAAATCGGTTAAGCCAATTCTTCCGTGCGGACGTACGGACGGACGGACGGACATCACAAAGATAATAGTGCTTTTCAGTAATGACGAAAAATACTAAAAACCATTTACTCAGCATGCCTTATCGCTCGAGTATTTTCGTAAAAAATACGCTACACTTTGCTGTTCATTCTCAAAAATGTTATAAATGCTTTATAAAATCCTCATCGCTTTTCTATTTCCTTTAAGAATTCGTAAGTTTTAATTTTGGGGTGGCACCGGTAGTTTTCCCCCAAAGATATACCGCTACAAATTTGTTTCTTGTCCATCCTTTAACCTCTTCTACCCTCACAAAATCCACTTCTCGTTTCATTCAACACAAAAATGCAATTTGGTGATGCTCGAATATTCGAATATTAATGGAATGAGATTTCATAATATTTCTCGCGCTTGCACCACAGTACTAATAAAGTTTACCCTTCGCTTCATGCTGTTCCTAATAAAGAGTATAATAATTAATTCTTCGATTGAACATCCAGTCCACTACGTACCTTCTAAGGCAAACCTTGTTTCTTTAAGTACGAGCGCTTTCTCCTAGGCGGCAGGACGTATCGTACATTGAGTTATGCATTTCGCTGCCGGTATTTAAATAAATACATGCATACAATTATGAAAATGAATTCTTGAAATAGAGAGTTAAAACAAGTGATTATTTTAACTCCTTCAGATAATATAATCCTCCAATTATCCATTTCTGCGTTATATCTATACGTTTGTTATTATCATAGCATAGCAACTGCCCAGGCAGGATATGAGACGATAGTTCCAAGGAGTTTACACAAATGAATATATAATATATCCAAAAACTTGTATCAAACATGTAATTTTTTCATGTAGTTTACTCAGTAACTCATTTATAATCAGGTGTATGCTTTTTGAAAATAGCGGCCATAGAAGAAATTTTGAAACAAAAAACGGTCTTAAACTGTTAAAATTGAATCAGTAGGTCACGTTAAACGTGTCATGCAAGCTGCTGCAATAAGAGGATTTTCATGTAAATGTATGCAATAGAATGTGAGGCTTTAATCGAAAGTAGTGAGTTGATGGGTGTTCTGTATTTTCTAACAATTATTTGAAAAGCCGACGGCATCTACCGATAGAAATATAAAACCAAGGGTTTGTCGGTGCCAAATTCAAATATGTACTCGCTTAGCTCTTTCTAGCGTTGCTGTACCAATTAAAGATTTAACAATAAGAAATTTGTCAATGTGAAATCCCTTGCGTTTATTTTTCTATTCGGCATTATAAACGCTCAGCCCTGTAATATAAGCTCCAAACTAATTTCATCATTTTATATCAATCGGGTAAAATTTCTTCTTTAGTTATATATGATAATAAATTATAATTCCAAACATTGTTGTATTACACGCAATTGTTTTCTTTTATCCCGTTCCCGAATAAGTTATGCTACAAGTTCTCCATTTGTGAGCCGAGAGTATTCCTTATAAATATAATTCTTACGCATGATTTATCTATATTAAAGTTGTGAAAGAAGAAAAATTTACTAACGTGATATTTTTTCAATAAGTGCATTTTTTAAAACGGCCGACGAATGGGCTGAAACAGTCATCATTTTATTTTTGTCAATATAAAATTACATGCATGATAAAACATTCATGTAGGTAAAAGAGATGATTTATTCTAATTTCTACGATAACAATTGCGACAGAGTCGTTGACTACGCTAAATGATTTAGTTTCAGTTTTAAATTTATTTTCAACAGAAACAACGCGTGGTGGCAAAAAAATTAAGCATTCACGAATAACATGAGCTAATTACGTCTCGTTAATTTCTTTTGTGTAGTACAGCCAGAAAATATTTAATTTCCTTTTAGATTATAACTGTTTTGATTATATGGTCGTTGATACATTAAATGTTTTTAAAACTTGCCTTTTTGATACTCCTTCATAGGCCCCTTTCTACTAATGCCAATAGCGGAAATTAAGACTTTTAATTACAAGGGTTCGATCAATACCAAGCTCCAGTTAATCATTGTGCCTAGAAATATTTCGGCAGCAGCCACTCTTTTTCTCAACTTTACCAATAAATCTTTTTCATATAAATTGCTTCTCATTTTTCGTTTAAGTGTAAGATTAAAAGCAAACTTGTCCCTCCGGTATGTAGAGATTATATTCTCACTCTTTGTTAAATAAGCCCTGGCTCTTAATTTTTGGCGCTAACGCCAATTTCTGAAGCAAAGTTGTCCTTTCCTGGATTATTTTCATAGTTTATATGTAATTAATTGCAGTACAGCAAAGTAAACATTTGTGCCGTGAAAATGTTAACCTTCGAATGTGATTAAAAGCTGTGGAAATAAAGAAAAAGTGGTTATCTCAATCTTTGAGTTAGGTGTCCTTACGATAAGCACAAGTAAAGAACTACATATTATTTCACGTGCCAAATGTTCAACAGTAAGAGTAAGGGGAAGTAATGGACAAAATATTTTATTTTGTTAAATAACGATCAGCTATTTAATAGGGGAGTTATTTTAGAAAACGTATTTCTCAAGTCTTACATTTGTTAACTTTTCGTAAAAAGGGAAAAGTTGTCTCGTTTTCATGAAATTAAAGGGGTTTTAGGTCTTGATTATTTTTTATATATACTAACATGCAAGCGACAAGAAATCATAGAGCTGAGAGACTAAATCAGCCATACGGACTGACTTCTCTGAGTTATCAGATGGATAAATATGTGGATTGAATATTACTTAACACATTTAAGACGAGCGGTTTATATTTCCGCGCAGGTAATACAGGCATTTACATTGATTAATTGTCTATGGAATCCATAAAACATTAACATTAACGAATTATTCAAACAGTTAGAAATATTAAATTGTCGAATGATTTCTCTTTCATGCATACATCTTGTTTCTAGATTGAATAGTGTTTTCATTAAGGTTTTTAATATATTTATAAATGAGGTACGTTATTAAGTGTTGCGTAGGGTGAGCAGCCACTTTTTAACAAATAAATACTATGTAATATTTCTTTTTCCTTAGCTATTTCAATAGACTCATTTTTATTAGTTGTAATAAAAAAGTGGTATTTCCTTAAGAGAGAAAATAAACTGTAATTTTAGATATCGATTCCATATCGAACGATTTATATGGAGGTACATAAAACTAGATGTTTTTTTGCCTTTTCGTTGGTTAAAAAAATCAAAAAATTTTGTACAAATTTGCCTATCAGTCTGTATAAGTGTTGTTATCAATATTTCGCGTGTAAACTTTTCTAGTTATGTTAAGCGGTGATAAACCTCTACTAATCTAACTCAGAATAAAATTATATGTAAACTAATATAATATCAATGTTAAAACTCAACATCTTATTTATTTGTTATTGATTAATGGTTTCTAATAGATAAAATATAGAAACCCATGGCGCCAAGCGGAAATATAAGTTTAGTGAAGCCATATCTTGGCAGTATCCTTCAACAGAGATGACGATGATACAAATGTCTCAAAGGGCAACCGCATAATGAAGATATGTTAATACAAAATCTGAAGAAGATTTACCCTGTGGCACGCTTTATTATGTTTTCTTACCACATCAATATAATCTTTTTGATTTCGAAAAATCTAGTCACCTCAGTGATACTTCAAAAATTCCTTTACACACTTGAACCGATATGCCTAGGGCAGGGGTTTCAAACACGAGGCCCGCGAAGCAAGTTTCTTCATAATTTGACGCAGCTCAAACTCAAACTTATTTATTATGGAATATTTTTAAATAATCCTAGAAATTTATAAAGTAACACCTCGAAAATATCCGCAGTTTAATTTTCATTTCCATTTTAAAACACTCTACGCAGGTTGGGTTTTGAATAATGATCTTATCATGGATGCGGCCCGCGGATTTGTTGCGGTGCCTTATTGCATCCCGCAAATTTAGTGCAAAAGTATGGTCCACGCACAGCCGAGTAACATTTGGTAGTGTCATGCTAACTGGTCTGAAATGTTTCGAAACCGATATCCAAAAAATATGTCATGCATAAAATATCTGAATCTAGGCTGATGTTTGTTCCAAATTTTGGAATTGTCTAATCTGATAAAATGTTGTCAAATTTCTGAAAGTTCCGCACTCCGTCCTTAAAACGACGCGCTTTTATATACGAAGGATAGAAATGTATTTTTACCGCTAAGTTGAAGTGGAAACATTTTAAAATATATTTTGCGGAGGTTCTCACAGAATTCTAAATAATTTTTCAGAAATTCTTTAGTTTGTTTCAATCGGTTCTTAAGGATATTTTTCTTATATACGGTCATAAACATCATTAGAATACAAAACGGATACTTTTCACTTCCTTCACTACAATCCAAACTAACTGAACTATAAATAGAACAGGTCTAGAAATGAATGATATTTGAGTAAAGTCTGAGTTTATTTAAATGATAAAGATGTCAAATTACCTTATCAGAGGAATGATAAAAGCCTTATCATTCGTTGATTACTAAAAATAGGTTTTTAACTTCATAGATCTATATCTATCTACATGTATCAATGTCTATAAGCAACTCTTTGTTAAAATGAAACAATTCAAATAAATTTTCAACCTATGCGCTTGAAAATAAATGAGTATAATTTCCGAGTAATTCCGCTAAGCTGGATTTTTACATTTAATAAACTCGCGTAAAATATAGTAAAATGGCACTTTTTGATAAATAATTATTTGATATTCATTTCTCTCTTTAAATTGACACGTGTTCGCTCATTTTCTAATCATGGCCTAAAAATCCTCATAAAATTATTTGTTTTGCGTCGCATTCTCCCTATACATGCCAACGTCCTCTTTCCTACATCTATCCTCGACTACTTCTCACTTTTATTAATCCTTAGTCCCAACCTTCTATGGTAGGTAGCCTATCATCAGCTCTGAAATTCCATGACATTGCCAAATCGCACACATTGAGGAACCGAAGGAAAATCAGAGTCAGCGGTAGGCCACGGTGTCCGAACGTGGCTGCTAAGTGGCTGATTGGAATATTTCCTGACAGATCCATCGCACTAATTTGTATTGGTTTTCAGAGCTCAATTTAGGCTATCATAGTAGACTCCTTTACCACATCCTACTTTACCTACAATTCCTTTTCTGCTTTGCTGCATACCGTTTTCTCTTTTCACCTTTCATTCCTTGTCTCCTTACTACATTTTCACTTTCCTTTCATTCTCTCTAAAATTATCCATCAAACCTCTCTCTCAATTTTTCTTTGCCTTTTTTACACAGACTAATATTTCCCCCTCTATCTGTCCTCTCTCATATCCACCTCATCCTTTCATATATTCTCTCCCTCCTGTCTTAGATTAACTATATTTTCGTGATAGAACATCACGAGCAAGCGAAGAAAAACAAAACATATCCAGAAAAATAATCTCCATACTACCGATAAAAAACACGGGACAATGTAATATTTTTGTAATATTATCATTTCCAATAAACAAAATCCTCGTAGTTTGAGTAATTTCGTTTTTCAGCTGACGGTCTAATCTAAAAATTAGCCAAATAAGAACATCTTAATATTTCCTAATATATAAGAAATAAAACGAGAATTAATAATTGAAACTTCTCATGCAGATATGCTAATATGAAAAAGTGTTTTATTTTTGAGATTTGTTTAGAATTGCGATCTTAAAAATCTTTATGAATTTATTATTACTAAAGATTTTCCTTTTGAAAATCAACGAATAAGTTACACGTATTTATATTAACCCAGAAAGTGAAGCACATGATATGTATTACACTCGGATACTGCTATTTATGCTACTGATTATTCGATAAAATAATTGTAATTTTTTGTGATGTTAAATTTTTTCATCTATATAACTTGCTCTTTTTCTCTGGAGTGAATTTGCCAGTCTCTGGGTCCACTGGGTCCGTTGTTCTTCCCCTTCGTTTTTCCTGTAATTTTCTAGCCTCGCGTCTTAATCCACCATTTTTTATTCCGTTTTTTCTTGGTTTCAATTGAACGTTTTCGTCTTTTTCTTAGAGCTTGATCTAAACTTTGCGGGTGCGACATACCAATTACAGATAGCAACCTGTCACGCGCATTTCACTCCCCTCTACCTAGCAGTTCTCTTTCCCACCCCACCTCCCCTACTGCCGTGCGCAGGGGAATATATGTATTGGCAGTAACAAAGCAGCTCACTTCGCTCCTCCTCGTCCCTACCAAAGTGCTCCGGGGCAACAATGCGTCGGGACATCGTACCGAAATTCAACTTTGATTTTTCTAAAATCGATGATTTAAATCGATGATTATTTTCCCACGATACTTTCGACAAATATTGAAGCTTACACAAAGGTTTGGTAGTTTCCGACGCTAATTTTACTCAAAAATCGAAGATCATAAAAACGGTGACGATTTTCGGCGTTTACTTTATTATATTTTAAGAGAAATTGTAGTTTTCGATGTTAATATTTCCTAAAAAGTGATCACCCTCGTTGTTTGTTTTTCCTAAAAATGGACCACGTATGTCAAAGTTCTACTTTATACATTTAATTTTTGTTTGTTTTGGATGTATAATATATTTCTTAAAAGGCGTTATCTAATAACGACGTTTCTTTAAATACATTTCTTGGATTTTTATCAAGATTAGTGTTATAGTTTGAATTCATTCCAATTAAATATAACCTAAAGTGTAGAAATAAGAATAATAAGTTATTAACTTTTATAAAAGGCACAAAAATTGTAAAATTAAAAATGACACTTTATTATAATTAACTAAAATAAAACGTACTGAATAAAAAAATAAATTAACTATTTTTTAGAGATATTGAATATATAAATGTTGTGTTGATTTCCTTAGGACATATGAACTAATTATTGTAATTGCAAAAATATAATATATCCAATTCCTCCATATATTCAACCATTAAAATTACTTTTTCATTCAGTGCAGAGGTTCGAAATGCTTTAGTTAATTTCAGAAATTTTTGCAAGCATAATTATCAAAGAGTATATTTTCTGTATATGACGGCATGCTAGAAATGAAGAAAGCCTGGCCCGGCAATGGTTAGTAGAGCTTGTCTCCGCCAGAGCGCAGCAGCTTATAGTGTTGCGGCAAAGAACGAAAGTCAATACATCGTATCGTATTGTAAATTTAAAGTGATTTGCCTTGTGAGAGATAAAATTGGAATAAAGAAAGTTAAATTTAAAAAAATTATGTTTACGGCAAATGTCTTAAATCTTCCAGACAGCATCGAAAAATATTAAAAATCTATGAATTTCTCAAAACTAAAAATAAAAATAATTTTTAAACGTCTACATTTGATTTGCAAATCAGTCGGCCTGGTTGAAATATAATAATTATTTATTTATTTATATGAAGATAATGTACGTCGTATTTGGTTAAAATACATGCCGTCAGTTCTCTAGAATTACATCTAAAAGCCATATTATTTTAATTTTTAGTGTGGTACCCCTGCTCTTTAGCTCCGCTTTAAACATCTTGATGTCATTATGGTATGTTGTACAAATCTTATATAAAACATTTAATTGAAATTCGTTCAGCCAATTTCTTCCTTCTCCATAATAAGTGAAAGAAATTAATTTGTAATTGTGGCATCCCTGATTAGCTGATTCAGTTAAATCTGCGTTTATTGTTTTCTATATATGTGTATATTATAAATATTAAATTTGTTTGATGTTTTTGAATATATTTCAACAAATGTATGTGTAAAGAAAGGTTTTTATTTGATTTATTGTGGTAGCCTTGATTTCTATATCTATTCTAAGCGAGTTTCTATATGTTACACGCCTCCATACAAAATTTCATTGAAATCGGTTCAGCCAATTACTTCCCACTTGATAATTACCGAAAAGTTTAACTTTGCAATTGTGGCACCCCCGCTTAGTCGATCTTATCCCAATATTTTATTTTAGCTATTAATTTATGTGAATATTCTATGTACTAAATTTGGTTAAAATCGGTTAATTCTTCTCTGATATATACTCGTGCGGAAGTACGTACGGACGGACGGATATCACAAAGACAATAGTGCTTTTCAGCATTGATGAAATCTACTAAAAACCATTTGCTCTGCATGCTTTATCGCTCGAGTATTTTCATAAAAAATTCGCTACACATTGCTGTTCATTCACAATAATGTTATAAATGTTTTATAAAATCCTCATCGCTTTTCTGTTTCCTTTAAGACACGGGTCTTTGTCCGCACTTCAGAACATCGCCTAGCTGTTTTGGATGAGCTCGACTCTCTCAAGCTCGAGTATCACACCCAGCCTGAGGAGCAGACCCGCACGGCTAGGCTCCTTATCAAAGGTCTGTCCGAAAACATCCCTCTTGACAATGTAGCGGAGGGCTTAGCTTCCCTGCCAATGACAGTTAAGACCATAATACATATGGCCCAGTGCGAGGAGGAGGCCAAGCCGCCGGAGAAGACGAGAAAGCTCATTGCCACAGTCGAGAAAAATCCTGGACTTCCACTTCTCCACAAGATAACGCACCTTTTGCACTGTCGGGTGCGAACACAGTTCTTCAGGGGCGGAGTAACGCCACAGACATGTACCACTGCCAAAGATTCGGGCACTCCGCCTCAGGATGTAAAATGGTTCCTCGTTGCTATAAATGCGCCGGGAACCACATATCTCGAAACTGCAGGCTTCCCCCGGATGGGCAGAGAAAATGCTGCAACTGCGGGGGCGATCACCCTTCCACCTACAGGCTCTGCCCTGTGTATGTGCAAGCCCTCGACAAGGTACTGGAAGCTAATAGGAAGAATGACGCCTTGCAGCGCAAAGCCACCAAGGGGCGAGTGGCGACTCCATCGGCAGTCGCGGCCAGGTCCACCATGGTGGTCCCTGGCAAAAATTTTGCCGCTGCAGTAGCTGGGGTTAGTCAGGGCGCCCCCGCAGTTGACACCTCTCTGCAAGACAGAGCCCAGCCGGCAATCCCTTTGCAGCCTCCGGCTCAGAGGGGCAAGGCCGCTGGGCGTGGGACAGAGAAGGTGGCACCGCCACCTTCCTCTTCTTCTTCTTCAACTCCCCTCCAGCCACCTAAGGCTGAGAGCGGGATATATTTGTCTGCAAGCACGCCTACCCCTTTGCCTCCTCAGGCTGGTCCATCATCTGATGCTGATGCGGAGTTATGGGCTACCATTCTTTCCATAACCAAGGTGCTTAGGCGTTACATCTCCAGCCGCCGAGGACAGATTCTTCTGTCCCTGCTAGAAGAGCTAGCCTGCTCCAGAACAAACGATGGCTCCAAGGCTTAAGAGAGGCGTGTTAGGGGTAGTGGGTTGGAACGCCAACGGTCTGCGTCAGCGCGTTAACGAGCTCCTCTCGCTACTCCTCGACCTTGGAGTCTTTATCGCGGCTGTTGGGGAGACGAAACTCCAGCCCCACATTACCCTGAGGTGTGGTGGGTGGAACATCCTGAGGAAAGACAGGGCCACTCCTGGTGGCGGAGTCGCACTCCTCATTCATCTCTCCCTTAAATTCCAAGAGGTCCCGCTCCCCAATATGCGGCTGCTGGAAGCGGTGGCAGATGACATAGCGCTAACTAAGGGGAAGGTACAAGTCGTGGCGGCCTATTACCGCCCAGGACTCGACCTCGAGGAGGAGGATATGAGCGCCCTCTTCCCCCGTGACGGGACACCCACCATAGCCATCGGGGATTTCAACGCCAAGAACCGAGACTGGAACTCTGCAGCATTTAATCCGAGGGGTAGGCGGCTACGTCAATATGTCCTTTCAGAGGGCCTCACGGTGGTGGCTCCGACAGTCCCGACGTTCGTGCCCTCAAATGACGTCCTGGATATTGCCATAGTCAGCAGCGCCCGGGCCTCTGTGGAGATCAGGACGCTCAACGAGCTGTCGTCGGACCACCTGCCGATTTTATTAAAATACGGCAACCTGCTGATAAGACTACCTCCTCTGCAGCGAAGGGACTTCGCCAGGGCTGACTGGGGAGCCTTCCGACTGCACATTGCCGGAGCACTCCCAGCCCACCCCGAAGAGCCGTCTACCTGTCAGGAGGTGGAAGAGATGGCTACCACCATATCGGCGGTGGTGCAGCAGGCCACCGACTTAGCCATCCCCATCAGGCTAACCCCAAGGCTGATCTCCCGCCGCTTGCCGGAACCTGTGCGGAGACTGATTACTCACCGTAATTCAGTGCGCAGGAGGTGGCAGCGGCACCGCACGCCGGACTTAAAGGCACTCCTTGATCGTCTTAACAGGGACGTCAAAGAGGCAGTCAGGGAAGTCAAAACAGACGACTGGGAGGAGTACCTGGCTGAGGTCTCCTTCGCCGAAAATTCCTTCTGGAGGGCCTGCAGAGGGCTCAAGTCCGCTCAAAGGTGGGACCCTCCCTTACAATCACCGAACGGTTTGGTTTGCTCTGCCAAGGAGAAGGCCACAGAGTACGCCAACTACCTGGAGAACAACTTCCAGCTGAACCCGTCGAGTCCTTCCTCTGCGGAAGCAGAGGGGCTGGTGGAAGAAGCCGTGGTGAACCTAAGGTGCGACCGAGGGTTTGCTCATGTTCTCCCTTGGATCACCCCTCGGGCCGTGGTGGAGGTTTTGAAGGGCCTCTCCACGCATCGTTCCCCTGGTGATGACAGCATCAGCAACATTTTAATAAAGCAGCTGCCGATAGTGGCCGTTGACTACCTAACGGCACTTTTTAACGGCTGCCAGAACATTGCGCACTTCCCGAAGGAGTGGAAACGTGCCAAGATCATCGGCATCCCGAAGGCAAACTTGTCTTTGGGTGCCGTTGATAGCTACCGGCCGATTTCCCTCCTCAACGCTTTCGGGATGATGTTCGAGCACCTCCTCTTGCCACAGCTCACCACCTGGCTGGCAGCACACAATGTCATCCCCAGTGAACAGTTTGGCTTTTGCCAACGTCATTCTACGGTTCACCAACTGGCTAGATTCACCAGCTATTTTACCGATGGGTTCAACAAAAAGAACAAAACAGCGGCCGCCTTCCTGGACATAAGCAAGGCTTTCGATCGGGTGTTGCACGAAGGCCTCCTAGCCAAAATGCACTGGGCTGGCCTTCCAAGGCAGCTGATCCGGCTCACGGACTCTTACCTGATGGAGAGGGTGTTCTGGGTCAGTTTGCAAGGGGAACGGTCCAACCTCCGCCCTGTACGTGCTGGCGTGCCACAGGGTTCGGTCCTGGGGCCAACCCTGTTTAACACATATACGCACGACTTCCCCCTTCAGCACGGCCCACACGTTATCGTTGGACTTTTTGCGGACGATGCGGCGGTTCTCGCCAAGTCATTAAGTGAACACCAAGCCACGATCTACCTACAGCGAGCCCTCGACACCATCTGCGAGTGGTACTGCAAATGGAGGACTGCAGTCAATCCAGGCAAGACGGTCGCTGTTATGTTCAAGGCAAGACCTGGGCAGCAGCAACCAGCCGTTCAACTCTCTGTTCAGAGTCAGGCCATTCCCTGGTCCAGCGAAGCCAAATACCTCGGCGTCACGCTGGACAGGAGCCTGATCTGGAAAAAGCACATCATGGGCCTAAAAAGCAAGACCCTGGGAGCAGTGCGCAGGCTTGGTCCCATCCTGAGTTCCAGAGAGGTGACGCTCGGAACCAGGGTGCGGCTCTACAAGTCCTGCGTACTGCCAATTATTCTATACGCTTCCCCGATTTGGTCCGGAGCAGCGTCCACGCACATCCGCCAGCTCTGTGTTGCTCAGAACACGGCCCTGCGAACTATCCTCCGCGTCACCTGGAGTGATTTAGTCAGAGTCAGGGAGCTTGAGACCACCACAGGTGTGGAACCACTAGAGCAGCCCTTGCGCAGGAGAGCTAATGTTTTCTACACAAAGTGCATCCGGCACCCTACACCTCTCATCCGGCTGATCTCATCCACCAGGGTAATGCCTTGGGATAGGGATAAGCGTCCTATCGCGGCAATGGGCCCTGCTTATCAACCTCCGCCCAAGAGGCAAAGGCAGCAGTAAGCAGCTGCCAACCAAACCTGCACATCACGCCCTGATATAATAAGCTTGACATTCCAGGTTCATAGCTTAGCTGGCAACCTGGCTGGGGGGCACCATGCCTTCCCCCCCCCAACACCCGTACTGCAGGGTGGGGTTACATTTGTCGACTTCAATTCACAGTTTTGTTTTGAATTTCTTTAGAATCATAGAAGTGTAGATACTCATGCGATCTTAATAAAAAGATCTGAAGATACTCGCGATGATCCCCAGAACGCGTTTACTTCTAGGTGGCAGGACGTATCTTGTGTTCAGTTACACATTTCACTGCCGGTATTAAAAGAAATCAATGCATATTAGTGATGGGAAGAATCGTTCACTTGTGTGACTGAATCGGTCTTGAGTGAATCACGTAAATGATTTCTTCACTGAATCTCGTTCACTGAATCGTTCATTAATCCTATAGCTGACTGGGGATGGGTTAGTTGATCCATATGCGAAGCGAGGCAATAACGGAAACCTCGAGCACGTCAGTTGTCAGGGGAACCATTTAATGAAAAGTCAAAACTTTGAAGATTTTTCTCAAGTTAGAGTGAAATTTGAACAAATTCGAAGCGAAAGGAAAGACCGGCGATAAGAATAATACACGTTATTTTTCAAAACATTGTTCAAATTGAAAGATTGTACGTCAATTCCTTCTAATTTTAATTTTCAAAAGAATAAAAGCCTGCACTTAAAAAGTTGTTTTTTTACGTGTTATCTTACGGGAAATGGGGGGATATTTTTCTCGTTTTATAACATTGAGTGTCGCGACCGTCTGGAAACGAACACATTACTTGCGTTCTTTTAAACGGAGAACATACTGTAATCTCGCTATATTTACAATTAGTTTATTAAAGTACAAATTAAAAATAAGCAATGAATATGTATATTACAAATTACAGGAATATTTACAAATAGTATATACTAATAATAATGGACCAATAAACTTCTATTCTATTCTAAGTAAACGAACTATAACTAAATAATAGCACCTACTACAAAATATAAAAATAACAAAAATGCACGTATCTACTAATTAATAATTAAATCTTATTGTAAGTTTTTATTCAAAAACATTATCATTGACAATTTTGGTGATTTTAGCCTAGTCCTTTTATCATTTAATGCATATCCCGCCTTAGAGAAAACCCTCTCACATGGCACCGACATAGCAGACACGCACAATCTCCTTAACATTAACTGGTACAGTAATGGATATATGGCCTGTCGCTCACTCGACCAATGCAGTGGATCCAAATGCCGGGACAGCAATGGCTCTGCCATATATTTATCAAATTCAATTATGCTTGCTGCCATGGGATTTGAGTCCCCAGTGAGCTGAAAAAATATATTTAAGAATTACATTTAATTATCTTAACCCCAGTTCAGTATATATTGGATCAAGGACAAGTAAATATATAAATTTTTAAAAAGTTTTGCTATCAAAGCAGACTAAAATGATGTAAAATTTGGGAAAGACAGGATAAAAGTTCTATCAGTTAGGCAATGCAAAAGTTGTGCCGCAATCAGATAAACAAATAAATATCCTGGCAAGTTAATGGAGTCTAATCTAATTAGAAAAAACGAGCTATAATTTTCATAATATTATTGTGATTTACCTTCTGAACAGACTCGTCAAACTCATCCCACAGAAAAGATTTTGATGTTGACGGAGCTGTCCTGACAGGATCGTGAGTTGTAGATGGAGGCGCTGTAGATGTATTGGCAACACTCTTTAATTTTTCTTTAAGAACCCTACATGCTTCTTTATACTTGTCACCATTTGTAAACCCCTGTTTTTTAAACCTAGGATCTAGCAGGATTGCCTGAGCAAACTAGGGATGGCCCTCAAGACCACCTAATCTAGCAGTCATTTCACGTAGCAGAGTTGTCTTCATTTTGGCTAACTCAGGCGTGGAATCCTTGGCATTATTTAATTTTCTAATTATAATTGTAGAGAAAATAGATACTTTTGATATTGTAACTGATTTCTCAGCACTCATTTCTTGGGTGACTTCATTAAATATTAGCAAAATATATATTGAGTTTTGAATTATAGCCCATTCCCTATTTGAAATTTGAAATTTTTCATCCAGGCCTAAAAGAGCTATTGTTGAGACTATACAATCTCTGTTTTTGAAAAATCTACTCAACATGTCAAACGTTGAATTCCATCTGGTAAGAATGTCTTGCTTTAACTTCAATTGAAGAAAACCCATTTTCTTCTGCATTTCCTCGAGTTTGGCTGTAGCATGTGCCTCTGTTTAAAGAACTGAACTACAGCCTTAACTTTGGAAACGACTTCCCCAATTTCCTGTAAACCAGCTTGAACAACCAGGTTTAGAGAATGGTCAAAACATGGAATGTGACGCCAATTGCTCTGACGAACTGCCGCAACTATGTTTGGAGCATTGTCAGTAACAACAGCAGAAACTTTATTGTGGATTTCCCATTCCTTTGTAGTTTTTAGTAGCCAATCAGATATGTTTTGTGCAGTATGTTTTTCTGTAAACTGCGAACAACTGAGAAGAGCAGATGACAAGCTCAACTCGGGGTTGATGCTCAAATAGTGAGCAGTGACTGCTAAGTAGCTCACATTGGTGGTTGATGTCCAACCGTCGGCTGTCAGGCAAACTGCAACTGCACAATTCATTTTTAATTGGACCAGGATCCTAGTGTCATTAAATAAATTTGGTAACAAACTCTGAGAAATAGTTTTTCTGGTAGGCAACTTATATGCTGGATTTAACATCTGGAGAAGTTTTATAAACTCAGGATCTTCAACGAGGCTAAATGGGTGAAATTCTCTACATATCATTTTAACTATTTTTATATCTATGAGGTGACTTTTATTAATGGGCATTGGCTTGATTATGTCAACAAATGAAGATACTGAGGACTGAGAAAGGGAAGAGGGAAGTTTAAAATTAAATGAATCAGAAGAAGGGCTTCCATCAGAAACAGCTGTTGCGGTGGAAGACTTTGAGTGAGAAACCTCGGTAGCCAACATATCTCCAACCTCCGCATCCTTCTCTGGTGTAGGTAGAGTCAATGATGTTGAAGCCTGCTTGAGGGTGGCTCTTGCTCTCAGTATTGGCTTGGGAATAGCGCCATCTCTTGACAGAGGAATGGTGGGGTGCCTTGACTTCATATGTCGTGATAAATTACTGGTGCTTCCTCCTGCAACACTTATCAGAGAGCCACAGTAGCGACACTTCGCTTTATTTATGTCCAAATTGTATGAAAAATGGAGCCACAAACCACTCCTCTTCTTAATATCCATTTTCCTAAACATAAACGTAATTATCGTATATATATATATATATATATATATAAACTAATGGAAAAGAAAATGTAGTGATGAGGGTGGCAACAAGGTGTTGAGGGAAGCCCAGCGGAAACTTACCAAGTTGAGGACTAAGCTGGCAGGCTGCTGGGGGCGTCGAAGAGACACGAGAAACAAACGAACACAAAAAAACACGCAAGCTTATCGGGCCTATGCCCTTCTTCAGCGAAAGAGTATCAGCAAGTGACACACTGGGCGGGGAATGACAGGGTGATGTGGGAAGGTTGATGATTGGAGGAGGTGGGGAGTAGGAGGGGTGGATAGCCAATAAAGAGGGAGTGTGGTAAGGGATAGTGCGAATAACTACAATGTAACAAGGAGACATTTTAAGGGGGCTAATAGGGTTAGCGGAGGTTGAGGCCAGGCGGTAGTAGTTGGTGCTTGCATTCTGCAAGCATATCATCTCAATATAAAAAAACATTTATTTTTCATATTTCATCATTACACATATTTTTTTAATTCTAAATATTTCACCTCCGGAGAGATTTCCGTATTTCCCTTAGGTAAAAATAATAGATTAAAACAATCCCCAAACATTGCAATTTTAAGAATTTTGTACTTTCTCCATTATGGGGTAGAAATACTACACATTTCTGCCAAATTTTACAGTTGTAGTACTTCTAGAAATGAAATAAAATTTTTATAATTGTTTAAAATTTAAACATTTTTAACGGCCGCCGCAATATGTTTATGGAGAGATTCAAATGTTTATTTGTGCAAATGCACTACTTTGTACATAACTTGAAAATTTCAGCTCCCTTGCTATTCCCGTAATGTCAAAACAGTAATCTATTTGTTTAAATTTTAAGAATTTTTAACTGCCAACTAAATTAAAATATCAAAATTTGTATAATCTCTATTTCGTTTTTTTTTTCGAATTCTACTCATAAAAAAATTTCAACTCCGTAGCACAAGCGGAAATACATAAACCTTGAAAATTTGTTCAAACAATTGCGAATTTTTAGCGTCCGCATTGTTGCACTTTTTAAGATTTTCGTTTTTTCTAGTCGGTTTTGCACAAAATCCTACCTAAGAAAAAATTTCGAATCTCCAGCTCATTTGGAAGAGCCTAAACATTGGTATCCTCCTATCAATCTATATTGACGTTTCTTACAGAGGAGGAGGATATAACATACATATTACTGTATTACTGTACGAGTGAGATCTTCTCTTTTGCCAAATTTACCCTAAAGAGAGTTTAACATCAATTTTGATGCTGATCTCAGACACGCGTTGAATTTTATGCAGCTGAAACTAATGATACAACCTCCTTCAACATCATACCCGACACATATGATGATTTCTTATCTTCTGTAACACAACTGTCAGGCCATCCACTGGCTTGTTGCTTAATTTAAAAAAAAAATTTAATATACCCCGAAAAAAAACCACACTCTTTTTTTAAGGGATCATAGCTTGTAAACTCATAACCCCACAACTCTACCATCTCCAGAATAATGTAGCCTCTTACGACGGTATGTTTCACCTCATCGGTAACCTATGTTCCCGTGAATTTTCTAACGTTGATTGAGTTGTGGGGACGATCATTTTGCGTGCTACACTCTGCACATGTTCTACAAAGAGGGAATAGCAACTTCCCTCCTAAACGAACGGGGAGGATGGGATAATAAAGATTAGTTGGTGGGAGCACCGTGCATTTCAGAATGCCTCCACACTCGTTCAATGCCGGACACTCGCAACCAACATAAATTTTCGGATGTCCAATTGGGTACTTTTTCCATTTATTAATAAATGGATAAAGTGAGCACACATCCAAATATTTTATCTGTTCCCCCTGACACACGCTGTGATATAGTTTCTGCAGTGTTTGTTCTACCTCCAATGAAAGCGTCTCGAGCTTTAAGAGATATTTTTATGGCTAGGGGGTGTTTATCTATAAACTCTTTAACTTCAGGGTTTGATTGAAGGAACTCATCGAACTCACACTCCCACATCTCGGTCAGAGAGCAACCTCTATTTAAGGGACGCTCGCGACGATACATGGTTGTTTCGAACCTAGTCTCCATAGTTTCGTTTTGCTTGTTACCAATTGGTGTGTTACGGTCAACGAAACATTTCGGACCGCCATGAAAATAGCATCCGTAAAACTCGTAAACCGTTACACCATTTTCACTCTCCAAGTACCCGTCTACTCTGTAGCCGCCATATTTTACCTCACGGCCATTTGTGGCATGGCTTATTTTAATATTCCGCCTCATCTCTGCGGACAACAACCACATAATGGCCTCATGTGATTGATTATCCTTCCAGTGGTAGCCTCCAGGAGGTATAACACCTATTGTGTTATCCCTAAAAAAGTTTCGTCAATACGCTGAGAGACATGCACTCGATATGGTGCATGTCTCCGTGAACGGAGAGACTTTTGTTAAACCATAAAACAGTTTGCTAAATTCGCATCACGCGGTTCTTAATATGAAGGTATCGTTGGAGCAATATTCTCCTAACTCTTTTTCAAAATCAAACAAAATTGTCGATTGTGTTTCGAAACTTCTGTCAAAAATCTCCCTCTCAACGGTGGCCATCGATTCATAAACAAAAGTTTTTTTTTGGTAGGAATTGGAACAACATACCCCCGATTTTCTAATTTAGTAAAAAAATGCGGAAAGTACCTTTTTTCAAGGTCAAAACTAAACTAAGCGCGGAGGGCAACTTGGAGAGTGCCACTGGGAGAAACTTTAATGAATCAATGAAACGGTATTTCTCAACATCCATGGAGGTGATCTTTGTACCCGTCAGCAAAATATTAGGCAACCATATTAATCTATCTGTCATACATCTCAATAAAACTGTGCGTCATAGCCTTTAGAATTATGTGCAATATATTATATTTTACTGAAAGTTGATCTTGGTAATGTTAAATAATTAAAGAGCTTGCGAATAGGGTCGCACGAGTCAAGCATATGCTGGCGAATACCGCATGAAAGACAGACGTGATCACTATTCAACACATCCACGCAGATGGTGCAATTCTGCTGTACTACGCATAAAACGGGGATGTGTTCATAAGTAGAACCCAACGTCGTTGAAAGGGTTGTATCCTTACGGCATTCAATGTCATAATACACATAAAAAACCTTATTATCGACAACGGTTTCTCCAATCCACCTGTATTTAGCAGAGATGATCTGCATTGCAGTCTTTTTTACAAACATTACAATAAACCATGCACGGATCCAAGGGGGGGGGTGGCGATGTGGGCGAGAGAGAATAAGCAGTCTTTCAGGTGGCGAAATGGTTTCTTCAATAGGCTTAGGTTATTGAATAGATTCTTCTTCGAAATTTCCCATGCTTCTTGTCTTTATGTCGTTGCCGACGTATAGTACTAGCAAAAAAAGTCTGTTGGAGATAGTGTCACCCTGAGCGGTGCTGAAACTTCCTAATTGCAGTGGTGGGGAAGAGAATGGGATTCCCAAGATTTTTAACGAATGGCGAGTGAAGGGGAATGAACCTAGCCACGCGGGACATTGCATTCTAATGCGCTCAATGTGCGCACTCCGGTCGCCTAGCCTTTTGGAGAACCCTCGCACCGGGTGCAGTAAAGATAGTATCTTATAAATCGTCTCTCTTTCGAACCGCGAGTAGGGGCGATGGCCATGTCAACGGCCTACGCTATCGGCTAGGTGCCGGTAAAAGGATGAAACAAAGCCATCGGTTTATGCCTTGCTTATCCTTCCACCCTCATTCACTAGTGTCGGTTCGTTTTGTTCTTACGATTGGCTATAATAGAAGAAGCTTTTTAGATGTCTCTTCTTGGGTTTACCCAAAAGGACAACAATGATATTTCTAAATACACATTTTGGGATTAACCCCTGCCCCCCCCCCTTCTCCCCTTCCCCCCGTTTGCTTAGAGTGCTTCCCCACATCTGAGCTCTTCTATCTCCCAAAATTCTTTACAATGGACCTTTCTCTATCTTGGGTTTTCCCGTCATTGTTTTCAAGAGCTTCCGAGCGTTTTAAGATCATTTATTCTGTGATTCGCTGGCGCGTATATGATAGTTTGCCGGAGAAGTGCTATAAGTTGCAAGTGTCGCAGAAGTATATAGTCGGTACAGACAATTAGGTTTTTCGTTATATCGTGTCCCACAATTTAGCATTGCTGCAGCAGTTCTACAAGTATTCGAAATACCATCACTTCAAGAGTGATTATTACTTCTTTGGAGATAGTCGACGAACATGCAGCGGAAGAATTCTACAATTATCTGTAAGTGATTTCTTAGGAAGTTTTTATTGTTTCTTTTCTGTGTATTCGAATTCATAGCACTAATAATGCAACAATCAATGTCTGATAAAAGTATTATTATTTTAAAAATTATTCCGTGGAATTTATCTTTAAAAGGGAATTTATATATTTAGTCATAGTATTATACTTTATTAAGCATTGAAGATGCATAGTTCAATTTTGTATATTATTACCGTGAATCATAATTTGAACATTTTCAGATATATAATGATTAAAATGAAATCTAACAGACAAAAGCGCCAGAAAACATTGCATTTTTATCTCAACCATTCAGAAAAACTGTTGGTTCAATTAAATGTAAAACTCAGACCGGGGCTTTAGTTTCAAAGCCGCTTACTGCATTTTCACAATTATTTGGTAAGGATGGCGTTCTTGAAAAACACCAAGGCAGTGCTTGTCATAATAGCTCTGTGGAATCGGCAAAAATGTTTTTAAGGAACTTTGGCAAGCCCCAAACTGATGTTCAAAACATGTTAATTTCAGGGAGACAAAACAAGTTCAAGAGAATCGAAGGCGTCATTTGCCTATCATTGACAAGATCATCACTCTAGGTAGACAAAATATAGCATTTCGAGGCCATAGGGATGACGGTATTTTTTCAGACAGGCCTGAGAGCAGTGAAAGCATTACGATTGAGAGAAACTTTCGCACTATATTAAAATTACGTATCCGAGGTTGTGACCAGGATCTTGAAAATCATTTGAAATCATCTAGCGCAAATGTCACATACATTTCAAAACGACTCAGGAATGTTTATGAAAATAAAATTAGGGAAGATTTCATTGGTTTTGTGGATTTGCATGAAGAAATTTCACATCAGGAATTAGACACCCTAATTTAGGGGGAAATATCCTAGGAAAATCAGTTGTTCAGTTATTAATAAAAAATAATCTTGATACGAAAAACTGTGTTGGTATTTGTACCGATAACTGCCTTGTCATGGCTTCTGAGCAGCATGCTGCTGCTTCAGAAATCTGTAAGGTTTCTCCTCATGCGGTTAGATTTCCTTGCCAAAGCCATTCATTGAACTTGACTTTGTCGAAATCGTCCGAAATTAGGGCAATTAGAAAATGTTTTGAATTAATGGGATAGGTTATTAATTTTTATCATTTGTCTGCTAAGAGAAGTTTTCTTTTAAAGAGAGAAATGGGTGGGGGATTAAGTAGCTTGTGCGATACATGCTGGGTAGAAAGGCATAATGCTTGTTTAATGTTTGAGAAAAACTTTTCCACAATTACCAAGATATTGAACGATATCAGTAATTGGGAAGATAGGACATCTTCAACAAAGGCAGATTTATTCCTAAATAATCTCATGACAAGCGAATTCATAGTTTCGATGAAATGCATTACTTTTATTTTTTCTTTAACACTTCCGGTTAGTAAGTCATTACAAATAGAATCGCTAGATCTGTATTCAGCTATAAAATGCATTGAGGGCATCATTTGCTTATTAGATTGTGAGAGGAAAAGGGTTGACGAAGTATTTAATAGAATTTGGAAAAGCGCAAATTGAGTTTGCAGATATTTTGCAATTGAAGCTCATTAAGCCCTGGTATGCATCAAGGCGAATTAACTGTTCGGAAACCGCCGAGGAATACCATCGACGTAGTGTATTTTTCCCGATACTCTCCTAGATGATTTTCGAAGCCGTTTCTCTGATGATACACTGAAGGCATTTAATTTGGGAAATATTTTACCGAAACAACTATTGTGTTTGGATCAAGTTGTGTTAGATAATACTGCAACGTCATTATGGGAAAAATATTCAGACTTTTTGAATGTTTCCGTTATTTCAAATTCGTTTACTATTTTTCTAACCGAATTAATAATGTGGAAAACCAAATGGGAACGTGAATATAAGTGCAATAACATTAAAACTGGCATGAATGCCTATGAAGTTTTCAATATGTGCGAAGACGAAATTAATCCAAATTGCAAAATTTTATTAAAAATTTTACTCACTATTCCTATAAATGTTGCTTACTCTGACGCGGCTTTTCGGCTTTGCGACGATTAAAAATTTGGTTGCGGAACAGAACGAGTGAAAAAAAAACTTATGGGTTTGGCGTTACTCCATATATATCAAGATATTCATCTTGACCCGGAAGAGATTTTAGATCGTTTTGCTAATTCTGGTAATGGTCGACTTGATTTTTTATTGTGATTTTTTAAATAAAATGTTAAGAAGTGCTATACAAAGTAAATAAAATGTCAAAGATACCTGATTTAAATATATTTTTTTTCTTTTTTACATTATGCGAAACATAAGCCTTATACATCATTTTCGCAAAATATGGATTATTATAAGGGAAGTCAATGTATGCGTGATTTTCAAAATATATTTCACCTAAAATAGGATTTATGATAGAAAATATACAAAACTATTATTTCTTGTGATAATCTCTTTAAAAAGTCCTGAATATAATTTTGACGAATATAGGGAGTTGTATTTGATATTTTTCCTATTTACGTGGAAAACAGTACTTAATCGCCCCCCCCCCCCATTAGGAGGTTTCTAGATCCGCCCTTGCAATAAACCATATTGAATTTATGTGGGCGACCACTCTTATTTACTTTATGGACCCACCCGCAACTCTCACAATATTTTACCCTCTCACAAAGTTTATTTTTCAGGTGGTTGCCCATGCAGATATCGCCGAAAAACCATCTAGCACAATTCATGCATTTAATTTTACTAGTTGAATCACCACATATTTATTTGGCATCACAGCGTGGGCATTTAAAAACACACTTGTGACCGTGCTTGTTATTATAAGGCGTGTGACAAACCCGACAGTAATATGAGCATGTAAACGCCCGTTACTGATGTTATAACGTTAAAATTCTCTTCGTCATATATTTAGTCAATAGGCTTTCGAGGTTGATGTGGCGATGAATGCGGTCCTTCAAATAATATTTTTCGTCCCTTTCTACGACCAAAACCATATATGCTGTAGCTTTTCAAATCCTTTTAAAATATCTTAATTTCATCCAAACCACCGCCGTTTTGCAAATTAACTCCAACAGCCCTCATTAAAACATTAGCACGCTCTGATAGAATCCTCTTAATGTTTTCTTTTAAATTTCTTAATATATTTCCGTGATCTTCATACCGACCCACACAGGAATACAAAGTCATATCTGAGTCCAGCTTGATTAGCCTCTATCCTACTCACAATGGGTATATTAGAGGTAGTGCAATGAAAAGCCAGGAAGGGAGGAGGACGGAGTGTTGATTTGAGCGCGCTCCTCATTTTCTCTTTCCTCATTGGCTCGTCCTCGTCACCTTAGTTCCAACACGCACAAATAGGGAGCCGGCGCGTCCTTGGAAAAAATCATCATAAGGATTCGAACCGGGTGTACGGTGGGAGTTAACACCCTAACCATTACACCACATGCTCCCCCGCAATACAAAGTAAAATAATCGATAACATATTTAAAGGTTATTATTTGGCTAATCATTGGGCATGCAAAGAAAATGCTGTTAATATCCCCGGACGCTCTCGAACGTTTTAGACCAATAACTGAAAATTCTCAAATGTCAGGAATGGATGAATAAATGAGAAATATATTGCTTGAAAAAGATGTCACAGATCTGGAGAAACGGATAAAATATAAAGAAATTTTGCAAAAATATTTAAGTCTGGTGGCGAAAGGAAAAAAACCTATATACTTACCAATAACGAAATTTAAAGATGATGATGAGATAAATCCAAAAAGCGCTGAGACGAGACCTCGTGGTAATGATATGACTGAAGAGCGGAGGAGCGACGCGTTTGCAGATAATTAAATTTTAAGCTCGGTACCGCAAACATTCCGGAGAAAAACACAATTGTTGCACGATCAGCTTTTACGCAGCGATATTGTTTCTTGGGATGAGCGAGGTGTTTTAAGCGTTCATGAGAGAGTTCTCCCATACTCGAAAAAAACAGATTTGATCAAGGACGTGATAAGGCCTCGTAAAGACAGCAATCCCGAATGTTGGGAAATATTCTGCACCGCATTAAGAGAGTTAAATATCCCTCAAGAATATATATGTAATAGAAGAAGGTAGTCATTCATTCGTCAAAGAACATCCGATTCGTTTGAAGCAACTCCGCAATCATTTCATCATACGTAAAAACGTAATCTCGTTATTCGCCTTACAAAAGTAAAGGGTGGACAAAATTTCGTTTACAATGATTATATCTGAAACGTATTTTAACCCGGCGAATCCTGCGTGGTTCGCAGGCGCTCGAGCTCCAATGAGTGAAATGCGTGGAAAATATACACCAAAAGAAGTTAAGCATTGGTTAGAAGGGGAAGAAACATAAACGTTTCACAAGCCAATCCGCAGAAATTTTTTGAGAAATCGGTATTTTGTGACCACGAAAGACGAAGTTTGGCAAGCTGATCTCAACGACATGCGGTCATTGAAAATGTATAATGATGGTTATAATTACCTACTTACAGTGAGCGATGTCTTTAGTAAATATGCTTGGGGAATACCTTTGTAGGGCAAAAAAGGTTCACACGTGAAGAAGGCATTTCAACAAATTTTTCGCAAAAGTAAACGTAAACCGTTGCATCTCCAAACAGACAAGGAAAGAGAATTCAGATCGAGATTGGTGAGAAAATTTTTCAAAGAGAAAAATATAAATTACTATGTAACACAGAATCCCGTTGTGAAAGCTAGTGTTGTGGAACGCTTTAACCGCACTCTTAAAATAAGAATGTGGCGTTATTTCACACAACGCTATATTACCGTCATTTCAAAACTACTACAATGCTATAACAATGCAACGCCCACATCCATTAAAATGGCGCCTGTAGATGTCAATGATGAAAATATTTACGAGGTTTGGAAAAATTTGTGCGGTGTAATAAAGCGTGCAAAACTTAAGGCACCGTGTTACAACGTTGGAGATCTAGTGAGAATAGGTAGGGAAAAGACTATGTTCGATAAAGTTTATAACAATAACTGGTCAGAAGAGTGGTTCAAAATAAAAAAGGTTATTAAGAGATCGATGGTGGTATATATCATCGAAGACCTTTTTGGTGATGAAATTGAAGGTACGTTTTACGAGCCTGAATTACAACGCATCCGCGTCCGCCCCATGCAAGAACGCAAAATAGATAAAATTATGGCGTACAAGTGAAAAAGTGTCAGACGTGAAGCGTTCGTCAAGTGGAGAGGCTATTCCGAAAGTTTTAATTCGTGGGTTAAAATTAAGGATATAAAACAAAAAAGTTCAAATGATAGAGGAGTTTTGTATAACATTGCCGAGTAATAGCTAACGCCACTTGTTCCCGAATAATAGTACAACTAAATTCAGAACTCGTTTGCATCGACGTATCGCATTAAACGGTCTATGGGTTGCGGGCGTCGTGGAATTTCAATATCCTTGTTCTCTTCTCACTGTTAGTAACAACAACAACACTATTCGGATATGGGAAGAAAAATGTGGTTCAGTAATATTAAAATTATAACCTGGAAATTACGAAACTATTAATGATATAGTGTGTGAAATCAATGAAAAAGAAAAGATTTCTTCGAGGTTTATTTTCGAGGTAGAAAAGAATACAGGACGTGTTAAAATAATATCAGCCGATAAAAAAGAAATAAAACGCACGGACGTCAATAATTTTCACACCAAGATTTATAATATTGAGAAAGTTAAGCTAACGTTTTCACCGATGCTGGCTCTTCAACTAGGTAAAATAATCGATAACATAATTATAGGTCAATTGCCAAAGAGGTGTCTAATAGGTTTTGTGACCAATCGGTGCCCTAAGGGTGAAATAACTTTAAACCCGTTTAATTTCCAACACTTTAAAATGACACACCTGTCCCTCTATATCGACGGACTGCAAATACCATCAAAACCGTTACAAACTGATTACACGGATGATAAATTATATGTGGGGGCGTATCACACATTGTTCAACGGTACTGGAATCCATTTCCTGAGTGAAGGGAATTCGATTTTTCGGGAACAGTATCCTCACGAATACGAAATTATATTTTCCAAAGGGTTTAAAAAAACAGAAGATTTATCCCAACTTTGTGCAGAAGAATCAACGATTGATTTAATAAACACATCAGCTACGACGAACAATAATGAACTCTTATGAATTGAAAACAATTTTTAACAACGTAAAAGCATTTAAAAATATTCACACTTGTATTCGCTTCGGATAACCTACCAATGCGCACTGAACGCCCTTGCGCATACGTGTCGAGCACCGATCCTCGACATACGGCGGGAGAACATTGCTTATCTTTCTTCATTGACGATTGTGGCTTTTGAGAACCTTTCGATAGTTACGGATTACCGGCGATCATCAAGAATCATCAAATATTCATCGTAAAATATTAAATTAATTGGACATAATATGACTATCCTCTTCAGAGCTACACATCCGATGTTTGCGGGATGTATTGTGTTGTTTATCATTAATTCAGATGCCATGGGCTAGAAAAGAAGGCTATGTTAAAATATTTAGCGATAATAGAAAGAAAAACGATTGTACGGTTACACGATTGTTTAAGAATATATTAAAGAATCAAAAGTGTTTTCATAACTACGAAACCGATTTGTCTTTATTACAAAATTGTTGTACTTATATCGATGGAAAATCATATTTGGCTGTAAATCAACTTTGATTGAATATACAATTTCTGTTATTACCTCTATCAAACAAAACTATAAAATATAAACTGTCTCGCTTTTTATTAATTGTAATGTAATACCTTCCGCACCCACTACTTAAACCGTCCACCAGGAGACAAAGCTTCCGAAATACTGTCATCCGCCTCAAGTACATAATTTTCCGCATACGCCAAAAGAGAATCTTCCTCACTTCGCCATGCTGACACTAGGTGTCCGCGCATAGGGATTTGCTGACGGTAGTCCCTGTCGAACTTTCAAAGCTTGAGGTTGTGATTCTAAGCTCGTAAAGGTCATTAGCATTTCATACGTGATAAACCGTATAGCGCTCTCGTGGTAGATAAAAGGTATGACATCGAACCACCCACTGTGAAGTAAAACTATCGAAATATTGGCAAACGCCTCATGGTCTTGCTATAACGTTATAGAACATCAACACTCGTTGTCGTTCATCCAACTCCTTCGAAGCATAAAACAACCTGAAAAGTCTCTCCCATCTGGGACCTCGGGTTCGAGCCGATTGGAGACCTCAACAGTTTAGACAGAGAATTTAGAAAATGATGATGATGAGCAAACACACCTTTTAAGCCACAAAGGCTATGTAATCTTTCCTTTTCCTTATTTATGTCAATGAACTCTTTTTTATTAACTATAATAAAAAAGTGGTATTTCCTTAAGAGAAAAAATAAATTGTAATAATCGATATCGATTCCAAATCGAATGATTTATACGGAGTTACATAACTCTAGACGTTATTTTGCTTTTCGATGGTAAACAAAATCAAACATTTCTGTAAAAATATCACCTATCAATCTTTATAAGTGTCATTATGTGTATTTCGCATGTCAACCTTTCTATTTATGTTAAGCGGTGATAAACCTCCTGTAATCTAACTCAGAATAAAAATATATGCAAACTAATACAATATAAATGTTAAAACTCAACATCTTATTAATTTGTTATTGATTAATGGTTTCTAATAGATATAATATAGAAACCCATGGCGCCACGCGGAAATATAAATTTAGTGAAGCCATATCAAGGCAGTATCCTTCATCAGAGATGATGATGATACAAAGGCCTACTGCATAATGATGATATATTTATACAAAATCTGAAAAGATGTTCCCTGTGGAACGTTTTTTTACATTTTCTTTCCACATCAATGTAATCTTTTTGGTTTCGAAAAATCTAGTCACCTCAGTGATACTTCAAAAGTTCCTTTACACTCTTGAACAAATATGCCTATTGCAGGGGTATCAAACACGAGGCCCGCGAAGCAAGATACTTCATAATTTTACGCAGCTCAAACTCAAACGTATTTATTTTAGAATATTTTTTAAATAATCCGAGAAATTTATTAAATAGACACTTCGAAAATATCCACAGTTTAATTTTCATTCTCATTTTAAAACACTCTACGTAGGTTGGGTTTTGAATAATGTTCTTATCATTGGATGCGGCCCGCGGATTTATTGCGGTGCATCCCGCAAATTTAGTGCAATGCAATCATATGGCACACGCACAGCCGAGTAACATTTGGTCGTGGCATGCAAATTGGTCTGAAATTTTTTGAAACCGATATCCACAAAATCGTTTATGCATAAAATATCTGAAACTAGGCTGCTGTTCGTTGCAAAATTTGTAATTATCTAATGTGATAAAATGTCGTGAAATTTCTAAAAGTTCCGCACTCCGCCCTTAAAACGACACGCTTTTATATGCGAAGCATAGAAATATATTTTAACCGCTTAGTTGAAGTGGAAGCATATTAAAATATATTTTGCGGAGGTTTTCACAGAATTCTAAATCGTATTTCAGAAATGCTTTAGTTTGTTTCAAACGGTTCTTAAGGATATTTTTCCTATATACGGTCTTGAACTTCATTAGAATACAAAACGGACTCTTTTCACTTTCTTCACTACAGTCCAAACTAACTGAACTATAAGTTGTACGGATCTAAAAATGAATGATATTTGAGTAAAGTCTGAGTTTATTTAAATGATAAAGATGTCAAATTACCTTATCAGAGGAATGATAAAAGGCTTAGCATTCGTTGATTACTAAAAATAGGTTTTTAACTTCAGACATCTATATCTATCTACATGTATCTATGCCTATATGCAACTCTTTGTTAAAATGAAACTACTCAAATACATTTTCAACTTATGCGTTTGACAATAAATGAGAACAATTTCCGAGTAATTCCGCTAAGCTGGATTTTTACATTTAATAGTCTCGCGTAAAATATAGTGAAATAGCACTTTTTGATAAATGATTATTTGATATTCATTCCTCTCTTTAAATTGACACGTGTTCGCTCATTTCCTAATCATGGCCTCAGAATCCTCATAAAATTATTTGTTTTACATCGCATTCTCCCTTTCCCTGCCAACGTCCTCTATCTTATATCTATCCTCGCCTACCTTTTCACATTTATTAACCCTTACTCTCAACCTACTAGTGTAGACTAAGAATATCTTCAGCTCTAAAATTCCATGACATTGCCAAATCGCACACATAGAGGAACCGAAGGAAAAGCAGAGACAGCGGTAGGCCACTGTGTCCGAACGTGGCTGCTAAGTGGCTGATTGGAATATTTCCTGACAGATCCATCGCACTAATTTGTATTGGTTTTCAGAGCTCAATTTAGGCTATCATAGTAGACTTCTTTACCACATCCTACTTCACCCACAATTCCTTTACTGCTTTGCAGCATTCCATTTTCTCTTTTCACCTTTCATTCCTTGTCTCCTTACTTCATTTTCACTTTCCTTTCATTCTCTCTCAAATTATCCATCAAACCTCTCTCTCAATTCTTTTTTCCCTCTCTTTCACATACTAATATTTCCCCCTATATCTATCCTCTCTCTTTTCCACCACATTCTTTCATATATTCTCTCCCTCCTATCTTAGATTAACTATATTTTCGTGATGGAGCATCACGAGCAAGCGAAGAAAAACGAAACATAACCAGAAAAATAATCGCCATACTACCGATAAAAAACGGGACATTGTGATTTTTTTGTATTGCTATCATTTAAATTTAAAAAAACAAAATCCTCGTAGTTTGAGTTATTTCGTTTTTCAGGTAACGGTCTAATTGAAAAAATTGTCAAATAAGAACACCTTAGTATTGCATAATGTATAAGAAATCAAACTAGAATAAAAAATTGAAACTTTTTATGCAGATATGCTAATATGAAAACATCGTACCGAAATTCAACTTTGATTTTTCTAAAATCGACGATTATTTTCCCGCGATACTTTCGAAAATATTGAAGCTTACACGAAGGTTTGGTAGTTTCCGACGCCAATTTTACTCAAAATTCTAAGACTAAAATCGACGTTTATTTTTCATAAAAATCGGTGACGGTTTTCGGCGTTTACTTTATTATATTTTACGAGAATTAGTAGTTTTCGATTTTATTATTTCCTAAAAAGTGATCACTCTCGTTGTTTGTTTTTCCTAAAAATGGACCAAGTGTATCATCGTTCATTTTTATACATTTAATTGTTGTTTGTTTTCGACGTATAGTATATTTCTTAAAAGGCGTTATCTAATAACGACGTTTCTTTAAATACATTTCTTGGATTTTTATCAAGAATAGTGCTATAAATTGAAATTCCTTCCAATTAAATATAACTAAAAGTGTATAAATAAGAATAATTTTTTGAAGTTATTAACATTTATAAAGCGCACAAAAATTGTAAAAATAAAAATATGACAATTATTTATAATTACCTAAATCAAAACTTACTGAATTAAAAAATAAATTAACTATTTTATAGAGATATTGAATATATAAATGTTGTGTTGAATTCTTTAGGACATCTGAACTAATTATTGTAATAGCAAAAATTTAATATATCCAATACCTCCATATATATAACCATTTAAATTACTTTGTCATTCAGTGCAGAGCTTCTAAATGCTTTAGTTAATTTCAGAAATTTTTGCAATCATAATTATCAAAGAGTATATTTTCTATATATGACGTCAGGCAAGAAAGGAAGAAAGCCTGGCCCGGCAATGGTTAGTAGAGCTTGTCTCCGCCAGAGCGAAGGAGCTTATACTGCTGCGTAAATTTAAAGTGATTTGCCTTGTGAGAGATAAAATTGGAATAAAGAAAGTTAACTTTTAGGAAATTATAATTACGGCAAATGTCTTAAATCTACCAGACAGCATCGAGAAATATTAAAAATTTATGACTTTTTCGAAACTCTAAAAATAAAAATAATTTTTAAACGTTTACATTTGATTTGCAAATCAGTCGGCCTGGAGGAAATATAATAATTTTTTATTTATTTATATGAAAACTATTTACGTCGCATTTGGCTAAAAAACATGCCGTCAGTTCTCTAGAATTACATCTAAAAGACATAATATTTTAATTTTTAATGTGGTACCCCTGCTCTTTAGCTCCGATTTAAATATCTTGATTTCATAATGGTATGTTGTACAAATCTTATATAAAAAATTTTATTGTAATTCGATCAGCCAAATTCTTCCAATTCCATAATACGTGAAAGAAATTAATTTGTAATTGTGGCATCCCTGATTAGCTGAATCAGTTAAATCTGCGTTTATTGCTTCCTATATATGTGTATATTATAAATATTAAATTTGTTTAAAATTGATGAATATATTACAAGAAAAGTATGTGTAAAAAAGTTTTTATTTGTATTATTGTGGTAGCTCTGATTTCTACATCTATACTAAGCATGTTGATTTTGTTTCTATATGTTACACGCCTTCATACAAAATTTCATTGAAATCTGTTCAGCCAATTACTTCCCAATTCATAACTACCGAAAAGTTTAACTTTGCAATTGTGGCACTCCCGCTTAGTCGATCTTATCCAAGTAATTCATTTTGAGTATTAAATTATGTGAGTATTCTATGTACTAAATTTGGTTGAAATCGGTTGATCCAATTCTTAGCTGATATATACTCGTGCGGAAGTACGTACGGACGGACGGATATCACAAAGATAATAGTGCTTTTCAGCAATGACGAAAACTACTAAAAACCATATACTCTGCATGTTTATCGCTCGAGTATTTTTATAAAAAATACGCTACACATTGCTGTCTATTCTAAAAATGTTAAAAATGCTTTATAATATCCTAATCGCTTTTCTGTTTCCTTTAAGTATTCGTTAGTTTGAATTTTGGGGTGGCACCGGTAGTATTCTCCCAAAGATGTACCGCTACAAATTTGTTTCTTGTCCATCCTATAACCTCTTCTACCCTCACAAGATCCACTTCTCGTTTCATTCAGCACAAAAATGCAATTTGTTGATGCTCGAATATTCGAATATTTGTGGAATAAGTTTTCATAATATTTCTCGCGCTTGCACCACAGTACTAATAAACACTACCATTCGCTTTATGATTTTCCTAATAAAGAGTATAATAATTGATTTGTCGATTTAACATCCCATCCAGTACGTACCCTTGTTTCATTAAGTACGAGCGCTTGCTCCTAGGTGGCACGACGTATCTTACTTTGAGGTACTCATTTGGCTGCCGGTATTTATAAAAATCTATGCATATAATTTTGAAAATGAATTATTGAAATAGAGAGTTAATAAAAGTGATTATTTTAACTCCTTCATATAATTTAATCGTCCAATTATCCATTTCTGGGCTTTCTCTATACGTTTGTTCTTGTCATAGCACAGCAACTGTCCGGGCAGGATATGAGCCGATAGTTCCAGGGATGAGGTTATATGTAAAATAATAATGAAAATGGACTCAATCTCAATTTTTTTAATAGAGTTTACTCAATAACTCGTTTATAATCTGATAACATTTTTTGAAATGTATACTATAGAAGGAACTTTGAGAAAAAACTGTCATTGTCGGTTAATATTTAAATCAGTAGGTCTCGTTAAAACGTGTCATATATGCTGTTGCAATAGGAGGATTTTTGTGTAAATGTGTACAATAGAATGTTAGCCCTAAATCGAAAGTGGTGATTTGATGAGAGTGCTATATTTTCTAACAATGATTTGAAAAACCGGCGACTTCTTCCGAGAGGAATAAGAAAACTATGGTTTTCTCGGTACCAAATTCAAATATGTATTCGCTTAGCTCTTTCTAGTGTTGCTGTACCAATTAAAGTTTTAACAGTTGTTGTGGTTGTGGTTGTGACGTTAAAGTTGCGGGTATTTAAAATAGTGTTAAAGTCTCCCAAATCTAAACAGACGCCTCACCCACCCTAACAGCCACATGCACTATGGTGGTCATTTCAAATCAAACTCAAATTATCTCTTCCGATTAGGTTTCCCACTCCTTTTTCTAAATTCTCTGTCTAAACAGTTGATGTCTCAATCGGCTTAAACCCAAAGTCCCAGATGGGAGAGACGTTTCACGTTGTTTCACTCTTTGAAGGAGTTGGATGAACGACAACGACGGTTGATGTTCTATAACGATATAGCAAGACGCTGAGGCGTTTGCAATATTTCGATAGTTTTACTTCACAGTGGGTAGTTCGAAGTCGTACCCTGTATCTATCACGAGAGCGCTATACGGTTTAACACGTATGAAATGCGAATGACCTTTACGAGCTTAGAATCAAAGCCTCAAGCTATGAAAATTCGACGGAGTCTACCGTCAGCAAATCCCTATGCGCGGACACCTAGTGTCACCATGGCGAAGTGAGGAACATTCTCTTTTGGCGTATGCAGAAAATAATGCACCTGAGGCGGTTGACTCTATTTCGTAAGCTTCGTTTTTAAAGAGTGGATGCGGAAAGTATCATTACATTAAGTAATATGCGAGACAGTTTATCTTTTATAGTTTTAATTCATAAAGGTACTAACAGAAGTTCTATATTCAATCAAAGTTGATTTACAGCAAAATAAGATTTTCCATCGATATAAGTACAACAGTTTTGTAATAACGTTAAATCGGATTCGTAATTATTCAAACACTTTTGATTCTTTATAATATCTTTAAGCAATCGTGTAACCGTAAAATCGTTTTTCTTTCTATTAACGCTTAATATTTTAACATATCCTTCTTTTCTGGCCCAACAACACAATACATCCCGCAAACATCGGATGTGTTCCTCTGAAGTAGATAGTCATTATATGTCTAAGTATTTGAAATTCTTGCGATGAATTTTTGGTGATTTTTGATGATCGGCGGTAATCCGTAACTATCGAAATATTCTCCACAGTCACACTTGTCAATGAAGATTGATAACCAATGTTCTCCCGGCATATGTCGAGGACCGGTGTTCGACACGTATGCGCACGGGCGTTCAGTGCGCATTGGTAGGTTATCCGAAGCGAACACGTCTGTGTGAATATTTTGTAAAACCTTTCACGTTGATGAGTATTGTTTTCAATTCCTAAGAGGTTATTATTTTTCGTCGTAGCTGATGTGTTTATTAAAGCATTCGGTTATGTTGAAAACGTTTGACGCAGAACACACGCAATTTTTCCTTACTATGGTATTTATGGAAACGTCATTGGTGAAGCTTTTTAGAGAATGACAACCAAGCGTTTCCAAATAGTTGATTCTTCTGCACAAAAGTTGGGATAAATATTCGGTTTATTGAAACCCTTTGGAAAATATATTTTCGTATCTTTTACCGATCGGTTACAATTCTCTTCGAAAATCGTTGCAAGTTCCACAACCGTCATCCCAATCTATGCCATGACGATGCAATTTCAGCCGCTCGTTTTCTCTAACACGTCGAAAACTTAACTTATGTTTTGGATAAGGAGCGCGAATGATCCAGTGCTGAAATAAAGACTGGTTTTCGCCAAGAATTGCCATTACTTTTAAAACGTATCTTCCCTGGTTGTCAATGCATGCTTGGAAATCTACGAAGAGGTTCGGCATCGTACGCAGTTGAAAGCCTACTGACAAAAAACGATTTGTTCATATATTTTAACTACTGTAGTCAACTAGAATATTTCGATGACGATCGATTTCGAAAATATTATCGAATTCGGCGTATATTATACAATTTATTGTCTCCGGAAGAGATTCTGCGAATCGTACATCCATACGTAGGCTTCCTTGTCTTATTAACTTTCAATGTGAACCGATGTTTGATGATAGATTTGGTGTTAAGTCGAAGGCTGTTAAACAATATCCGTGAGGATACTGTCCGCGCGAAATCGAATTCCCTTCATTCAGGAAATGGATTCCAGTACCGCTGAACAGTGGGTTATACGCCCCCACGCATAATTTATCATACGTATAATCAGTTTGTAACGGTTTTGATGGTAATTGCTTTCCGTCGATATAGAGGGACAAGTGCGTCATTTTAAAGTGTTGGAAATTAAACGGGATTAAAGTTATATCACCATTAAAGCACCGATTGGTCACAAAACCTATTATACACCTCTTTGGCAATTTACCTATAATTATTTTATCGATTATATTACTTTTTATTCCTGAGGAGATTGTGAGAACTTTTACATCAACCCTTGTTAGAGGGTATTTGGTCGTTGTTTTCTCCAGCGTTCTACTATGCTCAATAAGAACTGTGGGGTTGATTCGAACACGCCTTACCATAAGAGTACCGTCAAGTATTATTATTTTTGCATATTTTGAATCACCTAGCAGACAGAAACTGTCCCTTGAGCGAATCAACTTAACACTAAGCACGACACCGTTTAATAGTAGTTTGTCTTGATTGATTATATCGCTATGTATATGACCGATCATATCCACGGGTTTACTTAGTTTGGTTAACTCTCTTCTTTTAAATAACCCAGAATGGCCATTATCGCGACTATCCATCGATTTGCCTGAATCGTCATACCAAAGAGACATTTTCAAATGTGATTTTTTAGCAGCGGGGCCATAATTGAGAGCCGTTTCGATATAAAACCTATAAGGATAAGTATTACTTGGCGGAGTAACCAATTTCTGATTCAAGTACACATTCAATTGTTAGAAGATGCTGTGTAAAGAATTATTTACATGTCCTACTTGATGTTCAAGCGTTGTTTCTGCCCCGTCTTGTTTTCTGATTCTTCACGTGACTTGCAGTAGGTTTTGCGGAAGATCGATGTACATCTAACCATCTTTATATTTTACGAAAATTATGTTTAACCCAGGACGTCTCAAACTCAAATGGTATAGGCTCACACGTATCGTCTCTAATATCTATTTCTATGCAATCAAACTCGCGACGCATCACGGGTACATAGTGCGTTGCGTCAAATATAAGCATTTTTTGAGTTCCATAAACGTACTTCTTGGTATCCATGTTCGCGATACTTGGAAGCGGGTTACATGTATCTCCAAAGATTTGAGATTCCACAATATCACAGTAAATGAACATTTGATGTGGAAACCTTAAGAAAATAATTGCAGGATGGTTTGAAATATTGCCACTTGACACATCGATTTTCGGATCAAAACCTAGTTGAAGAGCCAGCCTCGGTGAAAACGATAGCTTAACTTTCTCAATGTTATAAATCTTGGTGTGAAAATTATTGACGTCCGTGCGTTTTATTTCTTTTTTATCGGCTGATATTATTTTAACACGTCCTGTATTCTCTTCTACCTCGAAAATAAACCTCGAAGAAATCTTTTCTTTTTTATTTATTTCACGAACTATATCATGAATAGTTTCGTAATTTCCAGGTTTTATTTTTAATTTTTCGGATCCTCCTTTTTCTGTTGTTACTAACAGTGAGGAGAGAACAAGGATATTGAAATTCCACGACGCCCGCAGCCCATAAATACGTCGATGCAACTGTGTTCTGAATTTAGTTGTACTATTATTCGGGAACGAGTGGCGTTAGCAATTACTCGGCAATGTAATATAAAACTCATCTATCATTTTAACTTTTTTGTTTTATATCCTTAATTTTAACCCACGAATTAAAACTTTCGGAATAGCCTCTCCTCTTGACGAATGCTTCACGTCCGACAACTTTTCACTTGTACTCCATAATTTTATCTATTTTGTGTTCTCGCATAGGGGTGACGAGGATGCGTTGTAATTTAGGCTCGTAAAACGTACCTTCAATTTCATTACCACAAAGGTCTTCCATGATATAAACCACCATCGATCTCTTAATAACCTTTTTTATTTTGAACACGTCTCTGACCATTTATTATTATAACCTTTATCGAACTTTGATTTCTCCCTACCTATTCTCACTAGATCTCCAACGTTGTAACACGGTGCCTTAAGTTTTGCACGGTTTATTACACCGCACAAAGTTTTCCAAACCTCGTAAATATTTTCATCATTGACATCTACAGGCGCCATATAATGGAAGTGTGCGTTGCATTGTTATAGCCTTGTAGTAGTATTGAAATGACGCTAATAGAGCCTTGTGTGTTGAGGTGTGTGCCCTTCAAAGATATTCCCCAAGCATATTTACTAAAGACATCGATCACTGTAAGTAGGTAATTATAACCTTCATTATACATTTTCAATCGGCTCCTTATTGGTTTACTCTGGTATATAGGCGGGAGGGATCGCCCGGGCGGGACCAGTCGCGGAATTGTGATTCTGGGGAGCGTGCGCCCAACAACAACCCTCACTAGTCGTTATATGCAAGTGCATACCCGGGCCAATCTCACCACGCCACTTGTCTTGTAAATGGCGTCTTCTTCTCCACGCACATCTCCCGTACGGTCGGGAAGACACTCTCCCACCTTGTTTTCCGAGGACCCACGATTAACTGCCATGGTGGAAAAAGTTGAGTCACTGTCTCAGCAACTACAGAATTTTCTTGAGCACTACGCCACTGCTAACCTGTCCACTACATCCTCCGCATCCGCACCACCCACCTGACCTTCGCTACGACAAGATGAACCACCAGTCTATGACCTGCCTCCAGACCCGGAAGTACTTCAGCTGGCCTTGATAGTGAAGAATTCGATTTCCACAAATCGCTTCCGCCCTAGAGACGCGCATGAAGCCACCAGCCTGCTGAATTAGACCAGTCTATGGGAACGCCTTCCCATCCCACTTAAGGCATACCTCTACGCACGGTTACGCATTTTAGGCGTAGCCGCACGTCATGGCTTGTCTACAGCCTCCCAACTAGCATCGCCACAGGATGAGAATATTTTCCGTCTCCCGCCAAACCTACAACCTCGGAAAAAGCCACAGGTAATAGTGGTCTCACAGCCAACGAGACCCTCCTCCTATCGCGCATCCAGATCAACGTCACAGCCCCCCCCCCCCCCGAGGACGCGGTCGTGGCCGCTCCGGACCACGAGCCGCCAGAAGGTGAGGACCTCCCGGTCCTTCACTTGCCGGGGCCTGCGTCGCTTTGCCACACTGAACGCGTGGAAGACCTCCCCCAGCCCCTTCCAGAAGAGGAATTCTTCAACTGGAAAGACAGCGGCGAACCCCCCGACCTTGTCACCTGGGAATCGGCCCCTGAAGACTCCGCCATGGACGACGGCAGTGACTCCGGACGTTCTACAGATGCAGACAGCACAGACCACGGAGAAGATATCCCAGATAGAGGCATCCCATATAACTGGCTGAGGACAGCGCCACCATTAGCAGTCCCTACAGAATCCGCTGCATGGCTGCCGCTTCCGGAACCATACCCCTACACGGACCCTTCAGTTTTTGATCTTTTCGTAAATGGAGCAAACATCCCGAAGCCAGCAAACGCACCGCACGTCTACGTGCCATCCCCACCGTCAGGTGAGTTATTACTTACCATAAATAGATTTGTACGACGAGGCATTCTGTCCAAACCAAAGCCTCAATGCGCTTTTCGGGCCAGACTTATCCCTAAGGCCTCCGGTGGATATCGCCTAATTCATGATTTGCCCCTTGGACCAGTGCCTATAACAAACCTAAATTCTCGTTACGCGACGCAGCCAAAGCAATGCTCACCATTCCCTTTGGTTCCTTTATGGCAAAGTTAGATTTAGAAGATGCATTTTACCAAATACCGATTTGTCCTGACCATCGACGGTTTTATGGAATTTATCTTGATGGAAATTTTTATTGTTTTAATAGATTACCCATGGGTCACGCTCTAGCCCCAGCTCTTATGCAACGCTGGGCTAGAGCAGTGGCACAGGAAGTGTTAGCTATGTTTAAAATAAAATTATTATGTTACCTAGATGATTGGCTTTTGGTGGATTTTAATCTGTCTAATTTGCTAGTGCAACGAGTGGTTAAATTTTAAAAGAAGATCTAGGTATTTCCTTTAATATGCGGAAATGTATATTACAACCAGTGCAACGCATTAAATATTTGGGAGTAATTATCGACACGCGGCTGATAGAACTATGGTTAACCCCAGCTAGTTTAGCTAAACTTCACCACGCCATAACCATATGCCCCAAGATCCGCACCGCAGACATTCCTAAAGCAGCCGGATTTATAGCTTGGGCTTGCTATATTCTCGCCCTACCCTAATTTCTTATCACGGATGTCAACAATCGCGACAATCGTATGTTAGTACAAGCATGAGCAAACGGCCTATTTCAGAAACATAGACGTTTTGCAAGTGAAAACATTAGGCCTTTTGTAGTGTTTAGTGACACGACACGCTGGCAGCTAGCCTGGGTTTTGCCGGAACAACAGCTGACTGAAATTCTTCCCCTGGAAGAAGAGTTGCCCATCTACTACGCAGAAGCCGAAGCCGCACTACGAGGGGCAACAGCAGCAGCTCACCACCTCCCAGCTGATAGGAGAATTATCTGCTGGCTGGATAACCAGGCAGGAAAAGGATTGTTATTTACCAATGCTATGTATCGTGAAATGTTTTTCAAGTTAATAAAAGAATTGGCACATGATGTGTCTTGGGCGTACGTTCCCTCGGATCTCAATCCAGCCGATCGTCCTTCCCGGACGGTCCTTCCTGGTTATATGCTAGATCGGCTCCATATTGGTTGACTCTGGTATATAGGCGGGAGGGATCGCCCAGGCGGGACCAGTCGCGGAATTGGGATTCTGGGGAGCGAGCGCCCAACAACAACAATCCGGAATGTTTGCGGTACCGAGCTTAAAATTTAATTATCTGCAAACGCGTCGCTCATCCGCTCTTCAGTCATATCATTACCACGAGGTCTCGTCTCAGTGCTTTTTGGGTTTATCTCATCGTCAACTTTAAGTTTCGTTATTGGTAAGTATATAGGTTTTTTTCCTTTCGCCACCAGACATAAATATTTTTGCAAAATTTCTTTATATTTATCCATTTCTCCAGATCTGTGACATCTTTTTCAAGCAATATATTTATCATTTATTCATCCATTCGTGAAAACTGAGAATTTTCAGTTATTGGTCTAAAACGTTCGAGAGCGTCCGGGGATATTAACAGCATATTCTTTGGATGCTCCATGATTAACCAAATAATGACCTTACAGCCCCGCTAACCAGTGAACCCAATACTATGGGTAGAAAACCACCACCAGACTGTATTATGACTCGTCTCTTCTTTCTCCAGCACTTGCCACGTCTGATTAGTTTTCGTAAGATCTTCTTGTGTCGAACTATTTTGCGTTTATGACAAGACTTGAGAGAGATGTTAACTTTCAATTCGTTGAGAACACATTCACAAATTGCCTCGATTAAAGTTTTGTCAGCCGTTTTTATAATCGCTATTCGTTGTGGTGGTTTGATCCAACAGAGAGCTCTAAGGGTATTACGGCAGCTCCGATCCGTGCGAGACATCTTTTCGAATGAAAAATACCTCTCAGCGTTGCGGTTTTTATGTTTTGGTATATAAACTTGGGTGATTCCGTCTTTCGGAAGTATTTTTGTTCTTATTCGATATTCATCAGGAGTACCCTGTTTTAAGTAAAAGAAGATGTAACCGTGAGGTCTTGAGGTGGCACCTCTAAAAGCGTCTTGAATGAATTTTGGGTTTTCTGGTTAAATTTGTCTTGAATGATGTAAGATTTGAGCTCTATCTCTCGGATTTTTGAAGCATTTAATATAATAGGAATTGAGAGATATGTCGCGTCTACCTTTCCCTTGATGAAATAAATTTTGTGTTATGAAAATCACGCTCAGCCCACGGTGATGAGACCCCTTAGTATAAAGATAAACGACGCGACCTCTCGCATCATATCATCAAGGATGATGAACAATGGCCGTGGTTGTAAATCATTATCCCCATTTCTCAAATCATCCAGATCTGTAACCCCTTTATTAAATTTAACGTTAGCGTTCTTTCTCAATTTTATCGGTATAGATTGCACCTCTGAATAACATCAAATAATCTCTTCAATTCTAACATCGACCATAGAATCGATTGCGTTTATAAATTTTTCCATGAAAACAGATTTACTGGACCCTGCAGGACCCGCCAATGTGGCCGTGAACGGATGTTTCCAAGGGTTCGACATGATAAAGAGTGAAGATGTAAAGTGAATGTTTCGGGTTTTCATCAGAAGTTACACACTTATTTTAAACTGAAAATTTTATTTACCAAAAGAAAACGGTGTATGTCCTTACAAAAAATAGTATACATTGCACAATTATTTTTATTTCATTATATATATCAGGCTCTGGAATAACGATTCGTACTCTATACAAATGAGTACAGAGAAAAAATTAATTAAAAAATCTACACACGATTGAAAAACACAATAAATATGTACATAAATAAGAAAATCAATTATAACAGCAACATGAATAAATTTAGAATAAAAACGAGAGTACAATATCCATATACGTATAAAATAAATTTACATAAATAAATAAATTAACATCAATAATAATAAATACAAATATAACAAAATAAAATAAAAATTCAAATATAGCAAGCAATTACGTGAATAAGTATAATTAATACATGAATAAATAACATCTGCAAACAGGAACGTTTTCTTAGCCTGATATTAATTTGCGAAAAGAGTGAAGGCCCTCCTTAATTATACAACGTTCTGGAAAGCACTTCAGAAAAATTATACTCATTACACATTTTAAATGCTATGCACACACATACCCATACGGTGACGTACAATACTCTCCAACTCTCCGCCTTTTTGTGTATACAACGCGGTATACCTTTGTCTCTGTGCGGGTACACCACATCATGCTTCTTTGTTCTGCGGATTTGTTGGGGAATGGCGATCGTTACCGGGGGTGAACCATTCACCACCATGTCTTTAAGCTTTTCATCATTGCAATTGGATGCATATCGTCGAAAAACCATCTAGCACAATTCATGCATTTCTTTTTACTAGTTGAATCATCACATATTTTTCGGCATCACAGCGCGGTCATTTATAAACACACTTGTGACCGTGCTTGTTATTATAAGGCGTGTGACAAATCCGATAGTAATATGAGAATGAAAACGCCCCAGTTACTGATGTTATTACGTTAAAATGCCCTTCTTCATATATTTAGTCAATAGGCCTTCGAGGTTGATGTGGCGATGAATGCGGTCCTTCAAATAATATTTTTCGTCCCTTTCTACGATCAAAAACAGTTATGCTGTAGCTTTTCAAATCCTTTTGAAATAGCTTAATTTCATCCAAACCACCGCCGTATTGCAAATTAACCCCAACAGCCCTCATTAAAAAATTAGCACGCTCTGTCTGAATCCTCCCAATGTTTTCTTTTAAATTTCTTAATAGATTTCCGTGATCTTCATACCGACCCACACAGCAATACAAAATCATATCTGAGTCCAGCTTGATTCGCCTCAATCCTACTCACAATGGGTATATTTCAGGTATTGCAATGAATAGCCAGGAAGGGGGGAGGACGAAGTGCTGATTTGAGCGCGCTCCTCATTTTCTCTTTCCTTATTGGCTCGTCCTCGTCACCTTAGTTCCAAAACGCACAAATAGGGTGCCGGTGCGTCCTCCGAAAAAATCCTCATAAGGATTCGAACCGGGTGTCGTACGTCGTACGGTGGGGTTAACACCCTAACCACTACACCACCGGCTCCCGATATGGTCCCACCCAAGGGCCTCGAAGTTTTGGTCAAGATTAGCAAGCCGCAGAGCAGTGCGCCAGAGTCTGTTCGGTCCGAGGAGGGCCCCGACTTCTGGCGGACGGTGGCGATGATTTGTGGTGCGCTGAGAGTTTATATCTCCTCAACGTCCGGCCAGCTCCTCCTCTCTCTCCTGGAGGAGCTGGTCAAGGAGCGCATATCGGCCCCCAACAATGGGGACTAGGGGGTGCAGCGTCCTTGTGCAATGGAACGCCCGAGGTGTCAAGGAGAAGACGGAAGGGTTTCGGGCGTTCCTACAAGAGAAGCACGCCATCGTCGCCGCCGTGAACAAGACGCTCCTCCGCCCGGCGGATGCGTGGAAGATTCCTGGCTGGGAAATATACCGCGCAGACAGGATCAACCAGCCCGGCGGGGGGCAGGGGCGCGGTGGCTCGGCACTGCTAGTTCATCGATCCGTAGAACATCGTCCGCTTCCAGAGCGGAACTACGTGTCGATGGAAGCTGTATCCGTCCATATCAGGACCTGTACCGGATGGATCAGGGTCTCCTCGGTGTATTACCCGCCGGGGAGGGCGTGGGATCCGGATGAGGTCTTGGAGGTCGTCGGGAATGGCTGCCCCTCGATCGTACTTGGGGACTTGAATGCCAAGCACACCAGTTGGCATTCCAGAGTCCCCAACCTGAGGGGCCTGCGGCTGAAAGATCTTGCCGATGAAGAGGGGCTCACGGTGCTAGCGCCAAACGAGCCCACCTATCTCCCTTCGAGGGACGTCCTTGAAGTTGCTGTCATCAACAACATCAGGGCGTCCCTCAGCATGCATTCCGTGTGCGATTTGTCCTCTGATCATAATCCGACCCTGCTACTTCTGGGGAACTTGCCAGTGCGAGTACCACCTTCGCAGCGTCTGGACCTAGCTCGTGCCGACTGGCAGCACTTCCGCGAGTTCATTGCGGAAAGGCTGCCGGTCGACCCAACACCGCCTAGGACGTGCGAGGAGGCAGACCGCATGGTCGACCTCCTCACCACCACAGTCCAGCAGGCCATGGACGCTGCGATCCCGAAGGTAGTCGTAGCCGGGGGTATACGCATTGCTTTGCCTCGTGTCGTCAGACAGACGATCACGCTGCGCAACAGCGTGCGGCGGAGGTGGCAGCGCCACCGTACGTTGAACCTCAGGATCCAGATGGACTCCCTCAACAGGACGGTCCGGGACATGTTGAAAGACGTGCGCTCGGACGCGTGGGAACTCCATCTTTCCACGCTTTCCCTGGAGGAGCAGTCCATCTGGAAAACCTGTAGGAGGCTTTGCGTTGCCCAACGGAGGGACCCCCTGATCATCCAGGGGGACTCCGTTGCGAGGACTCCGGAGGAGAAAGCCGGGTTGATGGCAGAATATCTGGAGGGGGTATTCTGCCCGAACCCGGCCACAGCAGAGTCGGATGAGGTCGAAGAGGACATCGCACGGGAACTCGGGACGCTTGACCGCGGCCCCTTGCTTGATGCTGCGGAGCTCCCTCGTTTCGAGGTGCGCGAGATCGTTGCGGTGATCCGTCGCCTTGGGACGAGGAGGGCTCCCGGGGATGATGCCATCCCCAACATCGTCTTGCGACAGCTACCTGTCGCAGCAGTAGAATTCCTGGCCGCCATTTACAACGGTTGTGTCGGGATTCCATATTTTCCGTCTGCCTGGAAGAGTGCAAAGATCATCTGTCTCCCGATGCTTCCAGGAACGGAGGTTGGTCCCGGGGACATCCGGCCAATCTCTCTCCTGGCGGGCTTTGGGAAAATCTTTAAGCGTCTTGTCCGGATGCCGCTGGTGGATATCGTCCGGGAGAAGAATGTTCTCCTGGACGAGCAGTTTGGCATCCGGGAGTGGCACTCCACTACCCAGCAACTGGGTAGGGTGACCACTTCATCACTGACGCCTTCAACAGGAACCACGCGGTCGCAGGGGCTTTCTTCGACATCTCGAAGGCCTTCGACCGCGTGTGGCATCCAGCTCTCCTGTTGAAGTTGCATCGACTCCAGTTTCCTGCCTGGCTAGTGCGGCTCATCGAGTCGTACTTACAGGGCAGGACGTTCAGGGTGTTTTGGCTCCAGGTCGGATCAGGACTGCGGCGAATATGCACTGGTGTCCCGCAGGGGTCCGTCCTGGGGCCAATCCTCTTTAACATCTTCACCCAAGATCCTCCTCGGGATCTCGGGTGGAACACTACGCTTGCCCTGTACGCGGATGATGCGGAGCTCCTGTCGCGGTCTACCAAGACGTACGCGGCCGTGAGGACGCTGCAGTGCGCCGTCGACGAACTGGTGTCCTGGTATCGTCGATGGCGCATTGTAGTTAACCCCAGTAAGACCAAGGCCATCATCTTCCACCCTGGAAGAGGAGCGCCGCCTGGAGTCGATTTGTCAGTGATGGGGGGGGGGGGTTATCCCCTGGTGCCCAGAAGTCACATACCTGGGAGTGGTGCTAGACCGAAGGCTTCTCTGGAAGCCTCAGGTTGAGCGCGTCCGCCACAAGGCACTCGGAGCGCTGGCGAGGCTTCGTCCGATCCTGCGCCCGGGTGTCTTGTCGGCTGACACCAAGAGACGCCTCTACCTGAGCTGCGTGAGGCCCATCATGACTTACGCAGCGCCGATCTGGTCTGGAGTGCCCAAGACCACCCTCTACAAGCTGCAAATGGTGCAGAACAGTGCACTCCGGCTGATACTCGGTCGTTGCCGATACGAGAGCGTCAGCCGGTTGCACTTAGACGGAAATGTGGAATCCCTGGACGTCCTCCTTCCGAGGATGTCTAAGGAATTCTACTGCAAGGCAGCAGCTTCGAGGCACAAAGAGATGCAAAAGCTGGGCGATATCAAGGTTAGGTAGTGGGACCGCTACAAGCGACCCATCGTCAGCCTTGATTCGCTGGTAACCCTCCCTAGCAACAAGCGTCCCCGCTTGTAGGGAGGGTTTGGTGCCTCTTTGTAACAAGGGGCCAAAGAAGAGAAAATTGTGATAGTGAAATTAGCTTAGAACCGCATTAAAAGCACAGCTGGGAATGCGAATATGCCAACCCCAGGAGGTTGGAGAGTTCTAGCTGTCCACCGGCTCCCCCGAAATACAAAGTAAAACAATCGATAACATATTTAAAGGTCAATTGCCAAAGAGGTGTATAATAGGTTTTGTGAGCAATCGGCGCTTTTATGGTGATATAACATTAAACCCGTTTAATTTCCAACACTTTAAAATAGCACACTTGTCCCTCTATATCGACGGACAGCGAAAACCATCAAAACAGTTACAAACTGATTATAAGGATGATAAATTATATGTTGGGGCGTATTTCACACTGTTCAGCGGTACTAGAATCCATTTCTTGAATGAAGGGAATTCGATTTCGCGCGAACAGTATCCTAACGGATTCAAAATTATATTTTCCAAAGGGTTTAAAAAACCAGAATATTTATCCCAACATTTGTGCAGAAGAATCAAAGAAATGTTTAATAAACACATCAGCTACGACGAACAATAATTAAATCTTACGAATTGAAAACAAATTTTCGACAACGTAAAAACTATTTAAAATATTCACACACGTATTTGCTTCGGATAACCTACCAATGCGCACTGAACGCCCGTGCGCATACGTGTCGAGCAACGATCCTCGACATAGGCCGGGAGAACATTGCTTATCTTTCTTTATTGACGAGTGTGGCTGTGGAGAGCATTTCGATAGTTACGGATTACCGCCGATCATCAAGAATCACCAAAAATTCATCGTAAAAAATTCAATTACTTGGACATATAATGACCATCCACTTCAAAGGTACACATCCGATGTTTGCGGGATGTATTGTGTTGTTTATCACTAATTCAGATGCCATGGGCTAGAAAAGAAGGCTCTGTTAAAATATTTAGCGATAATAGAAAGAAAAACGATTGTACGGTTACAGGATTGTTTAAGAATATATTAAAGAATCAAAAGTGTTTTCATAACTACGAAACCGATTTATCTTAATTACAAAATTGTTGTACTTATATCGATGGAAAATCATATTCGGCTGTAAATCAACTTTGATTGAATATACAATTTCTGTTATTACCTTTACCAAACAAAACTATAAAAGATAAACTGTCTCACTTTTTATTAATTGTAATGATACCTTCCGCACCCACTCCTTGAACCGTCCACCTTGAGACTAAGCTTCCGAAATACAGTCAACCGCCTCAGGTGCATAATTTTCCGCATACGCCAAAAGAGAAAGTTCCTCACTTCGCCATGCTGACACTAGGTGTCCGCGCCTAGGGATTTACTGACGGTTGTCCCTGTCGAACTTTCATAGCTTGTGTTTGTGATTCTAAGCTCGTCAAGGTCATTCGCATTTCATACGTGTTAAACCGTATAGCGCTCTCGTTCTAGATACAAGGTATGACTTCAAACCACCCACTGTGAAGTAAAACTATCGAAATATTGGCAAACGCTGGGTCTTGCTATACCGTTATAGAACATCAACACTCGTTGTCGTTCATCCAACTCCTTCGAAGCATAAAACAACCTGAAACGTCTCTCCCATCAGGGTCCTCGGGTTTGAGCCGATTGGAGACCTCAACAGTTTAGACAGAGAATTTAGAAAATGATGATGATGAGCAAACACACCTTTTTTCCTTAATTATGTCAATGAACTCTTTTTTATTAATTATAATAAAAAAGTGGCATTTCCATAAGAGAAAAAATAAGTTGTAATAATCGATATCGATTACAAATCGAACGATTTATACGGAGTTACATAACTCTAGAGGTTATTTTGCTTTTCGATGGTTAACAAAATCAAAAATTTCTGTAAAAATATCACCTATTAATTTGTATAAGTGTTATTAGGTATATTTCGCATGTCAACCTTTCTATTTAGGTTAAGCGGTGATATACCTCCAGTAATCTAACTCAGAATAAAAATATATGTAAACAAATATAATATCAATGTTAATATTCAACATCTTATTTATTTGTTATTGATTAATGGTTCCTAATAGATATAATATTGAAACCCACGGCGACAAGCGGAAATATAAATTTAGTGAAGCCATATCAAGGCAGTATCCTTCATCAGATATGATTATGATACAGATGTATCAAAGGACTACTGCATAATGATGATATGGTTATACAAAATCTGGCGAAGATGAACCCTGTGGAACGATTTTTTACATTTTCTTACCACATCAATATAATCTTTTTGGTTTCGAAATATCTAATCACCTCAGTGATACTTCAAAAGTTCCTTTACACTCTTGAACAAATATTCCTAGGGCAGGGGTATCAAACACGAGGCCCGCGAAGCAAGATACTTCATAATTTGACGCAGCTCAAACTCAAACGTATTTATTATAGAATATTTTTTAAATAATCCGAGAAATTTATTAAATAGTCACTTCGAAAATATCCACAGTTTAATTTACATTCCCATTTTAAAACACTCTACGCAGGTTGGGTTTTGAATAATGTTCTTATCATTTGATGTGGCCCGCAAATTTAGTGCAATGCAATCATATGGCACACGCACAGCCGAGTAACATTTGGTCGTTTCATGCTAACTGGTCTGAAATGTTTTGAAACCGATATCCACAAAATCGTTTATGCATAAAATATCTGAATCTAGGCTTCTGTTCGTTGCAAAATCTGCAATTATCCAATGTGATAAAATGTCGTGAAATTTCTAAAAGTATCGCACTCCGCCCTTAAAAAGACACGCTTTCATATACGAAGGATAATAATATATTATAACCGCTACGTTAAAGTGGATGCATTTAAAAATATTTTGCAAAGGTTTTCACAGAATTTTAAATCGTATTTCAGAACTTCTTAGTTTGTTTCAAACGGTTCTTAATGATATTTTTCCTATATACGGTCTTGAACATCATTAGAATACAAAACGGACTCTTTTCACTTTCTTCACTATAATCCAAACTAACTGAACTATAAATTGCACAGATCTAAAAATGAATGATATTTGAGTAAAGTTTAAGTTTATTTAAATGATAAAGATGTGAAATTACCTTATCAGAGGAATGATAATAGCCTTAGCATTCGTTGATTACTAAAAATTTGTTTTTACCTTCAGACATCTATATTTATCTACATGTATCTATGTCTATAAGCAACTCTTTGTTAAAATGAAACGAATCAAATACATATTCAACCTATGCGTTTGGCAATAAATGGGAATAATTTCCGAGTAATTACGCTAATTATTACATTTAATAAACTCGCGTAAAATATAGTGAAATAGCACTTTTTGATAATTGATTATTTGATATTTATTTATCTCTTTAAATTGACACGTGTTCGCTCATTTCTGAATCATGCCCTCAGAATCCTCATAAAACTATTTGTTTTGCATCGCATTCTCCCTATCCCTTCCAACGTCCTCAATCCTATATCTATCCTCGCCTACCTTCTCACTTTTATTAATCCTTACTCCCAACCTACTATGGTAGACTAAGACTATCTTCAGCTCTAAAATTCCATGACATTGCCAAATCGCACACATTGAGGAACCGAAGGAAAAGCAGAGTCAGCGGTAGGCCACGGTGTCCGAACGTGGCTGCTCAGTGGCTGATTTGAATATTTCCTTTCAGATCCATCGCTCTAATTTGTATTGGTTTTCAGAGCTCAATTTAGGCTATCATAGTAGACACCTTTACCACATCCTACTTCACTCACAATTCCGTTACTGCTTTGCAGCATTCCGTTTTCTCTTTTCACCTTTCATTCCTTGTTTCCTTACTACATTTTCACTTTCCTTTCATTCTCTCTCAAATTATCCATAAAACCTCTCTCTCAATTTTTCTTTGCCTCACTTACACACTAATATTTCCCCCTCTATCTGTCCTCTCTCATATCCACCACATCCTTTCATATATTCTGTCCCTTCTATGTTAGATTAACTATATTTTCCTGATGGAGCATCACGAGCAAGCGAAGAAAAACGGAAATATAACCAGAAGAATAAACGCCATACTACCGGTAAAAAAGCGGAGCAGTGTAATGTTTTTGTAATATTATCATTTCAAATAAACAAAATCCTCGTAGTTTGAGTAATTTCATTTTTCAGCTGACGGTCTAATCTAAAAATTTGTCAAATAAGAACACCTTAATATTTCATAATATATAACAATTCAAACGAGAATAAATAATTGAAACTTCTTATGCAGATATGCTTATACGAAAACGTGTTTTATTTTTTGAGATTTGTTTAGAATTGCGAACTTAAAAATCTTTATGAATTTATTATTACTAAAGATTTCCCCTTTGAAAATCGACGAAACAGTTACACGTATTTATATTCACCCAGAAAGTGAAGCACTTGAAATGTATTACACTCGAATACTGCTATTTAAACTACTGATTATTCGATAAAATCATTGTAATTATTTGTTATATTAAATTCTTGCATCTATATACCTTGCTCTTTTTCTCAGGAGTGATTTGCCAGTCTCTGGGTCCGTTGTTCTTCCCCTTCGATTTTCCTGTTGTTTTCTAGCTTCGCGACTTAATCCGCCATTTTTTATTCCGTTGTTTGTTGGTCTCAATTGAACGTTTTCGTCTCATTCTTAGAGCTTGATCTAAACATTGCGGGTGCGACATAACAATCTCTAGAATGTAATATTCTGTGGAAGTACTACAGATAGCAACCTCCTCCGAGCAGCTCTCTTTCCACTTTACCGCCCCTACTGCCGTGCGCAGAAAAAAAAATGTATTGGCAGTAACAAAGCAGCTCACTTTCCTCCTTTTCGCCCCTACTAAAGTGCGCCGCGACAACAATGCGTCTGGAGATCGTACCGAAAATCAACTTTGATTTTTCTTAAATCGATGATTTAAATCGACGTTTATTTTCCCGGGATACTTTCGACCAATATCGAAGCTTACACATAGGCTTGGTAGTTTCCGAAGTTTAATTTTCTCAGAAATCGAAGACTAAAATCGACGTTTATTTTTCCTAAAAACCGGTGAAGATTTTCGGCGTTTGCTTTATTATATTTTACCAGAATTAGTAGATTTTGATGTTAATATTTCCTAAAAAGTGATCACTACAGTTGTTCATTTTTCCTAAAAATGAACCACGTATATCAACGTTTATTTTAATACATTTAATTAGGCTTGTTAGTTTTCCACGTATAGTATATTTCTTAAAAGGCGTTATCTAATAACGACGTTTATTGAAATATATTTTATGGATTTTTATTAAGAATAATGTTATCAATGAAATTCCTTCCATTTAAATATAACTAAAAGTGCATAAATAAAAATGACAAATAAATAAAAATAATTATTTAAAGTTATTGCCTTTATAAAGTGCACAAAAATTGTAAAAATAAAAACATGATCATTTTGTTATTAAAAACTAATATAAAAAATACTGAATAAAAAAATAAATTAATGAATTTATAGAGATATTGAATATATAAATGTTGTGTTGAATTCTTTAGGACATCTGGACTAATCATTGTAATTGCAAAATTGAATATATCCAATACCTCCATATATTCAACCATTTAAATTTCTTTTTCATTCAATGCAGAGCTTCTAAATGCTTTAGTTAATTTCAGAAATTTTTGCAAGCATAATTATCAGAGTGTATGTTTTCTATATATGACGTCAGGCAAGAAAGGAAGAAAGCCTGGCCCGGCAATGGTTAGTAGAGCTTGTCTCCGCCAGAGCGCAGGAGCTTATAGTGTTGCGGTAAAGAACGAATTTTAGAAAATTAAGCTACCGCAAATGTTTTAAATCCACCACACAGCATCGAAACATCTATAAAATTGTATTAATTTTTGAAACTGTAAAAATAAAAGTAATTTTTAAACGTCTGCATTTGATTTGCAAATTTAATTCCTTTCCGTAGAAAAAAAGACGTAAATAAGAAATAAAAAAAATCGATATTAGGCTAGAGCTCGCCATTCTGAGAAATAAACAAGGAGATATGTACACAGGTTCCCGGTGGTACAGAAGTACTTTTCGTCAAATTCGCCATAGTGCAATCGTTTACTAATATATTTGCTTTGATGTCAGAAAATTATTATTTCTTATATTGTGAAACTTTGCTTTTTAGATCCGTTTTAAACACGTTCATTACGTTTTGCCATTCTACACTCATCTTACAAGCGAAATTTCTTTGAAATCCGTTCTGCCTATACCTTCGAAATTAATAGTTGCAGAAAAATTCAAACTTTGATATTGTGGTGGCCCTGTTTAGTTGGCTTGGTTGAAATACAATAATTTTGTTATTTATTTATATGAATATTATGTACGTCGTATTTGGTTAAAATCCATGACGTCAGTTCTCTAGAATTACATCTAAAATTCATATTATTTTACTTTTTAATGTGGTAGCCCTGTTCTTTAGCTCCGATTTTAACATCTTGATTTCTATATGGTATGTTGTTATATAAAAATTTTATTGAAATTCGTTTAGCCAAATTCTTACAACTCAATAATAAGTGAAAGAAATTAATTTGTAATTGTAGCATCCCTGTTTAGCCAATTCAATTAAAGCTGCGTTTATTGTTTTTAATATATATGTACATTATAAATATTAAATTTCTTTGAAATTGATGAATATATTTCAACAAATGTATGTGTAAAGGAAGGTTAATATTTGATTTATTGTGGTAGCCCTGATTTCTATATCTATACTAAGCATGTTGATTTTGTTTCTATATATCACACGCCTCCATATAAAATTTCATTGAAATCGGTTCAGCCAAATCCTTCCAGATTCGTAATTACCGAAAAGTTTAACTTTGCTATTGTGGCACCCCCGCTTAGTCGATCTTGCCCAAATGTTTCACTTTGGCCATTAATTTATGTGAATATTCTACGTACTAAATTTGGTTGAGATCGGTTAAGCCAATTCTTCCCTGATATATACTCGTGCGGACGTACGGACGGATGGACGGACATCACAAAAGTAATAGTGCTTTTCAGCAATGACGAAAACTACGTAAAACCATTTCCTCTGCATGCTTTATCGCTGGAGTATTTTCATAAAAAATACGCTACACATTGTTATTTATTCTCAAAAATGTTATAAATGCATTATAAAATCCTCATCGCCTTTCTGTTTCCTTTAAGAAATCGTAAGTTTGAATTTTGGGGTGGCACCGGTAGTTTTCCCCCAAAGATACACCGCTACAACTTTGTTTCTTGTCAATCCTTTAACCTCTTCTACCCTCACAAGATCCACTTCTCGTTTCATTCAACACAAAAATGCAATTTGGTGATGCTCGAATATTAGTGGAATATGATTTCATAACATTTCTTGCGCTTGCCCCACAGTACTAATAAAGTATACCCTTCGCATTATGTTATTCCTAATAAAGAGTATAATAATTGATTTTTCGATTGAACATCAAATGCTCTACGTACCCTCTTAGGCTAACCTTGTGTCATTAGGTACGAGCGCTTGCTCCTAGGTGGCAGGACGTATCTTACATTGAGTTGAGTCTTTCGCTGCCGGTATTTAAAAAAATCCATGCATATAAAATTGTAAATTATTCTTGAAATAGAGTGATAAAACAAGTGATTATTTTAACTCCTTCAGATGGTATAATCGTCCAATTAGCCATTTCTGGGCAATCTCTATACGTTTGTTCTTGTCGTAGCACAGCAACTGTCCGGGCAGGATATGAGCCGATAGTTCCAGGGATGAGGTTATATGTAAAATAATAATGAAATTGGACTCAATCTCAATTTTTTTAATAGAGTTTACTCAGTAACTCGGTTATAATCAGATAACATCTTTTTGAAAATATATACTATAGAAGGAAATTTGAGAAAAAAACTCTCATTGTCAGTTAAAATTTAAATCAGTAGGTCTCGTTAAAACGTGTCATACATGCTGTTGCAATAGGAGGATTTGTGTGTAAATGTATACAATAGAATGTTAGCCCTAAATCGAAAGTGGTGATTTGATGGGAGTGCTATATTTCCTAACAATGATTTGAAAAACAGACGACTTCTTCCGAGAGGAATGTGAAACCATGGGTTTCTCGGTGCCAAAATCAAATATGTACTCGCTTAGCTCTTTCTGGTATTTCTGTACCAATTAAAGTTTTAACAGTAAGAAATTAATCATTGTGAAATCCCTGGGGTTTATTTTATAATCATTTTATATCTATCGGGTAAAATTTCCACTTCTGTTTAAAATGATAACAAATTTAAATTTCAAACATTGTTGTATTACACGCCATTGTTCCCGAATAAGTTAGTCCACAAGTTTTCAATCTGTGAGCCGAGAGTTTTCCTTATCAATATAACTCTTACGCATGTTTTTAACTATTATAATGATGTGAACGAAGAAAAATTTACTAACGTGATCAGTAGGCTACTTCGCGCAGACAGGCTGTCTCACCCCACTGCTCCCACTGGTACCAGTGACGTCAGAGGGGTTGTGGGAACCCTTCAGGCGTGGGGTCAGCTGTGAGACAGTCTGCCTAGGTGAAGTAGGGCACGTATAAACCAGACCCCTCTTCACTTACCTTCCCCTACTAATGGTTGTGACGTCAAAGTTGCGGGTATTTAAAATAGTGTTTAAAATCGCCCAAATCTAAACAGACGCCTCACCCACCCTAACAGCCACATGCACTGTGGTGGTCATTTCAAATCAAACTCAAATTATCCCTTCCGATTAGGTCTCCCACTCCATTTTCTAAATTCTCTGTTTAAAAAGTTGATGTCTCAATCGGCTCGATCCCGAAGTCCCAGATGGGAGAGACGTTTCACGCTTTGAAGGAGTTGGATGAACGACAACGACGGTTGATGTTCTATAACGGTACAGCAAGACCTTGAGGCGTTTGCAATATTTCGATATTTTTTTCTTCACAATGGGTGGTTCGAAGTCATACCCTGTATCTATCACGAGAGTGATGTACGATTTGACAAATACGAAAGGCGAATGACCTTTACGAGATTAGAATTTCAACCTCACGCTTTGAAAATTCGACGGAGGCTACCGTCAGCAAATCCCTATGCGTGAAGCTTCGTTTTTAAAGAGTGGCTGCGAAAATTATCATTACATTAAGTAAAATACGAGACAGTTTATCTTTTATAGTTTTATTTGATAAAGGTACTAACAGAAATTTTATATTCAATCAAAGTTGATTTACAGCAAAATAAGATTTTCCATCGATATAAGTACAACAGTTTTGTAATAAGGATAAATCGGTTTCGTAATTATGCAAACACTTTTGATTCTTTAATATATCCTTAAACAATCGTGTAACCATACAATCGTTTTTCTTTCTATTAACGCTAAATATTTTAACAGAGCCTTCTTTTCTAGCCCATGGCATCTGAATTAATGATAAACAACACTTTACATACCGCAAACATCGGATGTGTACCTCTGAAGTAGATAGTCATTATATGTCCAAGTAATTGAATTACTTGCGATGAATTTTTGGTGATACTTGATGATCGGCGGTAATCCGTAACTATCGAAATATTCTCCACAGTCACACTTGTAAATGAAGATTGATAACCAATGTTCTCCCGGCATATGTCGAGGACCGGTGTTCGACACGTATGCGCACGGGCGTTTAGTGCGCATTGGTAGGTTATCCGAAGCGAACACGTCTGTGTGAATATTTTGAAATCCTTTCACACAGATGAAAATTGTTTTCAATTCGTAAGAGTTCATTATTGTTCGTCGTAGCTGATGTGTTTATTAAAGCAGTCCGTTATGTTGAACATGTTTGACGTAGAACGTAGCTTTTTAGAGAATGACAACCAAGCGTTTCTAAATCGTTGATTCTTCTGCACAAAAGTTTGGATAAATATTCGGATTTTTGAAACCCTTTGGAAAATATATTTTCGTATCTTTTATAGATCGTGTACAATTCTCTTCTAAAATCGTTGCATGTTCCACAACCGTCATCCCAATCTATGCCATGACGATGCTGTTTCAGCCACTCGTTTTATCTAACACGTCGAAACATTAATTTATGTTTTGGATAAGGAGCGCGAATGATCCAGTGCTGAAATGAAGACTGGTTTTCGCCAAGAATTGCCATTAATTTTAAAACGTATATTCCCTGGTTGTCAATGCATACCTGGAAATCTACGAAGTGATTCGACATTGTACGCAGTTGAAAGCCTTCTGACTCAAAACGAATTGTTCATATATTTTAACTACTGTAGTCAACCATAATATTTCGATGACGATCGATTTCGATAATATTATCGAATTCGGCGTATATTATATAATTTATTTATTCTGCGAATCGTATATCCATACGTAGACTTCCTTGTCTTATTAACTTCCAATGTGAACCGATGTTTGATGATAGATCTTGTGTTAAGTCGAAGGCTGTTAGACAATATCCGTGAGGATACTGTTCTCGCGAAATCTAATTCCCTTCATTCATGAAATGGATTCCAGTACCGCTGAACAGTGTGTGATACGCCCCCAAATATAATTTATTGTCCGTATAATCAGTTTGTAACGGTTTTGATGGTATTTGCTGTCCGTCGATATAGAGGGACAAGTGTGTCATTTTAAAGTGTTGGAAATTAAACGGGTTTAATGTTATATCACCCTTACGCCTCTTTGGCAATTGACCTATAATTATGTTATCGATTATTTTACTTTGTATTCCTGAGGAGAGTGTGAGAACATTTACATCAACCCTTGTTAGAGGGTATTTGACCGTTGTTTTCTCCAGCGTTCTACTATGCTCAATAAGAACTGTGGGGTTGATTCGAACACGCCTTACCATAAGAGTAGCGTCAAATATTTTTATTTTTGCATAATTTGACCCACCCAGCAGACAGAAACTGTCCCTTGAGCGAATCAACTTAACACGAAGCTCGACACCGTTTAATAGTAGTTTGTCTTGATTGATTATATCGCTATGTATATGACCGATCATATCCACGGGTTTACTTAGTTTGGTTAACTCTCTTCTTTTAAATAACCCAGAATGGCCATTATCGCGACTATCCATCGATTTGCCTGAATCGTCATACCAAAGAGACATTTTCAAATGTGATTTTTTAGCAGCGGGGCCATAATTGAGAGCCGTTTCGATATAAAACCTATAAGGATAAGTATTACTTGGCGGAGTAACCAATTTCTGATTCAAGTACACATCCAATTGTGAGAAGATGCTGTGTAAAGAATTATTTACATGTCCTACTTGATGTTCAAGCGTTGTTTCTGCCCCGTCTTGTTTTCTGATTCTTCACGTGACTTGCAGTAGTTTTTGCGGAAGATCGATGTACATCTAACCATCTTTATATTTTACGAAAATTAAGTTTAACCCACGACGTCTTAAACTCAAATGGTATAGACTCACCCGTATCGTCTCTTATCCATGTTCGCGATTCTTAGAAGCGGGTTACATGTATCTCCAACGATTTGAGATTCCACTATATCACAGTAAATGAACATTTGATGTGGAAAACCTAAGAAAATATTTGCAGGATGGTTTGAAATATTGCCACTAGACACATCGATTTTCGGATCAAAACCTAGTTGAAGAGCCAGCCTCGGTGAAAACGATAGCTTAACTTTCTCAATGTTATCAATCTTGGTGTGAAAATTATTGACGTCCGTGCGTTTTATTTCTTTTTTATCGGCTGATATTATTTTAACACGTCCTGTATTCTCTTCTACCTCGTAAATAAACCTCGAAGAAATCTTTTCTTTTTCATTTATTTCACGAACTATATCATGAATTGTTTCGGAATTTCCAGGTTATAATTTTAATTAATTTAATTAATTTTTCAGAACTTCCTTTTTCTTACCATATCCGAATAGTGTTGTTGTTGTTACTAACAGTGAGAAGATAACAAGGAAATTCCACTACGCCCGCAACCCATCGACCTTTTAATTCGATACGTCGATGCAACCGAATTCTGAATTTAGTTGTACTATTATTCGGGAACGAGTGGCGTGAGCTATTACTCGGCAATGTAATATAAAACTCATCTATCACTTTAACTTTTTTGTTTTATATCCTTAATTTTAACCCACGAACTTTCGGAATAGCCTCTCCACTTGACGAACGCTTCACGTCTGACACCTTTTCACATGTACGCCATAATTTTATCTATTTTGCGTTCTTGCATGGGGCGGACGCAGATGCGTTGTAATTCAGGCTCGTAAAACGTACATTCAATTTCATTACCACAAAGGTCTTCGATGATGTAAACCACCATCGATCTCTTAATAAACTTTTTTATTTTGAACCCCTCTTCTGACCAGTTATTGTCATAACCTTTATCGAACTTAGATTTTTCCCTACCTATTCTCACTAGATCTCCTACGTTGTAACACGGTGCCTTAAGTTTTGCACGCTTTTTTATACCGCACAAATTTTTCCAAACCTCGTAAATATTTTCATCATTGACATCTACAGGCGCCATTTTAATGGAAGTGTGCGTTGCATTGTTATAGACTTTTACTACTTTTGAAATGACGGTAATATAGCGTTGTGTGAAATAATGCCACATTCTTGTTTTAAGAGTGCGGTTAATGCGTTCCACGACAATAGCTTTCACATCGGTATTCTGTGTTACATAGTAATTTATATTTTTCTCTTTGAAAAATTTACTCATTAATCTCGATGTGAATCCTGTTCCCTTGTCTGTTAGGAGATGCAACGGTTTACGTTTACATTTGGGAAATATTTGTTGAAATGCCTTCTTCAAGTGTGAACCTTTTTTGCCCTTCAAAGGTATTCCCCAAGCATATTTACTTAAGACATCGATCACTGTAAGTAGGTAATTATAACCATCATTATACTTTTTCAATGACCGCATGTCGTTGAGATCAGCTTGCCAAACTTCGTGTTTCGTGGTCACAATATCTCACGATATCTCAAAAATTTTCTACGGATTGGCTTGTGAAGCGTGTATGTTTCTTCCCCTTCTAACCAATGCTTAACTTCTCTTGGTGTATACTTTCCACGCATTTCCCTCATTGAAGCTCGAGCGCCTGAAAACCCCGCAGGATTCGCCGGGTAAAAATACGTTTCAGAAATACTCATTGTAAACGAAATTTTGTCCACCCTTTAATTTTGTAAGGCGAATAGCGTGATTATGTTTTTTCGTATGATGAGTTGATGGCGGATTTGCAACAAACGGCTCGGATGCTCTTTGACGAACGAATGACCACCTTCTTCTATTACCTATATATTCTTGAGGGATATTTAACTCTCTTAAAGCGGTGCAGAATATTTCCCAACCTTCGGGATTGCTGTGTTTACGAGGCCTTATCACGTCTTTGATCAAATCTGTTATGTTCGAGTATGGGAGAACTCTCCCATGAACGCTTATAACACCTCTCTCATCCCAAGAAGCAATATCGCTGCGTAAAACCCGATCGTGCAACAATTGTGATTTTCTCCGGAATGTTTGCGGTACCGAGCTTAAAATTTAATTATCTGCAAACGCGTCGCTCCTCCGCTCTTTAGTCATATCATTACCACGAGGTCTTGTCTCAGCGCTTTTTGGATTTATCTCATCATCATCTTTAAATTTCGTTATTGGTAAGTATATAGGTTTTTTCCTTTCGCCACCAGACTTAAATATTTTTGCAAAATTTCTTTATATTTTATCCATTTCTCCAGATCTGTGACATCTTTTTCAAGCAATATATTTATCATTTATTCATCCATTCGTGAAAATTGAGAATTTTCAGTTATTGGTCTAAAACGTTCGAGAGCGTCCGGGGATATTAACAGCATATTCTTTGGATGCTCCATGATTAACCAAATAATGACCCTACAGCCCCGCTAACCAGTGAACCCAATATTATGGGGAGAAAACCACCACCAGACTGTATTATGACTCGTCTCTTCTTTCTCCAGCACTTGCCACGTCTGATTAGTTTTCGTAAGATCTTCTTGTGTCGAACTAGTTTGCGTTTATGACACGAGTTGAGAGAGACGTTAACTTTCAATACGTTGAGAACACATTCACAAATCGCCTCGATTAAAGTTTTGCCAGCCTTTTTTAAAATCGCTGTTCGTTGTAGTGGTTTGATCCAACAGAGAGCTCTAAGGGTATTACGGCAGCTCCGATCCGTGCGAGACATCTTTTTCGAATGAAATATACCTCTCAGCGTCACGGTTTTTATGTTTTGGTATAAAAACTTCGGTGATTCCGTCATTCGGAAGTATTTTGTTCTTATTCGATATTCATCAGGAGTACCCTGTTTTAAGTCAAATAAGATGTAACCGTGAGGTATTGAGGTGGCACCTCTAAAAGCGTCTTGAATGAATTTTGGGTTTTCTGGTTAAATTTGTCTTGAATGATGTATGATTTGAGCTCTATCTCTCGGATTTTTGAAGCATTTAATATAATAGGAATTGAGAGATATGTCGCGTCAACCTTTCCCTTGATGAAATAAATTTTGTGTTATGAAAATCACGCTCAGCCCACGGTGATGAGACCCCTTAGTAAAAAGATAAACGACGCGACCTCTCGCATCATATCATCAAGGATGATGAGCAATGGCCGTGGTTGTAAATCATTATCCCCATTTCTCAAATCATCCAGATCTGTAACCCCTTTATAAAATTTAACGTTAGCGTTCTTTCTCAATTTTATCGGTATAGATTGCACCTCTGAATAACATCAAATAATCTCTTCAATTCTAACATCGACCATAGAATCGATTGCGTTTATAAATTTTTCCATGAAAACAGATTTACTGGACCCTGCAGGACCCGCCAAAGTGGCCGTGAACGGATGTTTCCAAGGGTTCGGCATGATAAAGAGTGAGGATGTAAAGTGAATGTTTCGGGTTTTCATCAGAAGTTACACACTTATTTTAAACTGAAAATTTTATTTACCAAAAGAAAACGGTGTATGTCCTTACAAAAAATAGTTTAAATTGCACAATTATTTTTATTTCATTATATATATCAGGCTCTGGAATAACGATTCGTACTCTATACAAATGAATACAGAGAAAAAATTAATTAAAAAATCTACACACGATTGAAAAACACAATAAATATGTACATAAATAAGAAAATCAATTATAACAGCAACATGAATAAATTTAGAATAAAAACGAGAGTACAATATCCATATACATATAAAATCAATTTACATAAATAAATAAATTAACATCAATAATAATAAATACAAATATAACAAAATAAAATAAAAATTCAAATATAGCAAGCAATTACATGAATAAGTATAATTAATACATGAATAAATAACATCTGCAAACAGGAACGTTTTCATAGCCTGATATTAATTTGCGAAAAGAGTGAAGGCCCTCCTTAATTATACAACGTTCTGGAAAGCACTTCAGAAAAATTATACTCATTACACATTTTAAATGCTATGCACACACATACCCATACGGTGACGTACAATACTCTCCAACTCTCCGCCTTTTTGTGTATACAACGCGGTATACCTTTGTCTCTGTGCGGGTACACCACATCATGCTTCTTTGTTCTGCGGATTTGTTGGGGAATGGTGATCGTTACCGGGGGTGAACCATTCACCACCATGTCTTTAAGCTTTTCATCATTGCAATTGGATGCATATCGCCGAAAAACCATCTAGCACAATTCATGCATTTCTTTTTACTAGTTGAATCATCACATATTTTTTCGGCATCACAGCGCGGTCATTTATAAACACACTTGTGACCGTGCTTGTTATTATAAGGCGTGTGACAAAGCCGATAGTAATATGAGCATGAAAACGCCCCAGTTACTGATGTTATTACGTTAATATGCCCTTCTTCATATATTTAGTCAATAGGCCTTCGAGGTTGATGTGGCGATGAATGCGGTCCTTCAAATAATATTTTTCGTCCCTTTCTACGATCAAAAAGAGTTATGCTGTAGCTTTTCAAATCCTTTTGAAATAGCTTAATTTCATCCAAACCACCGCCGTTTTGCAAATTAACCCCAACAGCCCTCATTAAAAAATTAGCACGCTCTGTCTGAATCCTCCCAATGTTTTCTTTTAAATTTCTTAATAGATTTCCGTGATCTTCATACCGACCCACACAGCAATACAAAATCATATCTGAGTCCAGCTTGATTCGCCTCAATCCTACTCACAATGGGTATATTTCAGGTATTGCAATGAATAGCCAGGAAGGGGGGAGGACGAAGTGTTGATTTGAGCGCGCTCCTTATTTTCTCTTTCCTTATTGGCTCGTCCTCGTCACCTTAGTTCCAAAACGCACAAATAGGGTGCCGGTGCGTCCTCCGAAAAAATCCTCATAAGGATTCGAACCGGGTGTCGTACGTCGTACGGTGGGGTTAACACCCTAACCACTACACCACCGGCTCCCGATGTGGTCCCACCCAAGGGCCTCGAAGTTTCGGTCAAGATTAGCAAGCCGCAGAGCAGTGCGCCAGAGTCTGTTAGGTCCGAGGAGGGCCCCGACTTCTGGCGGACGGTGGCGATGATTTGTGGTGCGCTGAGAGTTTATATCTCCTCAACGTCCGGCCAGCTCCTCCTCTCTCTCCTGGAAGAGCTGGTCAAGGAGCGCATCTCGGCCCCCAACAATGGGGACTAGGGGGTGCAGCGTCCTTGTGCAATGGAACGCCCGAGGTGTCAAGGAGAAGACGGAAGGGTTTCGGGCGTTCCTACAAGAGAAGCACGCCATCGTCGCCGCCGTGAACAAGACGCTCCTCCGCCCGGCGGATGCGTGGAAGATTCCTGGCTGGGCAATATACCGCGCAGACAGGATCAACCAGCCCGCCGGGGGGCAGGGGCGCGGTGGCTCGGCACTGCTAGTTCATCGATCCGTAGAACATCGTCCGTTTCCAGAGCGGAACTACGTGTCGATGGAAGCTGTATCCGTCGATATCAGGACCTGTACCGGATGGATCAGGGTCTCCTCGGTGTATTACCCGCCGGGGAGGGCGTGGGATCCGGATGAGGTCTTGGAGGTCGTCGGGAATGGCTGCCCCTCGATCGTACTTGGGGACTTGAATGCCAAGCACACCAGTTGGCATTCCAGAGTCCCCAACCTGAGGGGCCTGCGGCTGAAAGATCTTGCCGATGAAGAGGGGCTCACGGTGCTAGCGCCAAACGAGCCCACCTATCTCCCTTCGAGGGACGTCCTTGAAGTTGCTGTCATCAACAACATCAGGGCGTCCCTCAGCATGCATTCCGTGTGCGATTTGTCCTCTGATCATAATCCGACCCTGCTACTTCTGGGGAACTTGCCAGTGCGAGTACCACCTTCGCAGCGTCTGGACCTAGCTCGTGCCGACTGGCAGCACTTCCGCGAGTTCATTGCGGAAAGGCTGCCGGTCGACCCAACACCGCCTAGGACGTGCGAGGAGGCAGACCGCATGGTCGACCTCCTCACCACCACAGTCCAGCAGTCCATGGACGCTGCGATCCCGAAGGTAGTCGTAGCCGGGGGTATACGCATTGCTTTGCCTCGTGTCGTCAGACAGACGATCACGCTGCGCAACAGCGTGCGGCGGAGGTGGCAGCGCCACCGTACGTTGAACCTCAGGATCCAGATGGACTCCCTCAACAGGACGGTCCGGGACATGTTGAAAGACGTGCGCTCGGACGCGTGGGAACTCCATCTTTCCACGCTTTCCCTGGAGGACCAGTCCATCTGGAAAACCTGTAGGAGGCTTTGCGTTGCCCAACGGAGGGACCCCCTGATCATCCTAACGGATTCGAAATTATATTTTCCAAAGGGTTTAAAAAACCAGAATATTTATCCCAACATTTGTGCAGAAGAATCAAATAAATGTTTAATAAACACATCAGCTACGACGAAAAATAATTAACTCTTACGAATTGAAAACAAATTTTCGACAACGTAAAAACTATTTAAAATATTCACACACGTATTTGCTTCGGATAACCTACCAATGCGCACTGAATGCCCGTGCGCATACGTGTCGAGCAACGATCCTCGACATAGGCCGGGAGAACATTGCTTATCTTTCTTCATTGACGAGTGTGGCTGTGGAGAGCATTTCGATAGTTACGGATTACCGCCGATCATCAAGAATCACCAAAAATTCATCGTAAAAAATTCAATTACTTGGACATATAATGACCATCCACTTCAAAGGTACACATCCGATGTTTGCGGGATGTATTGTGTTGTTTATCACTAATTCAGATGCCATGGGCTAGAAAAGAAGGCTCTGTTAAAATATTTAGCGAAAATAGAAAGAAAAACGATTGTACGGTTACAGGATTGTTTAAGAATATATTAAAGAATCAAAAGTGTTTTCATAACTACGAAACCGATTTATCTTAATTACAAAATTGTTGTACTTATATCGATGGAAAATCATATTCGGCTGTAAATCAACTTTGATTGAATATACAATTTCTGTTATTACCTTTACCAAACAAAACTATAAAAGATAAACTGTCTCACTTTTTATTAATTGTAATGATACCTTCCGCACCCACTCCTTGAACCGTCCACTTTGAGACTAAGCTTCCGAAATACAGTCAACCGCCTCAGGTGCATAATTTTCCGCATACGCCAAAAGAGAAAGTTCCTCACTTCGCCATGCTGACACTAGGTGTCCGCGCCTAGGGATTTACTGACGGTTGTCCCTGTCGAACTTTCAAAGCTTGTGTTTGTGATTCTAAGCTCGTCAAGGTCATTCGCATTTCATACGTGTTAAACCGTATAGCGCTCTCGTTCTAGATACAAGGTATGACTTCAAACCACCCACTGTGAAGTAAAACTATCGAAATATTGGCAAACGCTGGGTCTTGCTATACCGTTATAGAACATCAACACTCGTTGTCGTTCATCCAACTCCTTCGAAGCATAAAACAACCTGAAACGTCTCTCCCATCAGGGTCCTCGGGTTTGAGCCGATTGGAGACCTCAACAGTTTAGACAGAGAATTTAGAAAATGATGATGATGAGCAAACACACCTTTTAAGCCATAAAGGCTATGTAATCTTTCCTTTTCCTTAATTATGTCAATGAACTCTTTTTTATTAATTATAATAAGAAAGTGGCATTTCCATAAGAGAAAAAATAAGTTGTAATAATCGATATCGATTACAAATCGAACGATTTATACGGAGTTACATAACTCTAGAGGTTATTTTGCTTTTCGATGGTTAACAAAATCAAACATTTCTGTAAAAATATCACCTATCAATTTGTATAAGTGTTATTATGTATATTTCGCATGTCAACATTTCTATTTAGGTTAAGCGGTGATATACCTTCAGTAGTCTAACTCAGAATAAAAATATATGTAAACAAATATAATATCAATGTTAATACTCAACATCTTATTTATTTGTTATTGATTAATGGTTCCTAATAGATATAATATTGAAACCCACGGCGACAAGCGGAAATATAAATTTAGTGAAGCCATATCAAGGCAGTATCCTTCATCAGATATGATTATGATACAGATGTATCAAAGGACTACTGCATAATGATGATATGGTTATACAAAATCTGGCGAAGATGAACCCTGTGGAACGATTTTTTACATTTTCTTACCACATCAATATAATCTTTTTGGTTTCGAAATATCTAATCACCTCAGTGATACTTCAAAAGTTCCTTTACACTCTTGAACAAATATTCCTAGGGCAGGGGTATCAAACACGAGGCCCGCGAAGCAAGATACTTCATAATTTGACGCAGCTCAAACTCAAACGTATTTATTATAGAATATTTTTTAAATAATCCGAGAAATTTATTAAATAGTCACTTCGAAAATATCCACAGTTTAATTTACATTCCCATTTTAAAACACTCTACGCAGGTTGGGTTTTGAATAATGTTCTTATCATTTGATGTGGCCCGCAAATTTAGTGCAATGCAATCATATGGCACACGCACAGCCGAGTAACATTTGGTCGTTTCATGCTAACTGGTCTGAAATGTTTTGAAACCGATATCCACAAAATCGTTTATGCATAAAATATCTGAATCTAGGCTTCTGTTCGTTGCAAAATCTGCAATTATCCAATGTGATAAAATGTCGTGAAATTTCTAAAAGTATCGCACTCCGCCCTTAAAAAGACACGCTTTCATATACGAAGGATAATAATATATTATAACCGCTACGTTAAAGTGGATGCATTTAAAAATATTTTGCAAAGGTTTTCACAGAATTTTAAATCGTATTTCAGAACTTCTTAGTTTGTTTCAAACGGTTCTTAATGATATTTTTCCTATATACGGTCTTGAACATCATTAGAATACAAAACGGACTCTTTTCACTTTCTTCACTATAATCCAAACTAACTGAACTATAAATTGCACAGATCTAAAAATGAATGATATTTGAGTAAAGTTTAAGTTTATTTAAATGATAAAGATGTGAAATTACCTTATCAGAGGAATGATAATAGCCTTAGCATTCGTTGATTACTAAAAATTTGTTTTTACCTTCAGACATCTATATTTATCTACATGTATCTATGTCTATAAGCAACTCTTTGTTAAAATGAAACGAATCAAATACATATTCAACCTATGCGTTTGGCAATAAATGGGAATAATTTCCGAGTAATTCCGCTAATTATTACATTTAATAAAATATAGTGAAATAGCACTTTTTGATAATTGATTATTTGATATTTATTTATCTCTTTAAATTGACACGTGTTCGCTCATTTCTGAATCATGCCCTCAGAATCCTCATAAAACTATTTGTTTTGCATCGCATTCTCCCTATCCCTTCCAACGTCCTCAATCCTATATCTATCCTCGCCTACCTTCTCACTTTTATTAATCCTTACTCCCAACCTACTATGGTAGACTAAGACTATCTTCAGCTCTAAAATTCCATGACATTGCCAAATCGCACACATTGAGGAACCGAAGGAAAAGCAGAGTCAGCGGTAGGCCACGGTGTCCGAACGTGGCTGCTCAGTGGCTGATTTGAATATTTCCTTTCAGATCCATCGCTCTAATTTGTATTGGTTTTCAGAGCTCAATTTAGGCTATCATAGTAGACACCTTTACCACATCCTACTTCACTCACAATTCCGTTACTGCTTTGCAGCATTCCGTTTTCTCTTTTCACCTTTCATTCCTTGTTTCCTTACTACATTTTCACTTTCCTTTCATTCTCTCTCAAATTATCCATAAAACCTCTCTCTCAATTTTTCTTTGCCTCACTTACACACTAATATTTCCCCCTCTATCTGTCCTCTCTCATATCCACCACATCCTTTCATATATTCTGTCCCTTCTATGTTAGATTAACTATATTTTCCTGATGGAGCATCACGAGCAAGCGAAGAAAAACGGAAATATAACCAGAAGAATAAACGCCATACTACCGGTAAAAAAGCGGAGCAGTGTAATGTTTTTGTAATATTATCATTTCAAATAAACAAAATCCTCGTAGTTTGAGTAATTTCATTTTTCAGCTGACGGTCTAATCTAAAAATTTGTCAAATAAGAACACCTTAATATTTCATAATATATAACAATTCAAACGAGAATAAATAATTGAAACTTCTTATGCAGATATGCTTATACGAAAACGTGTTTTATTTTTTGAGATTTGTTTAGAATTGCGAACTTAAAAATCTTTATGAATTTATTATTACTAAAGATTTCCCCTTTGAAAATCGACGAAACAGTTACACGTATTTATATTCACCCAGAAAGTGAAGCACTTGAAATGTATTACACTCGAATACTGCTATTTAAACTACTGATTATTCGATAAAATCATTGTAATTATTTGTGATATTAAATTCTTGCATCTATATACCTTGCTCTTTTTCTCAGGAGTTGATTTGCCAGTCTCTGGGTCCGTTGTTCTTCCCCTTCGATTTTCCTGTTGTTTTCTAGCTTCGCGACTTAATCCGCCATTTTTTATTCCGTTGTTTGTTGGTCTCAATTGAACGTTTTCGTCTGTTTCTTAGAGCTTGATCTAAACATTGCGGGTGCGACATAACAATCTCTAGAATGTAATATTCTGTGGAAGTACTACAGATAGCAACCTCCTCCGAGCAGCTCTCTTTCCACTTTACCGCCCCTACTGCCGTGCGCAGGGGAAAAAATGTATTGGCAGTAACAAAGCAGCTCACTTTCCTCCTTTTCGCCCCTACTAAAGTGCGCCGCGACAACAATGCGTCTGGAGATCGTACCGAAAATCAACTTTGATTTTTCTTAAATCGATGATTTAAATCGACGTTTATTTTCCCGGGATACTTTCGACCAATATCGAAGCTTACACATAGGCTTGGTAGTTTCCGAAGTTTAATTTTCTCAGAAATCGAAGGCTAAAATCGACGTTTATTTTTCCTAAAAACCGGTGAAGATTTTCGGCGTTTGCTTTATTATATTTTACCAGAATTAGTAGATTTTGATGTTAATATTTCCTAAAAAGTGATCACTACAGTTGTTCATTTTTCCTAAAAATGAACCACGTATATCAACGTTTATTTTAATACATTTAATTAGGCTTGTTAGTTTTCCACGTATAGTATATTTCTTAAAAGGCGTTATCTAATAACGACGTTTATTGAAATATATTTTATGGATTTTTATTAAGAATAATGTTATCAATGAAATTCCTTCCATTTAAATATAACTAAAAGTGCATAAATAAAAATGACAAATAAATAAAAATAATTATTTAAAGTTATTGCCTTTATAAAGTGCACAAAAATTGTAAAAATAAAAACATGATCATTTTGTTATTAAAAACTAATATAAAAAATACTGAATAAAAAAATAAATTAATGAATTTATAGAGATATTGAATATATAAATGTTGTGTTGAATTCTTTAGGACATCTGGACTAATCATTGTAATTGCAAAATTGAATATATCCAATACCTCCATATATTCAACCATTTAAATTTCTTTTTCATTCAATGCAGAGCTTCTAAATGCTTTAGTTAATTTCAGAAATTTTTGCAAGCATAATTATCAGAGTGTATGTTTTCTATATATGACGTCAGGCAAGAAAGGAAGAAAGCCTGGCCCGGCAATGGTTAGTAGAGCTTGTCTCCGCCAGAGCGCAGGAGCTTATAGTGTTGCGGTAAAGAACGAATTTTAGAAAATTAAGCTACCGCAAATGTTTTAAATCCACCACACAGCATCGAAACATCTATAAAATTGTATTAATTTTTGAAACTGTAAAAATAAAAGTAATTTTTAAACGTCTGCATTTGATTTGCAAATTTAATTCCTTTCCGTAGAAAAAAAGACGTAAATAAGAAATAAAAAAAATCGATATTAGGCTAGAGCTCGCCATTCTGAGAAATAAACAAGGAGATATGTACACAGGTTCCCGGTGGTACAGAAGTACTTTTCGTCAAATTCGCCATAGTTCAATCGTTTACTAATATATTTGCTTTGATGTCAGAAAATTATTATTTCTTATATTGTGAAACTTTGCTTTTTAGATCCGTTTTAAACACGTTAATTTCGTTTTGCCATTCTACACTCATCTTACAAGCGAAATTTCTTTGAAATCCGTTCTGCCTATACCTTCGAAATTAATAGTTGCAGAAAAATTCAAACTTTGATATTGTGGTGGCCCTGTTTAGTTGGCTTGGTTGAAATACAATAATTTTGTTATTTATTTATATGAATATTATGTACGTCGTATTTGGTTAAAATCCATGACGTCAGTTCTCTAGAATTACATCTAAAATTCATATTATTTTACTTTTTAATGTGGTAGCCCTGCTCTTTAGCTCCGATTTTAACATCTTGATTTCTATATGGTATGTTGTTATATAAAAATTTTATTGAAATTCGTTTAGCCAAATTCTTACAACTCCATAATAAGTGAAAGAAATTAATTTGTAATTGTAGCATCCCTGTTTAGCCGATTCAATTAAAGCTGCGTTTATTGTTTTCAATATATATGTACATTATAAATATTAAATTTGTTTGAAATTGATGAATATATTTCAACAAATGTATGTGTAAAGAAAGGTTAATATTTGATTTATTGTGGTAGCCCTGATTTATATATCTATACTAAGCATGTTGATTTTTTTTCTATATATCACACGCCTCCATATAAAATTTCATTGAAATCGGTTCAGCCAAATCCTTCCAGATTCGTAATTACCGAAAAGTTTAACTTTGCTATTGTGGCACCCCCGCTTAGTCGATCTTGCCCAAATGTTTCACTTTGGCCATTAATTTATGTGAATATTCTACGTACTAAATTTGGTTGAGATCGGTTAAGCCAATTCTTCCCTGATATATACTCGTGCGGACGTACGGACGGATGGACGGACATCACAAAGGTAATAGTGCTTTTCAGCAATGACGAAAACTACTTAAAACCATTTCCTCTGCATGCTTTTTCGCTGGAGTATTTTCATAAAAAATACGCAACACATTGTTATTTATTCTCAAAAATGTTATAAATGCTTTATAAAATCCTCATCGCCTTTCTGTTTCCTTTAAGAATTCGTAAGTTTGAATTTTGGGGTGGCACCGGTAGTTTTCCCCCAAAGATACACCGCTACAACTTTGTTTCTTGTCCATCCTTTAACCTCTTCTACCCTCACAAGATCCACTTCTCGTTTCATTCAACACAAAAATGCAATTTGGTGATGCTCGAATATTAGTGGAATATGATTTCATAACATTTCTTGCGCTTGCCCCACAGTACTAATAAAGTATACCCTTCGCATTATGTTATTCCTAATAAAGAGTATAATAATTGATTTTTCGATTGAACATCAAATGCTCTACGTACCCTCTTAGGCTAACCTTGTGTCATTAGGTACGAGCGCTTGCTCCTAGGTGGCAGGACGTATCTTACATTGAGTTGAGTCTTTCGCTGCCGGTATTTAAAAAAATCCATGCATATAAAATTGTAAATTATTCTTGAAATAGAGTGATAAAACAAGTGATTATTTTAACTCCTTCAGATGGTATAATCGTCCAATTAGCCATTTCTGGGCAATCTCTATACGTTTGTTCTTGTCGTAGCACAGCAACTGTCCGGGCAGGATATGAGCCGATAGTTCCAGGGATGAGGTTATATGTAAAATAATAATGAAAATGGACTCATCCTCAATTTTTTTAATAGAGTTTACTCAGTAACTCGGTTATAATCAGATAACATCTTTTTGAAAATATATACTATAGAAGGAACTTTGAGAAAAAAACTGTCATTGTCAGTTAAAATTTAAATCAGTAGGTCTCGTTAAAACGTGTCATACATGCTGTTGCAATAGGAGGATTTGTGTGTAAATGTATACAATAGAATGTTAGCCCTAAATCGAAAGTGGTGATTTGATGGGAGTGCTATATTTCCTAACAATGATTTGAAAAACTGACGACTTCTTCCGAGAGGAATGAGAAACCATGGGTTTCTCGGTGCCAAAATCAAATATGTACTCGCTTAGCTCTTTCTGGTGTTGCTGTACCAATTAAAGTTTAACAGTAAGAAATTAATCATTGTGAAATCCCTGTGGTTTATTTTATAATCATTTTATATCTATCGGGTAAAATTTCCACTTCTGTTTAAAATGATAACAAATTTAAATTTCAAACATTGTTGTATTACACGCCATTGTTCCCGAATAAGTTAGTCCACAAGTTTTCAATCTGTGAGCCGAGAGTTTTCCTTATCAATATAACTCTTACGCATGTTTTTAACTATTATAATGATGTGAACGAAGAAAAATTTACTAACGTGATCAGTAGGCTACTTCGCGCAGACAGGCTGTCTCACCCCACTGCTCCCACTGGTACCAGTGACGTCAGAGGGGTTGTGGGAACCCTTCAGGCGTGGGGTCAGCTGTGAGACAGTCTGCCTAGGTGAAGTAGGGCACGTATAAACCAGACCCCTCTTCACTTACCTTCCCCTACTAATGGTTGTGACGTCAAAGTTGCGGGTATTTAAAATAGTGTTTAAAATCGCCCAAATCTAAACAGACGCCTCACCCACCCTAACAGCCACATGCACTGTGGTGGTCATTTCAAATCAAACTCAAATTATCTCTTCCGATTAGGTCTCCCACTCCATTTTCTAAATTCTCTGTTTAAACAGTTGATGTCTCAATCGGCTCGATCCCGAAGTCCCAGATGGGAGAGACGTTTCACGCTTTGAAGGAGTTGGATGAACGACAACGACGGTTGATGTTCTATAACGGTACAGCAAGACCTTGAGGCGTTTGCAATATTTCGATATTTTTTTCTTCACAATGAGTGGTTCGAAGTCATACCCTGTATCTATCACGAGAGTGATATACGATTTGACAAATACGAAAGGCGAATGACCTTTACGAGATTAGAATTACAACCTCACGCTTTGAAAATTCGACGGAGGCTACCGTCAGCAAATCCCTATGCGCGAACACCTAGTGTCACCATGGCGAAGTGAGGAACTTTCTCTTTTGGCGTATGCGGAAAATAATGCACCTGAGGCGGTTGACTCTATTTCGGAAGCTTCGTTTTTAAAGAGTGGCTGCGGAAATTATCATTACATTAAGTAAAATGCGAGACAGTTTATCTTTTATAGTTTTATTTGATAAAGGTACTAACAGAAATTTTTTATTCAATCAAAGTTGATTTACAGCAAAATAAGATTTTCCATCGATATAAGTACAACAGTTTTGTAATAAGGATAAATCGGTTTCGTAATTATGCAAACACTTTTGATTCTTTAATATATCCTTAAACAATCGTGTAACCATACAATCGTTTTTCTTTCTATTAACGCTAAATATTTTAACAGAGCCTTCTTTTCTAGCCCATGTCATCTGAATTAATGATAAACAACACTTTACATCCCGCAAACATCGGATGTGTACCTCTGAAGTAGATAGTCATTATATGTCCAAGTAATTGAATTACTTGCGATGAATTTTTGGTGATACTTGATGATCGGCGGTAATCCGTAACTATCGAAATATTCTCCACAGTCACACTTGTAAATGAAGATTGATAACCAATGTTCTCCCGGCATATGTCGAGGACCGGTGTTCGACACGTATGCGCACGGGCGTTTAGTGCGCATTGGTAGGTTATCCGAAGCGAACACGTCTGTGTGAATATTTTGAAAACCTTTCACGTAGATGAAAATTATTTTCAATTCGTAATAGTTCATTATTGTTCGTCATAGCTGATGTGTTTATTAAAGCAGTCCGTTATGTTGAACATGTTTGACGTAGAACGTAGCTTTTTAGAGAATGACAACCAAGCGTTTCTAAATCGTTGATTCTTCTGCACAAAAGTTTGGATAAATATTCGGATTTTTGAAACCCTTTGGAAAATATATTTTCGTATCTTCTATAGATCGTGTACAATTCTCTTCTAAAATCGTTGCATGTTCCACAACCGTCATCCCAATCTATGCCATGACGATGCTGTTTCAGCCACTCGTTTTATCTAACACGTCGAAACCTTAATTTATGTTTTGGATAAGGAGCGCGAATGATCCAGTGCTGAAATGAAGACTGGTTTTCGCCAAGAATTGCCATTAATTTTAAAACGTATATTCCCTGGTTGTCAATGCATACTTGGAAATCTACGAAGTGATTCGACATCGTACGCAGTTGAAAGCCTACTGACTCAAAACGAATTGTTCATATATTTTAACTACTGTAGTCAACCATAATATTTCGATGACGATCGATTTCGATAATATTATCGAATTCGGCGTATATTATATAATTTATTTATTCTGCGAATCGTATATCCATACGTAGACTTCCTTGTCTTATTAACTTCCAATGTGAACCGATGTTTGATGATAGATCTTGTGTTAAGTCGAAGGCTGTTAGACAATATCCGTGAGGATACTATTCTCGCGAAATCTAATTCCCTTCATTCATGAAATGGATTCCAGTACCGCTGAACAGTGTGTGATACGCCCCCACATATAATTTATTGTCCGTATAATCAGTTTGTAACGGTTTTGATGGTATTTGCTGTCCGTCGATATAGAGGGACAAGTGTGTCATTTTAAAGTGTTGGAAATTAAACGGGTTTGATTTTATATCACCCTTACGCCTCTTTGGAAATTGACCTATAATTATGTTATCGATTATTTTACTTTGTATTCCTGAGGAGATTGTGAGATCATTTACATCAACCCTTGTTAGAGGGTATTTGACCGTTGTTTTCTCCAGCGTTCTACTATGCTCAATAAGAACTGTGGGGTTGATTCGAACACGCCTTACCATAAGAGTAGCGTCAAATATTTTTATTTTTGCATAATTTGACCCACCCAGCAGACAGAAACTGTCCCTTGAGCGAATCAACTTAACACGAAGCTCGACACCGTTTAATAGTAGTTTGTCTTGATTGATTATATCGCTATGTATATGACCGATCATATCCACGGGTTTACTTAGTTTGGTTAACTCTCTTCTTTTAAATAACCCAGAATGGCCATTATCGAGACTATCCATCGATTTGCCTGAATCGTCATACCAAAGAGACATTTTCAAATGTGATTTTTTAGCAGCGGGGCCATAATTGAGAGCCGTTTCGATATAAAACCTATAAGGATAAGTATTACTTGGCGGAGTAACCAATTTCTGATTCAAGTACACATCCAATTGTGAGAAGATGCTGTGTAAAGAATTATTTACATGTCCTACTTGATGTTCAAGCGTTGTTTCTGCCCCGTCTTGTTTTCTGATTCTTCACGTGACTTGCAGTAGTTTTTGCGGAAGATCGATGTACATCTAACCATCTTTATATTTTACGAAAATTAAGTTTAACCCACGACGTCTTAAACTCAAATGGTATAGACTCACCCGTATCGTCTCTTATCCATGTTCGCGATTCTTAGAAGCGGGTTACATGTATCTCCAACGATTTGAGATTCCACTATATCACAGTAAATGAACATTTGATGTGGAAAACCTAAGAAAATATTTGCAGGATGGTTTGAAATATTGCCACTAGACACATCGATTTTCGGATCAAAACCTAGTTGAAGAGCCAGCCTCGGTGAAAACGTTAGCTTAACTTTCTCAATGTTATCAATCTTGGTGTGAAAATTATTGACGTCCGTGCGTTTTATTTCTTTTTTATCGGCTGATATTATTTTAACACGTCCTGTATTCTCTTCTACCTCGTAAATAAACCTCGAAGAAATCTTTTCTTTTTCATTTATTTCACGAACTATATCATGAATTGTTTCGGAATTTCCAGGTTATAATTTTAATTAATTTAATTAATTTTTCAGAACTTCCTTTTTCTTACCATATCCGAATAGTGTTGTTGTTGTTACTAACAGTGAGAAGATAACAAGGAAATTCCACTACGCCCGCAACCCATCGACCTTTTAATTCGATACGTCGATGCAACCGAATTCTGAATTTAGTTGTACTATTATTCGGGAACGAGTGGCGTGAGCTATTACTCGGCAATGTAATATAAAACTCATCTATCACTTTAACTTTTTTGTTTTATATCCTTAATTTTAACCCACGAACTTTCGGAATAGCCTCTCCACTTGACGAACGCTTCACGTCTGACACCTTTTCACATGTACGCCATAATTTTATCTATTTTGCGTTCTTGCATGGGGCGGACGCAGATGCGTTGTAATTCAGGCTCGTAAAACGTACATTCAATTTCATTACCACAAAGGTCTTCGATGATGTAAACCACCATCGATCTCTTAATAAACTTTTTTATTTTGAACCCCTCTTCTGACCAGTTATTGTCATAACCTTTATCGAACTTAGATTTTTCCCTACCTATTCTCACTAGATCTCCTACGTTGTAACACGGTGCCTTAAGTTTTGCACGCTTTTTTATACCGCACAAATTTTTCCAAACCTCGTAAATATTTTCATCATTGACATCTACAGGCGCCATTTTAATGGAAGTGTGCGTTGCATTGTTATAGACTTTTACTACTTTTGAAATGACGGTAATATAGCGTTGTGTGAAATAATGCCACATTCTTGTTTTAAGAGTGCGGTTAATGCGTTCCACGACAATAGCTTTCACATCGGTATTCTGTGTTACATAGTAATTTATATTTTTCTCTTTGAAAAATTTACTCATTAATCTCGATGTGAATCCTGTTCCCTTGTCTGTTAGGAGATGCAACGGTTTACGTTTACATTTGGGAAATATTTGTTGAAATGCCTTCTTCAAGTGTGAACCTTTTTTGCCCTTCAAAGGTATTCCCCAAGCATATTTACTTAAGACATCGATCACTGTAAGTAGGTAATTATAACCATCATTATACTTTTTCAATGACCGCATGTCGTTGAGATCAGCTTGCCAAACTTCGTGTTTCGTGGTCACAATATCTCACGATATCTCAAAAATTTTCTACGGATTGGCTTGTGAAGCGTGTATGTTTCTTCCCCTTCTAACCAATGCTTAACTTCTCTTGGTGTATACTTTCCACGCATTTCCCTCATTGAAGCTCGAGCGCCTGAAAACCCCGCAGGATTCGCCGGGTAAAAATACGTTTCAGAAATACTCATTGTAAACGAAATTTTGTCCACCCTTTAATTTTGTAAGGCGAATAGCGTGATTATGTTTTTTCGTATGATGAGTTGATGGCGGATTTGCAACAAACGGCTCGGATGCTCTTTGACGAACGAATGACCACCTTCTTCTATTACCTATATATTCTTGAGGGATATTTAACTCTCTTAAAGCGGTGCAGAATATTTCCCAACCTTCGGGATTGCTGTGTTTACGAGGCCTTATCACGTCTTTGATCAAATCTGTTATGTTCGAGTATGGGAGAACTCTCCCATGAACGCTTATAACACCTCTCTCATCCCAAGAAGCAATATCGCTGCGTAAAACCCGATCGTGCAACAATTGTGATTTTCTCCGGAATGTTTGCGGTACCGAGCTTAAAATTTAATTATCTGCAAACGCGTCGCTCCTCCGCTCTTTAGTCATATCATTACCACGAGGTCTTGTCTCAGCGCTTTTTGGATTTATCTCATCATCATCTTTAAATTTCGTTATTGGTAAGTATATAGGTTTTTTCCTTTCGCCACCAGACTTAAATATTTTTGCAAAATTTCTTTATATTTTATCCATTTCTCCAGATCTGTGACATCTTTTTCAAGCAATATATTTATCATTTATTCATCCATTCGTGAAAATTGAGAATTTTCAGTTATTGGTCTAAAACGTTCGAGAGCGTCCGGGGATATTAACAGCATATTCTTTGGATGCTCCATGATTAACCAAATAATGACCCTACAGCCCCGCTAACCAGTGAACCCAATATTATGGGGAGAAAACCACCACCAGACTGTATTATGACTCGTCTCTTCTTTCTCCAGCACTTGCCACGTCTGATTAGTTTTCGTAAGATCTTCTTGTGTCGAACTAGTTTGCGTTTATGACACGAGTTGAGAGAGACGTTAACTTTCAATACGTTGAGAACACATTCACAAATCGCCTCGATTAAAGTTTTGCCAGCCTTTTTTAAAATCGCTGTTCGTTGTAGTGGTTTGATCCAACAGAGAGCTCTAAGGGTATTACGGCAGCTCCGATCCGTGCGAGACATCTTTTTCGAATGAAATATACCTCTCAGCGTCACGGTTTTTATGTTTTGGTATAAAAACTTCGGTGATTCCGTCATTCGGAAGTATTTTGTTCTTATTCGATATTCATCAGGAGTACCCTGTTTTAAGTCAAATAAGATGTAACCGTGAGGTCTTGAGGTGGCACCTCTAAAAGCCTCTTGAATGAATTTTGGGTTTTCTGGGTAAATTTGTCTTGAAATATGTAAGATTTGAGCTCCATCTCTCGGATTTTTAAAGCCTAATATATAATAGGAATTGAGAGATATGTCGCGTCTACCTTTCCCTTGATGAAATAAATTTTGTGCTATGATAATCACGCTCAGCCCACGGTGATGAGACCCCTTAGTATAAAGATAAAGCGGCCGTGGTTGTAAATCATTATCCCCATTTCTCAAATCATCCAGATCTGTAACCCCTTTATAAAATTTAACGTTAGCGTTCTTTCTCAATTTTATCGGTAAAGACTGCACCTCTGAATAACACCAAATAATCTCTTCAATTCTAACATCGACCATAGAATCGATTGCGTTTCTAAATTTTTCCACGAAAACATGTTTAATGGACCCTGCAGGACCCGCCAAAGTGGCCGTGAACGGATGTTTCCAAGGGATCGACATGATAAAGAGTGAAAATGTAAAGTGAATGTTTCGGGTTTTCATCAGAAGTTGCACACTTATTTTAAACTAAAAACCTTTATTTACAAAATGAAAACTGTGTATGTCCCTACAAAATATATTTTACAGTGCACAATGATTTTTATTTCATCATATATATCAGGCTCCTCTCCCTAAGGACTGCATAACCTTACAGAGGTGGGAGGGTTTGTGTACTCTTACGAACCAAAGAGCTATGCCGGCGGGAGATAATTCTCCTGGTAGGACCATCCAAGCCGGAAAGGTCTGAGGGGAAGAGTCAGACTAAGAAGCAGTCTTGGGGGTTTTACATCCCCCTGTGCAAGGGCAGCAGCTTGCACAGTACCTCTGTAGGTGGTGATCATGTGGATCTGAACAGCTACAGATGGGTAATCACTCTGTGAAACTGCGATGAGGAAAGCAAGGGGAAACTACCTCATTATATTTCCCGTGATAGGCTGAAAAGCTGAAATACCTCTATGGATCTTTCTGGGGTAAAATATTCCGGAGGTAAAATAGTCCCCCAATCGGATCTCCGAGTGGGGACTACCCTAGGGGATGCACAGAGGAAATTTAACATTAATAGGAAAGCAAGTGGTGAGAAATTAAGAATAGGCACATGGAATGTTAGGACTATGAATTCAGGGGGTAAACTAGAGAACCTAAAAAGGGAAATGAGAAGGAATAATGTAAGTATAGTAGGTCTTAGTGAAGTCCGGTGGGAAGGAGAAGGCGAGATAAATTCAGACGAATTTAAGATTATTTACTCAGGAGGGGAGAAAAAGGAAAGGGGAGTGGGGATTATAATGAGAAAAGAGATAGCTGAAAGAATTAGCAAGGTAGTGACAGTTAATGATAGATTAATAGCCGTAAAACTTCAGATGGAGCCAGTGGAAATGCTTATAATTCAAGTGTATATGCCAACGACTAATGCTGGCGACGACGAAGTAGATGAAATGTATGAACAGATTATGGAGATATTGGAGGAGGAGGGAAAAGGAAGGATCACCACCATAGTAATGTGAGATTGGAACAGTGTAGTCGGAGAGGGACAGGAAGATAACATAGTGGGAAAATATGGACTAGGGAAGAGAAATGAAAGAGGGGATAAACTTGTGGAATTCTGCCATAGAAATAGATTAATTGTAACTAATACATGGTTTAAGCATCACCAGCGGAGACTTTACACATGGAGAAGCCCAGGAGACCAGAGACGATACCAGATAGATTACATACTAGTCAATGAAAGATTTAGAAATAGCATTAAAAATGTGAAAACACTACCAGGGGCAGATATCGATTCTGACCACAACCTTTTGGTGGCAAATATACAATGTAGACTGAAGAGCGTTAAGAGAAACGTAAGAGTTAACAAGAAATGGAACTTAGAGGAACTCCTTAAAAACAAGGAGGCTATCATGACTGAGCTGGAGGAAAGGTTGGGGGAGAGAGATGAAGAAAATAGGAAGAATGTAGATGAGGAGTGGAGATACATCCATAGCAACATTAAAGATGTAATGGAAAAGAAGGTAGGAAAGATAACGGGTGAAAGAAACAAAAAACCCTGGATCACAGCAGCCATTCTGGAAAAAATGGAAGAGCGGAGAAAGTGGAAGAACATAAACACTGAAGAAGGCCAAAGAAAGTACAAGGAGTTAAATAATGCTTTAAGAAGGGAAACAGATAAAGCCAGAGAACAGTGGATAAATGAGAAATGCGAGGAGATTGTCGAATGTGAAAGAATTTGTAGAACAGACCTCATGTATAGCAAAGCAAGGGAACTATTCAAGAAAAAAGCAAGAAAGATAGGACGTAAAGGAATCATGAACAAAAGTGGTAAAATAGTATCGGAGCCAGACAAGGTAAAGAATGTCTGGAAAGAATACATTGAGGTTCTGTATGACAAAGAAGGAAAGCCAAGAAATATTGAATTAAATGAAGAAGAGGATGTAGAAGAAGATCAGCTAGGACCAAGTATTCTCGAGTCTGAAGTTAAAAGAGCAATTGATGACATGAAAAGAAGAAAGGCAGTTGGGAGTGATGATATACCCGTGGATGTTCTTAAGGTTTTGGGGTCTAAAGCAGTTAAGCAACTCACAAAATTTTTTAACCAAGTATATGATACTGGCGTATGGCCTGAAGATTTTTTAGATGTTGTGATGGTACCACTGGAGAAAAAGAACAATGCAAAATGTTGTAAGGATTACAGAACTATTAGTTTAATTTCTCATACAGCTAAAGTTCTAACCAGAATAATAACCAAAAGAATTGAATGTAAAATAGAAAAGGAGCTGCAAGATAATCAGTTTGGTTTTAGAAGAGGAAGGGGGACTAGAGATGCTATAGGATGTATGAGGATGATGATAGAAAGAGCGCTAGAAGTCAATAAAGATATGTATTATTGTTTTGTAGATTGGGAGAAAGCTTTTGACCGAGTGAAATGGGATAAGATGCTGGGTATTTTAAACAAAATAGGAATAGATTGGAAAGATAAAAGACTGCTTAAAAACCTTTACTTTGATCAAAAGATTAGAGTCAGGGTTGAAGGAGAGGAAACAGAAAGTACTTCAATAGGGAGGGGAGTGAGGCAGGGTTGTCCTATTTCACCAGCGATATTTAATATGTATGCAGAAACAATAACAGAAGAAGCGTTGATGGAAGAGAAAGGATTTAAGATAGGAGGTGAAAGTATTACCACCATTAAATACGCAGATGATCAGGGCTTAATAGCAGAAGGCGAGAAAGAGCTTCAGAGGATGACAGACAGACTAGTTGAGGTTGGCCAACAATATGGAATGAAGATCAATACAGAAAAAACGAAAGTCATGGTGGTTTCAAAGGAACATAAAGAATTAAATATAATGGTAAATGGCCAAAAATTGGAACAAGTAAGTAGTTTCAAATATCTCGGCAGTATTTTAGCACAGGATGGAAGTAGTACACAGGACATCAGAAGTAGGATTGCAATGGCAAAAGCAGCATTTAACGAGAAGAAGGAGCTCCTCACAAGCAAGAAAATAAATTTAGAAACAAGGAAGAAATTAGCAAAATGCTACATATGGAGCATAGCTCTTTATGGTGCAGAGACGTGGACGATAAGGAGAAAGGAGGAAAAATATTTAGAAAGTTTTGAGATGTGGGTATGGAGAAGAATGATGAAAGTGAAATGGACAGAGAGGAAGAGAAACGAAGAAGTATTAGAAATGGTGGGAGAAGATAGGATGCTAATAAAAACAATCAGGAAAAGAAAAGCAAATTGGATAGGGCACATATTGAGAAGACAGTGTTTACAAAGGACGATCTTAGAAGGAAAAATTAGTGGAAAAAGAGGAAGAGGGAGAAAAAGAATAGGAATATTAGATAATATAAAGCAGGGGTATACTACTTATAGAGGTATAAAAGAGGCTTCTAGGGAGAGAGAGAAATGGAGGCAGCGATTCAGTTAAAACCTGATGATTATGATATCAGGCTCTGGAATAACGATTCGTACTCTATACAAATGAATACAGAGACAAAAATTAATTAAAAAATCTACACACGGTTGAAAAAAAACAATAAATAAGTACATAAATAAGAAAATCATAACAGCAACATGAATAAATTTAGGATAAAAACGAAAGTACAATATACATATGCATATAAAATAAATTTACATAAATAAATAAATTTACATCAATAATAATAAATACAAATATAACAAAATAAAATTAAAATGCAAATATAGCATGCAATTACATGAATAGGTATAATTAAAACATATTTAAATAACATGAGTAAACAGGAACGTTTTCTTAGACTGATATTAATTTGCGAAAAGAGTGAAGGCCCTCCTTAAATATTCAACGTTCTGGAAATCACTTCAGAAAAATTATAGATTATATAGCATATAGTGTATAATTTTCTTCATTAATCCTGCGATACACGATATTTAGTGTATGGGAAGGGTTGATGATGCCTCATAATTCCAAAATAAATTATAGAACTCCTGTGCACATTATTCACAACAATCATCCTAATAAAAATTTAGGAAAATTTAATTGATGAAATATTCGTATATTATCTGATTAAGATAATAATAAAAGGCTTATTCCTCTGGTCACTCAGAGTCCTCTTTATCACGCACGGCCACTCACTAAGTCGAGTCATCGTATACACTTCCACATCCGACAGCCATCTTTAGTCATCGCTCTCGCTTCTGCCATATGGATGAAATGGGCGAAACCTCTAATTTACTTAAAAAATAGAGGACATCAGCGCATTCCTTTGTTGACAACTGATTATATATAAATTCAGCATGAAATACGATGCATAAACTGGTAACAGTATAATCAAAGCGATCATAAGGCGTTGACAATTATCAAAATATACAATTAGGAAACGGAATCGTAAAGCGTTGCGGCATATGTTTTGCGAAAAGACATAAGTCGTCAAGATAAATGGCAGCTGATTTGGCGGAGGTCTGATCATTTCCTAACACTAAAAGAAAGACAATTAATAATGTAAGAATATTGGGTCGAGTGAATAAAAATTAAGCAAATGCTTAAAGCAAACAGTAAAAGCAAAAGTATTTGATAAAAGCATTTGCTAAAAGCATAAGAAAGTGCTAAAAGCATTTGCTTCATATTGAGGGAATAATAGTTTGCTTTTACTTATAAGCATTTGCTACTCAGTTTTAAGCAAACGCTTAAATTTTACGGAAGAAACCTCTTTGCAACTATTCCCTCACTTGTTTTTGCTTAGATTTAAAGTGTTACATAGTTGAATTTCAAACTAAAAACATAAATATATTGAATAATATTTTTTTTAAGTTAATTAATATTTAGAAAAAGCTATTTCTTTTGTATCTGAATTCGATAATATCACAAATCATGGGTGCATTTTTATTCAATTAGTTATAGTCATTTTATCCAGTCATTTGGTTTTATAGTGATTTTGGAGGCCACAAATTTTACTGTCTTACATACAGTTGTACATTGTACGTGGTCTTCTTCCCCGACTCCTATTTGAAATCCGGGATCACGTAAGTACCTTAAAAATATTTCTGTCTGCTGTTTGGAAGACAGTGCCCCACCACGTCTCTCTTGATATTCTCCGAGTAACAGATTTGAAATATAGGAACCTACTTTACATTTTCTTCAGAGAAACGATATAAATTTTTATAACCGTTGGTTGTTGAAAATTTTCTCGTATTTTTTAACCTTTCGTGTCACCATAAATTACCATATTTACATTTAGGATCAATTATCATGAAAATAGAGTACTTAAAAAGATCATAGCAAGCCCTTTACCTAATTTAAATAAGTTTAAGCATATGCTTAAAGCATTAAGCAAAAGCTCGGTTTTATGCACACAATTTTAAGCAAATGCTTAAAAATATCCTAAAAATAGGCACATGCTTATTCTTTCTAGCAAAAACAAATGCTATTTTTTTATTCACCCCAAACTAAGCATTTGCTTAAAAAGTGATAGAAATATTAAGCATAAGCATTTGCTTATTTTTTATTCACTCGACCCATTATTAGGAACACTAGTTCCAGTAGGGAATATTTACATTCGTTTAAAAATACGCATTATGCAAAACTGTTTCTGCTATTCATTGTCAACCCAAACTTATTTAGTGAAGTTGTAGCCCTATGTGATATCCATGAAAAAAAGGTTAAGCGAAGATAGGTCATTCGGTATTTAAGTATCATATTTGCCTGTGTAATAGAGACAAAGAGTATTTATATTCAAATCCACTCTAAATTTGTATTACCTTTTAAAGATAGTACTGATGAGAATATCTCTAGTTTTACTTCACCAAAATATGAATACATGGAAGTTGCTTTTGAACCTGATGGAGCAGTAGCCTTGTGTTAAACTTAATGTGACCAGATTTTTAAAACCTCAATGCCAGAAAAAATTACCTTTACGCCTTAACGGTCTTTTAGCTAAACTTTATTCCACGTAAACATTAAACTTAACCATGCTCTAATTTTGCCACTTGTCCCTTCGACTCATTTGCAATCATGTAGACCTTCTCTCAGAATTTCTCGGAAAAATTAATAGCCGAAACCCTTTCTTTTTAGAATTAGTGCAATTGGGTGTACAGCAGCCTCCCATATTATTTTCAAATAATGCTGAAAGTTCGTGTGATATTTTTCAAAAACCTACGCTCGCACAAACTCCGCAACCGCGACAATGGCGTCTAATTAACTAAACATGGCAGATTGCGATGACTCGACTTAGTGAGTGGCCGTGCGTGATATAGAGGACTCTGTGGTCACTTTGTGTATGACGCTATCTATACGTGTTTTAACAAACTTCCCATCTATGTAGAAGATTGACATTCGGCAGGAATCCAGCGCGTGTCCGCGCTTTCATATAGTAATGAATACCGTGTAAACTATTGAAGTTATCGGCATGAAACCAGAGAATCCAAATACTCGGATTTTGGACTACTCGGGTCGTAGAGTAATTCTTTTATGAAATTCCCTGGTACCCGGATATTTTATAAAAAATATAATAAAAAAATTCATTTATCTGTAATTATAAAATAATATTTAAGAAATACAAGGCCATTTAAGGTATACATTTTTAACTGGTTTCGAATCTTAGTCATAAAGTTTGAAGCTACTGAGAACACTTTCTCGCTAGCTGCTGAAGTAGAGTGAATTGATATCAAAGCCTGGAAATATTTTTCTGTGCGATACCCTCTTTTGTCATGATTTCCTTAGATCAATTTTAGTTCTTAGTCCAATGCTGATTTTGTTGTAGTATCTTTCGGAATAGACATAACAGATTTTATTGTTTTCTGCAGCTCATCGTACACAGAACTAGCAGAACCTTCATTTTTCGTAGCTGGTTCTTGTTGCTCATTTTCATATTCATCTTCACCAAACAACCTCTCAAATGTATCTTTTGTCAATGTTTTTATTACATTTTTTGAAGAATATGTAAAATGATCATTAAAGTGGAGTTAGGACAATTGCCACTTTGCAAAAAAAGCAACAACGACACAATAACTTAGTTTCGTCATTCATCAATATTCTATTTTTAAGGCAGCCATCAATTCAGTAGCGATGCCCGTATCTTCTTGTAATTTATTCAAAAGAAAGATGCAAACTCCTTCAGCTTTCAGTAAATTGCTGTCCTCTTTGCTTAACTCTTTGACAGCAAGCTCAACAGGTTGCAGAATTTCGATATTTTTTTTAAAAACATTGATATTAGTATATTAAAATTTTTGCTGGCCGTACTCCATCAAAGCCTTGTTTATGCAGTAATTCAACTTTAAAAAACGATTCTCCATAGGAATAATGGAGTTTCATCGAGCTTTGCAATCAAGTAACAATTAATTTCTTGTACCAGCACGTGCTTTTGAAGAACATTGCTTCTTACAACAGATTTTTTGAAAAATTTAATAATTTGTTGTGTCTCCGCAAGAACTATTACAATGTCTCTACTGACTTGTGGAAATTTAGTATTACTGATATCATCCTCATCCTGATCAGCGTAATCATCATCATCTTCGTCATCAGTGAGAGGCTGGACTGTTTTAAAATACATCAAAGAGGCCAAGATGGATTCCATGATTGTAGCATAACTGAGCCAATGCCGGAATATTTCTTCCATATTTTACCATTAATGCAGCTCCGTCTTGAGTTGATCAGACGACATCAGAATCTGCATCGATTCCAAATTCATTACGTCTTCCTTTGACTAGAGCTATGGTGGCATTAGAATCACAAGAACCTTCAATAGGAACCAGCCCAAGAACGAATGGCGACATTGCTGCTGAGTGGACTGTAACATTCATGTATCTTCTGACATTTATGTCACTCCATTCGTCGACGGTGAGACAATATCTTTCCAGATTTTTATTGTTGCTATAAAGCTGCTTTCATTTCTTCCTATTTTCTTCATAGAATTTCATTATGTATTTCATCACCATTTTTTCGATTTTTGGCATGTTGTAATTGCACCTTCTTACAAATCCTCTAATGGATTCAAATGATATCAGTCCTTTGCAGCACATTTCCCTAATATTTCATTCAATGTTTCTCGGCTTACAAAATTCAATATTCCTTCCCTTTTGTCTTTTTTGAAGATGCAGCAGCATCATCATTTGTTTAGTTTATTTTTCAAGAGTATCCTTACCTCCGAGGGCGTAAACAAAACTCTCAAAAGAGAGGCGATAGGTCTTATTCAATAGAAGCGATTCTCTTCTCAGATATGCAACTTGCAACGATCACGATTTGTGTATCACGTGCTCGGAAAGATTTGTTTGCCTTTGTAAAGGCCGCCACAAACGCTTAGTGTTTACTCGTCGTTCTGCTTGCACTGCAATAAGTCCGAAGACGAGACGGAACGTGTGTGCTGAAAAAGCACAATATTTTCGTACGTGCACCGTGTTAGGCTCAGCTCGATGTGAATCTGTCTCTGTCACATTTTTCGGCTTGTGGCACACTTTGGAGTTAAAATACAAAAAAATATCCAATTTTTAAAAAGCCTCGATTTATGCATTAAATAAAGTACCTGATCGGCGCCCCTTGGACTACGACACTCGGGGCGGTCGTCCCGCTTGCCCCCCCTTGCAGCCCCTCTGCCACCTGTATTTAATTACGCGTACTTTATCGTTATTTTTGTTATTTTCTGTTGGTTCAAATGTTATAAAATTGTAATTTTCATAAAAAATATGCAACTCGATACTCGATCAAATTACCCTGGTAGTCGAATACTCGAAAAAAGCTTCCAAATTCCGATTACGCTGGTACTCGATACTCGAGTTTGGATTCCCTACATGCAACCTTCTTAAAATATAAATACAAACTGTTCTGAACATTTCATTTGCTGCAACTACCCATCTAAACATATTCGGAAAAAGTTTCTCCCAGGTCAACTTTTTTATATCTCGGCTGAAAATTTTAGATAAATGTTACGATTACTATTTTTTTAAAAGGCAGTTCATAATATTTATTCATTTTTGCGTTGCTTTGTCGTTATTCAGAATCAATATAGAAGACGTAAAAATTGTCTCTTTTTGTTTAATAGAAGCCGAAATATGACGATGTATGTAAATATAAGGTAGGAAGATATACGCAGAATACAGAAAATGGAGATTAATTTTGTTTTAATCTTTAAGGTTTTTGCCGATTTTTCAGATTTTTATAAATGCATAATCAAATTTAACATAAAACATCCTATAATATAACTTTAGATTTAGAATCCGTCGTATATAAAGATTTTTCTTACTCGCATTCGCATGAGGCGAATTGAGACTTCGTTGCGAGTGTTATAACAGAATGCGAGTTGAGTTTTAGCCATAATACTTTAGTCACGCATTAAAAGTCAATGAAGAAAAGATCCCGAAAGAGTTCCGGGTTCGAATCCATAAGCGTTTCTTCTCTGTTTGATCAACTATGGAAGAGCTGGAACGTAGCGTATACTGATCAGATAAAATACGAATAATTAATCAATGAAATTTTCCGAAACTTTTATCGTGATAGTTATTGTGAATAACCTGCACAGGAGTTCTAGAATTTATTCGGAAAGTATGAGGCATCCTCAACCATTCCCATACACTAAATATCGTGTATCGCAGAATTAATGAAGAAAAGTATATACTATTTCCTATTTCCCCAACGATTCATGAATTTGCGACGAAGTTGTCTTGCGACGAATATGTCTTGCGATGAATTTGTCTTGCGACGTATTTGACACTCGACGGATTGCCGTGCGACGAATTGTCCGTGACGAATTGTAGTGCGACGAATTGCCCGCGACTAATTGGTGGTACACCAAATGGAAGAAGGGTTTATTAGACTCAAACTCGACAATTGAGATATTTTTCGTCTTTCATTCATTTTTCCTATCACTTTCTTTCTCTCTTCCTGTCTCTCACTCTTTCTCTACCATGACATCATATGAAATTTGAGTTTTTTGAGAGAATAGAGACTATTAATAAAAAGTAAATATAATAAAATTTAATCAAGCAAATTTTTATTAAGTATATTTAGCTTAAGCCAATGAAAATCTATTCATATGCAGGGTCTATCTTACGCATAGGCAACCAAGGCATTTGCCTAGGGCCCGGTAATTCAAAGGGCCCGCTCCTCTCAATTTGTGAATTTGTTTTTAAATTTAAAATAAAAAGAACAAAAATGTGACAGCGCACGCGGGCATGATATTTAATATCTTCATAATACACTCTGCGGTATAAAATGCAGCCCTAAAGAGTGCAAAGATATTAGAACATTTGACAAAGAAATTTAACTTGCTTACACAGTGTGTAGAATTAGAAAGATTTTTTGTTTTGTGCCTATATTTTCCCATTCTTCTGAAAATTTAGAAACTGTAGTTCTAAATTACTTGAAGAGTATGAACATTGATATTTCATTTTGTAGAGTCAGAGCTATGACAATGCCTCTAACATGGCAGGCACGTACAATGGATTACAGGCAAAGATTTAAAGGGAATATCAAAAGTGCTCATTACGTTCCATGTACAAACCATTTATTAAATCTTGTTGGTAATTATGCTGCAGAGAGTTGCTCTACGGTTGCAGTATTCTTTGATATAAATCAAACTATTTATAATTTCTTCTCTGCACCCACACATCAGTGGACAGTACTGGAAAGAAACTTTCAAGAGGAAAGTAAACATTTTACTACCAAGAAAATTAATGCCACTAGATGGTCTGCTAGGACTGATGCTATTCAAGCCGTGTACAGTGGCTCTAATGAGATAAAATATGCTCTTCAAACATTATCAAAAGACCAAACTCAGAAGAAAATAACTCAAGTTGGAGCAAAAAGTATAATAGAGAAAATGAATACTTTTGAATTTTTCTTCATGATAGTAATGTGTAACAAAATATTGCATAGTTTTAATGCTACAAGTAAGTCACTGCAGGAAGTAGAAAGTAATATGAGCATTGCTTGTACTCTGTATGAAAGTTTGTCAAAATTTATAGAAGATTTAAGAAATTTTGATGGCATTGAAGTTGAGGCTAAACAGATTTATGATGATCACATGTACAAGATTGAATCATCCAGGAGTCGTAAAAGAAAATGCTTTCCAGATGATGGAGTCTCAGATGAAGTTCATTTTTCAGGGAAGGAGAATTTTGTTGTAAATACATTTAATGTTGTATGTGACACACTTATCAGTGAACTCAAAATTCGAAAAAATGCTTATCCTTCCATCAATAACATATTTAAATTTTTGTTTGAGGAACTAGACAAGGATATTGAATCTCGCTTAGAAAATCTTAATGATTATTACTGTGATGATAAAGACATTGATGAAATGCGAGATGAATAGGTTCAATTTGGTGCAGTGTGTAAAGAACATAAAATTGAGCAAACACCACAAAAACTTAAAATTTATTCTTGAAAATAAAACTGTGACCACTTTTCCAAATTTGGAAACTCTGTTAAGAATGTACATAAAATTACCTATTAGTAATGCTAGTGGTGAAAAGTCTTTCTATACCTTAAAACGGATAAAAATTTTTAAGGAATTCTTTGGGTCACTATAAATTATCATCTTTGTCAATCCTGGAAATTGAGTCAGAATTAGTAGACAAATTAGATTTTGGTGTAATAATAGATAAATTTTCTGCAATATAGGCCAGGAAAAAAGCATGTTAGTACAAGTTACGAACCAATAAAATGATTATATCTATGTGTTTAAACAACAATTTTTTTTCTAATTTCTAAAGAATGTTTTGTTTTGTGAAATGATTCATTTTTTGTGCTATAATTTTAGCTGTGACTGATTATAGGCATTCAATAAATACAATTGTTATTTTCTAATATTATAACTAAGACTTCAAAGAATAAAAAAATCTTATTTTTAAAACTTTTCTGTAACTGAATTGTTTTGCAAGTTCTTCCTAATTTTGTTTTTGTTGATTTCTTAAAAAGTAGATACCAAATTGTAAGTATCTAATTCATGACATTGAAGAAATTTCTTTCTTGCAAGAAATCTGTATGTTTAAAGATAGTTTGTAGCGAGAAATAGTATGATTATTAAATGCACACTTCGGGTCATAAAGATGTCACAAATTAATGCCAAAAATTCACCTATTATTCTAAAACATTAAATAATAAAACAAAATTTTCCATCTTGTGGCCCAGAAAAATATTTTTGCCCAGGGCCCACATTTTTTTAAGATAGGCCCTGTTTATATGATATATATAACTTACAATCCATCAATAATTTATACATATATAAATCTCCACTGTCACGCTAAATGGCAAAATGTCCGTAAATCCTGACAAAGGAGAAAATTATATTTTCTTCGCGATTACGGGTAATCCAGAGTAAATTGGGATGTAAATCCCTTTATAAAGAAAACAAATCCAACTCATGTTTCACATTTGCCATCCACTCTCACAGGCTTCAGAACCCCATTCCACCTCGCAACTGCAGTCCTCTTCTGCCATCTTTCCTCCTCACGGTCTTCCTTCCCTTCATCTCCTCCCTCTCCCGCGGAGCATCCAAATCCAAGGCAAAACCTCTTCCTCTAATCTCCTCACCTCCTTCAGAATCCCCTTTCTAACGTAAGTGCGGCAGAGAAGGAATCCATATATATAAATACGCAGATAATTCAAGAGATGATAAACGAATAAATTAGCCTGTGTTGTCCTATAATGTCTGAGCCAATTATCGGATGGGATATCAATAAGGTAGATGGTTAGGAAGCCTTTGCGATGCTGGCGTTTTTCGTATTTCGACGATCGAAAAAAATTGGAAGGGGGGAACATGGAGGTCCTCAATCATCTTTCATTTTTTTGAACTGGAGATTATATCCAATGGTTTTCCCCTGCGATTCTATTGTTTAAGAGCGATGGGAATTTTTACGTTAGATTTACATTTATTAGGGCTTAAAATGCATGACCGATCATTTTGTCGATATTATTGGCTATTGATTTAACTGATTGAAATCTATCATTAAATTCAGCTTCAGGACACAAAGACAGCTAACTTTTGAGCTCATATGAGCCTTCTCACTTTATTTATTAATTATTCTAAGCTATCATTGCATTTAGATTTTTTGTATCCAAAACGATATATTTTATATGTTTTGATTATCTCAAGTGATGTTTCCATTATTTCTGATTAATTTCCTTTATTTGTTAGAAAAATCTCAGATGTACTGTTTTAAATGTTTTGCCATAATATTGCACATTTTTAAATTGCTAATGCTTTTGTAAAAGTGCCAAATAATAACTAATAATTATTAACAAATGAATAATGCGTAATAAATTACGGCTGCCTCAAAGATACGCACGGTTGGGAGTAACAGTTGCGAGGGGAACTAGAACAAATTTAGATGCTCGGGACAGGTTGTGGAAAACATTCTCATTAACCATGATGCCTTCAGATCAGTCTAGTTAGGTACATACAGTGGTGAGCTGGACCCGGTTTGCACCAGTTCGCGCGAACCGTTTGTTAAAAAATTTTTGAAAATAAGAACCGGTTGTTAACTTTTTTGCTGGATGCTGAAGAGAGCTCTCGGGCTCTCAGCGGAGACCACGGAAAACTTATGAGAGCAATCACGCCATAGACGGACGACTCCGCCTACATGTCTTGATTGGCTAAGACGGGTCGGAACATCATTTTGCGCTTGAATGTTCAGAGATTAAAAACGCAACCATTTGTGTGTCTATTATAGCTTTACAACCATGTGCTCTACGTAATTAGTTGCTTTTGATTTGTTAATCCGTGTGCTTTCAGTGTGTTGGTTCGTCAAATTTTATTTTTTTAAATTATTAGACCCTCATAATGAAGCGTCAAAAAAGTATTAGTGATTTGTTTCCCAAAATAGTGACAAAGTTAGTAGTCAGTAGTTCTAGTGCTGCAAATGTCCAACCATCTAAAAATGTGTCTTCAGTTGCAATGGGAGAGGATTTTCATGATTCTGAAAATTTAAATTTATTGCCCGATTGTTGGAATTCCGAGCAAGAACAATATTTTCTAAAAAAAATATGATGGCTTGGTAATTAAAAACAAAAAACTTGGCTGTTATCATTGTGCGAATAAGGCACAATTAGGAATATTTAAAAGAAAATCTTTCCATAATTCTTCTGAATGGCAAACGTGCAACATTACCGCATGTAGTTTTGAGAATAAAGTTCTGCAAGCTTCATTACGAAAAAAATGAAAGAACATTTTGAATCAAACTCTCATACTAACGTTGTAAATATACTAATGGAAACACTTATTAAAGTTTTCGATAAAATGAATGAAAATGATATTGAAATGACAAGTAAAATTTTTAACATAGTTTACAGCTTAGTGAAAAGAAACAGACCAATGTCAGACATGGAGGACGAAGTAGAACTGCAAATTAAGAATGAAATCAATTTAGGGAACTGCTTGCATTCGCAATTTTCTGCAATTAGAATTCTAGAGCATATTGCTGGATCAATAAGAAATGAAATTTTCAATAAAATTATCGAAAAAAAGTCAAAAATTTGTATTATTATTGATGATGCTTCTACAATTTCAAGCAAATCTGTTCTTGCAATTTTTCTAAAAGCTGAATTAGTTGATTGTTCACCAACAATTTTTCTTGATATGGTAGAATTGGAAGCAACCACTGCAGAAAATTTTTATAGCGTGTTACGACAAACGTTGGATGATTCTGGGTTTGACACAGAATATTTAAAGAGGAATTTGATCGGATTTTCTTCTGACAGAGCTAGCACCAAGCTTGGAAAAAAATCTGGAGTTGGTACAAGATTAATTCAAGAATTTCCAGAGGTTATAATTTGGCATTCTTTGAATCATCGATTTCAACTTGTATCGGATGATGCTATAAATAAAATCAATGGAATAGGCCATTTCAAGATTTTTTTGGACAAAATTTATGACATTTTTTACCAGTCAAATAAAAGTCAACTGGAGCTTAAAAAATTTCTGAATAACTATATATTGAAATAGTCAAAATAGGCCGTATTTTTGGTCCAATATGGGCTTCTTGTAGCCTGAAATCTGCTAAAGCAGTCTGTAGGGCTTATCCAGCTCTTTATACGTTTTTCTCTAAAGATAAGAAGTTTTCTGGCATGGAAAAAAGGTTGAAAAACAAAGGATTTATAAGAGTCTTGTCATTAATGATCGACATTTTGGATGAACTTGCATTATTATCAAATGCACTACAAGGAAGGCAATTGAGTTTGACAAATACAGATAAACTCATCAAGCGTACAATTAATTTTTTAATACAATGAAAAGTTAGTTTTGGTATGCATGAAAATAAAATTAACGAACTGGCACAAAGTGATGCTTTTAAATGTATAGAGTTTGAAGAAAATGTTAGATTTAAATCACTGCCACGAGAAAAAGTAATAGAGTGCATAATTGATAAAATGAAGGCAGAATTATTAAGTGAACAACACATTAAGTATAAAAAAGATAACTTAGGTCCCATTATTAATACATCTAAAATTGTTGAATTATTCAATGTTATGGGCCCCACTTCATGCAACCTTGAAGAAGTGAGAGTCCTTCGGAAACTTGGAGAAGAAAAGATTCACGAATTAAATAAAGTCCTAAAATTTGAAATTGATTTAAACGATTTTGTTGACTATGTAGAAAAGAACATTAAATTGAGAGATCTTCCTGCTCCAGAAACAATAGGAAAAGCAAATCAAATTATGAACACAATTGCAATAAGTATTGCAGAGGCAGAAAGAGGTTTTTCGTTGATGAATAATATTTGTAGTGATAAAAGAGCAAGTTTAACAACTAAATTTGTTGGGGAAACCATTAAGCTTATGGAGCCCGTTAACATATGTCAAATCATGGATGAGAAGTCATCGATCCGCTTTGGATACCTGAGTTCGTGTATTTAAAACGACAGTTTACGGGGAAAACCAAGAAGCCATTTGGAAATTATTACCGTAATAAGTAATAATAAGGTATGTAAAAATGTTTAAATGTTTTTAAAAACTTAAATTTAAAAGCATATAAGTACTTAGGTATATTTGTGCTTTGCGCGCGTTATCTATACAAAAAATATAAAAATCAGGAAAAAACATCGTGCGCGTTACATAAAGGAAAATAAAATTTTATTGAAATTAATGCATATTTACTTTTACAATTCATTCAAAACCATGAAAATCATCGCCTGAATCAATGTCAAATGATTCAATTGCGCTCATAATTTGGTCAGGCACATTTGAAACTTCATTTTCACAAAAATCACCTTCATCATCTTCAAATTCTTCCATGTCTGTCAAAAGTGTATCACTAAGAGCCTTTTCAAAACCGTTTTTTACACAACTAGCCGTCACAGATCCCCATCCTTCAACAATCCATTTACACTTTTCTGCATAGGATGGTCTTTTCACTTTCCCGCAGTTAGTATAATGATACACACCCGCTAACATCCAATCCTCCCACTTAGCTCGCAATTTTGATTTGAATGACTTGTTCACGGACAGATCTAGTGGTTGAAGTCATTTGGTTAAACCACCGGGAATGATAGCTAGCTTTGAATATTTACCGACCACTTTTTTAATTTCAGGCGTCACATGACAAAGACATGAATCCATGACTAACAGTGACTTCGAATTAAAAAAGGCAGATTTTCGCTTTCTCCACACACTGTCCAACCAAACCCTCATCATTTCTTGGTTCATCCAACCTTTCTCATTCGCGGTCACAACAATTTCCATAAAAAGCAATCTTTCGGCACAGTCTTTCGTTTAAAAATCACCATGGGAGGAAGCTTAAAACCATCAGACATTGCACACAAAACAACTGTAAAATTCAACTTCTTATGCCCAGTGGTTGCTACGAAAATATCTTTCACCCCTCTAAAGATCACAGTTCTAGCACAAGGAAGATCAAAACTCAGCGTAACCTCGTACATATTGCCGACATGCATTGCATCAACTCCAGGCATGTTTTATTCCATATATTGTCTAAAGTTAATGATTTTCACCTCCCAGTCAATCGGTAATTTTTGGCCTATGCTTGTCGATGTACGAACACACAAATTGTTTCTTCTCATGAAACGGAATCCCCAGGAAGGATACGCTTTGAAGCCCACGATGTCCATCTGTTGAGCAATACATTTTGCTTGCAACAAGACCCTCGTTATTAAAATCCTAATGTCTTTTGCCCTTTCTCGCATCACCCACTCATACAGTTCTTCATCGAGTTCTGGCCAAAAGCATTTTCTAAAACGAATTGATCGTTTTTTCCGATGCAACTTTTTCAGCACCAATTCGCATTTACGCCATTCTCGTACACTTAATTCCCCTACGTTAAACTTTCTTCCAGCCACACGATTTCCTTTTTGTATAGCGAATTTCACGACTTCTAAATTAAACTGCGAAGTGTATGATTTTCGCTTTCGCATATTTTCGTTTTCCATGGTAAATTAAAAAACTTTTTCAATACCGACGCCAAGCTAATTCAAGACTCAATAAGACCATGTGGTGTACAGTGAAAACAACTGAATAACGGAAAGCCACAGCAAATTTTAATTGATTCATTTTTTTCAGGAAGCGCTTGTTTCAAATAGATTTTTTGAACTGCGCGTTATCTATACATCTGTACCAGGTTTGAAGAAAACCACTTGCGCGCTATCTATAAGGTGCGCGTTACAGAGCAGAAAATATGTATTTAGTTCCTAGATGAATAACATTCAAACTTTATTCATCGCAAATAAGAAGTCTGTGATTTAATAAGTTAGCAGTAAAATTTGTTTCTAGTTTTTTTTTAAACGCCCTCTAAAATACGGAAAGAATATAAACGGAAAAGGTTTTTTATGGTTTGAGCACAGATGATATGAGAAATTATGCTTCAACTTTGTTCGAAATGGAATGTAAAATGAAAAATTTCTCTAAGCTTGGACCCATACACCTGACTATAGAATTCAAAGAGAGAGGAGAGATTTTCTAAATTTGGGCGGGAATAGATCCTGTCTCTTCCACTTGTTACGCGGGTGTTTTAACCAGCTAAACAGCGAAAGATTCGATTCTTCGATGTGTAAATGATTTTTCCACTTCTCCCTCTCTCTTTAGCAGTTGTGCAAAATGTTTATTTAAACGATGATTTTAGCCGTACTCCACTTTGCAGCGGATGTATATCCCTACTATAATAAATGACTTTACATGTGATTCTGTTACGCGGAGAAAATGTTTTGCCGTAGTGTTCAATTAATCAAATTTGTTTATAATTTTCTCCCACGTGAAATTAACCAAAGCAAATTCTGTTTGAATTATTCTGTTTTATTCATCGGAGTTATGAGAAATATCCCGCTTTTTTCTGATTGGATTTTAGTCATCCTATTTTAATTCCCAATTTCGTTCTTCGACAAACTCGAGCGAAGGAAATCTTTGAAAGTTTTCAGTCATATCTAAACGGCATTAAGCTAAGAAAAGATATTTAGAATGTTTTGTAGAGGTTTGTAGTTTCGTGCTCTTCTCCAAAATGGTGAAAATCAAAAGAGAACATAAAAAAAATTAAATCGGATACTCTTTCTTTACTCGCGGACGGATGTCCTAAATTTTCCGTTGCGTCGCTTGTAAACAAACACGAGAGATGATTTAGATTACTTTGGAATGCCATTCACATCCCTCTCTGATCTTCGTGAAAGCAAATGCCACATATTGATTACGCCCATTTAAATGAACGGTTGACGGGCGAAGCTTGTCAGCTACGAAAGAATATTGGAACTCGCGCACTAGAGGATTTTTCAACCTTTCTTTCTCTCTTTCTCTCTCTCTCTCTCCTCCATCCTTCAATCGCCTAAATTATCACTACCTATATAGAAGTGTGAAATGTAATAAGAACACGAGGGAATGAATGCGGTGGTGAGAGCACAATTTCACGCTGCTTCAAATTATTCCTGTCAATACGTCACGATCTTTAACGTTTATATGGAATATTTTCCTCTTAAGTCCTTCTAAAAAATGCTGTATTTTCTCCCGACTATAATAAATACTTTACATTATTCATTTCGCATTCTTCATTGTATCGTGGATAAATGAACTAATCGGAGCTAAACATTTGAAATAAATTAAACGAGTCAATTTCATTAACAATTTGATTAAATTATGTATTTAATGAATGAATCACAATGAATTTATAAATTAAACTAATGTTGAAACTGATATTATGTTTTTTTGTATCTTGGATTCATGGGAAATTTACATTAAGCATTATATCTACGCACTTCTTTATCGGATATTACTTTTACACCTCATTGTAATTAGCGAAGGCTAAGCAACAAATGCTAATCCATATTATTTAATTCGTTAATCACTTTTATTTCCATTTGTGGTACTTGAAAATTATATATATGGCGGAAGAACTAACTAGCTACGGTCTACAAATACTATTTTTCGCGCTTAGACCGATTTCACCTTATGTCACTTGATTTTAATTCTTATAGCATTAGTTTATTGGGGGTTTTCGGGCATCTTCATATAATTCATTGCTCGAATTATGAGGAAATGGGCTCCAACTCGACCAATTTGGGGCCACTAAAATCTTGGGGATTCTAGGCTCAAGCTTATACAGTTCACAAGTTAAACCTTCCCTAATTAAATATTTTTTAATATTTTTGCGCAAAAAAACAAAATTCCTGCTATAGAAACAATAAATCTCTCAAAATCTGATATTATTTCTGATATTTATAAATATTATCACAGAAACTGAACAAATTGATTACATTATTCCTTCCAACAATAACGTTATTCGTTTATTAGCTATATTGAGAAAGGAACTCGCACTGTGGACAGGCAAAACAATGGATGATGTGATCATGATGATGATGATGTGATGAGATCTGCAAAGAAGAAGAAGAGAGCATAGAGTTACTTAATGCAACGTTTTACCCCGGGTTCACAGTTGCGAAATATTCATGCTCATATCACTCGCTAACATTTTCATTCAAACTCAAGGTACTCTCGAGAGAAGTGACCGTAAGCTTTCAAATAAGTGGTTACACACCTCAGTAGGTTCTTTTGTCACTGTCACTTTTAGATATCGAAAAGTCATTTGCTGGCCACCTGAAAATACAAAACTTATGTTTCTCGACGCCTGAGCGACTTAGGCATTCAAATGAGCCGTCATATACCTCGGTAGATTCTTCCGTTCACTCTCAATTTTAGCTATCGGAAATTCATGTTTTCACCACAGGAAATACCAATATTGTTTCAGTATTCCACAGTTTATCCATTCAGTGTATTATTGTAAGTCTAAATCCAAAATTTGTATGGATATGAAATATATAAATAAAATGGTGGAGCTATAGCCGTTATATACGTACAATGAGGTAAACTTGCGGGTTGGAATTTCGTCCCCAAAACCCGGCTACAATCTTCCTTTTGATCATATTAGATAGCATGCTAAGTGTGGTGGCTGTAGGATCAAGCGTGTGGATTTGCATAGCCGGTTAAACAGGCAAACACTGTGAATTATATTATAGACTTAAATAATCTAAGGTGCACTTTGACGTTTGCTTCAGCTTAAAATTTTTGTAAATTAACATCTAATTAACTTCGGCCTTAAAAAAATTGAAGCGTATCTTACGTATCAGAATTACATCGGCGCTTATCCGCATTCTCATCGACTCCCATTTCCTTTCCTTATGAAAACTATTTCGTCAAAAACTTCCATAAATCTTCTTCCTTCTCTCCTCCTCGCAACTTATCTCCTCTCCCATCCTCTTCTGTCTCAAACCACTTTCATTCCGGTGACTAAGCCCTTTCAACCTTTTCCTCCCTCCATCTCCCCTCTCTCTCACTCTCTCACCCTTTCCCCAACCTAGTTTGCGCTGATTACAAATCTCCTCCGGTATTAATCATCGATTCCTCTTCTTTCAATCTCCTTTTTTTCGTTCCTCATTTCCATTCAGTCTTGCCTTCGTTTTATTGCCCTTTCCGCCCAATTCCCCGCTCAAAATATATTCAAACTCTATCGGTAGAAATTGGTCGCGTATTGTATTTAATTTTTTACCCTTCTATACCTGACGTACACGATATAGCTCTCTGGATGTTAATTATTCGTTCGACAGTGTAGGGATTCCAGTTTCGAACTCGGTTAAATATCTAAATATCTAAATATCCATCATGATCTCTCGTGGGACACCTGCATTCGCCGATTGATAGGTGCCGATAACCAAAAGTTGGCCTTTATAGGGAGAATAGTTTGAAGTAGCTCCGAAAAAGTTAATAAATTTGGTTAGTTATCCTTGATTCGACCGCTGGTTGAATATGCGTCAGCTGTGTTGGATCATTACGAAAAGGTACGGAATAAGGAAATAGAAAAGGTGCAGCCAGGGCAACTAGATTCGTAAAGGGAAATTACGATAGCATACAAAGCGTAACGTCATTAATAGAAATTCTGAAATGGACTTCGTCAGAGGAACGTAGGCTGATGGCTAGATTTAAACTGCTGGAAAAACATATGCCGGAGAGACTAGCAAATGAGGTAGTAGGTCTTATCTCGGAAGGTGTGACAGAAAGGATAATATTCGCCAGATCGATTATAGGACGGAGCGATATAGAAGATCGTTTTCCCTAGGACTATAAGATAACATAATAGGAAAGGATAATCTAGAAAAACTGGGGGCTATTCACCAAAAAAGGTGACTTGCAGGGTGTCATGTAGATGTAAATATAGACGTGATATTATTTCCATTCGTCTATGAAGAAATTGCGACAAATAACATTTAAAAAAGACATTGTAAATAATTGTGCACCTCATCTGCGTGAAACTAAGGGATTTGTGTGGCCATTATTGTTTCCATAATTAATAATTTGCCAAAACATAGAATGTGGCTGCTATTGCATGATATTATTTAGGTAGGAAAAGGTTTTTAAAAAACTACGTATTTGCATTTCCATGAAAAAGCAATTAAGTCAGTCCATTAGTAAATATGTAATTACACCACTTATTAATGTATATGAAATGAAACCAATAGTGGTCTAACTATAAGAAAATCAAAATAATAGTATAATAAGCGGATATTTCAATGCCAGAAAAATATCCCTTTATTTTCTAAAAATATTAAAATATTTTCCTATACCAAAACAATTCCTTTACCTTTCCGTTTTTCGTGGTGTGTACACCAACATTGAGTTTTTAACATTATGGCAGCAAAGCAGGTGCAATTGCAGCAGTAGTTAATTCCCAGATATTTTAATTTGCCAACACAATGTCAGTTGCGCAATGTGTTGATTTATTTTATGACTCTCAAGAAATCTATTCCTCTAAAACATTATGTGCAGATGATTGCATTATATCATTTTTATGATCATCTGGTTAATTTCTGCAGTATCAAACGAAAAACTTTAATTTCAGCATATTCCGGTTAACGAAGCATAGAGAGCAAATTTAGAATAATAGCGATTGTTGCCATTGATGATTATTAAAATTGCCAAAACCAGTTCTCCAAGCCTCCATTACTAAAACATTAAAGAGAATATAAAAATAAAATCGCTTAAATACAATTAAAACAGTAATTAAACGATCCAACCGTAGTTCCCAAGGTTTTAGAATTTTTTAAAACAAATCCGCTTATACGTTCGGTTTGTCCGTCTGTACTTAGTACTTTTGTCAATTGATTTAGTTTTCTGTCTCGTTGTGCTAGTTTTCTTGGTTTCTTTATCTCTCTGTCTAAATGGAAAAAAAACGCCAATTACTGTCTGCTTCAGCAACTCGTTCTTTACTTGTTATTTCTGCCTTAACTCACGGTTGAAAAAAGCAGCATTAAAAAATAAAAGAATCAATATTTTTATGTATGATGATTTTATTTTAAAAATTAGCCATGGCCCCATATACACATTGGCCATCTATACCTGGATAATTCCAGCATCAGCTGCAGTTCGGATATTAGGCGTGATCTATACTTATCAGAGTAGGCTGTATACTTGTTAACAAGAAACTATTCGAGGACATGTACAGCATCAGCTGCAGTTCGGATATTAGGCGTGATATATACTTATCAGAGTAGGCTGTATACTTGTTAACAAGAAACTATTCGAGGACATGTACGTTCACGAAGTATATCTATGACAAAATATGAGGATTCTTTGCGTCGCGTTATTTTTTCCGCCAATAATTCTTTCCTGTTTCGTTTTCATCGAAACGTCAAGATCGTTTAATCAGCTCTCCAGCACTTTTATTCTTCTACCATCGGCCAGACAAGCTTTACGACGAGTAAACTCATCCGCCTCTTTAACCTTGATCCGTATCTTCTCACCCCAACTCTTTCTTTTCTCATAAGAAAAAAAGAATATTCGTTTTTCGATTTCCGAAGAAGTGGGAAATATAGCGGGGCGTCGAACGTAGAATTGTGAAAGGAGGTGCACGATAGAGATGAATATTTTATCTCCGGTCGAATACGATCTCTGGTTTGCGTAGAGATTTTCCTCACGTCCTTTGATGGTGTGAAAATGCTGGCCATTTGGAGAGCAGTAATTAGTAAAAAATCTTTGATTCTTATATTGCTGCTCCCCGAATTGAGTTCGTCACTGGATTGTTGAAACGTAGCAAAGTTCAAAGGAATTCTTTACTGGAGGAAGTGATATGCGTCGAGAATTTCCATATGCGTCGAGTTTGCCTTTTCCACAATCCCGCTTCTGATTTCCATACTAAAGCGGCAACACCACATATACCGCTGAAGGTATACACGGTGTGTATGAAAGAGTAATAAGGGTTTTAATTCCTTCCGTTGTGTCAAAGATCATATTTTCATATATTTCCTATTTTTGGTGATTTTATTTTTCAAAGTTTCGTGAATAAGGGCTCGGAGTAATTTATCGTGGAATCTTTCATTTATTCGATAACTCCTTCCTTATTTAAATATATTCTTTAGCTCCGCTTCATCCAAATTCCGCATAAGTATTTATATATAATTTTTCGTATACTATATCGCGCTCTCCATCTCTTACTCTTATCATGATCGTATTACTTTTCCCTTTCCTTTTCCCGAAATCATTTTTCCGTTCCTACGTTTTTTGTGGTTCCTCTCATGTTCTCTCTTCCTTATATTCCCATTTTTTTCATCGCTTCCAAATTTTTCACTCTCAGTCGCCATTTACACATTCTAAATCGCCATTAGTAGACGTATTCACGCTCCCTCTCCACACCTTCATCATGTATCGGTTTATACATTTTCTAATCTTCCTTATAATTAATTCAGTCGGTGTTTGTTCTTTTTCACCCTAATTATTCTTTTGTGCTACATGGCGTGGATTCTTTTTCTCAGAGTATACCCTTAACATTTCAATCCTTAACTCGTAAAAACAGTAAGTTTTCTCTTCTTATTTTTTTCGAAATATTTATCACCACAATTTTCTGCATACGTTTACATTCGATCCGTTCTCTTAATTATCATTTTACGCATTTGAGCTTTATTATAACCTTATAATTATATTTCGATATTATCTTCACCTAATATGTACCATTTTATACATCTTTTCTCATTTGCTTTTGCTCCCTGCTGGTGTTTCTTTTGCTACACCATCCCGTCTGCTTCTCACTCGTTCTCTCTCCTCGAAATCTCTCTCTCTCCCTATCCCCCCTCCCTTCTCTCCCCTCTCCTCCGCGTACTGTCCCCTTTCGACCCAATGCCGAGTCTCAAATCCACCCTTCCCACCCCCTCACGAATTCCGCCGTTCTCCCTTCTCTCCTCGTTCCCTCATTCCCATTCCCCACCTATCCCCAATTTTGGCCCATCGGCACCGCATACCATGCGAAGCGTGTCCTGTTAGAAGAAGGAATAGGAGTATTTTGAAGCTGAGACTTTTTATATCCTGGAACATCACTCGTTGAGAACGGAGGCAGTGGTAACAGTTTTCCTCGTGTATTTCCTTTGTATGCTTCAACAATTTTCCTTCGGGATATCGAAACCAATACAAAGGTGAAGTTAAGGGTAAAGCCTTTGCGAGGTCACGGAGAAATTCCAAGCAACTTTATTAGGTTGTAGTGCACCCTGTGTGTCTCTTACACGCATCCTTGGTTCTTTTTATGTTTCCTTTTATCGTTTCTTGCAAAAATTTGTTATTTCTTTTTTTGTTTTGAGCATTATTTAGGATGTCAAATGATAATCAGGTGAGAATCTGTGGAATCCCTATTAATTTCCTCCGCAGAAGTCCGGTTTAATGAAAGATACGCGTTATTACTATCTTGATGACTCCCGCATTGCATGACAATTGCAAGGAAGTTCCACGCAATTCGATGCGAAGGAATATTTTTTTCGACTGTTATTTCTCGTATTAAAATATAATTTTCTCTTTCGAACCCGTTATCTCTTTGGAGCGGCAGCGTGCACGGATCCTGCGAAAGTAAGATTTTTTTCTGAGGTCGCTTTCCCCCTTATTGTGTATGAACTAAGGGAGCGAGACTAAACGTTAGGAGAACAACACACAAATCAGCACCCCGTTCTTCGAAAGGGACATTATGCAGTTGGCCCCCTTGGTGCTCTTCGTATGAGTTGGCTAATGTCAGAACCGGGTTTCCCTCCTCCCTTCTGTGCGTGTCCGGTATAGATGGCTACGGGAAACCACCACACCATGCGTGTATATTCCCAAGTCAGTGAAAACAATCTAAGGATTGAGAAATATTGTTTTTTTCTGCTTTATCATTATGAAAACTATGCCAAAAATGGACATTTAGGTCTTTCATAGACTTTGAACAAAATTACTGATCGATGCACTTGATTTTCAAAACGCAACAGAGTGACATCATTCTTCGTATTCCAGAGGATGTGGATTTTTCAGTGCATATTAGATCACGTAACGCCAAGAAATTTCTTGATCTATAACTTGAAAATTTTTTAGGTTTTTTTATTTATCGATTAGTTTTTCCGAAAATATTTAGAGGTTACGTGAATAACGAAATATTTATAGAGTATGAGTTAATTTATTGTCATCTCTAACTTCACTTTATTTTTATATGACAAACAACGCTTATTATTTGTTTGATAAATAAAATATCTGTGATTCATTTACAATATTTCTAATTTGAAATCAAATATGGTTTGTTCGAGTGAGGAGCGTATTGGTACATCCTGTTTTATAATAAATAAGTTGGGTATTATATTATTTTCCGTCATACTTAAAAATATTTTTGTTTTATCATAATTTAACGAAACATAAACGATGCTTTTGTGTTTAGATTCTGAGGGTTTTCTGACGATGGCCTTACATAGAGGTGCATTTCATTAATTCGTATGAAAACGCCAATATACGTACACGTTACACATTTATGCCCATAGAGTAAACATAGATTTAATATTTTATCGCAGCAGAAAAAATGTATTATCTATATCAAGATTTCAGGACCCAAATTTGAATTATAATGACATGAAGACGATAAAAGTGAATATGACTCATTACTGCCTGTTATTACAGTACCAATAATTTCCTTTTACCCCAGTATTGCATTACAATTCGAATACAAATTAATATCTCCATTGCCATAATGCTTGTGAATTAATTCTGCCTCTCTCCGCTCAGTTTTTTTTGTACGCGCTTTTATTCTCTTTCTTGTCGAGGTATATGGTTCAATATAGAATAACAGAGCCAGTTGTACAGCTAAAAACAAATTCACAAAGTAAATACTTGTGTTTCAAATAGAAAACTGTTCTTTCGCAATATTCTATCTATGAATACCATTGATTATAGATGCTTTCCAGCCGAAGTACACATATGGATATTAATAACTTTATTATGGTTATTGGAGATACCTAAGTATATATTTTTGTTTGATATATAACTACTTATTTTTTAAATGTAGGTGACGATAGAATTCGATACTATCTATCTATCATAGGGTCAAAGACAGCACTCGAGGCTAAATAAAACGAAAACTTACTCTATGCACAATGAACCCTAGTGTTCTCGTCAACGTTATTTTATCGTGCTCATGACAATTAAATTTAACGGCAGTTATACTATCTATCCACAAACAAGAAACGGCACTTGTCAAACCCCAAGTTTGCCTCAGGATCTTTAGTTTTTACCCCTCTTCCTACTCTGAACCTGTCCATTATTCTTTGAAGTTAGTCAGAGTTAATTGTACCGATGGGCATTGTGGAGAGATTAAGGAATTTTTATATCCAGATGCGGTGATGGAAAATGAATTCTGAAAAACAATGTTTGAAAAATAGAAAAGATAGACATTCGAATACTGAAACAAAGAACTTAAGAGTTATTTTAACAGAGATATAGCTGGGAGATCAGGAGCCTATGGCCACATTTTAGAAAGCGCCACAGTTGTATTGTATGTTATATTTCCAGCATTATAGTAAAGTATAGTATTGCTATTATAAAGAACTTTAACATTTGAATATTAAATCAATTGTTATCTATGGGAAATTAAACATTTGGTATTTTTGTGGCTACTTTGTCGCCTTTTGCTAGCGGCGCCTATGGCAAATGCAATCTTCGCCATATACTAGCGACAATTTATTTCACGCATAATAGTCGGTATTGTAAAATCCAACTATTGAAACCATTCAATAGTTAATTAACGAGTTCGTCCAATTCATAAAGTGAAACATAAAAATCGAATTGAAAAAATACTTACTTAGATGTCTTATACAGCCATAAACCGTTATGAAAAAACATTTGCAAATTTCGGCTACCAGATAGTCATCATTGGAGATATTCACCAACAGTAGTAGCTGTCGTAGTAATAATTATTATAATGACAACAATAATAACAAAAACTATAATAAAAACATTAATATAATAATAATAAATAAACATCACTTTGAAAGTTTTGAAAAAAATCAAATAATCGGTGAGATTAAATTGCTACATACGGCCGTGCAAATTCACTTCTATGAAAAAACAAATATTGAAATTTGTAGAAAATTACCGTGATAACGAACGAACATCAAAGCATCGCAATTCATTTAACATCCACTTCATTAAATTAGCAATCGCGACTCGGGTTTAGCGTTACAAAAGCATCTTCATGCGTATTGCATTCTAAACGCATGATGTCAAATTTTATTTCATAAAAATAGGGCAAATTCTCAAATATATCTTCGGACATTTTCCTCATCACGCTTAAAACATTTTTAATATAAAGAGACATAAACATTTGACTGAAATTTAGTACACTCTTGAATGTGATATTCCATTCTATTTGATACGAACCGATTAAACAATCAGATATAAGATTATTTTATATGTAAGCTAGAATTACCATTGTTATAATTTTCCAATTCGAGCACTGTATATATGTACTTATAATAATAGTATACGTGGTCATTTCCTATGTAACGCTCTCACCAGCACCTCTGGCGTCGAATTATGTTAACACGAATAATACGAGAACGGAAAGTACGATTTCGCCGATTTTCTGTAATATACTGGGCTATACTTCTCCCGCCTTTTAAAAATGTCGTCTATCATAAGATTTTGGATTCTATTGACTGTAGTACATTAATCATTTGCATTTTAAAATTACTGGAAAGCGTGTGTTTTCCGGCGAATCAGCCTCTTGGGCTATTATCGCCGTAATTTTACTCAGAGGACTCTACACAGATGGAAGTAGGGAAACCCGGGGCCGGCATTAGCCTACTCTTTACGAAGAGCACCAAGGGAGTCAACTGTTTAATGTTCCTTCCGAAGGATGGAGCGCTGATGTTCTCCTCAAAGCACACAAGTAGGGTGCATAGCGATCTCAGGTTGAAAAGTCCTACCTTAGCCGGATGTGAACCCGGGACCGCTAAGTGGAAGGCCAAAGTTCTAGCCACTCAGCCACCACATTTGTATGGGAAATAGTTTAGCGTTATGTATGCTTACTTTGTGTGTATTTCTGGCTAAGAAACCTCTTGGATTATTGTATACACAATTCCTTACGCACCAGAGGCACAATTGGGGAAGTAAACCCTAAAACCGGCATTAGCCTATTCTTTACTAAGTATGCTTACTTTGGGAATAATTTTGAAACAGGAAAAAAATTCTACTTTGACCGGGAATTGAACCCGGGTCTTTCCATTTGCCGGCCGGATATTCTACCACTGGGCTACCGAATCAGATAATTTTTTCTGTTTCTGAACGCAAACTAGAAAAACACCCTCGTTCAGAAGCAGGAAATATAATCTGCTACGTTTGCTCAGTGGTAGAAAATCTGCCCGGCGTGTGGAAGACCCGGGTTCGATTCCCGATCATAGCAGAATTTTTTCCTGTTTTAAAATTATTCCCAAATTACAGCTTATACCTATCTGCATAGGTATCATATTATTCCATCAATTTCAAGAATGCTTTGTGCATGCGTTATTCGTTCGTCGTTTGTTAATTTAAGTGCATAATTACAGACCGTTTCTTACGTATCACATGATACGTATCTATCTTTACTTACTGTGTATTTTCCGTTTTTCTTTTGTTTTTTATGTTTGCATGTAATATTTCATATATATCACGCTAAGAGAAATAGCTACATTTTTGAGGAAGAAGATGAAAGTGAAGGAGAATGGGAGGGAGAAAGAGGGAGGGTGAATAGCAGGGAGGAAGATTTAAGAGAGAGAAAACGAAAGAGAGGAATATTGAGAAGGAGAATGGAAGGGAGAAGGAGAGTGCAGGAAGAAGAATGCTGTGTTAATTTGAGCCCCTTAATGCCTGAATGGTTTTTATAAAAAAACTTTGAAATTCGTATTTCATTCTTTTTTATGAAGAAAATATTAACAAAGCAAAAGAAGCCCCTAAAATAACTTTTTAAATATTTTTTGGTATGATTTTCATTTTGGTCAACCCAGCGTAAATTACTTCTTTGAGTTAGGAAATGTTACTGGCTTATATTCATGAGAAAAGCAGTTCTCATTTTTAGTCAGGCAAAGGTGGTAATTACATTTTGAATATTTATAAACTATCCGACCCTTACAATTTTGCTTTTAATCCCGCTGTCTTGATTTCTCAACCATTGGCCAATGAGCAACTCCATCAGTTCATATGATTGTGTCAGTATTGGCTGCGCTGAACCACTATTTTTTTGTGTTTGAAAGTCACTTGATTGATGATAATGGTGGACAAACTCTCTTTCTATTTCAAACATCTTCTCCTTCATTACAAAGTGCAGCAGCCATTGAAGTCCTGAATGATAGCATATCTTTTGCCTCTTATGTAATTGAATGCGATTAGCACAATCCCAGCAATAGAGAAGCAAGCTACTGAGAATAGAAAAGTTAACAAAATGAAAGAAAAACTTGTGATAACATTTCCTAGACCTTATATAAATGAGTGATGTCACAAAAATGCAACCTATTTACCTTACAAAGAAAATATATTTTTTAAATTGAAGATACAAAATATGAATCATAAATTGTTTGAGGTTTGAGAGCTTAGGGAGCTCTATAACAATTTTTGTAAATAATAAACTATTTTTACTCATAATATTTTGGAATGAACATTACACAAATATTTAAATTTTAAAACTCACTTCAAAAAGTCAATAGGATATACTAGTGCAAATCTCATTTGGTATACAAATGTCGTGGATTCACCTCAACTGGCACATATGCATTTCCTAGTATATGTTGACCGAGAAAAATCTTCAGAAAGCTGGATAGAAATTTGCATCATACATCATTAAAGGGTTAATACTTTATTCTTGTATACCCACCATATATATAGTACAATTTTATGCTGTTAACACACATTTCTATATATCAATATTGTTATAGTACATTATTCAATATTAGGCATAACAATGTCATATATGAAAAAATAATAGTAATTTTAATTTTCAGATATTAGTGAGGAACACAATATATTTATATATATTGAGGTATTCTAATACCAACTAATTTACATATTATATGGCAATGGTATACATTTGGGCCAACAGTATGACTAAGATGTTATTGCTGATATTCTATCATACACTGAATATGAATGGTGTTTTATATTAATTATGTACACCCATGTGCCTACATATACATACATACACATGTCTACATCCCCATACATACATAAACACACACATACATATACAGAATTGTACATCCACATACAAGCAATATGTATGCATATCCTCACATGCATATACATTTTTGCAGGCATTATTTTATTTTTATCAATCATGTATAAAAAGAAAGTAATAGTGTTGTAGTAATGTGTAGTACCTATCTAAATGTATTTGAAAGAATTTCTTTCTCACAAGATGTGAATATTTAATTATATGCAAACTTAATCAGTTAATCATACTTCTATAAAATGTACACATCTGTATATATGCAGTGAATGAAGTTATTAATAAAAGTGATATCAATCTCAGGTCAAGCAAAGAATACACTATATATAGTGATAAAATAGTAATAATAATTAAATTATTTATTGTATGCTAATTACATGAATTTGAGTCACCATTAAACAAATATATTATTTCTATTTGTCTGTCACAAGCCAAAGATGAGTGTTTTTTTCTATTTTCACTGCAACCAATGTAATTAATTGGATGATTAGTTTTAATTTTTTAAACTGGTTCAAGAAGATAAGCAAAGATGAAGACATTCTAAAATTAATAACAAACAGCATAGAAATTTAGGAAGATAATTGGTAGTTATTTAAAAATCCTTTTAAGCTGGAGTTACAATCATGTAGGATGTATAACCATTAGAAGTAGATCTTTTATTAAAGGAACTTTTTTATAACTCTTTAAAAATCAAATTTTCATGAATATTCTTTATTTAAAAATCATTAAATATTTTTGGTGCTGTAATTCTAAGTTATCTTTCACCATACTTATTTAGATAAATTGGTATGTTTTATCTATTCCTACTTTTCAATGTGCATTCAATTCATTTAATTACAGAAAGTGAAGATTTCTTAAACTTATAGGTTTCTTCAAAGTAATTATCCATGACTATATTATATCGAATTAATTTATGTATGGGTAAGATATTTAATTATTTATATATTTGATTAAATTATATATTTTTTCTGTGACACCATAGTTATACTCCTTTATTTTTTGAATGCCATTAGATAGCATTTTGTGGAGTTTCCCCAGATTGTTTAATCATATCTTACAATTGTTTCCACCAATTATGTGTATATGATTTTCTGTTTGTCAGAAGAACGTCTTTCAATTGGTAGATTGAGTATGAGTATCATCATAGCTTATTATTAATTTTCCAACATGGGCATCAAATGAGAATGTCTCATATAGAAAAACTCTGTTACAGTAAGAAGTATGATTTTGTAGACAATCACAATTCTGATATAGCGTTTTAATTTCACTTCTCTTTGATTACCTTGTTGAAATTAGCATGGTTTTAGTCTTTTCACCATTAATTATTAATTTCTGATCATACGCCCATTTCGGTATGTTATTGAAGTCATATTGAAGTTTTCTTCTGTTATCTGCTAATAAATTATTTCTTCATACTTGGAACCCTTTAGAATTGCAATTTTATTAAAGTAGCAAATTGCTGTCTGATTTCCAATTCGTTATTTTACAGAATTGTGATTATTTTCAGATATTTTGTTGTTCCTGTTGTATTTGGCTAAATCACAGTAATTATTTAATATAATTATATTGATTTTATTGTTGTATTTTTATCATTCGTTTAATCTGTCCACATCCTCGTTTATTGCATAAATATCGTTGACAAATTTGTCAACACTCATGACTAACTCTAGGATCATTTCAATTCAAAAGTACCACACATGTATGGAATAGTCATTGACTATGCCCTTAAAATACTCATGTAATTTACCAGCATGCACATATTTATCAGAAAATGGGAAGTTACCGAATTAATATACTTCTATAGTTTTTTATATTGCTGTATATCCTGAGGGTTATGCATTAAGCATTACACATCACCCCAAGCCAAGACGCCGCTAGGAACTGTTCCGCATTATCTAGACATAGGAGCTAAACAGCGCTGGATCTTTGTCCAGTCAATCACTTAACTGTGACAATGTTGATGATACTTCGATACCCTCAGAAGTTTTCGAACCCGCGATCTAAGTAATGCGAGGCAGTAATCCCCTTCTTGTATGCGCAATCGAACCTTTATATCTCGATGATATACATAGACTTAATTTAAGCAATATTAGTAGAATGACCATACGTCCCGGTTTAGCCGGGTCAGTCCCGGATTTTAGATGTTGTCCCGGCGTCCTGTCCGGTTTAGTATTTGTCCCGGTTAAAAATTCTTTATTTATTTCCTAAATATGGAATAAATAAATCAGATTCCACCAGTTATATATTATTACACATGCAATCCAATTATCATGAATTAAAATCACATCTTCCAATGAAGTTCAAATAATTACAATCCGTAACGGGTGCCTATCGGTGCGAAATGTGCAGCGCACTCCGACAACCGAGTGCACGCAGGGCACATTTAGCTATACGAGTTTCGAAGCAATTATTTATGTTTTAAATCATCCCTATTTACTTTAATGAATTAAGTTTACCTAAAATGATATATTTAACTGTTATCACGCCATAATATGATCTTGAGTGTTGCCAGATACGGATTTAGCCACGGCTAGAAATGACGACGTGCTTTGGTGGACCAAAATACCTTTTTTTCTGGAAAATTTTCTAAAAACTTGGGGTGTGTTTCATAGCCCGAAAATACGGTAAATATGACTCTAAAATATTTGTTCCCATCAATTTTCTGACCAATTCCACATATAATAATTTTGTGCACATAATGTTAGAATTTGAAAAGAATTAAGGGCTACTTTGTCAAGAAAATCATATCCAAGCTACGCAGAATTTATCTGTTTGGAATGTAAGCCACAAAAAACTAAAGAACTTATATTTTCCCGGTTATGTCCCGGTTTTTCTTACCCAGAACATATTGAGTCTCGGTTTTACTTCCTCAGAATCTGGTCACCCTACATATTAGTATTACCAAGAGGAGTACATTCTTAAATTAGCGAATTTTGGAGTTGCATACATGCGAAGCTTAGAGATTAGGATGTATTGTTAACGTGGTTATTTGATATGAGATAAAAAACTGTTAAACAGGAAGGAGAGAAAGGTAGACTTATATTTGAATGCGGCAACAGTAGAGATGATATCTGAAATCAGGAATCTTAATATTTTTCTACAAACATCAGCGCATGTTGTACGAAAAATGTGGCATGAAAAGGTAAATAATCTTTTATATACATGCGATGCGTTGTACTAGTTTTACAGAAACCGATACGAAGAACAATATTAACTGGATGCTTTTACCATCATATTTACTTAAATTTATGTAAATAAATGCGTATCATTATTATATGTCGTAATTTCCACGTACATTTTTAGTACATGATAAATACATCCAAGTCATACTTTTAATTTTACATTTTACACTTGCGTATATAGATACAGATAATTTAATTTGGATATGTCGTACCTCCCCTTTCGATGTTCCTCATAAAAGTTTCATTACATACAAAACTTTGCGGAAGGGGAAAAAATTCCACTATGACCGGGAATCGAACCAGGGTCGTACGACATGCTGGGCGGATATTCTACCACTGAACTACCGAATCAGGTAATTTATTAGTTGAGTATGGGCTAGCCAAGGTAGTGTATCAACCACCCCCAACGCACGTCCTCCAAGAGATACATCAAGGAAAATCCCTCCCTCTCAGATTGTGAGATTGCAAGCTAGAAATTGATGGAATAAAGTAATCTCAAGATACTATGCTGACAGGCATAATCTGTAAAGTTTGGAATATTTTTTAAACTGGAAAAAATTCTGCTATGACCGGGAATTAAACCTGGTTCCTCCACTAGCTTGACTTGCCCAGCCCCAACTAAGAAATCACCCGCGTTAAAACATGTGACATCCGATCTGCTACGATAGTTCAGCCACTGGAAGAAGCGGGTTCGGTTCCCAATCTTAGAAAAATTTTTCCCCTTTCAAAAATATACCCAACTTGACAGATTATGTTTGCCTGCATAGGATATTTAGATCACTTTATTCCATCCCATATTTTTTGTTAACTTTTTATCTTTTTGGTAACTAAGTATGGAATAATGTCAAAGGACTCACGTGGTTAGGTAGTAGAGAGGTTCAAAAGGACCTAAGTTCTCCAATAAAGGGTCGAATCAATCAGTCCCTCATGTCTTGTTTTTTAAGTTTTATTTTATTATACATTTCCTTCCCTTTTATTCCTCTTCTTCTATTTCTTTCCCTCCGATCCGCATCCCTTTTTAACGCGCCGCTCCTTCCTTTCTCGTTCCAATCCTCCATCTACATTCATTTGCTGCCACCGCTATTGCTCTCTTTCAAGTCCTCTTCTTTCTCCCATACTTTCACAACCTCCTCTCTCTCCCCGACTCTCTCCACCTTTCAGCATTTCTCTCGCACTCCCTCCACCTTCCCTCCCCCTCTCTTTCTCTCCTTACTACTCTTTTCCGCTTTGGCTTTCGTCCAGAGAAACTCCGATGGCTACCAATGTTCCACGATTCCCGAGTCCTTCGTCCGGTATCAAAGTTTCGTATACGGCGATAGAAGAAATGTTTGAAAAGAAATCGGTTGAATATTCAAAAAAAAAACATATTTTTCTCACTTCCATCTAAAATGGAAGTTAGTAAACGGGTGGTTAGCATGTATGACCACCGATTTCAGGGCCGTAGATTCAAATCTAGCCCAGGACGTGGAATTTACTGTTCGTTTATGTTATCGCTGATATATGCTGATATGAGATGGCTAAAATTAAAAAAAATACATTTGGCATAAGCTTTTCGCTATTTATTCGCAATTATTTCGATTGACTTTTGATTTATGGCATTTGAACGGATTAATACTATTGTCACGCTTTTTAAATAATATTTCGATCATAATAGACAGGTTGCCAACCTAAAATTGGATCATACCCGGAACATAAAGTTTTAGTTTATATCCTAAAAAGTTTTAATTTGCAATATGCACATTCTGACTTTAGATCACGCTGGATTTTCCACGCTTAAATGCAGTAGTTTTAGTGCATAACGTTGCTAAGAATCTCTTTCCTACGTTATTTTAAGCAAAAATAAAAATTCAGTATAATCATGCGATACCCGAAAAGCTTCACGAGCCCTAAAATAAATGTGTTCATCGTGTTTACTCCTGATTCGATTTTACACGTGCGAATGTTTGCGAACAGAACACGCTTGAAGGCAAATAACTACGAAAGAACAGAAGTATTCATTCGCGGAAGAAATTAATAAGCCTGATTTTTAAAATGCCTACGAAAATCCGCGAACACGGAGGGAAAATAATTCACGGTACAGTGTTTTTAAGAGAAAAAATCACAAAAACGACCTTTTCTTTATATTTTATCCCGTGACACGGCAACATTTCCCTTGTTAATGCAGAAATACTTGCACCTGCAGCAGCCGAGCCATTGTTCCGTGTTTAAAAAAAGGATTTCTCCAAACTGCGGGCTTATTTTCCGCTCACCCTAGCATCATTACCTCTCTTCCGTAACCAATGGTGCCATTCCATTTTCACACACACACACACACACACATATAGTAAACTTTCATTAATGCACACCCGGTTTATTCAAAATACTCGTTTACACGAAGTCAAAATCATTTCACTGCAAAAACATAGGTATTTCGAAATAATCATATTTAATCCATAAAACGCAATTTAAACGATAAAGCATGGGTATTCTTAACTCGTTCGCTGTCCCCACGTGATTCATGGGACTTAATACATAGCAAGTAATTTAATCACATGTGATATATTTCTCTAAATACTAGTGTGTCCGATAACAATATGGGACTTCTGGTATACTGCAAGTAATATGTAAGGAGCTTTTCTGAAGTGTTGCGAGCGCAATATCATCATGTTATTAATCACATTTTGTCGTCAAAACGGTTATAATCAAACGCAACGCAAATATCGTGAATATATCTAAAGTTTGTGCGGGCGTGGAAGAAAGTTTTTCATTTCAAACTCACAATGTTAAGGAAAATGGTGAATTAGTTTTGGCATATTCTTTTTTACTATAATACAGTGAAATCACGATTTAACGTTCCCGCATTTTGTGAAAACCCGTATTAAATGAATATTTTTTCAGGTTCCGACCTACATTGGGGTAATTTAGCATAACCTACATTTAATGAAAACCTCAATTTAGGGTAAGAAGAATCACTCCACCAGAGATTCGTTAAATAGGGGTTTTACGTTTATACCTCTTTATTACAAACTTCTGTATTACAAAGCAGGACATTTATAAGCCCCTAGGGAGTTTTTATTAACGAGGTTATACCGTATTCATCTGCGTCCCTTCCGCGCATGTTCCTTCTCCGGGGTCGGTAGGCGAGACGAAGCAGCCATACAATGGCATTACCTTCTCCTCCGCCCCTCTCGCTGATTCTGTAGAATCGCAACTGCGGAGCCGAGCTTTCCGTCTCTCCCGCAATGACGCCGCACACATGGCGCTCACACCAAGAAACCCCCTTTCTCTCCCCTCCAACACACTCCTCTCGTATAAGTCCCACCCCTACCCACCTTTCCCCTCTCTCGCCTCTATCCTCCCTCCCTCACCTGGCCTCCTCGTTAGGTACGGTGGTGGGCAAAGGACCACCGCCGTGTGGACGGCAGGGAGGAGGAAAGAGCCATTAGAATCGGCACTGGGAGGAGGAAGCGATAAGGGAGGTGGCGGTGACGTCTGCAGTGACGTCATTCCCGAACCCATCCCGTCATCTCGGGATGCGGAAGAGGGAAGGGAGGAGAGATTTTCTATGGATCTGAATCTTCCATCTTTCTCTCCTCTTCGCCCTCGTCCTTTGCCTTTGCTTTTCTTCTACATCCCCTCCTATTCCACGTTCGCTGTTCCTCATCTTTCTCTCAAATACTCTTTTTAAACCTTTCTGCATACGAGAAATCCTGCCTTTTTCCTCTTTCGCACCATCATGAAATTTCCTCTTTGCACCTTTCTGCTGACCAACATCCTCTTAACCTCCTTACCACTCTCTCTCCCTCTCTCACTTCTCTTTAACTCTTCTGTCTCCTTTCCTTCTCCTTCCCTTTCCTACCCCATTCTCTTCTCTTTCAGTCATCTTTCTCACTCCTCTCTCCCCTCTCTCTCTCTATCCTCTCCACACCCTCCTCTCTCTCGCCCTCCTCTCTCTCTCTCTCTCGCCCTCCTCTATCTCTCCCTTCTGTCTCTCCTACCATTCTCTCTCCCTCACTCCTTCTCTCTCTCACTTTTCCTCTCTCTCTCTCTCGTCCTCCTCCATATCCTTCCTCTCTCACTTCTGTCTCTCTTCCTAAAGAATAGGCTAATGCGGGCTCTGGGTTTTCTTCCTCCCTTGTGAGTGTTTTTGGTGTGTAAAGAGTCATAGCTATAATAATCCAAGACGTTTATTAGCCAGAAATTCCACACAAACAATCAAATCACTTCTATCTCCCCTCTATCCCTCCTCTCTCTCCTTCCTTTCTCTCCTTCCTCTCCCTCTCCTTCCTCTTTCTCTCTTTTTCTCCACCCTTGGTCTCTCCACTCCGGCACAGTCGACTTTGGTCGCTGTCGAAGGAACGTCGCCTTTGAAGATGCCCACTTAGTGGGCGAAATGCATCGGGCTATTACTACTTGTTTTTTGGCTGGAGTTTTTAACTTTCATTCAACTATTTCCTATATCTACATTTTTATTAATAGTCAATTTTTAATCAATTTGTGCAACAATTCTTCGCCCTCGTATAAATCAGGTGTGGGAAAACTTTTTTACGAAGCGGGTCAGATTATTAGTCGCGGGTGCGTAGGCGGGCAGCATTAATATACGCAAATGTTTCAGTGGCCGCATTAGGTTTCACATCGGAAGTTACTTAAAAAACTACGAAATATTTTATAAATAAAAATCAATTATTAAATATATTTTAGCGCCATAGCTTCATTAGAAAAGGTTTTCCGGTCATTACTTTAGCCAAGAAATGTGAATTCACCCGTATTACTATCCACGGTTCATTTTCATAATGACAACGCGGGCCGCACAAAATGCCGTAGTTTGCCCACCACTGGTATAGATAGACAAATTTATTCCTCTCGTTTTGAATAGTGTTAACCGTACTCACCTAAAATAAACTAATAAAAGTGTTTATTATCAAACCCTTCTTTTTTAATCTCTCAATATATAGAAACTCTCATAATGGGGGTGCTCATCCTTTCTACAGTCAATGAAAATAATTTGAAACCGGCATTTATTCTTACTATATCACCGACATTTAAAAAAAATGATTAAGAAATTTCTTCCATCATGATATCCAGGCTCGTAGGTTTATTATTCACATCTCATTTTCCCTTCCTTTACACGCATTTCCTTTCCTCCTCCTACTCCATCCCCTTTAATCCTTCCCTCTTCCTAACTTGGTTGCTCAACTCAAAATCCCTTTTATTCATAAACTCCTTACGTTCAAATCCCTTCATCTTTTTCTCCTCAGAACTCCTTCTTTATGCCTTTATCCTGCAAATACCTCCACAAAACTTCTTCTTTCTCCCTTCTCTCTCTAACCTACTAACTGGAACTATCCCGTCATTTGTCCATACCCTATCTCGGCCGTTCTTCCCCCTCTATCTTTCAACAACCTTAATATATCTTGCTATTTTCCATCCTTATTCTGGTTATAACAAAACCTTTACCACACCCGCTTTCTCTACTTTTGTATTCCTGCTGGTATACGATCTCTATGCCCTATATAGCCATTTTTTAAAATGGGATCAGCATAAGAGAAATAGATTGCTTAACCCTTATGCTACCTAATACGACTCTAGTTGAAAGACACGTTCATCTAACACAGAGTTAAATTCAATTCATTACCTATAAATATAAGATCTCTAAAACTATTTGCGTCTATGATTAACGAGCTTGGAAAAGGGAACGTAAATTCATTGATGTTTACTAATTTAGATACCTATCAATCGATAATATACTGGAAGTCATTTCCTTACCAAATAAAATAATTTTGATTTGATTAATTTTATAATTAATCATACACTTATCCAAAATTTGAATCAATTTGTTTTTCAGTCATGTAAACTTCATAGTCACGTCATTTTAATAAATAAAAATAGGTAATAATATAATTTCCATTTTCAATGAGAATGGATATATTGAGTTTAAAACTGTTTAGCTTCCAGAGAGTTGACGAACTTTATTAGCGCGTTATTTTTAAACGGAAAGACGCCAATAAATAACGCTGTAATTATAATTTTGCAAGATATTGATAAAACTTGCGGTAGGTGTGATACGGCCTAGCTTTGCTATTGTTTAGTTATGGGTCATATTTTGTGACTTAAATGGAAGAAGCTGTGATTGATAGGCAAATATAAATTTGCGGAACATGCCCGTATTACGCGCTATTATAATAATATCATCATCATCAGCCGTTTTAATCAATAGAGAGACGAAAGCCGCCCCCAGACACCTCCAGGTTTTTCCTGTCAACTGCCTCCCTCCTCCAATTAGGCCCTAAGAACTTCACAAGTTCTCTGTCCCATCTGTCTTTCGGCCTCTTTATGAATTTTAGGATATATTCGATGATATTATAGGCCCAACGCTGATAATATTTTCTAGCAATATTATCCACTCACTGCCCCTTTAGGGCTTTTATTCTTTTAATTACGCCACATACTCTCGTCTTTTATATTCCTTTTGCGGTCTCTCTTCGCGTGATCCCTAGCATACATCTCTCCATGCCCCTCTCCGATATTTGTAAGCGCTGGGCTATATTGGCATTCATGGCCCATGTTTCACATTCCTACGTTAGAACGGGCAGAACATATTGCTCTTGCAATCTTCTTTTTAGTTAGACTGAGATATTTAGTTTGAAGATATTTACATTTCGTTCGATCGCACTCCTTCCCATCTTCACTCTCCTGTTGATATCTCCAGAAAGTGATCCATCCGTAGCGTTAGGCTAACCCAAGGGATGTGACTGGTGACCTCCTCTAATACTGCTCCTTTGCTACATTTCTTCTCAGGGATAGTGAAGGACTTCTGCATGACTTTTGTTTTATTATGATTTATTTTTAGCCCATCTTTTCAGCTAGCTCGTTCCAATTCCGCCTTTCCTCTACAGAGCTCCTCTGGGCTCCATGCAAATAATATGATGCCATCGGCAAAGTGCAGGTGACTCAGACAATCCCCATTTACCTTCATACATTTTTCTTCCCAGTCTAGCGTTTTCAACCCATCCTCTAATTCTGCCATGAATACCGACTTTAGGAGGCATGCTGACTACTGGCATAACTCACTTTTCAGTCTTAAAAGAACTGAGGCAATTGGAAGGGATTATATATATCACATTCACTGTTGGATCCAGAAGGACCTCGCATCCTAAAAATGGCGCGCTTAAATACTCTTGGAATGAAATCATCCCGGCATTGCTTTCTGAGCGGAAGTTTCGAGATGGTGGCTGCCTTCGCGGAACCGGGCCCCTGATACGCAGGCATCTAGAACTTTCCTAATCCCGCCCGCCACAAAGCGGATATTTTGAGATTTTTATGATCTCCTTTGTCGAGCCAACTCTGGCTGTTAGTGCGTGAGAAATCTTCAAGAACTTTCACAATCCCTCAGCTCCTTGCCAGCAGTCACGATCGGGCCGTTATTCGTTAATTGTGAAAAAAGGCTGATGTTTTGGTCAAATTACTTTATCGTGCTGCTGCGCAAAAGAGTGCCACACCTACACGTGTGGATGACTCAGCGATACAAGCTCTTTGCACGTGTTCCGGATGTAGTAATCTCGCGCCCATTAATAGAAATACGGCGAGGCCCTTGAGATCCATAGCCGAATGTACAGGGACGATATGACCCGGGCATTACCAATATATCCTAAGCTAAAAATGAAAGCGATGCAATGTTATAATGTTTCATAGTTTGGGAAATCAATTTATTAGTCGTTCATGTTAATGCACCTATCATTCTTCATTGTATTTAAATTGAAATATGCGTTCTTAATCGAATAATATTATACTTACGAAGTGATCATGAAGAATGCGTATTCGCTGTTTTTCAGTACTTGAAGAAATATATCCATGGTCTTCTTTTTTGTCATTAAGATACACCCAGCTTCAGAATTATTTTCGTTGACGGTGATGTGGCGTTTAAAATGCTTTTCTGTCCCCAGAAATTGAATCCACGTACTAAAATTTCTGCGTTGAAGTTTCGAGCGGACGTGAACACAAAACAATTTAAGTCATTTGAGAAAAATTATTCGTAACCAAGTACAACCAAAGTAATTGTTGCTGGATTCATAAAATTACTTACGTTAAATTGGATTTAGATAACTATATAGGAAGGGAAGAAGGGGAAGAGAGAGGGAGAGAGGGGGAGGGAGGGAGAGGGAGGGGAGAGGGAGGGAGAGAGAGGGAGAGGGAGGGATAGGGAGGGAGGGAAAGGGAGGAAGAGAGAGGGAGGGAGAGGGAGAGGGAGGGAGAGGGAGGGAGAGGGAGGGAGAGGGAGGGAGAGGGAGGGAGAGGGAGGGAGAGGAGGGAGAGGGAGGGACAGGGAGGGAGAGGGAGGGAGAGGGAGGGAGAGGGAGGGAGAGGGAGGGAGGGAGAGGGAGGGAGAGGGAGGGAGGGAGAGGGAGGGAGAGGGAGGGAGAGAGAGGGAGAGGGAGGGAGAAGGACGGAGAGGGACGGAGAGGGACGGAGAGGGACGGAGAGGAAGGGAGAGGGAGGGAGAGGAAGGGAGAGGAAGGGAGAGGGAGGGAGAGTGAGGGGGGAGGGAGGGAGAGGGGAGGGAGAGAGAGGGAGAGGGAGGGAGAGGGAGGGAAAGGGAGGGAGAGGGAGGGAGAGGTGAGGGAGAGGGAGGGAAAGGGAGGGAGAGGGAGGGAAAGGGAGGGGAGAGGGAGGGAGAGGGAGGGAGGGAGGGAGAGGGAGGGAGGGAGAGGGAGGGAGAGGGAGGGAGAGGGAGGGAGAGGGAGGGAGAGGGAGGGAGAGGGAGGGAGAGGGACGGCGAGAGGGAGGGAGAGGGAGGGAGAGGGAGGGAGGAGAGGGAGGGAGAGGGAGGGAGAGGGAGGTAGTGCAATAATTTGAATTTTATACTTTATTCATGCATACTCATCATTTTTGACGGGCAATTACACTAGTCTGTACTCTTTCATATATATGGACGGTTGTTACTGACTGACTGACTGATGAAAACCTCCAGCTCAAGCCGCTGGACCTTAGGTCCCTGAAATTTTGCATGAAGCCTTTCATTGGGTTAAAATTAGCGAGAAAATTCTGAAAACACAAAATTTTAGATTTTTTAATGCCAAAAAAGTTTAGAATTCCTAAAACAAAAATTCCCTATAAATCGAGAACAGTTTGACGTATCGTTTTGAATTTTTTTAGTTCGGTAGAGCACAAAAAATAATAAATACCTAGTTAAATGTATCCTTCTTTTTTAAATCATTTGTTTTATATTTTAATCCGAATATATTTAAAAGGAGGCTGGAAGGGAAGGGCTGGCAGTACGGTTAATTATGGCATGGGACGGAGGTGAGAGGGTGGAAGGTGCGTGCTGCTTAATGTAGAGCATACACGGTCATTTTATCTAAAACAGGGATGTAAATTGGGACGAGATGGAAAAAATAAGACACATTTTCCTTCAAGAGATTAAGGAAAGCAGACGGACATGAAATTCTGAAAACGCGAGGGGCAACTGAGCGAGCTATGCGAAATTACTAAACGGGAGTGATGATCAAAGTGCGAAGGGATCGATACCGAGGAATAGAATAATTATTAATAATTACATATGCTGAAACTAAGATGTGAAACTAAGATACGTTCTTCATTTAAACACATTACAATACAACTATTTATACGCTGTAATATATTTTAACGGTAAACATTACCGCGAATGAGTTCATTATTCGGATGAATCTATCTATGGGTAAATTAGAAAGTCTTTTAACCCTTGTATTACCGGACTGTTTCACCCGTTTTCTACCAATACAAGTACAAAATATACCCTATGAGAATTAATGTTCTTTTTTATTTGTTAGGTGAAATTGAACCTCCAGTAGACCTAAAATTAATTTTCAAGCATAAAAACAGTGTATGATGTACTTGTTATTTTTATTCATTAACAACTACATTTTTAGAAATACATTTTGATTAAAATTCGGCTGAAAATTCCATTAAGCATACGTGGAAAATTTTTAAATATGTTGAACATGTTAAATAGGAAAACTAATCTTAATTACATTCTTCGCTTGTTATTTTTATCGATTTTGTGCAATTAAATGTCGGGGTACATTTTGGACCCCAATCGCTTTTTTATTTTTTCGACTAATCTGAAATGAAAATAAATCAATTCGCGATCATAGGAACGCTCTTAAATAAATTTTCGACAAATACAAAAATCCGGAGCCAAGTGGAACGCAAATTAAGCAGATGATGAGCAAAATATATGTGGGGTCCAAAATGGAAGGGTTAAATATGGAAACCACTTCCCTAAAAAGGAAACCAAATTTGCCGTCCATTCATGCCGAAAGCTTTCTTTTCTCATTCACCTATCGAAAAATCGGTTGCGTTTGCGTTATCATATTTCAAATTAAAGGTCTGAGAAACAAACCCTTAATTGACAGAGAAATGAATATGGTGTTAAACGTGTCGTCTGCTAAGAGAGAACGGGGAAATGAGGCTCGATATAATTTTCTACTTTGAATGTATGCCAACAGGATGGGTTCCAGGAGATGAACACGGGTAGCGGGCGAATTCGCCTCGAGGAGCGAAGCACGGGTTTGACGCGCGTAGTGCGTAGGGTCGGAGCCCTAACTATTATATAAGGTGAAACCACGCTTTTTTCACATATTTCCAAGTTGCTCCCGCAGCGCCCGATACCCTGCATTGATGTGCAGTTCAACTATTTCTCCCTAGAGTAACAATTAATTTTAAATATTGGAAGCTATTTTTGCTACATACTGTCGTTAGTACGATTTAATGACACTTTTTCATATCAATTTAATTTGCTTGTATTTGAATTTGTACATTCACAGGTGTAAATTAAATACTAGAATTCTGATAATTATTATTACATTAAAAAAATGTAGGATATGTTTTACCGATAAATTATAGCATTGAAGAACAAAGTTAATTAATTAAATGTTAAAAACTGAAGATTAAAACTAGATCAAGTTTTTTTTATTTCGACGAATTAATGTCAAATGTGAATTCAATATGTTACCAATAATACTGTCTGTGACATAATTTAGTACACATAATATTGCATTACATCTTATGTCTAGCGTCGGTTTGTTAAGTCGTCGTCCTATGTCATAAGAAGTGGATAATTTTTAAATAAATCATCAATCAAGGACAAAGAAATCGAACCATTTGTAGTAGGTTCAAATGTTAGGCATATAGACTCGTTAAAATTTTAAATAATCACAGCTCCTAAGCGAAAACCATCTATTACACATAATATTGTATGCGTGTAAAGAATTAAAAAAAATTAATTAATACATAAAATGAAATAGGCCCTAATTCTGTACGATTTCTACTGTTGGCCAACGAGAGAAAAAGAGGAAGAGAAATGGAGCTCAGTTGCGATTCATTTTCCATTTTCCCGTTTTCTAATTTAATTTAAAGTATTCTTTCTTGAAGCTGGATTTCCCATTGTACAATTAGACGGATTCCTCCACTGACAAATTACATTCAGTTCCTATTTTTTCTCCACTCACCCCATATATGCAGTGATTTCTTTCTAACGAAAAAAGTTCCGGAACGCGAAACAGGTGTGTAGGGAAAAAATTCGAGCTGAATTTAATTTCCCAGCGGACGAATCCGTGTCATCCTACAATACCAGTAAAACATTACATTGCAAATAACTTCGTTTGATTTGTTTTAAATTATGCAAATTACTGTTTGCTCAGTATAGGATCCGGAACGGCGTCCCGGCAGAAGGAATCACTATTAAATATATAGATCTGCTTGACTGACTGACTGACATGAAACTCCCAGACCAAACCACGAAAGATAGAAACATGGCATTTTCACAGATAGGTTCCAGACCTCTTCCAGACTTCCAGAAAATTCGAAAATTCCCGAGAGATTTATAAATTTCCCGGAATATAGGGGTAAACTCTCCCCTTTGAAAAGCATGGAAATGTGTGCAGGGCTTCGTAAAATTGCTATTTAAAATTAGTTAAATTAAGATAGAAACTAGCGACGACAACCGTTTCATAGCTGAAAGAATAAGAAATATTATTTTTGATGACGTAATTCAAATTGGTGCAGACTTGGCGTAGGGATTTCTCTATAATCGGAAAAAGGTCATTTTCAACAATGAACATTTTCAGCTACCATAGCAACGAGCACAATGCATTTAAAATGGGAGCTGATGATCTGTATTGTAATAGCATCGATTTAAAACATAAATAGGGATTTGATTTTAGCCAACGAAGTATACATATGATGACGTCCTATGACTTTTAAACACGGTATACCGTATTAAATAATAAACATTACTTCTTTGAATTATTGGGGATTATTGTAGATCTTGGTATATGGTGATATTTTTAAGTGCTCGCAGTATGCAAGCACCGGCAACTCGTGTATATATATAATTATGTATCAGTTTTGAAATATTTGTTCATTATACAGTCCGATTACTTTTGTAGTCCTTGGATAGAGATATAATTGTTATTCATTCAAATCGTCAGCGAACAGGTGTTGTTTTATGCCCCGCATCAATCAGTGCCACCAGATGGGAAATACGAACACGCTGGTTATTTTTAGAGATCGGGCGTAACTAACATGTCTTGAGCAGGAAAAATCCGAAGTCCTTAAAATCTGTTTTTCTAGGAACAGATCGTAATTGGTGGTATAACTTTTGGGAAATTTTGTTTTCAATGCACCACACATTATATATTACAGGAGAGGCCAAACCGCTGCTCTCGAGAGGCATACAGCTCTTTTAACTTGTTGTGTGGCTCTTTTACATTTTTTTTTCAAGAGCGTGTCAACGCTCTTCGCTAAAGAACACAATATCGCAGTGTGAATTGAGTCGTTTTTGGGACACCTACGTGACACTCATTTTCTCTGTATTGCTTCGAGCACAGGTTATGCTTACTGTTCACAAACTTATATGCACAGAATATATGACTTGCGGCTCTCGAACTTTTGAAGATTATCGTATGTGGCTTTGAGAGCAAGTAGGTTTGGCCACTCATATTACAGAAACTCGATTCACAAATATACTATCAGAATATCCTTAGATACATTACCTGAATGAAACTCAACGATAAAATTTGGATTCTTCTAATAAATCATTCCGTGCAACCTAACGAAAATACCAAAAAGCTAGGTGTGAGACCAGAGGCGGGCAAGCGTTTTACAGGGCGGAGTAAATATTCAGTTGCGAGTGATTCGAGGAGCCGCATAATAGGGTTCAAATCGGAAGTTACTCGAGAGATTGCGAGAGACCTTATAAGTGAAAATCAATAATAAATATTTTTTACGGTAGTGCTTCGCCATGAAATGTTTTTCGGTAGTAATTTTAATTTGTGAAGGCAAAATTATTCGTATCGAACTTCGAGGGCACAATGGATTAGCGAGTCGGATAAAATGCTCTTGCGAGACTGATGCGGCCGTTGTCTTCCCGGATTAGACAGCGAAAATACGATAAAATGAAAATAGCTTATTTAACTTGTAAACCAGTTCCGTCCAATAATGTTTCATCGCGTGAAGGATGAGCGGAATGAAAGGAGAATTCTTCTCAATTCAAATAACTCGGAGACTAGCGCTTTATCTCGCGGACCACGCCTCATGTCAATTTCCCTTTTCATAACCCGCAATGACCACTCTGACGCCGCCGCCACTTTTAATTCCGGAACCTCTTCACCCCTCCACTCTCTCTCTCTCTTTCTTTCTCTCTTTCTCTCTCTCTTTCTCTCTCTCTTTCTCTCTCTCTTTCTCTCTCTCTCTTTCTCTCTCTCTTTCTCTCTCTCTTTCTCTTTCTCTCTCTCTTTCTCTCTCTTTCTCTCTCTCTTTCTCTATCTCTCTTTCTCTCTCGCTTTCTCTCTCTCTTCTCTCTCTCTCTTTCTCTCTCTCTTTCTCTCTCTCTCTTTCTCTCTCTCTCTTTCTCTTTCTCTCTCTCTTTCTCTCTCTTTTTCTCTCCTCTCTTTCTCTCTCTCTTTTCTCTCATTACTCTCCTTTTCTCTCCCTCTCTCGGTCTTCAAAATACCCACCCAACCGTATAAACAACACTTAGTCGCCCAAACCGTTATTTATGCTCAGTCGAGTTATGGATAAAAATGGGTTTTCTGGAAGCGAGACGGAGAGCGTGTAGCAGATAAGAGTGAGAGTATTTCTCGGAAAAGATGAATATACATAGAGAAAGAAGGATATAAGCAGATGTGAACCGGATGATCGAAGGATAGGGCAAAATAGATGATAATAAGCAAAATTAAGGATAATCGTATAGTAAATTAACGCTTCCGTATTTTTTAGAGAACAGAAATACCTATCGTGTCTTGAACAGGAAATAACCTAAAATTCTTCTTAAATCTTATTATTGGATAATTCTCGGAAAAATCGATAATTATTGGTATAGGTATTACTTCTGGGAAATTTTACTTTCACTAAGATAAAACGACACATTAACCTGTTATAGTAGCTCCATATCCTATCAGACTGACCTTAAATATATCATTTCAATGAAACACTAAAATAAATAGTGTATATACTTTTGTACGCATGTCATTACGTATTTATAATGGCCTATTTTCTTTTTTTAATAGTACACATATTTTTCTATATTTTTATTGTAATTCATTATTAATTATTTAAGGTATCCTATTGCTTAATATAATCGGTCTGTCGCAACATTTCTACTGCCATTTATATGTGATGCTGAGAATTCCTCCACCGTATAATCTGTCAACTAATCGACATAATTGGCGGCTTCTATTTAAAAAAAATCAATTATGTGTACAATATGTATTTGAGTTGGAGGCTTTCGCAGCGTTGTTGAATGCTGGTGGACGCTTTCTGGTGAGGACACAGCTGACTCTCTGAGTGTCAGCAATGTCCTCACCGGAGCGATACCCGAAAGCGTCCACCAGCGTGTACAATATGTACTTTAAAGTTGTCATAAAGTATTTGTAAAACTAAAAGGTATTAACTAAATAAAATTAAAAAGTAATATTTTTGAACGTGTAGATTTCAAATGCACTAAAACACGTAATATAAATTTTGGTGTGCACCTAAACAAATCGATTGGTTATTTTATCTTCAATATTTTTAATCAGGTAGGACTCTTTTAACAACCATAAAGGAAAGGTTTTATGGCGCAGTTAGATTCTATCATTGCCATTGTTGAGCTCCATGAAACTTTTCTGCTAACCCTATCCAGATCCGAACTCCCTTATGGTTGTTGAAAGGGTCCTCCCTAATTACAAATTTTGGAGATGGGCTAATCATACGATTTGTTGACGTGTACACAAGCATTTATTTTACGCATTTTAGTTCATTTGAAAAGTTTATTTTTTATATTATTTTTATACGTAAGTGCATTTGTTGAATTTGTTTTCAGCCATAAGACGAGCTCGAAAATTCTCCACTTATTTATCCCCCTTTGTTTCCTTCCTTTCATTATTACAATTACCTCCTCAAGTACTTACTGCCTTCCACATTTCACATCTTCTTCTTCTCGTTTTATTTTAAATCCTGTAATGTGAATATTTGCTACTTTAAAAAGGACATTCTTCGTTGAAACTGGACGTATATTTTTTCTTGACTTTGAAATAGTACCACTTTATATACTACTACATTTAATTTTACATACGATGATCCATATTAAGGAGTTTCACAAAATGGTGGTCATTCAGTGGATTTAAACTAATCTAGTTGCTCGGGTTAGAGCAGTGCCGTTTTAACTTTTTCATAAGTTTCCCTTGGATAGTTTGATCAAGTCCTTGGTACCACGGCCTCTTTTCGTTGTCTAATATACTTGCCTTCATGCACGCAAAATCAATTATGTGGTACCCCTTTGTAGACCATCTGGTACCACTTGTGGCACCGGTACCACGTTTGAAATGGCCGTTGGTTATAGTAATAGGTCAACAAATGTTTCCTACTAAATATTCAGAAATTTTATGGCTCGGAACCAGTGAATTCTGAGACCCATGCGTATTAAGAAGAATTATTAAAAAATACAGGGTGTTCGTGAAAATTTTTACCGCATTTCAAATTCAAGTACGATTTTTTTTGTTGTGAGACTTTCCATGTCACTATACTGACTCAACAGGGAATTATGGAGATCATATTATGGCTGAAATTTTCAAGAACAAGCATGTTAAAAAGTGCTTAACTCGGGAATCTCCAATAGCCACAACATGGTTTTTCATAACCTTGTTGTGGCAAATGGAAATATCTGAGATAAGTACTTTTTTAAGTGCTTGTTCTTGAACGCTGTGCTAATCCCTATTTATTAATATCATAACGGAGAAGGTGAGTTTTATTTTTGACAAGACAAACCTCATTATAACCGAGAGGTCCTTGTTTGAACGACACCGACGGAGGAAGATGAATTACGTGGTTCGGTCGGTAATATATTCCCTTCGTTTTTTTCAGATCTTTCCTCTCTTACTAAATTACATTTGGATAATTAAAAAAAAACAAATATAACTTGTTTGTTTACGTACAATCCGGACATTTATACCAGATTTTACACTCACAAAATGATGACGTGACTTATATGCAAGGGAAAAAATTATTCTAAAATGTGAGAGAATCGTAAAATTTCACTAGAACGCCGCTAAATGGCTCTCACTATTCAATATACAGTACGTGAAATATAAAAACATAATATCTTATGTCCTATAACAACCACACATCCCGCGTTTTTCACGCGCTGCGTGTTTGGCTAAACATTTGTATCTGTCTCTTTATACTGAATTAATTGTCCATCTATTCTCGCGATATTGCTGATGTGTCACAGGTAATTTACCTAAATAGTTAATTATTATAAATAATAATATTTACAAATATTTTTGGACATTCATTGATGTTTATTAGTGGTTTTTAATTAGCCAGAATGTTTTGGGCCCAATCGCGATATATTTCTCCTTTTACTTATGTGCAGAAACGGCTTACATGCGAGTAAATATGGTATGCGATCCATCTACAATTACGGATCTCAAAGAGAATATCTCCAACTATTTCGAACAAATCATTGTTGGAAAATTTTTCGCATTATGTCTATCCCATCATTCGATATGTGCAGTTTGTATTTCACATAATAGCCTTCAGTTATAAAACTGCGTTACATATGTGTATATTTAACGTAGACACCTTGTATATAAATAAAATGTACACTTTTCACTCTCAATGGGGAAATTTATGCATGATTCTCATCATATTTTAATGGATATAAGACCAATTATATGATATCCAAGAAAATCGCAAAGAGCATCTTCTGCGAAAGCTAGCTGAGAATATAAAAACCGTTAAGGTTTTCCAGACCGATCTGTCAAGAAAAATATTTTTTAAATATCTAAAATTCTGAAGAGACTTGTACAGAGAGATAAAAAAGGGATTATCTATGTAAAGATATGTTGCCATAAAATGTTGAGGGATCTGGGAGCGCATTTAACTACGACTTGTCATTCCTTCGGATTGCTAGCAAAAACATAGAACTAGCAAAAATACAAAATAAAATGGATTTGAAAACTAAATGTACAGAAAGGGGATTTTATATTCATAAGTGCATTTTAACTGGTTCTACGAGCTGTTGCATGAAGCGGATACTAAGCAAATAATGGAAAATTAATTGGCAGAAAATGGATAAAACTGAATGAAATTTGCTTCTACGTTAATTTGGTTAAATCAAAAGGTAATATTAGAAATATGATATATCATTAATAAGTTCAGGATTCACTTTGTGGAATTAACTGATCATACTAATATAAACCAACTATGATTAAAATTTCCCAATCATATTTATCGCTTGTAATAAATTTATTATCTGATTTACAATAACCATTTATAATTACATATTCGTTGAAATTATATTATCGTCTTTATATAATCGTATGTATATAAACATAAAAAGTGATAAAATATTTGTGGATTCATTTTTTAACTCCGCTGTCATGTTGGAATTAATTCATTAGAAAATTATAGATCTCGTCTAATTGTTGAAAACACATTCTGAAATAAACGCTTAAGTATTGAAAATAGGAAAAGTTTCAAGATTTTATAATTAAGTGCTTGTTCTGGAATTATGTTGCATTTAGATAAAATATCTAATTTTCTCTATCCATGATGAAATGTTTTCTAGTAAACAAATAATAAATTCTCTTCTTTAAAGCATTAGAAAGTATGCACCAAACTTTTGAAGAATACATTATTCATATTCGGTATCAGTTTATCAGATTCCTTTTTGCGATTCAAAATATGTGGAACGCACTCGTTACATGCGATAAAATTTCTCCGAAGCAAGACCACCGAATAAATATCTAGCTTTAAAGCTATAATGTGAAATACTCAAAGTCGTTAAATTTAAATATAGATTTATATGTTCAGAAACAGAAATAAATAAAATCCTAAAATTTCTATTGAAGGAATTATCCTTTTGGTATCTCGGACTCGCCTTAGCTGAGAAAAACAGTCACCATAAAATTGCGTAAAAGAATTATCTATTTTAATGTGCCCATAACCGATGAAAATTTCTCTTCTCTCATTTTCCATTTACTCTGTAAAACACAAATCCTTTCTTTTTATGAGGAAAGATTAGAAAATACCTCAATTCAAAAGCTCTTAAACGTCTTATCCATACGCAATTACCAAACCATTTCTGCGATGATAATCTGTTTGATTGTCTTCGCTTCCCCTTCAGGCATAACCGCCGCTATTCAATTAATTATTGTGAAGCAGATCATTAAGAAACAGAAACTAAAGAGTGAGAACCTCTCAGTATCCGATTAATCAGTGAAACATACCTAACCGCGAGCTTCTGTTGCCATTTTCATCAAGCTGCTAATACTTGCCCTTACCGTTTCATTATGAGCAAATAATTGAGCAAGTTCAAATTGTGTCGGAAAATGATTATTTTTTCTATTGAATCTTTAACAGAATACTCGGAAAGAAAAGTAACTTCAACGCTCGAATCAATTTCAACTTTGCATCTTCCGCCAAAATTTCTTCTTCCATTGATAGAATCTTCTTTGATGTTCTCTATACAACTTATCATATTTTTACAGACAGATTTCAAACTGATTAATGCTCTATTTCAAAAATGTTTCAAACAGTCATTTCTTCTCATTAAAATGAAATTGATCAAAATCTCCTAATTTCTGTATTCGGTGACGATGATCGTTTCTCATTTGCCAATTCCTCCTGAATTCGTTTCAAACTACTTATGTGCAGCCAGAATAGTATTCGTCTCATTTTGCATGGAAAAACGCACCCAATTCAACCTTGTTAGTAATTGAGAGAGATTGGGCGCAGTGGATGAAGGAAAATGAGTCGCGGTTGAATCTGAGGTCAATAAGGTATGTTCATAGAAACTGTTATTGTCCAGCCTACTCCCCTTTATTCTCAAAAAATTCACGATTTTCTGACAATGGATAAAGGCTCCATACACTAATTAGCTGTATATTGCTTTTGTTGGATGATTTACGGTACTTAAGGAGAGTGCGTCTTCGCTATATTTCATGCTAACTAGGTTAAAACCCTTTAATGTTATCATCGCTGCATTCTTTATCCTTTGTTAGTGATGGGTCATGTAAATTTTCGAAGAATCATGAAAGCAAGAATGTTTTCTTTATGGAAAGATAGAGGAATCACACGCTAATCATTAGCCAAGAACTACAAAAGCTGCCCATAAGTTTACAAGAATTTGTAGGAAATTAAATATTAAAGTTTAATTTAATTTTTTATTGGTTATTATTTTGTAGGGTGGTTTTGTGCTGTTTGTGTGTTTCAATATCCTTTATTTTGATGAGATTTAAAGGTGCACCTGGAAGTTTAGTGTGATCATCGTAATATAAAGTGCAACTTCACAAACGTCGCTGAAATTATGTTAATCAAATATCATCTACAAAGGCAAGTTGAGAATTCTATATTTACAAAAATTCCATTCTTGGAATAGATGTGGTACTGCATAAATTTCATAAGTTTATCCCTTCGAAATATGCCAGGAATTTTTGGGTGACCTAGTTAAAATTTCCCAAATCATTGTATTTTCGATCGTACACCTTTGAATATTTTTGCTTTCTATCTAAATTTCATCAGACACTTTTTTCTTCAAATTATCTCTAATTTTGCTGAGTATGCCTCACAAATGAGTAAAACTTCGACGCATCATTCTTGTGTCAGCTGTGACGCTCGTTCTTTTGAAGGATTTCATTTATCTGAAAGATTTATATTTTAGCATTTCGATTATGAAGTTCCTCAAGTTTCTACAACGTATTAGTGCAATAAAAAATCCATTTCCTACGTCTTCGAGAATCATCTAAATTTTATCAATAATCGAAGAGGAAAACAAAAGAAAAATTAGATCGAGGGTAATAAAACATTTTACACGCCTTGCTAAATTGTTCTATAAAGCCATGAAAAAAATGCACGGGTTTACTACAGCTGTATATGAAGTAGAGATTACTTAGACGATATATATATACACACATTAACTTCTACTATTATTAGAGGGAAATAAATTGCTCGATGATATTGTTTAGAGATACAAAAAAATAGCATTAGTGATCCTTAGTTCAGCGTTCAAATGATTGCATAAAGAAACTGAACCCTTGGAAAACAGCAATTTAGTTAGAAGCTCAGCATAAAACAAGAAGGTAAAATATACTGCCCATAACATTCGCCTTACTCAAGCACATAGAGGCGTAAAAACAAAAGAGTAAGCAATATGTTTGAAAGATTGGCTAATGGAGTAAGCAAAGTATAGGGAACCAATAGAGGTAAAAGCATCATCAGTAAATATTTTCAGAAAAACCTTCACAGCATAATCAAAAGATTGGAAGCGAGAGGAAAGAGAAAGATTAAAAGACCATAAAGAGCACGATGTTTTAATATTTACAGTAAATTACACGTGTATTACGCTTGTGCTACTATCTTAAAATCGCCGACAAAAAGGATAATCAAATTTTAATTCTATTTTCCAAGTCCAAGTAGTGCATTATAACAACATTTACTCATGAAAATATCCATTATAGATAAATTCTCGGAAATTCTTGAAAGTCCTATTATTTAAAATGTGACCCAAGGGATAAATGAGTGAGCGTATTTGGAAAGACAGATTTTTTTCATACTTACTCCCTTCAAACTAGGGTGCTATCTTATTTCATATAAGTGCACACTTTAATACAATTATATTATGGATGGAAAGTTTACTTCAACCTTCTTAAAATATGGCGCTTATATAAAAATACAAAAGATAACTTCGTGGCTATCTAAAATGTTACAACTGAAATTTAAGCGTAATAAATTGAAAGAAAAAAAGATATCCACTCTTACTTTTAATTAAGTAACAAATATTGAACGATTTAAATTATCATCGATTGAAAAATTGATCGAAGTGAGGCAAATTTTCCTCGAAGGAATGAAATTCACCGGATTTTGAGATTTTATGGGCCTCACACAAGCGTAACAATAGGAAATAACGTGAACTGTTTACTTCGTAAAAAAATCAGGAAAACGGGGAAATCGATGCTTGCACACCAGCTCTTTAAACTGTCTGACGTCATGCTAAATACTTCGACCCCGTTCCGCTGCAAAAGTGGGTCACGAAATTCATTTGAATGGCTCTCCAAAACAATTGAGGTGGCGGCTGCGGAACGCTTGGTTTACCACTTTACCCGATTCTACTCTGTCTGTAAAAGCCCGTTGCTCGAGGAATTTCACCCTAGAAAACAGGAGGGTAAGAAAGCAGTAGAAGAAAGCACGAAACTAAATGATATATACACTCTCTCACATAAATGGCAGGCGCGCTCAGTCCTACCTACCTACACCCCCTCCCCACCATTGTCCTTTCGTTTCCTGGGCATGACATCGGTTCGCGAGTTTCCTCCACCTCCGGACACTTCAGAAAAATGATGAGCAGTGCTTTGAAGTTAGAGGGTCGAGTTGAAAGTGCCTCGAAGTTTTTAGTGTTATCGGCTCTTGGAGCGGAATGGTATTTGTGAAACAAGAAATTAACATAAATATGCCTTGACTTTCTTTGGATGGAAAGAAAACAAACTTTCGTTCTTTTAGGCGTTCGTTGTTTCAAGTTTCGAACTCCTACGATGATTCTAAGTACCAAATTTTAATATACGAATGATTAATGTTCTACATTTAAATGTACTCCTTCTCGTAAATAAAAACATCATAGTTTTTTCATTAAAATGGGTTAGATCCAAAGATCATAGGTGAATTCTTTCTAATTTAGATCCCAAAACGAATAAAATCCTGCAAGTCAAAAATTCGATTTTTACGTGTTATCATATGGGAAATGGAATTTCCTACCTTGGAGTCGAACCTAGGACATTTTTCGAGATTTATTTGTCATCATCTTATGTGAGTCTATCATTCATGCCAAATATCAAAAATGAATCTTGTTTCATTATTGAGTCATTCGCATTTTTATAGCGTGGCAGAGGGAGCCACAATGGGCAAAGGGACAGAAGTAGCCTTTTATTATTGTTAGATAGCATCGCTTTAATGCTTTTTAATAGGGACATTCTTATTGTCCCATTGATTTCAACCAAAGGCCTATACATATGATGACGTCATAATTTTAAAACGCGATATATATTATTAAATAAAATAACGTTATTCCTTTCAATTATGGGGGTTGATGAACTGTATATATAAATAGCTTTAATTTAGTGCTTCAAAAGAGAATCAGTGGATTGTATTATTATTAAAACTACGCCGTAAACTTATAACTACGTCAAAATCCAAAAACAGTAAATATTAGAGAACTGTGAAAAAAGTAATGTCGTGTTGGAGCTGAAATTTTAGAGCTTAGTGCACATACCCAAATATTCATTTGAAAATCTCGATGAATATGTTGTTGCGGTCGTTAAAATTTTTTAAAATTTAAACAAATAGATAAATATTATTTCACTTCTAGATAAGCTGCAACTTTAAAATTTGGTAGAAATGTGTGGCTTTGGTACCCTACCGTGGAAAAAGTATAGTATTCTTAAAATTGCAAATTTTAGGGATTGTTTTACTCTATTATTTTTACATAAGGAAAGAACGAAAATTGGCGTGGAGGTGAAACCTTTAGAATTAAAAAAATATTTCCAATGATGAAATATCTCTCTGAAAAATGAATGTTTGTTCAAGGTGAGATGAAATGCTTGCAGAATGCAATCACCCTTTACTAGTATAATAATATATAGGATAGTCCAATAAAAGAGGACCGATTTCCTACATTCCGAATAACATTTTTTTTTCTGAATAACGGGTATTAAAATAAGGGCAACATTATACGTTATTGTATTTCATTAGATGTTTGGCATGCTATCATTTTGTAAAAATTCAGTCCATTTTTCTCCGATAAGAAAATTATAATATTTGGATGTACCAGTATCTAAATACTTAAATCATTAAGTATACTTGAATATGAGTAAATCACATTTATGCTATTCGGCTCTTTTTCCATCGCAATATAAGCACTATAACGATCCAATATTGATAAAAATTTGTTTAAAACAAAAAAGATAAACAATTACTTCTTATAAGAAGAATATATGCGTAAACAATTTAAAGAAATATATTCCTTCATCGACTTATAATTTATATGGTAAAAAAATACATTTTCTGTTTATTTTGGATATTATTCCAGCGAGTGCATTAAAACATAATCTTATATGGTATATAATAAAATAAGAAGTCAATTTGCTGCAATCTGACAATTAAGTCTTTTTCGGCCTTATTCCAAGCAAAGTTTTAAAATAAGTGCAATTTAACGAGATTTCCATTAAATTGTCTATAATTAGATCACAAGCTTGTAGCCATAGCAATTAGCAACATTTCGGACTATAAATCTAATTAAAATAATGCTTCAATTCATCTGATTGCAAGTTTGAGCGACACGTTCTCGCCGCCTATGTTTCAGATTGGAAGAAAACCTCTTTCATTTCATCACCTCGTCTCAATTTAATTTTCAAGACGGAAAAACCCGCGGGAACGCACGATAAAGTTTATTCCTTCTTTCGCAGTTTTATCGGTTTCGCATTTCAAGGAAGACATTAACATCTCGCTTGGGAAGCGCATCCTCGCAATTCGAATTTTCCTTTATATTTCACTAAGATTTCCTCGAGCGTGCTTTTATAGTTTCCTTACGGCAAGATACGAATTATAGGAAGGGAATAAAAACGTAAAAGAAAAAAAGCGCATAATATCACATTTCTGTAGGATAGACACCCATTCCGTACCCGAAAAGAATTCACTCGGTTACGGTTTATTGTTTAAAATTCTGCTAGAATTCAATGCCTGACGGAGAGGATAGCTATATTATATTCCGAATCATCGCTGATTTCAGCTGTTAGGGAGAAGTGTTTACGCCAGCTGTGGTGGGGGAAAAGGGGAGAGAAAAAGTTTGTGGCGCTTCGGGTGGGTATATGTACGGGAAAAAGAGGAAATGGGATGGGTTGAGGTAAGAGAGGAGGTGCGGAGAGGGAGTAGTTAACGGGAGGAGGAGATATGGTGGGTTTAGGGAGGAGGAGAGGGATAGATAGATATACGTCTTTATTTGGGTGAGATTGAGACTAGGCAGTCTCTTCTTCCATCTAGAGAGGGAAGAGGAGAGGGCGTAGCTAAATGGAGGAGGAGAGGGGGTGGGTATAGGGAGGAGGAGAGGGAGTGGATAGATGGAGGAGAAGAGGGGGTAGTTAGATGGATTAGGAGAGGGGATAGTTAGAGGGGGTGATGAGAGGGAGTGGGTAGAGAATGTAGGGAGAGGGAAGGGGTAGAGAGAAGAGGGGAGGGTAGAGAGAGGAGGGAGAGAGAAGGGGTAGAGAGAGGAGGAGAGGGTAGAGAGAGGAGGGAGAGAGAAGGGGTAGAGAGATGAGGGGAGGGTAGAGAGAGGAGGCGGTCGTAGAGGAGGTGATTAGAGGGGGTATGTAGAGGGAAGGAGATAGAGGCTGGGCTGAGGATGGAGGAAACTGTGGGTAGAGGGTGGAGAGGAGGGTGGGTAGAGAAGGTTGGAGAGGGAATGGGTAGATAGAGGAGGAGAGGTGTGGGTAGAGGTTGGAGAGGAGGGTGAGTAGAGGAAAGAGGAGAGGTGTGAGTAAAGGGATGAGGGGAGGGTTGGTAAAGGGAGGAGGGTGGGTAGGAGGAGTTGGGGAGAGGTGGTGGGTAAAGGGAGGAAGAGAGGGGGTGGGTAGAGAGAAGAAGAGAGGGGGTGGGTAGAGGGAGGAAGAGAGGGGGTGTGTGGAGGTAGGAAGAGAGGGGGTGGGTGGAGGGAGGAGGAGAGGGGGTGGGTAGAGGGAGGAAGAGAGGGGGTTGGTTGAGGGAAGAAGAGAGGTGGTGGGTAGAGGGAGGAGGAGAGGTGGCGGGTAGAGGGAGGATGAGAGGGGGTGGGTTGAGGGAGGCGTGCCTAAAAAGCGTTATGTGATATATCGAGTTATAAAGTTGGATGGTGTGGCAAGTGTTTCTACTCTCTAAAGCGATTCTGGGGTAACAAATTGTAAATGAATTAAGATTTGTGTGCTTGGTATATAATGAAGTGTACATGACCACCACGATATTGCTATCAAATAAACGAGGACATGTACAACTGCAATTTCAACGAAAGAACTTTTCTGTTTACTGTGAAATGGCATTTTTTAGAGAAACATTACTTTTACATCAACGGCATCAATAACAGTATTGAAAAATGAAAAATCGTCTTGGAGATTTTTTGACTTTATCATTTTAGTGACTTTTGCAAGGGCCGTACAATTAAACTTAATGAGATATTTCTACTAGACCATTAAAAATTATACTTACAACTTACAAATTTAGGCTAGAAATAACTTCAATCTCTTTTTTATAAATGGCTGTGAAATTTTCAAAATTTACACCATCCTGATCTTTTACTCCAATGGTTGATTGAAAAATCTGAATGATAGGCTTGCCAGCTTAGAAATCAATATATTTATCACCATATTTTATTCAGAAAAGCGTTACTGTTCTGCGACATTAATGCCAAGCCGGAACATATTGGAATTCTTTCCTATTTTATCACAGCACAAATGTGTCTTTTTCGTTTATATTCGCCACATATACAGCATTCTTTGCTTGAAAGTTTATATCAGATGGGGATATTTGATCCGATCGCTCAAAATTAAACTTTGCCCGCAAAATAATCTCCCACCCACGTAAGATTATAAACTACTCCATTAGGAGGGAAATGATCAATTCCATTTCCTCAATGTTCAAAGGTTTCACGGTGGGTATCGTTATCTCTTCTCTAACTTCTCATGACTCGATTTTCCTCCGCGTATGGTTTGTGACAGTCTACGGAAAGTTGGCCATCACCCACACATTTTAGGCTAATTTCATTGTATTTCGTACCGAATCAAATTATTTTCATACCATAAATAATCTTGGAAAATTCTTTATTCATAAAACGATATATTGAACCATATGCACGTTCTGACATAAAAGTTTTCGTCAGTGGTATTGACTCAGTGTCAATTGCTCCTTATAAATAAATCTCGTCGATTTGAAATAGACTGAGCGCTATAACTTGATCATGTTTTAGCTATTCCCGTTTGGGGAGTTGAAAATCCGTAACTTCTTCGGGGAAAAGATTTTTCCAACCAAGATGATAAAACAACTCATGATCTTTCGCACAAACGTTGACGATATAAATGAAAAATAAAATAAAGAGAAGTCAAAAGTAAACAAAAAACTTAGGAAACACCAGAAAATCAATCAACTTCATCGTAAAATGCTCAGATGCGTAGCCGTGAGTCAGTTTAAAAGCGCTCGGACGGAATTTTATGGTCCCTGTAAATGTTTGACGGCACGCGTTTCTGCCTCAACACCGGTTCACTGACACAAACGATCGTTCCTGTATCCGGCCGAATGTTAAGTGCATTAGGCGAGATCAGAAATGTCGAGGAACATTTTATCATCTTACGAGCAACGTTTATTGAATTCCCGAGTGTTTTCGGGGCTGAGCGTGGATTTGGGAGTCGGAGAACAGAAAAAAATGCGAGTCCCGAATCTAACGCCAAAATCACGGGCTCCGCACGCCATCAAAACACAGGATGCCATCCCATTACTTCACCGCCACTTCCTTGCTCCTTTATTTCTAATACCCAACGCGAGACTCATAAATCCCCTATTCGTCTTGAGAACCGGTCTTTTGTTTCCTCACCGCATATCGTGCATATCACCCACTTCTCTGGATTTCCCACCAGGATTCCACGAAGCGGTATCAGGAACCCTTGTGTTGGGTCTTTTGAAGAAGAATATTTGTTATACAGTTAAAGAGTATCGTATCAAAGGCTAGGGGATGCAGAATGAGACGGCTAGATCACTAGCCACTTAGGAAGTGCAGTGTAGTCGACGAAACACCGCTGGAATTATAAATCATATAATGTGTTTATTTACCATATATATGTAGCAAAGGGTAGATAAAATCTGATCAGACATGCACGATGTTTGAAATAAGCTTACAATAATACTATTTATGGATATAACTAGTTAAAATTGGAATTATTTTACTCCGAATATGAAGTGAGATCAAATAAAAAGGATGTTGCGACTTTCTGTCATAGAAAATTCGTCACTGCGACATCTCGTCACAGATGACAATTGGTACCTGCGACATTTCGTCTCACTTTCAAAATGGTAACTGCGAGAACTCGTCACACATTTCAATTCGTACCAGCAACATTTCGTCACAAAATATTTGGCACCAGCGACATTTCGTCACACATTAAAATTGGTATCAGGAACTTTTCGTCATGGAAAATAATTGGCAACTGCAACTTTAGGTCACAAAATTATTTTCATCACACATTACTTTCCTTCACACGTTACGTTTGTGAATTCTTTCTGGGAACATAGGCTTCATGGGTTTCAAAGTAATCGGAACGATACGTATGTTGGAAATTTATGTTTAATCGGAATGGGCAGGGGGAGGGTAGGAGGGGGTAGGGAGTTCTCTCCGGGAACATGGGTTTCATGGGTATAAAAGTACTCTGGGCCCTTTGACTTATATAGAATTGAACATTTTTGACGAAGCTTCTTTTGACGAGTAATTCATTTAAAAAGTAAATTATCCAAAATGTTACTCTTTTCTGCCTCGCTTTTTATGCATCCAGTATTGCAACCTTTATATATTACTGTTAGATCTTCGTCTTTTCCCTCTTACCGGAATAAATCTTCTAAATTTGAAGTGAATTCTTCCAAAAAATGCTTTATAGTATTCGCCTGGTTTTTCGTGAATAAGGCGAATTTAAATTTTGTATCAAGAAATGTTGCAGCCATAAGGTGATTTTGCCAAACGTGACAACCAAATATAAGTAATGAGGTCTGGCTCAACTCGGTGGAATTTCCTCATAATGAAAAAATAACTTTGTAGTTTCCACAAATTTTAATTTAAACACGACCGGTTTCACTACGATCGTAGCATAATCAGGTGATGATGCTACGATCGTAATGAAACCAATCGTGTTTAAATTAATATTTGTGGAAACTAAAATGTTATTTTTTCATTGTGACAACCAACCTTTATGAGAAAATATATATTAACAGCTGATTCACTAACGGAATCTTGATGAATAAACCAAATTACGACCTTGCATATTGTTCAAGAGTATATTGTTGTTGTTCTACCACACTGAAACTTAGTATATTTTCAATCTCAAATATCGTAAGCTGGTATTTATAAATCTAGATATTTTTGACTTCGTACAGTAATTCTTCCAAACGCGTCATTGACAAATATATTATTTCACGAATGTAGACAGCAAGTTCTGCTTCACCTCTTGAAATCCGAACAATATGCTGTTGCTTTTGCCGAGAAACATTCTTTAAAAAAAAGAATTTGGGAGTTCAGCTTAAAGTCATTTATACATTCCTTGATGCCAATTATGGACTTATTAAGGAAAAACGTTAATGATATAATTATCGGAATAATAATTTTGCCGTCAAAAAATAACTATCTAATACTTTACTTTCTATCATTTGATATATTTCATCACTGTACTAAATATTCTCTCACTTAGGATAAAATATATAGAGAGAAAAATTAAACTTAAATATTCAGCGCTCGATCAACACTCTTACCTCAAATTCTGATAAAAATGTTTTTCCAATCGGCAAAATATTTTACAACAAATTGCAAATAAATATTTGTCTTAATCCCTCTTAAATTTTTAGTAACGATTGCTAATTTATGTGCATCTTTTTTAAACCATTATATATAAATTGATATTTACTAACCTATACTAACTACTAATTTACTAACATAATATAATCTCAAAAACCTCATAAGGGCTAAGAAACACGTATTCTCAAAATTACCCTAGGGTCTTGCGGTTACCTTATTGTCCAGAGTAGAAGCGTGAGCTTTTCAAAAAGACGCATATTTGAGTGTAAGAAAATACCCTTCTTTCAGTCCCACTCATAATGCAAGCCCAGAAAAGAAACGAAATTGTAGATAGAAAATAATACTGAGAAAAAAGTAAACAGAAACGACTTAAACATTTTAATTCAGAATAGGCTTTTAGAAGAATACATTTCCATCTTGTTGGAAAATCGACGCTTATCGACGACTATTCATTTTCGTCGATTTTGAATATTTTTAACAATCGACGTTTATCGGCGTTTTTCGATTTAAATCGAATCCTACCATGCCTACTAATATCTTATGTGAATGATACTTCACTACATAAATGTTAATAATTGAATATTAGTATTACATATCTTGCCTTTATTAAAAAAAGATTATCTACAAACTACAAATACACTGCACAGTAAACAAAAGGCCTAAATGGACTCTGGTCCATATTTCGACCACTCTGTTTGTTTGTACCTTGGAGGAAGGGATGATCCAAATAACAGTATTTCACCCACCAGTACCTTATATTTAGAGTATTACACTATGAGGGTTAAATTTAGACAAACAATTTAATTAGAACATATCAAACTTTCATTGATCGATTTGTCATCTGCCGATTCGAAATTTACGAATCGTTTTTCGCGATATCGAATAGAATAGAATTCTTAAATTCGATTCGAATCTAATATCGAAGCTTCGCAGGGCCCTAAAATGTAACGTTTGGCAAAATGTCGTAAGTACCATATGTCGCCTGTGACGAAATGTCTTAGGTGCCAAAAGCCGTTTGTGACGAAATGATGTCGTAGGTACCAAACGTCGTATGTGAAGAAATGTCGCAGGTGCCAATTGTCCCTATGACCAAATGTCTGTGACCAATTGTCGTAGTAACGAATTTTCTGTGATGAAAAGTCGCTAAACCATAAAAATTGCCAAATTTACTGAAATGTAAGAAGTGTTCTCCAGAAATTACGCAGGACGGCAGAACTATGGATTAATATTCAAGGAATGATGCTTGTATCATAGTGGTAATCAGTTTGAAAAATTGAAAATGTGAGTAGCACCTTCCAAGATTTTCGTGTTTCAGACAACGTAACGCGTGAAGTTACATCCAAGCTATGACAAGCTTTACTTCAATATATTTTTTGATAAATACGTATATATCATTCAAAATTTCTGATCCGTAGCAGAAACGTGTTATAAGAATTATTAATCTGAACTACACTAGGCCGAGAAATTCATAATAATTACCTGTAATTACATTTGCAAGGATATAACTACAATTGTTTTTTTCTAAAACATAATAACTTGATAAAGGACGCGTTAACGTAATTTATTTTATATATAACTGCTTCTTAAACAGGATATAAAATAAAACAGAATATAAATGCTATGGTACTTTTAGAATGATTACAGAAGTGAAATGTGGTATGAGGAAAGATTGAATATAACCAACGGAAAAAATCCGATATCCTGAATATTTTCATTTTTAGGAGGGTGATTCTAACCCTGTTGTTTCATTTCCACACCGATTAAGAGAAGCACGGAAATTGGTGCAGGGATTCATAAAATTGCATTTTTAAATTTCTTAAATTTGAGATATAAACTCAAAACATGTACAGATCTATAGCTGAATGAATGGCAATTACTATTTATGAAGAGTACATTCAAATGTTTGCCGAATTGGTGTAAATATTTGTTTTTCGTAAGAGAATAGGGGCACATATAGCAATGAAAATATCAACTACCATAGCAACGAGTACCTACTGTGCTTTTAAATGAGAATTGTTAATATGTATTGTAGTAATAACGATTTAACGCTTTTAGTGGGAATCAGAGTACATATTATACTATAATGCCGTTGATTTTGGACTACGAATTAAGCTTATGTGAACGCCATAAATGTAACACGAAATTTTAGCAAAACGTGAATTATTTTAATGTCTTGTTTCGTAAGGTTTTTGAGATATTCTTTCCAATTATTGAACGAAATAGACGAGAGAATTGAAATGAAAATGGACGAAGCTGTCGAAAAAGTAATATCATAAGATTCTATTACTAACGACGAACAAATATAATGACGTCATTGGTATTTTTCTATTTATTTACCCGGAAACTTACAAATATTTTAGTGTAACACATACTATTCTCTGTTAATGATGACTATTGTTATAGCTAATACAGAACGATCTGAGCCTCGAAGCTGTACGAAATATAGGAAACTTGAACGCGAGCCGATTGCTAAAGATTTTGAAAATTCCAGATAGGTGCCTTAATTTCGCGAAAAACTAAAAATATTCTGAGAACCCCTTCATATACCCCTTTATATATATATATATATATATATATATATATATATATATATATACAGTGGAAACCGCTTGACACGAAATGTGGGGGACCATCGCAAACATTTCGTCTTAACCGAATTTCGTGCTAAACGAATTTCATGATAACCTTTTTTGAGACTGATTTGAGATATTGATTAAAACTCGTAAATTCATCTTGACATAACAAATATGCGATGGAAACAGCACAGTAATTTGTTATAATAATGAAAACCTTATAATTTATTCATTACATATACACACAAAAAAGTATTTTATTTCAATAATTTCTTAAAAACAATGTACAAATATTAAGTATCAAGGTCGCTCAATTAGTTCAATTGTCTACTTCTTAACAACAAATTCCGTAATTTTTTTCTGCCTAGCATTCATAATGATCTTTTACCACATATTGTTCCAAATCATCGTGATCTAAGTTTTCAATCTCATTACATACGACACGCGACCGAAGATATCACACAATTCACTTTCAGTATATGTATTTACCCTAATTTTCGTAGTCAATTCAGTTTCATCCTGTCCAGAAAACCTATCTGCTGATGGCGAAGAGGAAAATCCAGCGTTGCGAAAACAATTTTCGATTGTTTTCGCTGTAACTGATCTCCAAGCGGCATGCAACAAATGCAATGAATCCAAAAGATTCACGGGCTTAATTTCCTCATTTGATTCAATACTAGATAAATATTTCTGGAGTAATAACTTCCGATAGTGGCAATTTAGATTTTTTATAATACCCTGGTCATATGGCTGCAATACGCTTGTTGTATTAGGCGGCTGAAAGATCAGTTTAATTGATTTCAGCTTTTCCACTTCTGGATGAGCAGGGCTGTTGTCGATAATTAAAGCTATTTTGCGCTTCTGGCGTGAAAAGCGCTTGTCCAATGCCCTAACCCAGTCTGTAAAAATGTTTCCCGTCATCCAAGCTTTTATATTTGCAGTGTATTCCACGGGAAGCTTCTTTACATTCTTGAAGCAGCGAGGATTCAGAAATTTACCCACAACAAACATCGGGATTTTTTCAGAACCGTCTGAATTGCAAGTCGCCATTACCATAATGCGCTCTTTAGATTTTTTTCCACCAGAGCACTGCTCATTTTTAAAAGCTAAAGTTTTTTCTGGGAGGCAGCGAAAAAAATTCCGTTTTCGTCAGCATTAAAAATGTCCTTAGGCGCAAAATCTGTTAATAATTTTGGCAAGGTAGAAGTTACACACTCTGACGTCATATAACGGGAGACGTCTCCCGACTGGCCGGAAACACACTTAATAATTATCTCATTCCTCACCTTGAACCGCTCCAACCGTCCAGGACTAGACTTAAATTCAATTCCCAATTCTGGTCCCAAAGTGTCAGCCTTCGCCATCAAAACAGGACCAGAAATTGGAGCATTCTGGGCTCTGGCTTGCTTAAACCAGATGATCAGCGCCGCTTCCAAATCCTCGTTCATTGCCGTGCGTAGACGCTTCCGTTCCGGTTCAAACATGCTTCTCTCAAACACAGATGTTATTTTATCACGATATTTTATAATTGTTGACAAAGTTGAAAAGGGAATTTCGAACTCTTTGCAGATGTCCGTTTTGGAGCTGCATTTTCACTTTCAGCGGTATTGCTTTTTGCTTACGCACTTTACTAGCCATTTTTATGTCTTTTATCTTTTATAAAAATATAAAATCACAACTGAAAACGATCCCGAAAAAGAAAGAATAAGCTCACTGATTCGTTTCACATTCGCTAACCGTTCCACCCCGAAATTCAGAATAAACTGAGTAGAACTGTTCTGCATAGGGGTCTAGAGACGAGAGCAAGGGAGGAGTTTAGCGTATTGAAAGACGGGGAAAGGGAAGGTACAGTACAGATAAAAATCTGCACCTCCAAATCCTTCCTTTCATTCGATAATGGTAGTTCCCAGAATTTAGTTTATTGCTGCCAAGGAAATCTCTGTAGCAACCCTCTCAACGGGGGCGCGTGAGTTTCTCTGAGGTCTACTAATGATCATGCCTATTGAAAGAGAGAGGGAAGGAGGCGGTACAGCTGTGGTTGTGAGATTATTCATACTTCTATGTTAAGAAACGAGTGGGTCGTTTCGTGTTATCCAAAGAATTTGACGGGGATTTATTTTCAGGGGACCGAAATATTTTTTCGTGTTAACCGAAATTTCTTGTTAACCATTTCGCGTAAAACGAACTAATATACGTTGAAATGTATAGGCACCGGTAGGGACCGAGCCTGCATTTCGTGTTAACCGATATTTCGCGTTATCCGTTTTCGTGATAAGTGGTTTCAACTGTATATATATATATATATATATATATATATATATATATATATATATATATATATATATATATATATATATATATATATATATATATAATATTTATTTATATTTATATTTGTTTATGTTTATATTCATATTTATATTTATGGACTCCCCATGTCTCAAATGCTGTTAACGTGAAGATCGCCTTCGTTTATCATCAAGTTAAGATCTTGGTGTATAATTGATATCTATAAGACTTTCAGAATCGACTACATGTTTAATTAAAGGAAACCTAAAGCTAAAGGTAGATGTATAATAAACTCTGGCACAAAATTCAAACTCCCTTTTTAGCCTACTTTCCAAAAAATGGAAAGCAGTCTTATTAGATCGCTTAGCTGTCCGTGGTGTGTATGTGTCCCCCACAAACATTTCTTCATGAAGGGACCGCTTTCTGTGAAACTTGGTGTAAGGCTAGTGCTCTCGGAGACTATCTCCGGGCCATTATTTATATTCTGTATTTACAGATCCCGAGTTTGATTCCAGGTGAGTTCTTTCCCCATTTGATTTACATGGTATATATATCATCATCATAGGTAGTCTGTCCGTAGACAGGTCCGTGATTATTCTTGGTTAAACCTGGTTCTCCATATACTCCTATTTTCCGCTGACCTCTTTATATCTCGATAACTCTCTTTCCCTTTCAAATCGTCTATCAGCTGAAACCTTTTCCTAACTCTTTCCCTTTTCCCATCTAGTTTTCCTTCTAACACGTCTTTAATCATACTCTCTCTCCTCAGGTAATGTCCAACCCAGTTAGCCTTCCTCTTTCTGATAGTCTGTATAATCATTCGCTTCTCTCCTATTCTTCGTAGCACTCCATCGTTTTTCATCCTATCTGTCCATTTTATCTTCAGCATTCTCCTCCAAGTCCACATTTGAACGCTTTCCAAGTATTTGATGTCATTTTTCCTTAGCGTCCATGTTTCTGCCCCATACAATGCTGTACTCCATACGTAGCATTTTATCAACTTCTTGCGGATATCTTCATTTATATTCCCTGTAAGTAGTAAGTAGTTCTATCTCCTGAAAGCCGCTTTTGCTTTTCCTATTCTAGTTCTGATCTCATCCGTACATTTTGCATCTCGTGTTATGATACATCCAAGGTATTTATATTCTGAAACTTGTTCTTATGGCTTTCCCCCAATAGTTATGTTAAGATTCTCTTCTTTACCCGATTTTCGAATGACCTTGAATTTTTCTCTATTTATTTCCATACCGTATTTTCTACCTGTTATCACTAGACTATTTATCATTTTTTGTAGCTCCTCTTCCTTTCTTGCTAGAAGTACTTGATCATCTGCGTATTTTACTGTTCTTATAATCCTTCCTCCAATTTTGAAATCCCCTTTGCCTTCTAAAGCTTCTTGCATTAGACTTTCTCCATATATATTGAATAGGGTTGGCGATAGGCAGCAGCCTTGTCTTACTCTACCGATATTTATTCCGCAGGATTCCACATTCTCAAACATGACCTTTACAACTTGATTCTCATATAGATTCCTAATCAGTCTCCTGTCTTTCCAGTCTACACATATATCCTTTAATATCTTCATCAACTTTACCCAATTTACTCTATCAAAGGCCTTCTGCCAGTCTACGAAACATGCGCAGATATCTGACTGTATTCTATTGCTCTTTCTGATATGATTCTAACTACTCCTATAGCATCTCTAGTTCCTCGTCCTTTTCTAAAACCGAATTGATCTTCCCCTATTATTTCTTCTGCCTTTTTCTCCAGCCTTTTATTAGGAATCCTCGTGATGATCTTCGATGTGTGTGAAAGAAGGCTTATAGTTCTGTAATCTTTACACAGCATTGCCTTTGGCTTCTTCTTTAGAGGGATAATTGTTACTTCTAGGAAATCCTGAGGCCACTTTCCCGTGTCGTAAATCTTATTAATTAATTTCGTGATCACTTTTAGTCCTTCTGATCCTATGACTTTAATATCTCAGCCGGTATTCCATCCCTGCCCGTGGATTTCCCCTTCTTTAGTTCCACTATCGCCTTTTCTACTTCGCTCTCCATAATACTTGGTCCTAAGTTGACTTCTTCAATGTTTTCCTCATTTTCCAGTTCTATTTTTGCCGCTCCTGCCTGTTTGCTGTATAATTCCTTAATGTATTCTTCCCATACCTGTGCTACATCCTTTTTTCTGAGACTATCTTCCCATCCGTATTCATAATTCCTTTACCACAAATTCCATTAGACTTCTTATCTTCTAATTCCAGTGCCCTAGCGTACATCATATCGTACCGTCCTAACTTCTCCATTTGTTCTATTTCATCACATATTCCTTTTATTCAGTTTTCTCTAGCTTTATCTGTTACCCTTCTCAACTCATTATTTATACGCCTATAGTTGGCTCTACCTTCTTCACTGTTAACGTTTTTCCATTTTCGTCTCTCATCCATTTTCTCCAGCATTTCCTTCGTGATCCATGGTTTTCTGATTTTCTTCTCTTGTTTTCCAATCTCTTTATCCAAGGTATCCTTGATACTGGTTTTAATTTCATCCCTTTCTATATCAACGGTCTTCGGTTTGTTTTCCAACTTTCTAAGGTTATCTTCCAACTTCATGCTGACTACATCCTGCCTTTCTTTCAGTTTTTCTAGGTCCCAGGTCTGTCTTACTCTTCTCGTTTTTCTTATTTGTTTGAACTTTGTACTCACGTGAAGTATTAGAAGGCTGTGATCTGAATCAATGCCTGCTCCTTGCAATGCCTTGGCATTCTTTATGCTGTTCCTGAATCTTTGTTTTACAAGGATGTAATCTATTTGACATCTCATTCTATCTCCTGGGCTTTTCCATGTGTATAACCTTCGTTTATGATTTTTGAACCATGTATTAGTCACTACTAGGTCATTATTGATGCAGAATTCTACGAGTTTCTCCCCTCCTCGATTTCTCTTTCCAAGTCCGTATTGCCCGACAACATTTTCTTCCTGTTCTTCTCCGACTATGCTGTTCCAATCTCCCATTATTATGCAGTTTACCTTTCCTCTTCCGTCTTCTTCGTAAATTTCATTAATTTGCTCATACATCTCATCTATTTCTTCATCGTCATGAGCTGACGTTGGCATATATACCCGGATTATCAGCATGTCCACTGGGACTGCTTTTAGCTTTATAGCCATCAGTCTATCGTTCGTTGCTATTATCTTTGTCACGCTTTTCATCATATCTTTCCTAAGTACCAGAGCTACTCCCCTTTCCCCACTATTTCCTCCTGAATAAACTACCGTGAACTCTTCCGAGTCGAACTGTCCTTCTCCCTCCCATCTAGTTTCGCTTAGCCCTATAATGTCAACTCCATTTCTTCTCATTTCTTCTTTCAAGTTGTCTAGCTTTCCTGCCTTTCTCATAGTTCTTACGTTCCAAGTCCCTATTCGTAATTTACTTTCGACAAATGTTTTACCCGCCCGGAGATCCGATTGGGGGACTATTTTACCTCCGGATTTTTTACCTCGAGAGAACTCATATTGTCCAACCATATAATCTTTACTAGGGATTATAATGTGGTCTCCCTGATCACGCCTACAGTTGTATTGGATATAGACCCAACCAACATCATTTGTTTTTGGCTCTATACCATACTGACAGTACTGCTGCCTACTGCCAGGCACTGATGATAGTTTTTTTTATAAAACCTCCATTCTAGGGGTTTGAACCCCCGAACTTTGCAATAGAAAGCCGACACGCTAATTACTACACCACCAGTGCATATATATATATATATATATATATATATATATATATATATATATATATATATATATATATATATATAGATACACCTATGATGATGATATATGAGGTGTGGCAATGAAGTTCCCGAACTGGCGCTGCAGCGCTGAAACCAAGTGGTGTAAAAATGAATTATTTACACATCTTATAACTCAAACTCTTGCTAACAGAGGGTAGTGAATCATTTAGCTCTGTAACGGTTAGTTTCTGAGTATCAGTCAAGAGAATCAGTTGTGATTTTATCCGTTGTCACAATTTTGCCATGGAGCAACGAGTGAATATCAAGTTTTGTGTCCAACTCGGGAAACCAACAACAGAAACTTACAAAATGTTAAAAGCAGCATATGGTGAAGAGTCTTTAAGTCGTACCAGTGTTTTTGAGTGGTTTAAACGATTTAAGCACGGACGAGAAGTTGTTGAAGATGATCCAAGAAGCGGGCGTCCAACCTCTCGAATGCAGACACCGTCGCAAAGGCCCGTGAAATTGTTGCAAGAGATCGACGAATGACCCTCAGAATGATGACAGAGGACCTAAACATTAATAAAGAAAGGATTTGTGATATTATTCACTAAGATTTAGGAAAGAGGTTCTGTGCAAAGTTCGTCCCACATAACCTCACGGATGAACAGATGCAGAGAAGAGTCGCATCGAGTGTGGACTTCGTTGAAAGTTGTGAAGGCAATCCAAGTTTTATCGACTGCATTATCACTGGCGACGAGTCATGGGTATTCCAGTACGACCCCGACACGAAACGAGAATGGCATGGACATCAAAATCGTCGCCAAGGCCCAAGAAGTTTCGTTTGAAGAAGTCCTCGGTCAAAACCAGGCAGATCACCTTTTTCGACAAGCAGGGTGATCCACAAGGAATTGCTTCCGCAAGGACAGACAGTAAATACTGCATTCTACGTCCAAGTCCTTCAGATGTTGGTAAGGCGTGTTTCCAGGGTGAGGCCGCAGTTTCTAGAAAAGGGAAGTTGGATTCTTTTGCATGACAATGAACCTGCCCATTCTGCACTGGTTGTGACGAGATTTCTGGCAAAACAGGGCATTGTAGAGATCGACCACCCACCGTACTCGCCTGACTTGGCACCCGCAGGCTTCTTTCTCTTTCCAAGGGTGAAAGCTGCTCTCAAGGGGAGAAGATTTGAGGATGTTGAAGAGTATTTTTCGGTGTATGTGTAAAAGGTGAGGAATGGGAAGGGAAGAAACAACCGGGGAAATCTTTTGATAAAACTTTCTATAATAATTTTTGTATGGAATGCACCAATGGTATTCGATTAAAAGGAATTCTTTTATTGAATATGTAACTATTTTTTAATAAAAAACTTTTAAAATGACTGGGATATTTGGAATATTTTAATAATAGGGAGTTTTAATGAACGCTTACATTAAACCGTTGCTTATTCAGAAATTAAGTTTCAGCAATTTCAATGATTTACTTATCAATCAATCAATTTACTTATCAATCATCGCTGATTTATTAATATCTTCTCCCTTGAATTAAGAACATTAATAAATTTCGAATCTAGCAAAAATATAAATGTTGCAAATGTTACAATAATTTCAAATTTTACTGCACTTTTCGTCCAATAAGATGGATCTACATTTTTTGAAAATTCTAAAAAAATATTTCAAAGCATGAATTGGCATCTTCGTTATAATTAAAACAAGCTATGAAAGTGTAGTGTATCACAAACAGGCGCGTTTCGTGCGATGGAGTATTTAAAACTGTACGATATAATTTGACCGAACACACTCCATAAAACAGCAAAAAACCACGACCTGTTTGTATCTTTGTCTATTAAAAATTTCTTCCCCCCCTTTAGTTGGTGCATCAATAAACATTACGTAATTTTAATTATTAATACAGCAAAACGATATATCGGTAATGATTCCAGGGAAATAGTCGATGTATATTTAATGATTTATTTTCTAATCAGTTTTAATCAACCAATCAATCGAAAATTATTTAAAACATACCTCACTTTAGTTCAGTAGTTGTAATATTTACTTTTATGTTCTTTATTCTCCGTAGATAACCCATTTCCTTCCGCTTACAAAACCTGCCATGCACGCGTAAGGAATTAAATGTATTTTGTAAATATTGCAGATATTATTTACTTCAGCAAACAATAAGATTATTTACGTTGACAACAATTAGGTAGCTATGCAAGACATTATCTGTTCAAAGCGAATTACATCTTTCTTGTTCAATTTTCTTTATAACGGCTACTCCTAAGATAACAATGTATAGGAAAAGAAATACTCTACGTTACTAGTTCTACAATACTGTTTTCAAATTATTTAATTTAACTAAACATTTTCGAGATATAACGGAAAGTTCATTTTCTGTCACCAGTCAAGTGGTACCCCTATTTGGCCTACGTGGTCCATTTTTGTGATTTTCTTTGACTGTAAGTCCTTAATATCAAATTTCATAAAAATCCATTTGGTAGAAGCCGAGAACGAACATGCGGACGGACGGACGGAAAAACCGACTCTAATGGGCGCTTATGCTGGAAGCGAAAAGCGCCTAAAACATATACTCTATTAACTCCCATACACTAACGAAACACACTAATGTGGTATTGCACTGCCAATATCATCTTATATCCGATGATATCGGCAGTGCAATACCACATCCGTTAGGTATAATGTCCGTCGGCATACCGTCCGTTGGCATACCGTCCGGCCATCGGCTGTTTCGTAAGTTTAAATCGTTCATTTTGTGAAACAAATGAGGTATTCTGCCAGGTGTTTTTTCTTTTTCTCCACTTTTCTACAAAGTGTGGGCTTCTTCGCATCTTCTTCTTCGGTTGAACCATTTGCGCCAATAAAGTGATTTCGTATAGTGTAATCTATCAAGAGCAAAGGTCAATACTCCTCCAACAAGCACTGAAACGTCCTAATCCGTTCCTCTGCGATAACCCTGATGGACGCCTTCGGACGATAAGACAGGTAATTTTCTGGAGAAATATTTTTGGAAAAAATTTACATCTTTTCAATCGGTATATGCTAAATATGGCATCGAAACTCCTATACAAAACGTCTCCAATTTTACCAGAAAATGTTATGAAATAGTGCCAAATTTTAGTTGTTTTTCTCTCAAGAGATTCTCATATTTAAAAATTCCTAATTCCACAATAATTGCCCAAAATTTCATTTTCGTCCTTTACTTGACCATTATTTTAAGTTTTCCGATTATATGAAGCGTTTGACGTTGTTGAAATTTCTATGTAATCAAATTAGTCCATTTTTTGTTATCTAATATATTATAACCGGTGTCTATGCTTGCGTCTGCGTGCGTCCCTGCCTGCCCACGTCTGAAGCCTTCCGGGATGAACGCAAATAAACCGGGAACGGTCAGCTCGATTTCGACAAATCTTTCACCTGAATACTCGGCCAGAACTCCTACAGGTTTTAAGTGGTCAGTCGTCTTCCGGAAAGGCATGGGTTCGATATCATGATAGTTTTCGTTATTTCATTTTATTAGCACGTAATCGGCTAGAATACGATATGTAGACCTTTATTCTTTAACATTTTAAAATTTCTTACAATCGAGACTCTGACTCGAGATTTATACCATTTCGAGCCAAAAAAATTAGGGTTCTTATTCTTACCGCCGATTCTGTTGTTTAATTTGTGTTTCCTCATATTTCAAGTTTATATTCGATTTTCCTCGTATTTTCGACATTTCAAACAGCAGGTAGCTATGGTAGCCGGCATTGTTCATCTCGGATTTTTGCATTGCTAGACTCGGGCTTCAAGTGTATTTGCACTAAGCTTGCAATAAAACGCATGAAGGACTAAAGCAGATTAATCCTCGTGTGACGTCACCTCCCAGTATAAACGCAAATAAATCAAGAACGGTCGGCTCAATTTCGACAAATCTTTCGCCTGAATACTCGGCGCGAACTCTTGCAGCATTTAAACCGGTAGTTGTCTCCTGAAAAGGCATGGGTACGATATCAGGAAAGTTTTCGTTTTTGCATTTCATTATCACATAATCGGCTGGAATACGATGTGTATACCTTCTGTCTTGAACATTTTAAAATATCTTACGATCGAGACTTTGACCCGAGATTTACACAATTTCACGTAAAAAGAAATGATAATCCTTATTCTTACTTTAGATTCTGTTGTTTAATTTGTGTTTGCTCATATTTTAAGTGTATATTCGATTTTCTCCGATTTTTAAACATTTCAATTGTTGACCTCGGATTTTTGCATTATTAGACTCTGCTTTTAAGTGGATTCGCACTAAGCCTACAATGAAACATACTCATCAAGGACAATAACCGATTGAAAATTTATTTGAAAAGTGTCGTGTAAATATAAAACAAATGAAATACGAAGCGAAGGAAACAAACGATTCCAATGCATTGTAATAATGGACATCTTAACATTTCAAATTGAATGATTATCATGCATGCATTGAAAATATCGTTTCGTTTGCAAATTTTATGGTGCAGTTTAAGCAAATTACTATATTGATAATGTTCGTGATTAATTTCTTTCGACATTGACGCGTGGCCGGTGCATTTATTACTTCATATTAAACAAACCACAGAACATACGATATGCTGTACCACCAGAAATATTGAACAAAACAAATAAATATGTGTACCGGTAGTATAAATCATGTAGGTATGTGCTTTTGGTTATGAAAATGGTATGAGCTATATAATTATTTTAAGAGGGGCAACAAAAGTGGTTCAACTAATAACACTCTTTGTAACAATTTTTTGTTAAAGGAACTATCGCATTGGGTCACTTCATGCAAGGGTCTCTATATGTTGGCAGGATGTACTGCAACGAGCCCATAGTAATAATTAAAAACAGAATTGAGGTCCTGCTCTCTTCTTTCATATTCTTAAAAAGAATTTCATCAATATCTGTGACCACACTCTCATTAAATTTTTGCGCTTAGTTTATTATCCCTTCGATTTTGTGCGCCTCCAATCAAGTGTAGCATTTCTGCAAAGTCATTATCACTAGATATTTCCTTCTTTTATCCTGAGCTGGCTGCTTGTTTTTCCTTTTACGGAGATAGTAGCAACTCTTTAAAATATAAGGACCTTAATGTCGATGGCATTGTTTTTTTCCGGCGTCGTTAGGTGACTGATCGGAAAGCATTCTCGGTGTTGGCTTTTTGATACAGATGGATGATTGGCAGATGTACGAAAGTTAAGGGTAAGAAAATTGGAGATGTATGAAACCTGAAGCGATTATATAAATAATGAGCTATACTAATGATATTTGTTGAACATCTTTGCCCGTACTGTTGCAACTCTAGTCGCCCAAAATGTACGTATTTGGTATTGGCTACCTTGTGACGCCAATGAAGAATGCAGAAACTTGTGTCAGGTTTGGGAAATTATTTGTGATAATCATGAAGGAAGAACCGTCCAAAAATTAACGCCTAATGTGTATTAAAAATACAGGAGGAAATTATCATTATTTTAAAGACAGTATTTTTTGTCAACTCACCGTAAGGACAGCATATTTTCTTTGTTTTACACAGTTCCAAAATACTAACGTGATCTCTACTGTAAATAATTCTGTAAGCTCCCATGATTGACATTGAGTGGTAAACCCTGCTTCCCATCGTCTAGAACGCCGTAGGGAAAGCTATTTTTAAAACTGACCCGATTCAACTTAACGTGCCCTACGAGTTTCTCTACACCTTAAATTTCGTGCATATTAGATTTATATTACCTTATTTAAATTTACATATTACATTTTCACTCCATTTGCGACTTTTCCTCTAGTATCTAGAAATATATCTTTGTTTGTGTACACAGATAATATTACGTACGCGTGAATGCATTCCTTGTGATAAGCTGAATTCGAGTCATTATTATTGAGTCTAACGGGAGTAAAGTATGTATTTCTGTGGTGAATTTTACTGAGACGCGGATAATGACATGTTGTTTTACATTCCGCTTTATCTTATATCTACCGCGTTTTACCAAAACTTCGAAAAAATATAGTTATAAGCAAAAGATTCGCAAAACGTTAACGAAAATCAGGTCACGAAGATTTCCATACACTATAACGTGACTATAAATGTTTAATCGCTTCGTAGGAACGGAGGTGGAGTTTTTATAGCGGTGAAGGACACGCTTATCAGTTCGCCAATTGAGTTTACGGAAAACAGAATAAAAAGCATTTGGTGAACAATCAACAGGGGAGGTTTAGGAAACATTCATGTATGTGCATGCTATAGGCCGCCAGGTGCAGACGCAGAAGACATTTATGAGCTAGAGGCCCAAATCAACTCAATACAGATGAAAAATAGTAAAAGTCTTACTATAGTAGGGGGAGACTTTAATCTACCCTCGATAAATTGGCGCAGTTGCAGCTTCACACCACCCGGTAGAAATCGTGAGTCATGCGAAGCACTAATAGACATCTTCAATAAACATTCCATTATTCAGGTAGTCAGAGAACCCACGAGAGAGGACAATATATTAGACTTAATAGCACTTAATATCCCTGAACGTGTTTCTGAAGTAGTTATTGAAGAAGGAATCAGCGATCACCGAGTAGTCCGAGTTATCTTGAACATAGCATTCGTAAAGTATCGCAAGCCTAAGCGAAAAGTGTACATATTTAAAAATGCTAACTTAATAAAGATTACGCAACTTTCAGAAAATTAGCAAGCACGAAGAACGTTGAGGAAACTTGGAAAGCTTTCTTATCAGTAATTAGAACAGGTATAAATACGTACATACCAAGTAAATATATTACCGATATTGGAGAACCTAGGTGGTATAATCGGCAGGTTAGATGTGCTCTCAGGAGACAAAGAAAGCTTCAATCAAAACTTAAATGCGCCAAAAATAATATGTCACAGGAGGTAATAAATACAATTTCAAACAAGTTCAGAAATTGTCGGACTTGGACTAAAAAGATTATGCGCAAGGCATTAATGAACTTTAAGAAAAAGATTCTCTGTGAACATCTAAACGAAAATCCCAAAATCTTTTGGTCTTATGTTAGAGAAGTTCAAGATCGACGCCCAACCGTAGCACCATTAAGAAACGACAAGTAGTAGTAGTACGATAGTACTAGTAGTAGTTTACGATAGCATTGATAAAGGAAACTTGTTAAACTCATTTTTTCAAAGCGTATTTACGACCGAAGTGGAGAAAAGGAAGGTCGATCCACCCGAACCAAGCGAAGAGAAGATGAACGATATACTTATATCAGCGAAAGGTATAGCAGAACAGCTCAAAATCATAAATGCAAATAAATCCCCGGGACCGGAAGAGATACCAGCTAGAGTATTAAAGGAATTAGCGTTAGAAATAGCACCTTATCTCGAAACAGTTTTCAGTAAGTCACTTAGTCATGGCGTTATACCTAAGGAATGGAAATTAGCGTTTATAACTCCGCTACATAAAGGCGGGAAAAAAGACGACCGAGAAAACTACAGGCCGATTTCGCTAACCTCAATATCTTGTAAGATTCTAGAGCACATCATCGTTAGTTCTGTGATAGACTTCTTAGATAGCCAGGACTTGCTCAGTAAATATCAGCACGGTTTTAGGAAGGCAAGATCTTGTGAAACACAGCTCGCTCTGTTTGCACATGATATACTACGATCCGGTGATCGAAAGACCCAGCTAGACGCGGTTTTTCTTGACTTCAAGAAGGCATTCGATAAAGTCCCTCATATTAAGTTATTGAAAAAATTACAAGCCTGTGGAATAAATCGAAAGATAATCGAGTGGATCAGGGACTTTCTCAATGATCGGGAACAAATGGTAGTCATAAATGGATTTAAATCAGATTCGGTCAGCGTGTCCTCCGGCGTTCCACAGGGAAGTGTCATCGGTCCCCTATTATTCCTTATATACATAAATGACTTAGATAATGTTATTACAAGTAAAATCTAGTTATTCGCGGATGATACGGTAGTTTACAGAGAGATTAACAGTCCTGCTGATCAAGCATTACTTTCTAACGACCTACACGCAATTCTCGAGTGGTGTAAAGAGTGGCAATTAGAGCTGAACTTAGGTAAGTGTTCCGTCATGAGATTCTGGAGAAACAAAGAAATTGAGGCGATGAATTACAGTATAGAAGGCGTACATCTAAAATTATCCGAATCCGTCAAATACTTAGGTGTCATTTTAACAAGTAACCTCTCGTGGGACACACACATACGAAATATATCCGGGAAAGCTAAGCAAAAACTAGGATTCATCAAACGGATAGTAGGTAAAAGCGAAGAAAAAGTCAAAGAGACATGTTACTTTTCTTTAGTCAGACCGCTGCTAGAGTATGCGTCGAGCATATTGGATCCGTACGAGAAAGGTTTAATCACCGAGTTAGAGAATGTGCAGCGAAAAGCTGCTAGATTCGTCAAAAATTGTTATGATAGAAATATAAGCGTTACAGGCTTGATACAGGACTTAGGATGGGAATCACTAACTGAGCGTCGATCACGTGCTAGGTTAAAACTTCTTGAAAGATTTAGAACGAGTACTTTCTCCAGCGACGTCAAAGAAATAATAAGAACTCCCACCTATATCGGTAGAATGGACCATCCTCGTAAAATAAGAGAGATAGACTGTAGGACAGAGAGATACAAAGGCTCATTTTTCCCTAGAACGATAGCTGAGCAGAATAAAACTTGCAATCAAAAGTAACCTCGCGTAGGGGCGTAAACCAAGGCCTAATTTTGGAGTTTTCCCCTTGGTGTTAATACACCCCCTGCCACACACTCTTGCGGTGGCTTGCAGGGTAAACTGTAGATGTAGATGTAGATGTCCGTGCTTTTGCTCGATAAAAAAACTGCGAAGCGTACCAAAATATCAATTAAAATTTTATACGTCGATTTGACTGATGAAACATTTATATTTTCCCTTCGATACATCATTGCAATTCTCGCCCACTGGCTGAGACGAGTTCTCCATTCCCAGGTCTTCAGGTTTTTATGGCCAGAGTTCGCGCTTTTGGTTCTATCTGAGAGCATAAACGTCCACGTAATATTTTTATAGCTCAACCTCGCTTATATCTCCCTCTCTCGGAAAACGTCGATCGTGAAATGTACCTCTAAATTTCGATCGTATATCATATAATCTCGGTGGCGTAATTCGCTTTTACTCGACCAGCGTATTGCTAGCTGCCGGTCAAAACGCGTTTAAAAAATTCTCATTAAATTATGCAGTGAAAAGTAATTATCTCACATAGGGTAAGAAACCTGCAGTTTTTAGCACAAAATAACATTAAGGTAATTTTTTTCGCTCTGGGTTTTTAGGCGTAAAAAGTTGCGAGCGTAATTATGCGCGATTCGGTTGATTTTACACAGATCACAAGGGGCCTCTTGGAATATTCTTCGGCGATCAATTCCTAGAAGTCAGTTTTTCGAAAACATAGGAACGATAAGTTTTTCGAAAGCTCTTTTTAATAATCTTTACGGAAGTACGAATTTTTGCCATCACTTTCGCAGATTAGAGTGAGTGTGGCGTTGATATTCGAGAAACTAGTCTGTCACCGCTGATATGTTGTACAAAATTCAGAATGTTATTTAGCCATAGCGCTGATATAGTGTTTGCCATAGATAGTCCTCCGCTTCAAAATAGGAAAATAACTAATCAAAATAAGAATCACGACTTCAATTAAGTGTTGAGGAAGACAGTAAAAGTTGAAATAAGTCAAAACTTTAGAAAAACCTGTACAAAATCGTTGAAATGAATGTTACGCTGAAAGAATAAATTTTTTTTCTGCAAGTGGTTACAGAAACCCCCTAACCCATTCCCTTTCTCGATCAATCCCCTTGTTTTAAAAAATCCTCACTACATGTTCCCCGGAGTGAAAAAAATCAAAATTACTCTCAAAAACTAATTTTTTTAAAGGTTTCTAACGTTTATGAAATTTATTAAACAAGTCGAATACTTATGAAATTAGAATTTTGCCGAAAAATATATTGCCGTTAAAGTAAAAAGTTTTCCACTCATGTTTGTTTTACAATTGTCGTTTTTTTAAAAATTGTCATTAAAAAAATTAACTTTCGAGAAATTAATTTTCGAATAATTGGTTTCAAAGAATTGGTTCCCGGCTCCCAAGCCAAAGCGTGCCATTAAAGCTGTTTTTAGAAAAATATATTTTATTTCTTTCAAAGACAAAAAGTTTTTAGGTTTTTGAAATAAATCAAATCAAGAGTAAATATGATAAGAGTCATTATTTTACAATTTGGGACCATCGAGAGGCAGAAATGACAATAATTATAAAACATTTTGGTAATCAAATCTCCAAAAGCCTAAGGAAAGTTTTTACATTTCGGTTAAGGACCACGTCGTCAATACTATTGAAAGGTTAAAGTAATATAGCCCTGAGACCTTAAAACAAACAATCCGCTCACGCAAATTTCTCGATGCATTGACCTTTTTAAATAAGTCGTTCCGCGCTTAAGAGCTGATGTCGATTCATCATTGTCGACGTGGGTATCTGTCACTTCGCCTCAAGATGGTAGAACGTTAAATAATTTAATTAACATTGTCTCTCGTTTAATTGCTCTCCAATCCGGCACCGGGCATCGCCGCCCCGCACTTTCCAATCCCGACACCCCTTCCATCGCGTCCGCAAGGGAAAACGGCAGTCGTTATCCCCCTCGGATGCGGAATCCGATCCTCCGTTAGGAGGGTGAAATGGCGTGGTAGACACACGAGGAGGTAAAGACTGTGTTTGGAAACCTAACGACATGGCTGGTCCCTTCCACGAATTAATTGCGTCTGAAATGAAAATTTCGCGGGCGATGGATGAGGAGGAAAAGGAAACCGGAGATGGATGAAAATCGCGAAAATAAACAGCGATTTAATTTCCATTCAATACGAAAAATGTGGTTTGATTTTTAGGGAAACACTCCCAGCTGACGAGTTTTCATAAAATGAGAACGTGAAGAGTTGAAATAATTTTGAGTTAAAAGACGCAAAGTTCTCGCTATGCTCGGGGCAGTAGAGGAACTATAATACCGCAGAGTACACAACCGTAGGGTGACGATAGATTAAGGGGGTTCTGCAGATCCACCTATGTCTATATATTACATTAAATAACGAATTATGAAGTGACCCTAAAACTATTTTCGCGGCTAATCCGAAAGTTTGTAGTTCCGCCACTGCCTCTGGGATTATGTTCAAGGAAACATCCCATATCCCAAAACAGAAGGTATATGAGGAAACGGGAATCGATTCCGGACTCACAAAACGATAAACCAAAAATAAGTATTTGAATTTATTGTGCCATGACCTAATTACTTCTTGGTTATAAGGGGTGGATACTCACCGAGCCAAGAAAAATATAGAGAGGATTAGTTATTTCATGTATTGATTGAAGTGCTTATAGCGTATAAGAATGTTCCCCTCTTATATCGGCTGATCTTTGCATCCCCTAATTGTAAAATAGAGATTGGATGTTTATTTAAAAAATAAAAATTCACCCTTTGCATTAGCAAAGACGAGGTTCATAATCGTATTACACTTTCAGGTAATTATCAAGGAATTTTATATCGCAGAGTTAAGTGATTTTCTCATTAATACACGCAATTCTATATCGAATTTTTAAACTTTCGGTCTATTTCAGTAGCTTGTTATTTTATTTTACAAGTTTGGTCAACATTCATAGTATTTATAAAGTTTTCAAAAATTGTCTTTCTTAACCAGAGAAGCATTTAATAATGCATAATATTTCATTTAAGACATCTTTCTTTATTTGTATTCACACAATCTTGCATTTCTGGGAATAATGCTAGGCAGTTATTGCTTTGGCTGGTTATTTCCGCGCACTATCAATGTTTTTTGTAACAGAAATAGAGTTACGAAATTGGTATTCATTATACCCTTTTTTCGTAGTACTTTTTTATTCTTATTTAAGTTCCTTCGGTAGCTTAGAGAAAATTAGAAAGCGTGCCGAGCAATGTACAAATCGTGGATGAATGTACGCTTCAAACATCCACCCGCTTGTGGCAGTCACGCAACTCGTTCAAACCAACGCTTGTATAAATGAGAATTTAATTCCGCTCTCAGTAACTATGACCGAGCAAGGACAGCTTCCAATCTCTAGAAGCAGACTGAATCACTTTTCAGACTCCCATGGGAAAACTCATGCCTATTACTCTTCGAGTTGCCCAACATCTCTGCCAGATGATAGACTATTCATGCTTTGCTTACTTTCGCTAATACTAAACTTGATCTCTAGTTTGTTTCGCACCTACGAATAAATAATTTCATTGGAAAATATTGTCGAGCTAGACTCATTTCGATTATATCTTTTTTCTTTTGTCTCTGGTTACGGAATTTTGGTTAACTAAAATTTAACCGGTAATGTGCGGAGGAAATAATGACGAGTGAAAATTGTTTTCCATGCCAGTAAAATTAATGATTCTTGAGAGGCAATTCCTTTTCGGTTATATAATTCTTTTGCTGATGGCCAAGTTTTTATCCTAATACTTGGATATTAATGAGAGTTTTTCATGTATTTCCATCATATAGAATGTCACCGCTTAACTTCTGAATGAATAACTCTTGAGATTTATCCTTACAAGTTACTGACCGATATTCCTCAGTACTTATATTTACCTTATAATAGCAAGTGTATAATATTTTTTTATAATATGATCTTTTTGCTCTGAAATATTTTATCGATTACAGAAGATTGCGTTGCAACTAAGCGAGGCGATGGAATATACATGTAAATGTGTGTGCCTTTGCGTGCGCGTCTCAATTGTCTTAGGTATTCGAGCATGTGAAATATGATTTACTAAGACAAAGGGCAACAGTAAAACTGCCATATGCCTGAATTTTTCATATCATCATAATTTTATCTTTTACTAATGAATCTAGCTATATGCAAAAGAACTAATAAAAACATTGGGTATTTAGACTAAAGTTCAAGTTGTTGCTGCTCTATGTAATTGTTGCATAGCCAAGCGAATTTTGAGTGTCACAGAAAAACTTCAGTTAAAGTGATTTCGTACTAAGAAAACATCAATGCTAGGGTAGCTGTTCGAATTTAAAGCCCGCAAGGCATTTTATTCACGCTAATAACGTGTCATCTCATTAATTGCCCATTCCAGAGTCGAGGATTGGGTAATGATGTAATTATATTCCTCCGAAACGAGAGGAAAAGAGTATGCTTCGGAGCGTATATGGATACTTACTAAACATCTATTCAGTAATCGTCCTGTGCGACAATTAGAAAGAAAACGTGCGATAAAATATATGACAAACACAGTCAATGGCAAAAAATCTCGGTTATAGCAACTAAAAAGTCGTAATTTAAGTTTTTTCGACCTTCATTTCCAGTAAGTTAGTTATTTTAAAACCAGAACTGCGAATCTAATTACTGTTTCAAAGTTTTAAAGCGTATTAAGGAAAACCTAGAAATAAGAAAGAAAGCGAGAAAATGGTAAAAATACCCCTACACAATGGACTTTAGCGTAGGGTTAAATTTAAGGCACACGAACAATTACTTGCAGCTCAAAAACTCGCGACTTTTTAAGGACCTACCCCTTTTTATCTCTCGAATAAAACACAGGAAGTCGCATTTTTATGACGAAAAAGAAATAAATGACACACGCGTGCCATTCTTAACGGGGCACTCGAGTCTCTTTTTTTTCTCATCTTCCATTCCGAGGATTTTCAAAAAGGTGCTCCGGTCGCCATGCTAAAGATCCTGTAGCGGACACATGACTCGTCGAGTTCTCTGTGGGCGTGAGGAGCGAGGTGTCGTACATCACCCCTCTCGACCGAGAGGTCACCATTGGGGAAGCGAGGCTCCTCATTCTACCCTCCCCTCCACTCCAACCCCCTCTTTCCTTCCCCTCTTCATCTCACTCTTAATGCCGTAATTAAGAGTGAGCTCGCGTTAACCCCTCCACCCCGACTCACCCCATCCGCCTCCGTCCCCCGACCCATTACGGAGTGCGCTCGTGGGATTTCTTTCCGACCCAGTGAAAAGTCCCCAGAGACTAAGGCAACGTGCCGATGATGATGTGTATAGCGTTGGTCCTCTCGCGACTGCTTCAGCTAACACGCCTAGTTGGCTTGCCTACCCTACTCCCCTCTTGCGTGACCTAGTGGGTGGTCGGGCCACGAGCCTGGCTGTAAGGATGGCGAGACTGAAAGAGAGGGCGAGGGAAGGAAGGCAGAAGTAGGGAGGAAAGGAGAGGCGGGGGGGGGAGGAGTGGGCCGAAAGAGGAGCTGTGGAAGAGAATGGAAAAAGGAGAGAGGCGGTTAGGGCGAACCGGAGGAGAGGAGGGAGGTGAAGAGATGAAGGAAATGCAGCGGGAGAGAAGGGAATAAGAGCAGATGCAGGATGTGGGGATAGGAGGGGAAAGAGAGAGATGTGAGGGTAAGGGAGGGGTTTGGGGGGGAGGGAGCGTTTGTGGCAAGACGGATAAACGTGAAGAAGGCGTGGGAGGTTGTGGAGGAACTGGGAGGAGTAAATGGTGAGGGCAGAGGAGAGTGAGAGAGGATGGAATAGGTGAATTAGAACGGAGTAGTTGGTTAAAGACGTTTGTTTTGGTGTTTAAAACTATCGGCGAGTCGTGGAAATATTAACGTAGAAAAGTTAAGACGTTGTTTTTGAACGTTATAACGTTAAAATTTAAGAAAAGGGGAGAGAGTAAATGAAAGATTGAATTAGAGAGAAGTTGTTGCTTAAAGACAGTGTGGTGATTATTGACAAGGTGGGGAAATATTAAGGTAGAAGGGCAAGGACATTATTGATAAATATTTTTAAGAAAATATTTAAACAAATGGGAAGGTGGGCAGAAAGAATCAAATGGAGTAATAAGAGAAACCAATGGTTCCATTGATTAAACGGTAGACGAGAAAAATTGTAATATAAATTCACAAATCAATAAAAGGTTTGTAGTTTAAATTTGAATTAATCGCTCCGAAAATTGCTTAAAATTAAACAAAAATTAGTTTTACACCTTTAAGTTTGAAATATTTTATGAAATCCAATAAGGTTATAATTGTTCGATTGAGATTTTATGTAGGTACCACACCAATTATAGCAGTTATTTAATACGTTTGGAGCCGCCTACGGTAGGTACATATTCCTGTAGCTTATTCAACATTAATTAAACCGAGGTGATTTCTGATCGGCTGACTTTACGGGAAATTTAATCGCTTTCATAATTGCACGTTTTTAATTACGAAATTAAATACCGAAATAAATTGCACTATTGATGCACGAGCTTCATATAATTGCTTTCCATATATTTCTGAGGACGGTAAAGGATACCATAACTATCATTGAAAATAATAGCACCTACTTGATGGTAACAAATTATTTTGAATGATTTAGGTGTTTTTGCTTACCTTATTGAACTGAAATTTCATCGCAAGCAACATTTTCATTACTTACGTCTCAACCTCCGCTATCGAAGTACAGACTGAAGGTAAATCTAAAAAAACTATATTTCGTTAATGGAGTGGACGTCCAAACAATGGGTAAATAAAATTTCTCAATCGAAAATGAATGACAAGTGACCGCAATGACAATATTCGATTAAAGAACGGTTCTATGGCTGGGCAAGTTATTTCTAGCATTTATATTATACTAAAAATGAAGAAAAGACCGGAAATAATCTTCTTATTCTTCCTAAGAATTAAAGCTGCAATAGACTACACATCCATTTATTTCACAAGGATATAAATACAGTGTATTCTCGACTATCCATGTGCGGATTATCCGGTTTGTGGATTAGCCGTGCATGATTTTTTATTCTTTTTTACAGTGTACAGTAGGGGGTGGAGTTGGGAGACAACGCACGATCCTCAGTCTGTGCCTAGCTAAGGCAGCGGTCGGTGTGTTTCTCGCTCGCGCGTCCAGCCGTAATTTCTTATACATACTATAAGGTATATAACAAATCAATGACATAATAATTAATTAATTATGAATTAATAATAATTATTAATTATTATTAATTATCAATTATTATTAATTGCGACGAAATTTATAATTTTGAGGCGCCCCCCAGAAAAATGGCTGAAAAACAAAAGAAAGTTGTGCTCACTATAAAACAAAAGCTTCAGTTAATTGAAAAATTTGAAAGGGGGGATCAGAAGCAAAGCTTGCGGAAGAATATTACATTGGTGTTCAAACTGTTCGCGACATAAACAAAAGCAAAAAGAAGTTGGAGGAATTTGCAAGAGACTGTGATAGCGGTGCTGGTCCTTCCAAACGAAAGAGCATGAAAAGGTCATCTTATAAAGAATTAGATTTCGCCCTCCTTCAGTGGTTCAACCAAAAACGAACGGAAGGAATACCCGTCTCTGGTCCAATGCGTAACATAAAATCAAAAAATTTCATGAAGCATTGGGATAAGAAGGAATGTTCTCTTCTAACGAAAGAAGGACAAGCGAAATGTCTGAGATAATCAATATAGTAAAAAAATTAAAAAGGTTTTGAAAATGTCGGCAAAGAAAACCTTGACGAGTGGCTGCAAAGTGATTCGCGTGAACAAGGATTTAAATTTATGAGTAATGAAGATATCGTTACTGCTACTACGAAACTACCAGAGGAGGAAGACAAAGAAAATTTTTGAGAAAGAAGATGAAGAAATTATTAAGCGCACCATTCACAGCACAGCACTAAACTGTGCTGACACTTTGTTAGAGTACATGAGTCAGTGGGATTTTGAATATAATAATACTATAGCTGTTAGGAAAATTCGAAATGGCATTAGGAAATATATTAGGGTTTCTCGGAAACAAACAAAAATCACAGATTATATACGTAAACAATATGTATGAATATAGTCAATAAATTTTAGAAAATGTTTATGCTTATGACAATAAAGTATATGATTCGGATTATCCGTGTAACCCCCTCCCCTGCGGGATAATCGAGAGTGCACTGTAGTTATAATTACTTTCTGTCGACAGGAGAGTTATAAACCTAAATTTATAAAAAGGGAAGAATTAGGTCATCAATAAAAAAACAAAATTATAGATCGAACGTCAAGACATAAGTAGCATAGATAGAAATAAGAGTAAATAATGGGAAAGATAAACCGTATATTAGAATTATCAGATCGGATTATGCCAGGAAAGATAACCCAACGGCACTTGTTATCTTCCGGAGGTTTTTCAACGAACGATGTAACGAGAAACAGTCGATAGTGGTTGAAAAGTAAACTTAAGCATTAATTTACTCTTAGTTATATGTAAATTCTATTCAGGATACTTATATTTCAATTTTTCATCTCATTTTTTTGCTGTTTACGATACTCGAGGAACAATTTTATTTGCTATTTGAGTAAGATTTTTTTACACACGTTGCGTGTAAATATTCAGAATATAAATTCAATTTTTAGGTTAGGCGCATGTTTATTTTAAAAGGGACACGTAATAAACTACGATGTTATCACAAAACAGTTTTAATACATTGGTACTGAGAAAACGATACATTTTATTTTTGTCCTTATTTAGCGTGAATAACGGAAACACTTCTTTAGAAGTAAAGACAGTTTTTTAAATGAAAATCATAAATTCCTCCATTCATTCTACATTCTCTTTCGAAGAGACGTGGTCTATTTCGTCAGAAATTATTTCTGTGTGGAAAAAGAGGAAAAGTTGGACTGGGGTTTGCCTAACTACAAATCTCAACATCTCGCCTTATATTGAATGGTCATGATTATGCACATAACCGGAAATAGGCTCCTGTGTTCTGCCGTTTCCCTCTTCATGTAAATGCCATTTGCAATATCAACCAGAGCGTTCTGTTCTATCAAAATTTATTTATCGGTGGTGGATTATTAGAGTGGCGGAAATCGCTTTATCTTATGCAAAATACGTAGTTAACAAAAATAACACCTAACGAATACGAACACTTTTGTGCTCACAGGACCATGGAGTTCGTGCTCATTTATTCAGCTAAATTTTTTCACCGACAGCTATTTTTAAATGTAAAGTGATTACCATGAAATCTAAGCATACATTTTCAATTGAATATGTCCCGTGTTTCTCCATATTAAAATTTTTATTAATGACATTTCTCTGACTTTATTAATAAAATCCTTTGGTTTAACATAATATTTAAATTGATTTATACGATGAGTTTTGTGAAGAATAAATTTTGAAAGGGTAACCTTTAGTTAACATATTCATTAAAACGATCTCTTGAGAATTTTTGTTATAATTACTCTACCTTTGTATGAATCAAATCAAGGTATATTGCGGCATAAATCATGGTTCAGGTTTAGAAAAACGCAAATCATTACCTACTTTCACGAATGCTTTCTCTTTTAATCTTGCTGCGAGTAAGAGTTTAAAAGCTTTCAATTAATTAAATATTAAAATATTTTTAGAACACATTAGTTCTCCTGGATTTCAGATTGCCCGCACGGATTGGAAATCGAAAACTTTTTTAAGAATTTAATTTCATCCTTGAAGATATTTCACATTTCAGTTGTCTCATTGATCCGATATTTTAGGTGCCTTGTTGAACAATTTTTGACAGCTAAAAAGTATTAATGAAAATGAAAAAAATGAAGAATCTTTTGGCTGGAACGCATCTTGGCTGTTAATATGAGATTAAGTGGGAAAATCGCCATCCTTTAACGAATTTTCCTTTAACGAAAGTTCCTCAGGAACGTATGACGGGCGTTGAAAGGGATTTGCTTGTGTAGATACTAATTTCAGAATCATGGCGATTTTTTAATTTCAGGGACTTTGGGGTAATTCTCTTCAGAGGTAACTCAATATAAGAAGTACCATCGTGGAATCTGTCAGAATTGGGGACTGAATTCGGTCCAGTTTGTGCTTTCCTAAAGAATTAGTATGTTCCCAGCTGATTCACCTCTTCCTACGCGCAATGGGTATCTAAGAGGTAGTGCAATGAATAGCCGGATAGAAAGGGAGAAGAGAAACTTGGTTTCCTAAAGCTGTGGTACCCAGAAGCCCGTTAGTGCAAAATTTAGTGTTACATACTTTCGGGGTTGTTTCTCATAGAATGTGCTATAGTGGAAAGAAAATATTAGGAGAAACTTCTGAAAAATATTATTGTATTCATGAAACAATTGGTTTAAATGATATTATATGATATAAATCACTCAAATTAATTATTCAGAGCCCACATATTGAAGTAGTACCTAATATACTTAATTTATCTTTACATTTTATCTTCAACCTTGTAAATATTTAAGGATATTATTTGGAAAAGCAGGCGCTAGAGCGTTTGATTTTCTCGCCACTGGAGTCGCCTCTGTACGGGCAGCAGATTGTCGCACAGCAGCGAGAGGCTTTAGATATTCTATTGTACGCTTGATGTTACTTCGATAACTCAAAATCAAACAAATATAACTATGGAAAGGTAGTAAAATTAATTTTTCGTATATAAGAAGCAAAATATTAATGGCTTGCAAGTAAAATAATTCTCGCCTTGAATTTATTGATATTTTTATAATCTGTTTGAGAGACTATATTTTTCATTATTCTTACTTGTCCCTTAGAATGAGTAACAAATTTATTAATAATAACCACGGGCAGTGATCTATTAGCTATTTGTTGTTGCTCAAATGGAGCAACGAATAATTACCCTCCCAATTCTGCATTTATATTAATATCGGCAAATCATTTCAGTCTTCTTAGCTGCATTTTTTAAACATTTGATAAAGAATTCCTTTATAAATTTAAGCAACACAGGAATGCAGTTAAATTTCTCTGAATTGAAATCAGAGAAATCATGAAAAAAATAAATGATGTTGATGTATGATTTGGAGAATGCATTTAGATGTGATGATATCACTTCAAACAAGTAGAGTCATGCTGAAAATTTAAGACATAATATGATATAGTCATCTAGCAGCACTTAAAGAACGCTATTAGTATAGTAGATAATTTTACGGATGATGAGCTCTCTGTATGATTTCAGTTATTGCAAGTTTTTTAAATATTTTATTTGAAAATAATAATTTTTGCAAAAATGGATTTCAATTTAGGTTTTTAAAAACCCCACGACTTCTATATATTATAAAGTCAATATTACTTACATTTTAATGATACAAGGAAGTACTAATTAGTAAATTACAAAATTTCATTTGCCCTAAGTCAAATTATCCATATTAATTACAGAAAATTTGTTAAATTCATGGTGATGGTTCAAGAACAGATTTAGTACATAGCAGTCATCAAGAATTTTGACGCAGTTGAACATTTAATTTTAAAATTTAGATCAACGTTAATAATATGATCAGCATGATAGAAAATTCCATCCGAATGTATGAATACAAAAATTAAAAAATTAACTCATTTCCTACACTGGAATTTTGCGCGTTCGACTCATACTATGTATTACGTAGACTTTTTTCCGATTTAGGTTAAAATCAGTATGAAAATATTTTTATCGGAATAGAATTATCTCTCCACCTTTTAATTTAAAAATGGAGTAAGTAGGTCATTCTCGATATTTACCAAGAATACGGTCGCGTTTCTAACCTCATTACAACTTTAGTTCGCATACGGATGGGATGACAAATTTTTCCGCAATTAGCGAGGATAAATAGCAATTCGAGACGAAAACTAGAAATGTTTGTCGAGATCAAATGACAAACCATCGTTCCTTACTCCCTCGCACCGAATATCGGGAACGAATTAATAGGGTGCTCGCACGTGCACGATTTCTCGCGCTTGTTAAATCCTCAACAACCAAGTAATCCCATCCCTTCATCATTCCTTCCACCCAATACTTTCCACTCTGTACACAACCATGCACACACCCCCTCGAATTCTTCTATCGTGTCCTGTCCCTCCGCTCCCCAATTCCGACACGCATTGTCGTGCCTCGCTCATCCTCCCTCTATCTCTCTGCCAACACGCCTAACGTTCAAACCCTTTACATGCAACGATTTTACATCTAGCGATTTTGGAGCACTACGGTCCTCGCCGATAAAAAAATATTTTTCGAAAAAAAAAATAAATCAAAATAAAATAATACTTCTTCCCGCTGCTCCGCGTGGAGAGCCTCGTTTCCTCCCACCCTATCGATCTAGAGCCACCGTAGGCCATGCATACACGTGTGACACCGCCTGGTACCCCGTGCTCCTGCGCCACGAGTACACCCCCACCTTCCTTCAGTTAACTATACCCACCCCCTCTTCTCAGTCTCTCTCTCTCCGTTCCTTCTCTTACTCTCCGTCTCCTTTTCGCGGAGGCGATCGACGCGCCTTCTGCGGCTCGTTGCCAGAGGCCCTCCGAGAGGTCGGAGAAGGGTCTGAGTGGAAGGCAGGAAGAGAGGGGGTGACGAAGGGGAAAGGAGGAGGGAGAGAGGAGCCATAGCGATGGAGGGGTTGGAGAGAGTTACGATGTGGGGGGTGGAACCTGTCGAGATGATGAGGTGAGGGGGAGAGAGGATGAGAGAGGGAGGCAGGGAAGGCCGTAGAAGGTAGGGAGGAAGGCAGACGGCCGAGGGTAGTCCAAGGGAGAGGGTGGTTCATCTACCCCCACCCGCCGCCAAGGAGGAAGGAAGGAAGGGGCGGGAGAGATCTGAGGGAAGGGAGGGTTTTTTTCCGGGTTGGAGTGAGTGAGAGATGGGAGGGTGTGTGAAGGAGGGAGGGTGCGTGAAGGAGGGAGAGAGTGTGAGGAGATGTGGGAAATCTGGTGTCATAATACCCTGGCGTGTGGGAAGGGTAGAGAGGGAGGTCCTCGTGCCCCAGACCACCAGCAACTACATAGCGGTGCCTTCGGTGTCTCCGGTGCCTTGTTTCGGCAGAGCCTCCGACCGGGGGGAAAAGGAGGAGGAGAAAAGCCGGCCCGCTGTGACCACGTGTTCTTCCTCTCTCTCTTTCTCTCTCCATACAAGGACTGGAGGAGTAACAGTGCGTAAGGTTATTTTTTTCCGCGTTCGTGACGTGTACGCGGGAACGAAGTAACTCTTAAAATATCGGCGGGGGAAGTTGTCGGAGGTCCGGTCGAATAGGGTCTATTGACCATTTTAGGTTCGTCGAAATTGAAGACTTCCGGAGTTTTATTTATTTTTTACCCTCCTCCTCCTTGCACTTCTTACGCCACCTAGTCCGTTTCACGAGCGCAGTAAAAACATTTACTTCGCACCGTTTTCTCCCCCCTCCCTCGCCCGGTTTGTTCTCCCCGCTCCCATTTTTCATCCTCTCATTTGATTTGCCGAGCATCCTGCTTGCCCCCTCCCCAGACTCTCTCGCAACTCCACCCTCCTCAACCCCTACATATCTTCCTGCGGGTCACCTGGTCGAGCGCACTTAGTCGACTGACAGTAGAGGTGTGCGGGACTCTCAAACGCCAACTAGAGCAGGCATTAGGCAGAGGGACTCGCATTCGAGAGGCACACAACTTTTCAGACAGTTGTCGAGGAAGGATCTACTGCCTCGGCTCTTCCCTGCCGGGTAGCCGAGATAAGCAAGGGCAACAGCATAACTTACCGTAGTTAGGTCATGTAGGCTCGTGTTAGTCAACGGGGTGTTGGTGTTGGCTTTAGCGGTTAGAATGTGTAGTTAGAAACATTTAAGGTTAGTCGCGGTAGTAAGTTATATTAGGACAGCTTTAGCAGTATTGTTCTGCAATTATCTTGCCGTCTAAAATTCATATGTAATAGCGAAGTAGGGAGTTGGTCGTAGTCAATAAATAGTGCCGTGCATTGTGGATTTCGGATATACAGAAGATGCAGCTTTAGATATTACTTGGATTTGATCAAGCTGTCGAAATTGAGCTAGTCCGCGTTTAAAGGAAACGGTAGATTTGAAGGCGTCCTACATAACCTATTAAAAGTGCCATATGGCAAATAATCTGTATAAATTCCTTCGGTCGAAAGTGTTTGTAAGGGAAACCTTTAACCGATATTCGTGGAAAGTATTTAGTAGCTAACAATTAGGTGAAAGGGAGCAGTCGACGAAGTGTCAAGTATTTGCGCCATTGACGATAGTTGAAAGTTAAGAAGAAAGAGATTCTGACCAAAGAATTCGACGAAGAAGTATTAACAGCGAAACATAAAAGGTTAGTTTACGGTAAGATCATTCTAACCAACTAACAAGAAGTAAAGAGCGCCATAGCGTTAACTACTAACATAGAAGCAAATAATTCGGCCTTCAAAGGCTTCTGCCGCACAGGCTAATGGCAACCGCATTCTCGGCTAGGAAAACGGAAGGTGAGATTTTTCTTCCCGTGAGCTAAATAACTCTTTAAGCGTGACTTCCCGCGCGGAGAACAGCGAGCCAGCGGCGAGGCGCCCGTCGGCCGCCACCGGTGGATCAAACCAAAGGCGTCGATCAGCGATGCCGCGAAGCCTGAACACTTCGGCGCTTATGAAACCGTTGGTCGTATTGGCTCTTCCAGGAATGTATCTCTTCTACAAGTATAACCAATACAAGCGTCAGCAGCAGGAGCAGGACCGGAGGAAGGTGACGGAACGCGAACTGGCGCATCTGAACCATAAAATCGTGAGTATAGAAAATATTTTAATTCGTTTGTTTCTCTTCCCCCGACCTACTGTTTTTTTCGCCTCCAAATGCGCACCCATTTGACCGCGTTTCTTCTTCGCTTCCGCCGTGGACGCTTTTTTCGGACGATTTCGAAGTCTGCGCGCCTTTTTTGCTTGATATCGATTCTGTCTGTCGATTTTTCCCCGAATGAGAATTTTGCCTGTAAGTCGAATGAGTTTACTTCTAGTTGTGTCGCGTTTACTTCAGAGGTTATTTTTATAGGAATGGTTTTCATCTTGTAAAATTTTATCAAATAATAATTATAAATTACGAGAATATCTATCTTTCATGACAGTTATTTATATTTATGAGTATATCTTTATTTGTGAACGATATTTAAACCTCACTGCCTCAATTAAAGCTTTTATGACTTAATTACTTTGGTAGGAACTCATAGTTTCTGTCGGTCAGTGGCACAAATGTTTATCACGTTTCCATCACTACGAACAATATTGTGTGGACGTAGTAGCCGGTGAAACCTATTTACCTTTCATATTAGTTTATCATCTCTTCAAGCATTTAACATTGGCAAATGGTGAGAAGTTGTGCACTTGAAACTTGTCTTTAATTTCATGATTGAAGTTTCAAAGGGTTTCATTTCTGCCATTGCAGAGAACATAACAAAATTGTTCAGCCGTAAGTGCAGCCGCGATAAATTAGGGCTGGTCGCGGACGCCGGGCTTAACACTTTTCTCAAATAATTCATCAAAACAAGCTTTTTAAATTTTAGAAATTATTGCATTAACTTTTCACCCTTGTCAATTATTTCTTTTGGATAATTGTTAGCGATACCTTCTCATTATCATACTAGATAGGATGCGTAGAATTAGATTTCATTTTTCGAGAATAGCTTTGCTCAGTTAACCTCGTAGTTAAACATTTGTGTGTCCCATTCAGCACTTTGTGCCAATCTTGAATTATTTAGGGTTATTGTTGATCGAGGGTGATTGATTAGAAAGATACACGTGCAGTGAGTGTTTTTCATGAGTTACGTTATTCTGACCGCAAATGTGAATCAGTTGCAATTCATTCGTAGCATTTAATGTGTCGCTCGATTTGAATAGAGAAAATTGGCGTAGTTAAAAGAGAAATTGTATATGAGAAATAAACCAAAAAGATACAATTTTATTTGGATGAAAATATTTTCTGGGCAGTATTGGATCGATCGGCAGAAATTTTGTAACAGTTTGAATGAATCGTGAATATATATTTCGAGATATAACTGGAAAGTTGATGACGAGCAGCTGGAGCAAAATTACTTCGGTATTGCGGTGACTCAATTCCAGGAACTTGGACGCGGGTTAAATCCTTTACTAATGAAACAATTTTAACGAATTCACGTTCATTTTTAGCGTGTTAATTCAGTTATGTAAATATTCTAACAGTCCGCTAAAATGCGTCCGAGTCACAAATTCGTGCCGGTATTATGAAATATATTAGAGGTATGCATATTAAAAATAGAGTACTGGATTATTTTACTTTGCGAGAAAAGTATGTTAGCATAAAAATATATCCGAAATAAATTAGCATTTACATTGAAAATGATGTGGCATTTTGAGTTTAATGTTAAGTTTACATAAATGTACTTATTCATTATATTTGTTTGCTTCTCTGACAAACAATAGCCATAGAAAGGGTATAAAAAATATTCACACTTAGGGTACAAATTAGGCGCCATCAGTTGCTTTACGAATTTGATTTCAGACTTAATTCGAGCTTGATAATTCTCTTGTTCTACAACTGTGGAAAGCAGAATAAATTTTTCCAGATACTTAAATTAATATTTATTTGGCGTCGGCTTCGACTATTAGCAATAGAGTTTTCATGGTAATGTGCTCTCAAAACATCTCTCACTTTAATAAAAAGGTGTCTTTTTCACAAAATATCCTATCTTTGAAAAAAATATGCCACAAAAATCTTTTAGGGGCGTACATTAACGTATCCAATAGAATAAGAATGCAGGAATAATACGAAGCAGCCTCTCTGCCACTCACCTTGAAAACGTAACAAACCACATTTAATTTTGAATTATAATCTCATTTTATAAACTATGCATTATTACCTGAAAAATTACATACAACTATTTATCTTTGCATTTCAGCAATTTGATAATTTATCAACAAAGGAGCGAGAAAGTCCTCTTGATGCTAGGTCAAGTGCTAGTACGCAGCATTATGCCTACAATTGTAATCATCATGCAATGAACTAATTTAGTTATTATTTTAAGAGCTAGGGATTCAAGTCTGATTTTACCCGCTCAGATCAGCTGACTGTTAGAATGTAACTTAATGCGTAAAACTGATGGTGCTGCTGTTTCACATCTTTAAACCAATACAAAGACTTTGAAGCGAATCAATCATATGCCGAATAAAATCTATATAGCACGTAAACATATTCCTTATGATCAATTATTAATGTGTTTTTCCAAGGGATTGTCTATATTACACGGTAAACAAAATTGAGAAAATTGATCTCCGGAGACTAAATAACAAAAAAGTATTTCAACCACACATAGAGTTAAAAACTGAAAATCTCGCTATCTTTGCGTGTTTTTATGTTATGCTATATTTACGTAAAAGTTAAGCTATTATTATAATCGGGGAGATTTGTTGCTCTTCACTTCGCGACCGTACACATTTATAAACAAATATCTTTAGCGAAATAAAAAAGGCTCCTTTTCAAAGTTTTCCAATTTAGTCATCACACCTCATCAAACAATGGTACATCATACGCAGCAGCAGGCACAGAAAACCGACACCAGTTTTTCACCACGACCCTACGAAAACCTTCGTCTGAAGTTATCCCATCAAGAGTTTATAACGTGTCCGTCGAATTATTTTTCTCACCGCATTAGACACGGATATCGACTCGAATTTAAGCAGACAAGCCATTAACGGCCATACTCCTAGGGAGTTGGTCTGAGCGAATGGAAGCTTGTTTCAGACAAAGCGATTCAAATCGGCATCGCAGCCATACGAGTCCGGAAAGAAGAAGAAGAGAGAGACAGAGAGAGAGAGAGAAAAGAAAAGACGCGAATGTTTCTTTTTTTAAGAGTTGCAACCGGGCGAGCATAGCTCGCGTGCACGACCTCAACATGAAACATTGATCCCTTGCGACCACTTGGCACAACAAAAGACATTCGTCTTCCTTTTTTATCCAGCCTATCTTACAGACTTTCTCAAATGGGATGTTTTTTAATAAATTCCATTCCCCTTTGATGACGCTCGGGTTTTTTAAAGGTAAATATTCAATTAAATGATTTGCGCCCGTCGAATCAAATTTTAACCGACTACGAAAATACGGTTTGGGTTCTTATAAGCTTTGTTTGGTTGTCTGTTCTTGCGTAACGACGCCAAACAAAAGAAGCTTACTTAGTCATAGGGCTAGAACCCGTGTAGGGATTTTAAAAATCTCATTTCAACGTTGAAGTGGTGTTCCCCTAAATTTTATGGCACATGTGCGGTGGAATTAATTTTTTAAGCGATAATCGACATTGCGGCGAATTTATCAAATGTTATAAAGGAATTATTGTATTAAATATTGTCAGATTGTATGAAGCGGCTGTGGTAATTTAAAAAATCCATATAGAGTATAACCTCGTTAGTTTAAACTTCACGGACATTGAATTTTCATGATTTAAAAAAACGATCTCGTTATTATGAGCAACATATACTTATGTTTTTGCGTAGAACTCTATTTTATTTCTTATAAACGTTCACTTTCCATTAATCAATTTTGTATTACGGAGATTTTGCCCCCAAATAGAATAAAATGAGGGTGAAAATTTAATATAAGACTGTAGCAAATATTTTGTAAGGATGAGATCTGGATAGTTCAATCTATACTCTTTAAGTTATCTGCATATTTTTTAAATTATAAGTATAAAATATTTTGCTTCGGGGAATTCGCGCGTATTGGTTCTTTTACGGTTAATCATTCATCCTTCATTAGGATATTACTCTTAACAAACAAAATTATAATTAGTGCGTTTATCCGTTAAACATGAGAAAATCGATGAATTAGTCCTCTACCAATATGAACTGCAACTTCTTTAGCCAGAGCTACTCGTCCTCTGGAATGCACATCCATGTAAAGAAATTATTCAAAATATGAAATAGTGACTACGTACTCTAAAGACCTCGTTCATGCAACATCTCTCAATGAAAGAGGATCGAATTTACGAAAAATTCTGGTCTTCCGACGGTAATTTAAAAATAACTATCCATTATGGCTTTTAACACGAGACAAGGATTCAGTTAAAATAAAATATACTTGTAATACAACTACTTTTCATACATTATTTTCAGTTTGGTTAATATAACCTTCCTCGTTATGGCCAAATTCGTTATTACGAATCATGAAAATCCTTTGTACTTTGTGTTAAACTGTATTTTATGTTGCTGTCTGCCGTGTGCAGTGATTTAAATTCTCATGCATATGTATACCATATAATCAACTAATTTGAAATGAAATCCTGTGAGGCCGGTTAATATATACCGTGAATAGAGATGGAGCGCACATGTCTTTTGATTGTAACATTAAAAGTAGACTTGGAAAGGGTTTGTACGATGACCATGATGGTCGTTCTTTTGGGAAGTATTCCTTTACGGCAAATACAATCGATGTATAAATATTGGAGAATACAGACGCCGCGAATTTCGATGATATTACCTTCCTTACGTTTTTCTTCTCCCGCCTTAGGGTACATTTCAAATTATAAACTGAAATGAAAGACATTATGTAAGACGTTATTGTACGTTTTGAGTATTCTGACCATTTTATTTCTTGTTTATTTTCCGCAGTGACGTAAAACTACGAGGGATACGAGCGGAAAATTTCTATTTTAACAAAAAATATTTGCCATTTTTACTTTTTTATCATTAAACCGCAGTGAAATATATATTATTGTATTTTTTGAGTTTTTTACGGTGGTGAAAACTCGATTAATTTCAGGAAATGCCAATTTCACAATCGCTCCGTTAAATAAATCTAGCTATTTAAGGAGAACGTCAACATTCTCTTAAAATAACACAAATGTAGTGTATATTAAAGTCGGAAAATATATGGCAAAAACCAATTTCGTTTATCTATATTTTCGGAACACATTATATAATTGAATAAATATCCAGTGGCGGATTGTTTCATTGTGGCGGCTAGCGGTTCAATATCTGGGGCCCTAAATAGTGCTAAAATACTTCAATTGTATTTATCTATATTTTCGGAACATATGCACTTCAATAGATATCGAAAGAAGCTTTAAATTATTGGCAGCTGTGTAAAAGTGAGAATATTCCAAGTTGCATAAAAAATTACAAATAAAACAGAGTGAGCCGAATAACGAGGTAAAAACCTTATTTTCTCGAAATTATCCAATACTTTCCGACAGTTAAAGCACTCGTGTACTCCGTGCTATTGTATTATTTTATTATCTTTAAAGAATACGGATCAAGTATGATGAAAAAATTTTAAATAAGAATTTTAAATTTAGATATTAAAAAAAATTCCTATCACATCATATGGTCGTTTAAGTTACTTTGAAGAAGAGACTAACAAAATATTTACCGTCCAAATGTAACTTACGCATTGTTTTGAATTATCGATATATTTTCGTTCAGTTTTTAAAAATGTAAATCATTTTGACCGATATAATTTACTAAAATATACTAAATAGTGGTGTTTATTTCTTAATATCATCATGTTTGTGAAGAGCCTATTTGCCATCAAGTAATGAAATCACACCACAACAAAGACGTATTTATATGCCGTGGGCTGAGCCCTAACCGTGATTTCACTGAGTGAGTGTGGACTTTCTTTCGGCATTGCAAATCTGGCCGGATAGATAAAAATAGGCAGGCGTTCTTACTCAAACATTGACACATACACCCCCATTGGGTGCGTCTCTGGCTCGGGTTAGGGGTGGGGAAAAGTTGAGGGGAAAGGAGAGAAGGAAGGAATTGCGATTGGCAAGCGGGTGAAGAAAGGATAGTGACCAGAAATTGTAAACAGTAAGAAAAATCGCGGTTGAAGGAATTTGAAGGAAGGGGCGAGAGGACCGTTTGAATTTGGGTCGGTGGATTCTTAAGGAAAACAGCGGTGGGTGTGTCTGAGTATGAAAGAGAGTGAGAGAGAGAAAGAGAAGTGGTCATATATGGTTTTATCGGTTCTTGATAATCAGCGAGTTTTGTTGGATTTCAGAGTTTTAAGGGTAAGACCACCACGTATAAATATAAATGCAATGGAAATGTATTTTACCTATCGTGTAAAAATGGCAAAATTAATGAAAAACTTTCAACCGCGACTGCAATAGAAACTATTTTGCAATGTGTAGAAGCCGGGTTGGACATTTTAGCTACGTCGTATCACGTCCTTGAGCGTTAGTGTTTAACAAATTGGAGCCCTGTCTGGCTATTTTCAATTACATCTGTCGCCGTGAAATTGAGCGTACCATTTTCGTATTTAAGTGCTAATAGCCTCGATAAAATAATTTTTAATTCATAACCGCGTTATTTTTATGATGAGAGGGTCATCTGTATCATAAAAATTCATCTTCGATGAAAGGTGGTATATCAAATAGAAAATAATACAAAAAAGCTGTTTTTAAATTGAAAGGAGATACATCCGAAGGTGAATAATATGACAGACGTTCTTCACTCTATTTCAAATTCAATACGTAAATACGTATAAATTACTAAATCAAAATAATAAATTTTGTATTTTATCGAAATAAATTTTAATGTGTACAACAAATATTTTACCAACTGTTCCTGTATTATTTTACGGAATAATTTCGACGCTTTTATCAGTTACCTATCCATTTTCCTATGCAAGAGCCGTTATATTTATATGCAAGAACCTAATTACCTGGCTTATTAATTTTTGATTTTATAACTTTTTGTGCCAATCCAGATTACTCCCAACTATTGCATGCTCTTTTACATTAAGCTGCTTGTTGCTTTGTTTTAGTTTATTGGAAACACAAATGGTAAAAGTTTGAGTTTTCTCTTAGTTAAAGGGAGTAGCTTCTATCGAAGAATTTTTTTTGGAAAATAGGTTACGTTTTTTAATTTTTATAGCTTATTTTCTCTGGCTATATATATATATATATATATATATATATATATATATATATATATATAATTATATTATTCTTTGAAAACGGTGGCAAAACTTTCTTACTCTCAAAAACTTCGGACGAATCGCCAATAATAGCAAGAAATTTTCAATAAATAGTTTATTGCAGCTGGCATGTCTAGCTGGCGGTTCGCGGGTGGCACACACCTTGGTGCGGTCCGAAAGCGAACTTTGGTCGTAACTGAATCGTTCGAGATTTTATATCAATAATGTGTTTTTGTGTAAAGAAGACAAAATTTTTTTCTTAGTTATTGAGGTTTCTGAATGATTGTTATTTGCATAACAGACCTCTAATCTTCTTGAAAAATTATATTTTTTCTAACTCTGGCCCTCATCAAACAACTTTAATCCTAATGAGGCCCTTCTACGACATCCATCGCTTTAATGCGGCCCTGATGCCTTTTCGAGTTTGACATGCCTGACCTGCAGCAAAATTCATCTTCTCTTATCAAATGTTTACCATATCCAGAGGAATATTTTGAAGATACGTCCGGTCCCCTTCATTACTATTTTAACTACCTCCACATAGATTCTCTACTCCAGCGCGTAGTGTCAGGCATTTCCCATACCTATTGCGTTGTCCGTCGAAGTACATGTAACACATGCGTCTACTCTTCACCTTTAGTCAGATAGTGGCGATCTTTTATGCGTGCTAATCCTGCACCAGTTGCATAGGTGTCACTAGTCTCCAAAATTTCCGTTTGCCGCTGGGAATAGAACTCCCGTCCTCCTATTGTATCTAGAGAAGTATGCCCTCAGGAATAGTGGACTTTTGGATGAAACGCCTCAGAGAGGTGATTTGCGTTGAAGGTTTTGGAGAATGTTCGAGAGGTTTAGGGAGGTGAAGATTGGCTGTTCCGCATGGACATGGTCGATAACATCTGTTGCGATTACAAGTTCGATCAGTGACGGGAGCGAACAATAATATTATTTTATTTTCAAATAGATAATTGGTGAAACCAGTTTATTGCTCTTATTATTTTACTGAAAATATGTCGCGATGTAAGCGCAAATTAGGAGATCAATACAACATAACAGGCAAAAATTAATTAAATTTTCTGCAAATACGGTTATTTTACGTGAAAAACTGGCGAAAATGTTTAGTGAATTTCTATGATCTCGATGGATTGTATTCCGCGCGTCTCCAGAAATACTATCTAATTGATATAGCTTAGTATTTTGGGGCAGCACGTATACATTTTATTTTGTTGCACATTTTATATTTAAATTAATGAGAATATGTGTGGCTATAGAGTAAATTAAACAATTTGAGTGTAATATTTTTAAATTATAGAGAATATTGTAATTATTTTTTCCGTTCATAAACTAATTAATGTGAGCGATTGGCACACAATCACTTGAGAAACAAATCACGCTTATTATGTGTTCGGAAATGTGTTATCATCGGCTAATAATCAGTTATTTACTAACAATATAAGCCGTTTTGAAAGATGTCTTAATTCTTCAGCTAACATATTATACAAACGTTTCACATAAAATTCTATTTTCTGATATTCCAAATTCCCGTACAAAAGCTTCTGGGTCATATTTATTAGACTAAATTTCCAGAAAAAATATTTCACCTAATATATTCAATTAATATGTGCCACGTTAAATAGAATTAACTCCTTGACCGTAAAATTTTACGGTCAAGGAGTTAATTCTATTTAACATCAATTTCGCCGTAGTCTCCATCTTTACTTATTTAATATGTGCCACGTTTCAAAATTAAATTAAAAACTATTGCGGAAATTTATCTTATTTTGTATAACATCAAGCTGTGCACATTGGAATATTAATAATATAAAAATAATGCGGGTAGATATAAACTCCTTTTTAATACAATGGTGATGAGGAAAAACGAATAACTAATATTACGATGCACTCGTTGAAATGCGTTTCGTAAAACTTATCCAGCATTAAAATTTACTTCTTTAAGTGGAAGTAATTATAATGTCCCAGAAAGTTCTGCTAATAGTGTAATCATACGTTGATATTTAAATTACAGATGGTAACGCTACGTATATCGTACGTTATGTAAAATTTACCCAGCATTTGAATTGACTTCTATAGGTGGAAGCAATTATAATGTCCGGGAAGTTTTGCTAACGCTGCAACCACTATATAGAGTACCCCATAAAAGTACGTGTTACTCTTTTGCGTCTATTTTGAACATTAAATTATTACAAATGCAATTTTTATAATTTCTAGAAAATTCCTCTTTTGCGTGACTTAGAACCATGAAGCGTTTATTAAAGATACGGTCAGATTTATAATGCGTTTAGTTTTCATTCAATTATGTCACCGGGTCAACGTCCACAAATTGCGAAAGTAACATTAAAAAATTTAAACTCGCGTTCTGTGACACGTGCTAATGGAATTGAAAATTTGCCAATCATGTCTTACAATGTATTACGGAATTCTGCTCTATTTATTTAATCACGCTAATGAAGAATCTTGACTCTAAAATTAAACTCACATAGACTATTATTTGGTTAACCTTCTAAGTACTTGTGCTACCAAAAAAACATTAGAAGCCATTGCTATTTTTTTTCGGCTAGTGCATTGAGTTGGAGTAACTCATTGCTGTATTTTTTTTAATTCCTTTAGATTTTTATTGATTGTTTGATCTCTTCATGTTGTTTTCGCTCTCTCTGTAGTATGTATTTTTGGGTCCGAGCAGTTTTTTGTGTCATATCTTCTTATTACTAGTTTATTTTACGTTGTACCCTTCTTGCAGCTAATCATTATTTCTGCCCTTCCTCAAAATCTGTTTAGATGGTGTCATTCTTACCAATGTTTTCAAACGAGACTTGACAATTTTTATCCTCATTCTAGAGCTCCTGCGAGTCATTCTGGTATTGGACCGGCCTGTTTGGCCTTAATTCCGCAATTTTTCATGTTTTTCTTGCGTTAGTTTCGCCCACTTTTCTATCTTTTCTTGATTTTAGATGATTTTTTCGACTTCATTTCAAATTCTAGGAAAGGCCTGTTAAAATCATGTATTACATTATGAACAAATTATATTTGACGCGAGAGAAAACATTTTGAAACTGTAAACCAAAATTATTTATAAATAAAAATGACATTTTTATGGCTATTAATTAATATATGTATTCTTGGCACAAAAACTATGGAAACATGTTGTTCGGTTGTGGCCATCCGTTCGAGACTGTATTGAGAACTCGACTCACTTTTGCATGTATTAACATTTAGATTCATTTTTACTTTCTGATTAGGGAAGCACATAGAGGAAGTATTGTCATCGTGAAAAATTCCATTTCGAGGTTTTGATGATTAAGCTCGTTTTGGACGCCCGTGTACTTGAATAAGTAGTTTTTTAAATTCCTTATGCCTCTAGTTTTCCGAGGCTTCAGGGGATAAATCTAAGATGAATTAATTTAGTATCTTCGTGAAATGTCACTCGGAATGGAAGCCTTGCTGAAATGAGTCATATTAGGTAGAAATGGAGGTTATTTTATTTCGTTTGCTGTTTATTTTCAAAAAATCTCGATTAACACAACAATGTCTCTAAGGAGTTTAATTAAAATTCATACATTTACACAGCTCAATGTCATAAATAGTACCTCATAATGTTAATGTCTATAAATGTAACTATGTAGTGTATACTGACCATAATAAATATCGATCTTTACGCCGTGCTACCTCCAAGACGTCCACGAGGTAATATAACCAGCGGCATCATAATGTGTTTAAGAACCGTGCAGGTATGAGAGTTTGTTTAATTGTTGCCCCGATTTTTATTACTAATCTTTCTCCAAAGGTAGGCTATCGAATGGTACGCTTCGAAATGAACGATTATGGCTCGGTAAGAAGCATTTTTGAGCTTACAAATGCCTGTTCGCCGCCATACTTTTCATAATCTTTACCAAATAGAGTTTATATCATTTATATTATAGAGGACATGACTCAAGTGCTCTGTACGATCAATTTTTTTCATCGTGTTTAAGATCGTTTTCCACACCATCTTCCACATCATTTTCATAATTTTCTTTAGTTCGCTTCCTATCCATGTATTATTATTTTATGCCTCACTTCATTCCACGTTCATTTTCTAATGTATACCTTATGAACGGCGTATATTTTTAATTATAGCGTGGTAAATATAACTGCGCGCTGCTTCCATTACAATTGTGGTTATGCCGTCATTTTTCTTAGTAATCTCGTGTTTGAAAGGGAAATTTAAAAAACAGTACGCTATTTTGCTTCCAATATATGTCATTTCTATTCATTGTAAAAATGCAAATCCTAGAAATCACACAGACTACGGTTGCTTGCGCTAGTATCTTCCGAAAAATAAATGATCAATTAGTTTTCCTATCAGATTCCACGATTTATAATATGTCTGCAAAATCCTTTTTCATTATTATTTCTTAACATACTAATTGTTTTAAATGTCTAAAAAATAATTTCTCTACTCCGTGTAATTTATCTCACGTTAAAATCATACCAATTTTATTCTATCGAAAATGCGCATTAGTCTGCGAGGCGTGAAATAATTTCTGACATTCCGCTAAATAACCTCTTTAAACAATCCTATAAATTAGAGCATAACAGCTAAATTGCGATTTTAGAGTAAATATTACGTATGTGAATTATCTACCAACCATATTTTACTTATAATCTCGTAGCGTGACGCCCTCTCTTCTATATTAGATTTGAAGGTTCCGCTGGAGCAAAACATTCGGAGAAGAAGAGCCGCTTGGTCCTCGCCCTAGCTTCACTTAGACTTGACCTAACAGAAGTGAAAGAATCGGTTCTCCGTCAGCGTAGACGCTGAGCTTACGGACATAGTCGGAAGGGCCAATTATAACTTTATTATTAGTTTCATTCATAAGTGTAAATTTCAGTGTCATCAAACAGCCATTTTGAAATTTTAACCCAAAATCCATATTTTCACTTATGTTATACCTCAAAATATCTAGGTAAATTCCAATCTAAAATCTAAACCGTTCCGCCGAAGCATTAGCTACTTCAATGCGGCCCAAAGATGAATTAGCAACCATAGGTGCGCCCTGCCATATATAAAACTTGCCCACCCCTAAAATGGGAATTAACTGTGGATATTATACGACTAGCAAAAGTTTCGATGTAGCCAAGTAATATTACTTATAAGACATGGGCAGGATTTCTCAAGTAGAGGAATATTTCGTAAAAGACGAGAAAAGGGATAGTTTTCAATCCCTTTTGCGTTTATTTGCCCGTTTGACTTCTGCAGCCCAACTTACGCCCGCACTCCAAATTCCCCGTCCCATTCTCCCCTTCATCCCAAGTCACGTCTGTCTTCGTATCCCGTATGGCCATGCCTTTTGGTCCTTCTCCCTCTTCCATAACCATTTGTGCCCCCACTACGATTCCCTTGTCCCTCTTTCCCTCCAACCGAGTGCTCCTGGATCCCTTTTCTTTATGCCGCCAAGCTTCTCTGTTTAATTTGGATAGAATATCGCGAGACCCTTTCACTCATTGCCCTCTCAAAAGGTCTAATTTGTAGATTCCCCCCGGTCGATGTTTAAAGAAGGGCTGCCTGGTCCCTCGGCTTCGATTTCTCCTCTATATCACTCTTTCGCTGCGACCGTGGCTCCCTCGGGAGGTCACATCTGATGAAAAACCTCTTCTTGCTAGGAATCTTATGATGAGGTAATCGACGTACTTGATCAGCTTCACTCGATGAGAACCTCGCCTCGTGTGTGTTACGATACGAGATAGGGTTCACTTGATATCTCGATGCCTCTTGGATAGACAGTACGAGAGCTCGAGTATAGAATTTTTTGTTATTCGCCAGCGATGGCCTTATTTATTTCGTTTTTTACCTTTGATACAATCTGAAATGTCAAGAGGCGATTGTTCGACGAATTTTCCGAGAGAATGTAAGGGTATCGATGTTGGTTTAGTGGCGAAAGGATATTTTTTTGTTTTCATTCCTCTTCGAAATTTGTAATTGATGCCGGATTGAGCTTATAGGGACGATGCGTAAATGCTATCTAACGATCAATTTTACAACGCTCTTTTTTGGCTATCTTGGGCTATGACCTCGTATTAATTGATGATATGCCTTCCTCTTTTCTGCTGTCTTATCATCTTAGTACAGTGCTATTTTTTGGAGTAGGTTGTTAATTTATTATAGTCATAGATGTAGTCTCTTCCTTTGATGCACTGTATTTTTAAATAACTATGATCGAAAAAATAATGGTTATTATTGGACGCCATATTAGTTTGTTCTTTAAAGATAATTTTATTTGGAAATTAACTTTGCATATGCACATATACATACAAACACTTAAATATATATGCATTCATTAATTCGTGGCTTGCCTTGACTAGTTTTCTAGAAACCAGGGTCGTGGATATGCACCGTTTCGTGTCAATACATACTTACAAATGAAGGACCTATCGATTCGATCCTTGTTCACACGTGGATTTAAAAACCAATAGTTTAAATAACAAGTGGAAATGTGACGTACATACTGGCTTATTTAATATTTGCATAAAAGTTTTCGTTCTGAAGAAATGTTGGCTCCGAGATAATCTGTAAATCAGCGGATGATTTTGTAGCATTGAAGCCAAGATTCAATATATCCTATACTATTGAATTAAGGATTTGATAGACAATAATTTCTATAAAATCCGAACTGCCTGATGGGGAATAAGAGAATTAATTTTTTTCATTTTCGACTGTGCGGCGTGTGGCAAACAGTTGTGCAGTGCTAAATAAAGACGTGAGGGAACGCATTTTTAAAGTGTTACAAGAAACAAGGGGGACTATAATTGTACCCATAATGATGTAAATAATGGTGATGTATAGCTTATCATTATTTCAGAATCTCAAAACAGTACAATACAAGTTTTCCTTTTATTTTGAGGAAGTGTTTGCAAACTCTTGATCTCATTTCTTGTGCAACATGGTCAATTACATTTATAGCACTAAATCGTGAACGCGATCCTTGTGGAATGTCTGTGCCATTTAATTCTTTCAACTGCAACAAATCAAACTGGTCAGAATATGGTTTATAATTTTTGGCTATATAATATGAAGTTCTAAATATTTTGCAGGTAACCTCTAATTCAGATTTATTTAAACGGTCCATAATAGTTTCAAGTTGTTGTTCCCTTGTACTCTGAAGAATTTTTACAGCATTGATGTGTGACTGCATCTTTGAATGGAGGTAACATTTTTTTCTAAAGGATGATAGTTGCACTGATATTGTGCTGCCGTTAAAAGAAACTGAAACCGAACTCTATTTCTTGAAAATACTAGCACTTTGTGATGTAAATGGCCCTAAATTTGTCACACTAGAGCATGCTGCACAACCGATTTTTCCAGAATCACTTACAAGCCTTTTTCTTATTTTCCCGCATCTCAGCAGTCCAAATTTCAGGCCATGCAGACTTGGATTCATAATTTTCGCATTCAGTTGTATGTTGTCCTGGCAGTGTCACTTCAGCATTTGACGTCGCACTAAAATTAGGTTGTGTAATTACTTTTCCGCACTCAATATCACTCGTGCAAACTTTTGCACATGTTACACTTTCTTTTATTTCTTCTATTTCTATTAAGAATATTAAGTATAATATACCTAACTCAATATAATAATCACTTAATAAAATTTCACTACAAACTTGTTTATTCGTGTTGAAAAAAGTTAAATATAACATTTCTGTAGGAAGGAGGGTTTAAATTCCCTTCTTAAGGAACAAAAATTAAGCCATTGTTAAAAAGCTGAAATTAATTTTATTTTATTATATTATTATGGCTTATAGCATTTCTAGGATTTCCATTGATGAATTAATCATTTCCCAGAATTGCTTCCTAAATGCCAGACGATAGATTCGTGCGCTCGTACGCCATCTTAAAGTTAATTGTAAACAACGACGATCGAATATGTTTAAAATGGGGTCTCGACCCCTATTTAAATGTACCCTCTGATTAAATGGTGGTTGGACGCCTACACGAGACGATTAACTACAGGGTCACTTTAATCACAGCTTTAAATACTGAGTGTAGACGGAGCATAAATTCGGATTTAAAAAAATAGAGAGGGAACGCCGTTTGCACGCGTTCCCCCAGCACTACACCACTGGTGGCGAAACAATGTACCTATATTTACCTTTTGAAAATCTTGCTCAACTATTCTCCGCATGACGAAAAATATGAACTATTGGCGTGGATGGGTTATTATTTAACAAGTAATTGTAAACTTTTAAGCTGACACAAAATCATCTATAGCAAATTCAATTGTTTTTCTAAATCAGGAGTCGTCAAACTATGTCCCTCAGATCGCATCTGGCTTTCGATAAAAACCTTGAACATTACAATTCCAACGCTAAAACTGGTTATACCTTAATTTCGCTCGCATGATATCACAGAATCTTTAGATTTAAATCCGCTCAAGTATTCACAAATTCCCATCTGACCCGCATAGGCCTTCTCAACTGTCAATGCCATGCAGAATCGTTTGCCGACCCCTGTTAAAATTGATTACATGATTGATTATGTAAAACTTAAGTGAACAGCTATCTTTATCATATTTGATAAAATACTCACCATGGAAATGCAGTCGCCAGACTGAACCTAAATTATTATTATTTTACTACGAAGCAGCACGTTTTTAAACTTTTCGCAGTGAAGAGTTTACACACACACATATATATATATATATGCATATGTATGTATGTATGTGTGTATATTCCTCCTCCATAATATAAAGACTTAATTTTTCATAAATTTCTGTGTGACGCTATTTTAACGTGTTTAAATAAACTTCCAGTATAGGTAGAAAACTGAAATTTTGTAGAAATGCTACAATCAAGCATTATATGTCAATGGCGAAAAAATTGAAAAAAATGATCCGGGTTCGACTCCAGGATATAATTTGTTTACCGTAAAATAACATGTAAAAAGCCATATTTATACAATATGGCTTTCAATTTTTACGTTATACATAAACGAAGTTTAGAGCAAGTATTGTTTTCATGAAAAAATCGAATTATAGATTTCAACGGAAATACATGTTTTATGGTCCCCTGAACATGTTTTGACTATTTTCTCGATGATGTCTGTGTACTATCTGTGACCGGAATGTTGTGGGTGCTCTAACTCAAAAACTATTAATTAGATTGACTCAAAATTTTATGATTAACATTTTTGATAAAGGAAAAAGAACTGATTAGTTTTTGGTAAAAATCGGTCAACCGGAAGTGGGTGTTTACTTTTTTACTTATCGGTTTTTTGAAACATTTGCTTTAATATTTGATAAATATAAAAAAGTGCTGGAATAAAAGTTATAGGAAATGTAATTTTCTATAATGTTTGTTCGAAACATTTTCCCATATAATGCTTTGTTGAAGAGATATCTTAAAAAATGAATATTTTAGCTGCCACAACCACACCACCTACCGGCTATGATTGTAAACACTTTACACTCCTTTTTATTTTCTAAATTCTTAGAACTTCGGGGCTATGTCCAGTATCAGAAGGCTACGGTTTGTGTTTATTCCTGTTCTCTTTACTCAAAAATTTTCTCGCAGTTCCTTAAAATATTTATTATCATTTAACCTATTTGGATTTTTAGAAACATTACAGGTATGGTGAAAGTCATGTGGTGGCCACATCAGATATTTTGCAAATTAATACTATAAAAAGTTAACTATCGATATTCGGACTGAAACCGTTTTAAAGAAAAATACATAGTTTCTTATTTTTATCGTCGAATTTTTCCGTCTACTCGAAATCACTCGAGTTGATCGTTTAAATGATATTTTGGAAAATATTTGCCTTCTAATCATTAGCTGCCTTGGCAGCCATGTTATTGTCAAAATTCGAGCATCTATTGTTGTCTTAACCCTAACGTACCTACGAAAGAGTACATTATGATTTAACTCAAGAACATTCAAATTCATGTCCCGTGTATTTTGACGGGCACCCACTCTAGTATATATATATATATATATATATATATATATATATATATATATATATATATATATATATATATAAAGCTCGGAACTGTAGGCGTTCTGCCTATAGAACTTTCTTAAATACGGGTGGTTAGTATGTAATGACTCTACTGTTATTTTCACACTTCCTTAGCCATAAATTTGTCTATAATACGAGAAAATATGTGTAAATAAAGCATACGAAGACATTATAAAAGAAATGGATACATCTCTGCATGGGACTTGTCAAACAAACAGTTTGGTTTACCGGATCCGGTTGGAATCATAGATGAAACGGGCAGTTATTACGCTTTACGGATATTTTCAATATTTTTAAAAAAATTTTTGAATTGTGGGAATGCAGTGAATGGAAAAATCAAAACGCCGTCCGCGCCGTATTTCTGGAACAAGGATGTTTTTTAAGTATTAAGTAAACTTCCGGAAACATTCCGACCCAGGAATGTTTCCGGTACACAGAGTTCTGAATCAGAGAGTTTTAACTCTATGCATGTATATGTGTATAATACACACCTCTATCTTGTTCGATCGCTGAATAATGTAACCTGATTCGCAAAAGAAGCTAAAAAAAACGATGGTTGGCGAAACGTAATCTATCACACTTCCTACTTACAAGTTCGGTTCCTGGTTTTCTTCTCTTCTCTTGGAACACAGGCTGTGCTTACTTTTGTTTCTATTAATTTTTATTCTATTTTATTTGCCCAAGCTATTAAAGTATCCACGTCATTCTGAAGCATTTCGCTGTTTTCTCGCACTTAATAAGTAAAGCAATCATCCGCATAGGGTCCTATCATCTATTTAATATGCATTTGCAATTCCCTTATGTTGATAAGATATATAATGGTCTTAAAGCACTGCCTCGTAGAACTCCTGAGGTGACGTTTATTTCATCGGATGTGCTATCTGCTGTTCATATCCTTTGCTTCTTACCCTTGAATAAATGTTTCATCCATCTCACTACCCTTGTATCCGTCCCTAACCCGCTTATCTTTGTCAGTAGGATTTGATGGGGTACTGCATCGAATGATTTCGACAGATTTATTACTGTTACTTCCGCTTCTTCACCTTTGTCGAGCGTGAGTGCTCACTGGGCTTCCTTATCCCAACATCTTGTTGCCATCTGTATATATATATATAATCTTCATATAAATAAATAACCAAAATATCATATTTAAACCCCGACTTAACAGGGCTACCACAATATCAAGATTAGATTATTTCTGTAACTATGAATTCGGAAGGTATTGGTTGAACCGATTAAAAAAAGTTTAGTTTGTATGGTGAGTATAGAATGTCAAAACAAATTAACATCTTTAGACGGATCTAAAAAGCAGGTATACCACATTATAAGGAGAAATAATTTTCTGATTTCAAATCATATATCTTTCTATACGTTTATACTACGGCAAATTTGACGAAAATCACTTCTGTACAACGGGAAACCCGTGTGCATCCTACTTGTTTAAAACATCGTTGATAGCTTGATATGTTTTTGGAATTATGTAACCTAAAGAAAGTTGTGAAATTGCCTCTGCAAATTTCAAATCCGAATAGCTTCTCCCTGTGGCCAAGGATATTAATGTTGCTGTCAGTTTCTCATGCAGAGAAATGGCTTCTCTCGTAACCGTGTCCTGTTTATGTAACCGATATGATACCAGCGAAATCAGATACGTGTATGTGCTCTCATCCATTCACAGATAATTCCGGAAGTCATCAGGGTCCAGTTCGGTTAACAAATTTGCATGTGAAAATCTCCGTCTCTGTAAAAGTCAGTCTTTCACCCACTTCCTTTTCCTTCTTCCAGAGAGCAACCTTTTCTTCACAGTATAAACCGCACCCAGAGCAAGTAACGATAGCTCGTCCTCCATCTTGAAGAGATTGGGTCGAGTGAATAAAAATGAAGCAAATGCTTAAAGCAAACAGTGAATGCAAAATCATTTGCAAATGCTAAAAGCATTTGCTTCTTTTTGATTTTGATTTTGCTTATAAGCATTTCAACTCAGTTTTAAGCAAATGCTTAAATTTTACGAAAAAAAACTTTACAATTTTTCCCTCACTTGTTTTTGTTTAAATTTAAAAGCATTATTTATATGTAAAACTAGCAACAAATGTATTGGGTAATATTTAAAAAAATGTTAATTAATAGAATTTTCTTTACTATTTCTTTTATAATTGAATTCGATAGTATTAAAATCATGGCTACATATTTATTCAATTAGTTAAACTTCAAACAAATAGTACAAGCATTTTTTATAGGAAATGGAGGGGCTGCTCATATTCTTAATTTTAAGCAAATACTTCAGAAAAATCATAAACATAAGCAAATAGTTAATTTTTCTAGCAAAAGCGAATGCTATTTTTTTATTCATCCCAAATCAAGCATTTGCTTAAAAAATAATAGAAATCTTAAGCATAAGCATTTGCCTTTTTTTTATTCACTCGAGCCCTTGAAATAGGCTACGATTCAAGAAACTAGCTTCTCGCTTTTTCCTGTAGAGGTGCCTCTGTTGGCGTAAAGCATGAGGTAAAGCGTCGACGTGTAATACGTCTATCGTCTATGGTTTACCCGAGTAAAGGCGTGAAAACGCCAATTACCCTCAAATATGCGTCTTTTTGAAAAGCTCACGATTCTACTCTGAACAATCAGTAAATCGCAAGGCCCTAGGCTAGTTATGAGAACACGTGTTTCCTAGCCCTCTTGAGGTTTTTGAGATATATTTTCCGACCTAATGGTGGGATATTTCACGAGCATTTCTATACAGCTAATGTTGTGGGTATACTCTGCTGAGAGTTCCTCGAGGTTCGGAAGAAAGGAATTTCGGTGGTCGTTTTGCTACCCATTCCACGCATCTACCCTGTTGAGTGTATTCCTGGAACAAATGTTTGTCGTTTGCTTGCTAGGGTTTTTCCTATAGATGAGCGTTGTTGTATGCACTTTCACCCATTTTCCGTATGAAATGAACCCACTCTTTTGGCAGTCTTTCTCTGAATGTTATCTAGGAAGGATCGTTCCATTCACATCATCATCATCCTTTGCTACAGGTTAGTAAATTTTAATTTATACATAATGGTTTAAAAAATGTGCACATAAATTATTAATCGTCACTTAAAATTAATATTTAATATAATAATATTTAATTAATATTTATTTGATATTTGTTTGTAAAATATTTTGCCGATTGGAAAAACGTTTTTTAATCAGGATTTGAGGTAAGACTGCTGCTCGAGCGCTGAATTATTAAGTCTAATTTTTCTCACTATACATTTTATGTTATATAAAGAGAATATTTAGTACAGTGATGAAACATCAAATTATACAAAGTAAAGTATTAGATAGTTCTTTTTTGACGGCTAAAATATTATTGCGATAATTATATCATTTATATTATTTCTTAATTAGTCCTTAATGGCTATCAACGACTGTCTAAAAGCCTTTTAGCTGAACTCGCAAATTCTTTTTTGAAAGATTTTCTCGGCAAAAGCTACAGCATATTGTTCGGATTTCAAGAGGTAAAGCATAATATACTGTCGGCATTAACGAAATAATATATTTGTCAATGACGCGATTGGAAGAATTTCTGTACGAAATGAAAAATATCAATATTTGGAAATACCAGATTACGATGTTTGACATTAAAAATATACTAACAATAAGTTTCAGTGTGGTAGAACAACAATAATATTCCTTTGAACGATATGCAAGGTGCCAATTTGGTTTCATCATCAAGAGTCAGTTAGCAAATGGAGTGAATTATCTGTTAATATATGTTTTCTCATATAGGTTGGCTGTCAAAATCATCACGTTTGGCAAAATTTGTAATGAAGTGAAAATACAAGAAAAAGAAATACCGTCTCGTGTTGCTCAATGAACTTTTTTCTGCATTATTTTTAGTTACTTAAAAAAGGTAAAATTTCAAATCAAAATATTCTTGCTTATATAATCTATATTTTTAGCAGTGTCATATTCAATAGATAAGATGGCCAGACCAGAAAGTCTCTCTTGGTTCATTAATGACTGTAGGTAATTTTTGATCAATTTGAGTTGAAATTGATGTGGTGATAGTCAGAAAAATTCTCAGTAAACTTTCCACATTGGGAAATCAACTTAATAGTTCGTATTTGGAAAGAAATCTTAAAATTTCTTTCTGCGTAGTTTTTGCTCTTTATATCGAATGCAGGTGGTGTTTCAAACTGCAAACATCTTCGATTAACTCGCTTTCATCCACGTCGTTTTTATACATACTACAGGAATTTATAATTTCCCCTTCGTTCATGTTATATACAGCACAACTTAAAAATTTAAAATAATTACTATTTCATTAAAAGATGTAAATCGTACCGACAGTCGCGTTTAAAGAGAATTTATTGTCTTATGTACTGCATCGTAGAGAGTACTTCCTGTTGTTTCAGGTATTGAGGGCGCTACGATTTCCATCTTGTCATGAAATTTCCTTTTTCTTCCACTTATTTTCGTGTAACTCACATTTTATCTAGTGTATAATAAGATTTCCATTTGACGCCCCCTTACGAAGCTGCTCCCCGGGCACGTGCCCCGGTTGTCCTGCCCTCACTAAGGCTCAGTGTGTGTGTGTATATATATATATATATATATTGCTGTGTCCCTTTGTGGTGTTTTAAGAATACTGGTCGTGTTCTTTTCCTCCGTCCGGCAGCACTCTGTATCTTCTCCCCGGTCTCTGGATCTTGTGGTGTCGCTTGGTGATCCACTTGAAATTCCATTACGCAGAATAGTAACTCACAAATTCCTTTTTACTTACTTTTTATATCAATTATTCGTTTAATAGTAACAATCGTCGTACCTTTGAGTGAGCTACTCTATTAACCCACTTAATAATATTAAAACCCTATTTCGATCGCCCTGACTCGACCGGCGTCTATTTCCTTGATCGGTTCGTACGAGAGAGAGCAATCTCTTCACATTGCCCGAAGCAACAATCTCCTTTCTTACCACCCCAGCTCCCTTCCGGTGGCGTCCCTCATTACTCATTGTGTCCTGATTGTCGCTGCCGTTTTAATATTAATATATATTCAATTTATATCTCTTAACAATCACTACTTTAGCGCGTGGGTCGAGTTTATTACCTTATTGTTACTATTAAGCAGTAGCGTACAAATGACATTTATTGATTTTTAAACCGTTTAACTCAATAAAGACTCCCTCCTTGATACAATATTATTCATATTACAACCTTTCACCTTTATGTGTCAAAATATCACAGCATTATATATATATATATATATATATATATATATATATATATATATATATATATATATATATATATATATATATATATAACGATACGGAAAAAGAAATAATATGATATAATATGATACATGGCTACGAAGAAGAAACTAAGACAAACAATAGATGAGCATCGTGACTTTAAAACCGAATGGACTGAATCTTTCGCGTTTATCTCGAACTCAGATGGCCTTCCAACCTGTCTTATTTGCCAAGAAAAACTGGCGCACAACAAAAAGCCAAATTTGGAGAGACACTTCACGACAAAACATGCCGCATTTGCCAGAAGGAGTTGAAGAACTTCAGAAAAATGTTGAAAAATCAATTTCTGTATTTAATTATTGGATACAGTCTGCCAATAATGTTAATATTGCAAGCTTCGTAGTGAGTCAGGAGATCGCTAAGTGAGGAAAACCATTCATTGATGGTGAATAAATAAAATGTAAAATGTTGTATTGTTAATGCATCTGAAGAACTTTTTCGGGATTTCAAAAACAAAGCAGATATTTTAAATAACATTAAAAACATACCGTTATCTGCCAAAAGAGTAGCAGATAGGACAGCTAAAGTGTCCTCAAATGTGACCAACTAACAAGTCGATGACGTTAAATTAGCTTCAGCTATATCAATTGCGGTAGATGAGTCTTGCGACACCAAGGACACAGCCGAAGTTTCCCTTTTTGTGCGCCATATATCATCTGAGGGTCCGAGAGAAGAACTTCTGGGATTATTATCACTCTAGGGCCAAACGCGTGCAGAGGACATAGAAAATGCCGTCCTTGAATGCATGGAAAAAAATCATATCCCACTCAATAAAATTGTGTCAATTGCAACAGATGATACGAAAAGTATGACGGGAGCGAAAAAGGGTTTTGTATCAATTTTAAAAGGAAAAGTTAATCATGAAGTGATTACTTTCCATTGCATACTCCACCAGGAAGCACTTTGTGCACAAACATTTCCAGAAGAAATTGGTAAAATTATGGAATTGGTAATTAAGATTATTAATACCATTATAGCAAGGGGACTTAACCATCGGCAATTTAAAGAGTTGCTAAGTGAATTGGAGTGCGAGTATACAGATCTTCTCCAGTACAACAGGGTTTGATGGCTTTCCAGAGGCGACATGTTAAAGCGTTTTACATCTTGCATAAATAAAATCAAACTATTCCTCGACAACAAGAGTGTTCAATATCCAGAATTAACAGAAGATCAGTGGTTGCAAAAATTGTACTTTATGGTGGACGTTACATCACAACTGAATCAGCTCAATCGTAAATTACAAGGCAAGGGAAATACTGCTTTTTCAATGCTAGAAGAAGTTATTTCGTTTAAAAAGAAATTGATTCTGTTCGCTGAAGGTTTAGAGAGGGGAACTTTAGTTCGTTTCCCAAACTTGTCTCAACATCGCCAAGAAAACAATGCCCTCATTAACAAAGATTATTTCATGACAGAAGTTTTAAACATTAGAGAATATTTTCTTCAAAGGTTTCAGGAATTTAGCAATGATAAAGCGACTCTAGCTTTTATTACAAATCCTTTTAATGCCAATGTGAAGGAATTAAATTTTTCTCCGTTTGATATTGACACGGCTAATTTTGAAATACAATTGCTGGACTTGACAAGCAAAGACTTATGGAGCTCCAAAGTTGTACGTATTGGTACTGAAATAGAAGAACTGGAAAAAGAAAAATAGAGTCTGATTTCACAGCACTAGCAGACTGCTATAAAAGACCTACAGAAGGCAGATTCAATGATTTTCAATGCTTGGAATAGTCTTCCGGACATCCGGACTCATATCGTGAGTTGAAAAAATTTGCATTTGGGGTTCTCAGTATCTTCGGGTCTACATATTTGTGTGTGAAATCGTTTTCTAACATGAATTTCATTAAATGTAAATTGAAATTGCTGATGCCAAATTGGTGTCTTAAATTAAAAACGACTAGTTACAAACCGGACATACAGAAACTTTCTAAGGAAATGCAAGCTCATTGCTCACACTGATTAAAACCAATGAGAGTAATTTTTTGTGAGTTTTTTGTGATTTTTTCTTCATTTAATAAACATATAATAATTATTATAACTTTTTATAATATTACTTTAAATTTTTCTTATTTAAAAAAATATATTTATGGCTCTCGAATAATTTTGAAATTGTTGTGAGGGACAGGTTTGGCTCTTCCGTCTCAAAAGCTTGCCGACCCCTGGGCAAGATGATACAGAAAGCCTGGCCCGCCAATGGTTAGTAGAGCTTGTCTCCGCCAGAGCGCAGGAGCTTATGGTCTTGCGGCAAAGAACGAAAGTCAATGCATCGTATCGTATCCTAAATTTTAAGTGTTTTGCCTTGTGAGAGATAAAATTGGAATAAAGAAAGTTAAATTTTAGAAAATTATAGCTACGGCCAATGTTTTAAATTAACCAAACCGCATCGAAACATCAATAAAAATGTATTAATTTTTCGAAACTGTAAAAATAAAAGTAGTTTTTAAACGTTTACATCTGATGTGCAAATTTTATTCCTTTCCGTAGAAAAAACGACGAAAATAAGAAGAAAAAAAAAACAATATTACGCCTGCAGGGTAGGCCAGAGCTCGCCATTCGGAGAAATAAACAAGTAGGGATGTACACGGGTTCACCGTGGTACAGAAGTACTTTTCGTCAAATTCGCCGTAAAATAATCTTATAATGATATATTTGCTTTGATGTCAGAAAATTATTTTTCCTTCTATTGTGGAAACCCTGCTTTTTAGATCCTTTTTAAACACGTTCATTTCGTTTTGCCATTCTATACTTATCATAAAAAACGAAATTTCTTTGTTATCCGTTCAGACAATACCTTCGAAATTAATAGTTACAGACAAATACTAACTTTGATATTGTGATGGCCCTGTATAGTCAGCCCGGTTGAAATATAATGATTTTTTTATTTATTTATATGAATATTATGTACATCATATTTGGTTAAAATCCATGCCGTCAATTCTCTAGAATTACATCTAAAAGACAAATTATTTTACTTTTTACTGTGGTACCCCTGCTCTTTAGCTCTGCTTTAAACATCTTGATTTCATTATGGTATGTTGTACAAATATTATATAAAAAATTTAATTGAAATTCGTTCAGCCAATTTCTTCCAACTCCATAATAAGTGAAAGAAATTAATTTGCAATTGTGGCATCCCTGATTAGCCGATTCAGTTAAATCTGCGTTTATTGTTTTCTATATATGTGTATATAATAAACATTAAATTGGTTTGAAATTGATGAATATATTACAACAAAAGTATGTGTAAAAAAGGTTTTTATTTGTTTTATTGTGGTGGCCCTGATTTCTACATCTATACTAAGCATGTTGATTTTGTTTCTATATGTTACACGCCTCCATACAAAATTTCATTGAAATCGGTTCAGCCAATTACTTCCCAATTCATTAGATGGAAGCTCTTATACACTTTGGCTCTAAGTTGAACAGTGTTAGAAAACTCCTTCAGCCAAAAATTATAGGGTAAGCTTACCCTATAATTTTTGGCTGAAGGAGTTTTCCACCACTGTTCCCAATTCATAATTACCGAAATGATTAACTTTGCAATTGTGGCACCCCCGCTTAGTCGATCTTGTCCAAATATTTTATTTTGGCCATTAATTCATGTGAATATTCTATGTACTAAATTTGGTTAAAATCAGTTAAGCCAATTCTTCCGTGCGGACGTACGGACGGACGGACGGGCATTACAAAGATAATAGTGCTTTTCAGTAATGACGAAAAATACTAAAAACAATTTACTCTGCATGCCTTATCGCTCGAGTATTTTCGTAAAAAATACAATACACATTGCTGTTCATTCTCAAAAATGTTAAAAATGCTTTATAAAATCCTCATCGCTTTTCTGTTTCCTTTAAGAATTCGTAAGTTTGAATTTTGGGGTGGCACCGGTAGTTTTCCCCAAAAGATATACCGCTACAAATTTGTTTCTTGTCCATCCTTTAACCTCTTCTACCCTCACAAGATCCACTTCTCCTTTCATTCAACACAAAAATGCAATTTGGTGATGTTTGAATATTCGGATATTAATGGAGTAAGATTTCATAATATTTCTCGCGCTTGCACCACAGTACTAATAAAGTTTACCCTTCGCTTCATGTTGTTCCTAATAAAGAGTATAATAATTGATTTTTCGATTGAACATCCAATCCACTACGTACCTTCTTAGGCCAACCTTGTTTCTTTAAGTACGAGCGTTTGCTCCTAGGTGGCAGGGCGTATCTTATATTGAGTTATGCATTTCGCTGCCGGTATTAAAAAAATCCACGCATATAATTTTGAAAATGAATTCTTGTAATAGAGAGTTAAAACAAGTGATTATTTTAACTCCTTCAGATAATAAAATCGTCCAATTAGCCTTTTCTGGGTAATCACTATACGTTGATTTTTGTCATAGCAAAGCAACTGTCTAGGCAGTATATGAGCTAATGCATCCGGGGGTAGGGTTACATTTATCGACTTCAATTCACAGTTTGTTCTACAGCAAATGAATTGTTTCAGAAAGGTAGAACTGTAGGTACTCATGTGATCTAAAAAAAAAGATCTTAAGATACTCGCGATGATCCCCAGAACGCGTTTACTTCTAGGTGGCAGGACGTTTCTTGTATTGAGTTACACATTTCACTGCCGGTATTAGAAGAAGTCCATGCATATAATTTTGAAATTTATTTTTTGAAATAGAGAGATAAAACAAGTGATTATTTTAACTCCTTGAGATAATATAATCGTCCAATTAGCCATTTCTGGGTTATATCTATACGTTTGTTATTGTCATAGCAAAGCAACTGCCCAGGCAGGATATGAGCCGATTGTTCCAGGGATGTGGTTACATATAAAAGAATATATAAAATATCCATAAAACATGTATTAAACATGTAATTTTTTCATGGAGTTTACTCAGTAACTCATTTATAATCAGGTGTATGCTTTTTGAAAATAACTACCATAGAAGGAATTTTGAAACAAAAAACGGTCTTAAACGGTTAAAATTTGAATCAGTAGGTCACGTTAAACCTGTCATGCAAGCTGTTCCAATAAGAGTATTTTCGTGTAAATGTATGCAATAGAATGTGAGGCCTTAATCAAAAGTAGTGAGTTGATGGGTGTGCTATATTTCCTAACAATTATTTGAAAAGCCGACGACTTCTTCCGAGAGAAATATAAAACCAAGGGTTTGTCGGTGCCAAATACAAATATGTACTCGCTTAGCTCTTTCTTGTGTTGCTGTACCAATTAAAGATTTAACAATAAGAAATTTGTCAATGTGAAATCCCTTGGGTTTATTTTTCTATCCGGCAATATAAACGCACAGCCCTGTAATATAAGCTCCAAACTAATCTCATCATTTTATATCTATCGGGTAAAAATTTCTTCTTTAATTTTATACGATAATAAATTATAATTCCTAACATTGTTGTATTACACGCAATTGTTTCCTTTTATTCCGTTCCCGAATAAGTTATTCTACAAGTTCTCCATTTGTGAGCCGAGAGTATTCCTTATAAATATAATTAACATTTGTAAAGTTTACCAAATAAACGGATTGCGTCAAAATTTGGAAATATTTACGCCATAGTAACTGTAGTTATTTTTTACGTAATTCAATTTCATTAAGGTTATCCGTCATCGCATGATGAAGTAATAACGGTTTATACCACACAAATGTTTAACTCTTAATCATTGCTTTTAGTGCTAAAATAGTTCCTATGAACTTCAACTCCATCGAAATAACCCAGTCGAGTTTTCTGTAAGTATTCAGCTTGCCGCTTCGTTCTCCTTACAAAGCAGTAGCTGAGTGTCTCCCAATTTATCTCTTCCTAACATGGATGTTTTGTCACTCGAGAACCGTTTACGAATAACATCGCATTGATACGATTTATGAAAACGAGAGTAAATCATCTCTAGCCGTCCCCTATTTCCCTTCTTCTCATGGTGCCTTAGCGACCTTGACCACTACTGATTTCTATTGATTGAGAACACTCGCCTTTTGCTCTGTCTCTTTGATAGTATTCTTTCTGAATACGGGATTTTCTGATGAAAATTATCGACTTTTTTCAAATTATTTCCTTCCCTAAAGAATGAGCTAATTTCTGAAAGTGAATTAGAGACATTAATATATTTTTAGTAACCGATAGATTAAAGGTGAAGAAATACAGCAAATCAACCAGCGGACCAGCCATAATTTAGTTTTGCGTAACTAAAAAGTTTCGAAAAATATTGTGTTCAATGTCTTCTTAAGGTAAAAACCTTCGTATATAATAACGTGGAGGCAATCGAAAAAATGAAAAACTTATCTCTATAGCGAAAATTTAAGGCAGCGCGGCACAGTGGCCGGGGATGCGGTAAGAAACTGAGGTCCGTAGCATGCACAGATCGGTGTTGAGGGGTTAATCATGGGGCTCAGCTGATCAAAAAAGGAACTGCCAAAACCATTGAATATACGCGTAATAATACGTAAAGATTAACATAACAGTGCATTCTATGAAAACAATAACAGTCAATATTAATACCTCGATACTAATAAAAGTGCAAGATGAGATAATGATTTTTATCTTAATATGCATTCGATTCGTTTATGCACTCCGTCTGATAGCGGGACAGAGTATTTGTGAACGAGAGCACATAAAATATCTCAAGTTATTAATTCACTATAAAATGTTAGTACATATTACAATTTCTCGCAAAATTTATAGTGCGTATTGCGTTCTCGGGAATACAGTTATTCTGTTTAGCTTAAATAATCGCTGATTTCAGAAGTATTCTCGTTGACAGAGCATGAATGTTGTTGGTGTAAAATTAATCTGGGAACACCCGATTATCAGAAAATAGTGAAAACGATTATTATGCGTCCTATTTTTCATTCCGTGTAGGTAGAGAAAACGAGAGGGCAAGGCAGAATTAAATATTTCGAGTCAAAACATGTATGTCATAGAGGACTGCCTGGTAAAATGTTACCAGTTAATCATCGACCAGCCCCACTAGAGACAAATTTTACGTAGACGCGGTAAATGTTGGTTCACCGAGATATCCGTCAAATTTCCCCAAAGCGTTTTTCATGAGCACAAGTTGGAGGGAAAAACATGAGACTTTTCTGACCAATGATTAGCCTGATTTTTTATTCCGAGCATTTTGTTTCATAGTTTTAATTTGTGACCATTGAAAAAGAAAAGTTGCTTTACTTATAAAAGTATAATCAAAATGAGAACATATAACATAAACATATTTTTTAAATCAGCGGTATTCAGCCTAAAGTACCCATATCCCTGGGAATATGCGAGATCTTTCAAAGAGATACGATATTAAGGATATCTAATGTAAAAAAGCAGCGAAGCAACATCTAATAATTACCTCACGAATAATATATGTATATCATATCATTATAAAGTACATATTAAATATTTGCAGACTCGACCAAATAATAACCGAGTTTGTTAACTTTAAAATATACCAGAGGCAGGGCCACTTCTAGGGTATTTGGCGCCCCGGTGCAAGATATCACTGTTGCGCCCCCTGCATGCGAATTTTTGTGGTATGAACAAATGTGACTTTTTTAATCGATAGAAAGTGGAGAGAAGTTGATAGATTTCTGTCGATGTATCCCAGAACGAACTGATTGAAATAGTTCTTCGCATAAATCTATAATAATAAAGCTACTTGTGCCTCACTCACTGACTGACATAAAACTCTTAGGTACTTCTAGAAGGGCCAGAAATCTTAAATTTGGCATGTAGGTAGATAGAGTGACACAACCGACAAGTAAAATCGAAAGTCACAAAAAAGTTCATATTTAAGGGGTCTTTTTAACCCCAATGTTCTATTTCAATACCCCTAAAGAAAAGCATATGATTCAGTGGAAGGCTTTATTAAAATGCAATTTTAAATTACTTAGAAATTGGGATACGAATTCGAAAACAGAACAGTATTCTAGCTGAAAGAACGGGGTTTTTAATATTTTAAAGCAAAATTCAATTACTTACCGAATTAGCGTAAATATTTACCTTAAACTGGAAAAAGGGTGAATTTTTCCACTTTTCTAAAATGGAAATGCAACGACCTCTTTGCTTTTAAAGGGATCTTCAATGCTGTAAATGGAAATTCCTCTCCTACGGTGAACCCATTTTCGGTCGCCACTGATTAGCGGCCTTGAGTCATACGACCGCGTATATCAAGGGATCGGAAAAATTTTACGTGGGAAATTTTGTCATTTTAGTATCTCCTACTTTCCCTTTTCACTCTGACAAATATGGCGGGCAGACCACGCCCCTTGACTTCACCCTCTGCTACAGCTAGAATAGGGAGCGCCATCTCCCTTATATTAGTCGCTCCATGGCTGGTTCACACTGAGGGGACGGTCGCGTTAAGGGCTTTATTAGGGATAGAACTATTTTTGCGGAGACCATTTACACAGGTAGATTAGGCCTCGGTCGCGGTAACCGAAAAGGACTCGAAAAGGCTTGGAACAAATATTGCCTGCTCGAGCGACCCAAAGTGTTCGTACCGAGGCCTAATCGTGTCCTCCCCTTCGCCCGTGCTTGCGTTCTTTATTATCCATAATGATTGTGAAGAAGACAAATACAGCGTAGAACATGATTACAATACTGTCTCAATAGACTACGTATATGAGAAAGTAAAAAAGCGAAATACGTAACTAAGACAAAACTATACCGAATAGGGCCATCTGGAGAACAGATGCTTCCTCGCTTTTCTCTAGACGGTCAAGATAAAATCCTCCCCGTCTCCTAGTAGAGACTTGAACCCTAGCGGGCGGGCCGTGAGAGTGAAGTCAGAACTAAGGTGGCGCGATCAGTCTACAGATCCCTAAAGTATTTGAAGCAAAAATGACAATATTTACAACTACTGCTGATTTCTCTGTTGATATTTAAGCTATATTTATAATTTATACATAATTTAAAAGGAAAAAATATGATATGTGAGAGATTTTTTAAATTTTTTTTTCCTTTAAAAGATATTTCATAATATAGGATTCTAAATACGAAACTTCCGCTCTTTATGTTGAACAGATTCCGGGAATTCAATCGACGAATATTCGGGTGGAAAACCCTCCTCCGGTAGACGGCTATGATCTCTAACACTGTTTGGTTTCTTCATATTCCATTCCTTTTTCGGATCGAGAAAAATGTGTTGATTCCTTCTCATCCAGATAATAATATCTCTATTGAATTTTTATAGTGATAAATTACGATGTATGGAATTGACTTATTTAACCTTTAAATACTACACAATGGGTGAAAAAACACCCAGAGCAGCTGTGTTTACTTATAGCTCAAGAATGTACGGAGAAAACATCGTTCCCCCTTATATACATTTGCCTTCCCCTAGCTCTTCTCCTACTGTGGTCACTTTGCTAATAGACCTTGATCATAGCGTGTCGTTGTCTTAGAGATCTTTCTGTATCGGAGCTCAAAGCATTTTTCTGGCTTTTATATATTACCGCTGCGAAATGAGATAATCGTGTTGATCACGGCCGCGGGTAGCATGCCTGGTGCCCGGGTGCAAAATATTTTAGCTGCGCCCCTCCCCCTCTGCCCTTCCACTTAATTGCCTTTTGTCCGGTTTCTGGAGCGTTGTTTTCGATTTAATAAGAATTAATCACTAACGATTTAAGCTTCATTTAAACAAAGAGTTTAATATCGCTTCTCATTACAGTGCTAATCAAACGAAACTGCTATTTCTTCTTAAAGGAAGTTTTATGATGGGAACTATTTAAATTAACGACATAGAAAGACAATTTAAGGCAAGAATTGACGAAATCTCATGTTACAGTAGTGTTGATAATCCCAGGTAACCGAGATCATAACCAAATCGGAGTATTAAACACTCGGATAATACGGAATAACCAAATATATAAAGTTTTAAAAAACAATCACGTATTTAGATATATTTATAATTAAAAACAATTACAAAACACAATTTAACCTTCTTTGAGAAATGACACAATAATAAAACATATGTATAGTAAATTAATGATGAAAAAACCATCGAGAGTATTTTGTTTCTTTGTCAGACATCTTTTTTCGTTGCAATGTCTCTCAGAACTCGACTTTGGATATTAAGTGGAGCTCGGATTACCAAAACTCGAATTATCGATATTCTACTGTACTTCAATTCATTCTTCGGTGTTTGGCGTTCGTAGAATCCCGGAGTTGTAAACGCGTTGCAGCCATTTCACGGAATGATTGAAAGCTATTGAAAACATTGATTCACTATTTAAATGGAGAAAGGAAAAGTTCGGGGAATCGAAATTTCCGTAGTCACAGGCTATGCTGCAAAAAATATTTGATTCAAAGATATATAATAAATTCAGAAAATTTGGTCGAAATCGGACGGAATTAAAAGAGTCCGAAGATAAATCGAAACGATGAGACACGTGCCTAATAATTAATTCGCGAAAATATAGCCCAGAAAATGAGAAACTGTCATTCTTGGTTTTAAATAACTCGAGAGTTATTTCGAGCTCATAACAACTATCAAAGGCGTTAATGTCACATACTTTCCTAATATTATCAGATAATTTAGAACGTAGATCCATAAAGTGCTTCTTTTCCTTCTTTTTTACTAACCGGACGAATATCTTTTATTTTGCCCAAAAGAAATAAATGCATCACTAAGACTATCTAATAATTCGAATCTTTGCTGTAACGACTGAACAGATGCATCCAATATGAAAAAATAAATATTTTGTTTAACATCCTAGATTATCTCATTCTTGGTTTTATCCTCAAAATGGTTTTTCGAGAAAGATTCAATAATATAACGGAAAATGTCGTATCAGCCGTTTTCCACAATTTCTTTCGCAGTTACTAAAACGTCATTAAATCTCTAGTCCGAATGACACTTTGTAATATGTAGATCCAATTTAAAATGTTCGAGTACCATTCAATTAAATTTTACTCGCTATATTTAACGAGATGATGGGTGGTATGCATAAAAAGCAGCAAAAGCAAACGCTTATGCAAATGCTTCGATCCGTATGCATAAAGAGCGACCTTTTGTTTCGAAGCAGATACTACGTATGTTGTAACAAACCACAATTGAGGAAATGAATTAGAATGATTTAATTTCAGTAGACAAAAACTGCGATATAAAAAATGCACGATTTATGATAAGTAAGCAAGAAGAAAATCCATCACCACCTGAGGTGCTCGCCTCTCTAACACACCTCACGCGACGGCCCAAATGAATCCCACATTGATTGACTGTAGAAAAATAAAACCTCGCAGTTTCAGGATGGTGCACGGTTACGTTTGTATAAGAGTAGATCTCATCGGCATCCAAGAAAAGCTATTATTTTTCATAAACATTCCTCTAAGCGAAGGAATCTTCTATTCTTCTGACTTTAAGCCAAGCGTACCCAGGGCCGGCTTCAGACAGTAAGCAAGTGAGACAATCGCCTCAGGGCGCAGGGTCGAGGGGGCGGTCTCATGCAGCGGCTGTTGACATACTGATGCCGTTCCCTCTTGACAAATTACAGCTTACAGCGTGGGCTCAAAGAGACACATTTGCAAAAACGGGAGGGAGGTAAGGGAAAACCAAGAAAAGCACTCATAATATACCCCATTGCTGGAAATCTGAATTTTTCCAGCTAGATCTGGCGGATTTTGGAGTCGATTAGCGGGGAAAAAACTATCATTTAGCAGATAGCGGGAAATCTAGCGTGAAAGATTGGATTTTTGGATTTTTCTGGCAGAATTTGAGAGTTGAAAGCGTTAAGGGATCGCTACATAGCACACGGCCGAAAGGCAGTGATTGTAAGGTCCCAAAACTTGGCGGGATGGTGTCCAGGATACAACCTGCATCGAATGAGAAAAGAGTTACGACAGGGTATTTTATAACCTAAAGATAGCTTTAATTTTTAAAATAGCTATATTGCTATAATTAGCATGTTTTTATGATCAGTAGAGTTCCGCTGCATTGGTTTTAAATTACGAATAAATAAAGATTAATTGAAGATTGAAAATATTAATAATTTCTTCTCTGCTTCAACTAAACGGTGGGAAATACTTATTATGAATGTTCCCAAAATGACGATAAAACCCTTGAGTGACATCCAATGGGAGAGTCGTATCAATGCCTTAAAGCCATTGAGATTTCAAATCGGAGAAGTTTACGATGCTCTCTTTGAGATACTGAATGATAATTCGCGTTATTCTTCCTCTAGAAATGAGGTCAATTGTTTAGCAAAAAAAAATCAAAAATTTCAAATTTCTTTGTTCGCTGGTAGTTTGGTACGACATTCTATTTGAGAGTAAGTGGAGTAAGTAAATTGTGGCAAGGTCCATCCGTGGATATGAAGACTTTAATAAATTCTCTGGAGCTGATTCAGTCATATTTCGAAGATTTTTACATCAGAAATAGGGTTAAATAAAATTATTATAGATGCTCGAGAATTGGCAACGGAACTAGAGATAGAATACAAATTTACGCAAGGGACAGAAGTTCATTGTAAGAATTTACAGATTGTACCGAGTGTTGATGATGAAAGTGATGCTCTAGATATGAGCGAGGAATTAAGTGTTTTAGTGAAACAAGTCATCCCAAAATCTTTACCTATAGATGTATTGAATTTCATTCAACAAAATAAATTAACTGCTCTTTACCCCAATACCTTCATAGCCATTAGAATTTCGTTAACCTTGCTTTTTACAGTTGCATCTGCATTAAGGACGTCTTCCAAGTTAAAAATTATCAAGAATTATTTATGTACAACAGTGTCTGACGATTGTATAACTGGTGTCAATTATGTCCATAGAAAGTGATATTATGCAATCATTAAAATACGAAGATATAATTGACGACTTTGCATCCAAAAAATGCCAAGGGTGGCTTTTAAATGATGAAAATAAAAGACGGGATTTGTTTTGCAGTGTTTTAATTTAAATACTCGTAATTTTGTTAATATATGGCTAATAGCTTACCTTTCAAATGTTAACCCATGGAACGAGGGGGGCGGCCGAACGGTTCCCGCCTCAGGGCGGCGAAATGTCTGAAGCCGGCCCTGAGCGTACCATTAAGAAACAGATACTCTTCCAATGGAAGCGCAAAGAAAACTGATTTAAGAGAAGTTCTGAAATATTTTCATAATAATATGGATGTTAATGCAGGAAGGCGAAGGAGTAATTGAGACTAGTCTTCGGAAATGATCCTCGAGCCGATTTACAATCATAATTGAGATTTCTATGACCAAATAGGGGAGAAAAAACAAAAGAGAGGCTAGAAATGAAAAATGCTTGCTCTTCAAAAGGTCGATTCTTACGTGCTACCTTATGAAGAATGCAAATCATCCCCTGGCGTAGAAATCTGGACGTTTTTTGTAAATTTTCCTTCGTCACAGCATTTTAAAATCGGAATAGATTACGTATCTACGACAAATTTCAAGTTTATATCTGCATATTTGATCGAGTAATTCGAATTTTAGGCGCGAAAAAGTCATAATTTACCTCATCACCGTTATACACAGAAGCATAGACAGAAATATCAGACCTTATACATTAGAAAATTCTTAAGGAAGGCGAGCTCTGAATGCTTTTATGCGAGAGAGAGAGAGGAGGGGGAGAATGAGAGGGAGTGAGAGAGAAGGAGAGAGAGGGATGGAGTTAGCGAAGAAGGGAGAGGGAAAGATAGGTAGATAATTGTATTTATTAGGGCAAGAGTGAGACTAGGAAATCTGGATTCTGGATTCCGGATTCTGGATTCTGACTCTGGTGCAGATGACTAGCGAGCCTAGCCTATCTAAAACAGGTCTCTGACTCCGGATTGGTTGACCGACAACCGATAGTTAAATCACGGCTCATACTCTCCACATTGCGGATCATTCTTTTAAAAAATTTCTCTCATTTTAGTTACTAACGCGGGAGTCCGTCTGCCTGGTGCGGGAAAACCCCTCTTGAGGGGGAAGTACGTAAGTCGCTGCGGGACTCCCTAGGGCTTTCCGGGACTCGACCAGGTACCACCAGGGTGTTGGTAGCACGCCTCGACGCGAGCGGGCCAATCCCGAGTGGCTGCCATTGCACGGTCGGCCCCACTTCTTCCGCGGGGGGTGGCTAACTTGTCCCACCTTCTCACCCGTTCGACCTTTTCCTATTGATTGATAGGACAGGACAAACTAACACTCTGTGGGAGTTCGTCTGCCTGGTGCGGGAAAACCCCCTTTCGGGGGGAAGTACGTAAGTCGCTGCGGGACTCCCCAGAGCCTTCCGGGACTCGACCAGGTGCCACCAGGGAGTTGGCAGCACGCCTCGACGCGAGCGGGTTAACCCCGGGGCTACCATTGCACGGTCGGGCCCACTCCTTCTGCGGGGGGTGGCTAACTTGCCCCACCTTCTTACCCGCTCGCCCTTTTACTATCTCGACAGGCGACAGGCCTAACTCTCCCCCACAGAATGATCCGCTCACCGCCCCCTAATAGGGAAGCAGCTCCACGGAGCGAAGAAGGCACCTCAACCCATGTAGGGGATAGGATCCCGATCCCTTCTGCTATTAGGAGCGTCTTATTTCATAGGGAAAATAACAAGGGAGACCAGACGAAAAGAAAGGACGATATAGCGCCAGCCAGAGGTAACAAGGATGGTCAGGATGAAGTAGGGCTTGACCCGGCCGGAGATTTTCATATCGATGACGCGGCCATCTTCACAACCGTGGAGAGGGCAAAGAAAAGACGGCGACGATACGAACCGCATACTTTTACTTCTACGACAAATACCAATAATAGGTACGACCCACTCATAGACGTACCGGGAGATACCCCCAGACCAAGTCCCAAGGAAAAGAGGCCGCCGGCCATTGTTGTATATGACATAATGAATTATACCGCTTTTGTTAAGTCAATCAGACAAAAGATCGGAAATAATGATTTTACCATTATAAAGACGAAGGACGGGTCAAGACTTCAACTGACCACTAAGAAGGAGTACGATTGTATTAAACAATACCTAATAGAGGCTGGCGCCCAGATGCATACCTGGGCAGGAAAGACAAATACTACTGTCAGGTACCTTATCAAAGGGCTGGATGAGGGGATGGACCTGGGTTTTATCAGAGAAGAGTTATCAGAACTAGGTATACCGTGCGTGGCAGTACGCGAACTGGCACCTACGAGAAAAGACTTATACGTCGCAACGATAGAGAAAAACGAAAATTTTAAAATTACGACTATGGCAGAAGTAAAAAAAATATGCAGTCACAGGGTACATCTAGAACCGTATAAATACCAGAGGCCGCAGATGTGCTTTCGATGCAATAGGTATGGACACGGGTCCCAGAACTGCACCGCATCTCCTCGATGCTATAAGTGCGCTGGGGCCCACGAAGGGAGAGACTGCCCTAAAGACAAATCTCAAACCAAGGCCAAATGCTGTAATTGCGGAGGGGAGCATGTATCTTTTTCTCGTAGGTGTCCAGTCTATTTGAAACACGAAGAGGCGCTCAAATCCAAAGAAAAGAAAAACGACAAAACGCACAGAACCATCCAGGTCCCCCCCCCACCGCCATCAGTCTGGACTCTCCCAGGTAAACCTGGCAAAGGGATCGAGGAAAAAGAATTTCCGCCGCTAGAAGAGAAAAAAACCAAGGAGCAGCCCAATAGGGAAGAGAAAAATTTTAAAAGCGACCCAGATATGAAAACACTAGTCGCGACTATGGCCCAATTTACGGCAACTATCCAGCAGCAAATGACGGCCATGATGACGTTAATTCAGACCCTAGTAGCCGCCATAACCGCTCAAAACGGCAATGGACGCTAGGGTCAATCAAGCGACTGCGATCATCATGGCCCACTGGAATGCAAACGGGGCTGTAAGAAATAAGACGCCGGAGCTCATTGAGTTCCTGAGGAAACACTCAGTAAAGATTATTTTAATACAGGAGACGCACCTTCAACCGAATGAGGATTGGGCTGTTCCTGGTTATGAGATATTTAGGAGGGACCGAGATAATAATACTCGAGGGGGTGGAGTGGCTATCCTCGCCCGTGAAGGTATTGCATGCGCAAAAATAGACGACAGAAGCTCTGGCCCGATAGAAGCAGTAGGGGTCAGAGCGGATACAACTATGGGAACCCTCACCATCATAAGCACTTATATCCCACCAGGGAAAGAATTGCGCATGCAAGACCTAAACGGGCTCCTTAGCATAGACAATGGAGTAATAATAGCGGGTGACTTTAATGCAACGCATTGGGCGTGGAACTGCAGTAAAGAGAGCAGGCGTGGTAATCTTTTAAAGACATGGGCACGAGATAACCAATTTAGGGTAGTGGCTCCGAGAACAACGACGCGACCAGGACCAAGGAACACAGGAAGTGTCCTTGACTTTGCACTGGTCAAGAATTTTGATCAACGGACAATATCTAAAACGATCCCAGAGCTAACGAGCGACCATTACCCGGTAGTTCTGAGGATCGGAACACAAGTATTGTTTTATCAACAGGACAACCACCGCATGTGCTATGGACTTGCGGATTGGGCTAATTTTAGGAAAATAATTACGGAGTCACTACCAAGCGATGTGCCCACGATATCCACCAGGGAGGGAATTGATGAAGCGGCAGAATTGTTGGGGAACGCAATCAATAACGCAGCGGAAAAAGCTATTCCGCGTAGAGCAATGAAATCAAAAGAAAACCTGGAGATCCCTGACGAAATCAAAAATCTTATAAGCAAAAGAAACTGGGTGAGGCGGCAGTTTAACCATTACGGTACTGCCGACCAAAAGAGGGATCTCCGGGGATTAAACAGAGAAATCAGGGATCAACTGAGGCGCCTGAGGAGGTACCAATGGTCCATTAGACTAGCAGACCTCAATATAAGCGACAACTCCATATGGAAGTATACGCGTTCCCTAATGGATTCTGCCAGGAGCGACCCTCTGGTGGAGAGCCCAAGAGGCAAACTTACCACGTCTGTTGACAAAGCCGAATTCCTTGCGTCTCATTTAGAACAGGTTTTCACGCCCAATGACGCAACAGAATACACCCCAGACATAAAAATGGAGGAGATAGAGTCCATGCTAAGGGCACAGCACATCGAGGATCAAGCCACTCCGGTGTTCTCCATCAGAGAATTGGCAGAAGTTATAGCACGCCTACCAAAGGGGAAGGCGACAGGCAAAGACAACATCCCCTACGAACTAATAAAGCGACTGCCAATCTCTGCAGGAGAATACCTTATCTCGATTCTCAATGCAGTGGTGAGGATAGGACATTACCCTGCCGGCTGGAAGCATGCAAATGTCATATGCATACCCAAGGTAGGAAGGAAGGTCTTAAAAGCCACTGACTTCAGACCGATATCCCTCCTTTCCTGCCTTGGGAAAGTATGCGAAAAAATTATCTACCCGCATATACTGACACACGCGGAAGGGCATGGTGTGATCCCCCAAATGCAGTTCGGATTTAAGGCAGGACACTCCACAACACATCAGCTGCAGAGGGTGGTAGATTTTATCACGGACGCCTTCAACAGGAAGAATGTATCTGTTGGAGTAGCTTTTGATATAAGCAAAGCTTTCGACAAAGTATGGCACTTAGGCCTACTGCAAAAACTTTTTATAGCTAAATTCCCCTCTTGGCAGGTGAAATTTATAAAGTCTTATATCAACGACAGGCCATTCACTGTAAAATGGAATGGTGCCGAAAGCTCGACAAGGAGGATAGCAGCTGGTGTTCCACAAGGGAGTGTCCTAGGGCCATTACTATTTTCTATTTACACGGGTGACATTCCGACGGATGAGGGGGATTGGAACTCCACCATTGCCCTCTACGCGGACGATTGTGCAATAATTACAAGAAGCTTCCAGCCGGAAATGGCCGTCCGTTACGCCCTGAGGCAAATTGAAAAACTCACTAAGTATTACAAGAAATGGAGAATTGAGATAAACCCCAAAAAAACCCAAGCAATCCTCTTCCAAAAAAGGGATGCCGATTTGCCGAGACAGCTCTCAATAGAAGGTGTTGAAATTCCCTGGGCTAGACATATTAAATACCTTGGCGTAACAATGGACGAGAAACTACGGTTTGACGTCCATGTAAAAAGGGTCAACCTTACAGCAGCAGGGAAGAGAGCCAGACTCTTCCCAATTTTTAAATCAACTGACGTGTCCAGGGAATTAAAAACACACCTATATAAGGCAATGATCAGACCGACACTTATGTACGCTGCACCGGTGTGGACGGGCTTTCTCATGCAGAAATCCTGGAAAATACTCGAGATCGCGGAGAGAAAGATTTTAAGCCGAATAGGCAGGACATGGGGCAGAAATGTTGATGTCCATGAAATGCTAGGGATACCAACGATTAGGGACTTTGCCAAAGATTTGGCTAACAAATACAAACTCGCCCTGGAAAATAAAACGAATGACGTTCTCCGCGATCTCGCAATTAACAAAGTGTCGGTCTGGGATAAGTACAAGAGAGCATTGGCATCCACAGGTGAAGAGGATAGGGTCCCTCCTAAAAAGCGGCGAATATAACTTTTATTAACAATGACCATTATGAAACACGGGTGAGGTGCCTGTAATTTAATACCCGACGTTGAGTAAAGCCACATTGGAAGGCAACTCAGAAATATTAGATACCACGGGAGGGTATGAGCCACGGAAATCTATTTTTGCAGAAGGATAGAGGGAGAGAATGAGGAAGAGATGGCGAGGAAGATAGAGATCAAAGGATGGATGGAGGGAGAGAGACAGGAGGAGGGAGAGGGAAAGATATGTAGATAATTGTATTTATTAGGGCGAGATTAAGACTACGAAGTCTATTTTTAGAGGAGGGATGAAAAGATGGGGGCAGAGGGAGGGCTGGCGAGGAAGAAGGAGATAAAGGGGGAGAAAGAGAGAGGGAGATAGAGAATAGATAGAAAAATAATTGTATTTATTAGGGCGAGATTGAGACTAGGAAGTCTATTTTCCAGGGAAAAGAGAGGGGGAGGGGGAGAGAGAATGGGAGGGAGGAGGATAGAAGAGAAAAAAGGAGAAAGAATGTGAAGCGCCTTCAATTTAATACTTAACGCATTTCCGTTATATTTGACGGGCAATTACGCTACCTTACAATAATGTCTCTTTAAGAAACGTAGGAATGGTTGCATTAATGCAAATGTATATTGAAGTAAACGTACTTTGATTATAATCGTTGCTATGAAGGATGGTTTATGTTATTTTTAGAATTACGGTTGGCTTAATATTCCATTTTCTAATATATCCTTAAAAAAACTATATTTTCAACTGTTTGCGCTGTAACAATTTGCCACCCTTGACAATAGGAAATCATTTTGTTTAATGACGTATGTTTTCGCGGAATGATTCGCTCACCTACTGAAGGGACTATGAAACCAATCAATTTTATTCCTTCTTGCCATCACCCTAAACATGTTTCTTCTAATAATACGTCCACAGTTTTTATTCCCTCCAATTTCTATTTAAATAATTTACGAAGCCAATTTCGTCCTGGGAGCTTTTAGGTGTTTTAACGGGAAGAGTGGCTCTCGGGAGCCGTGCGCAAGTTCTTAAAGAGCCGCATGCAGCTCAGGAATACTTACGGTGAGGTAAAGAAGAGCAGTTTGTCCGCATTAGTTCCAAAACGTCCATCGTTGCGGTAATGTCAATCAAGAGGTGTGCATCTTTTAGTGTTTGACGAATCTGTTAACAAGTAATTGCAGGTTAGATTTCCTTGGGAATTATTGATATGTTTTTGTCTTTTCTCAAGATGTTATGTGAGTTTTTAGTGTTAATATTAGACTTTTCCCATTGGAGAATGCATGTTTTTCACCCTGAGAGCTGGAGATATTCCAAGTCTACGATCAACGGAGTTTTTCATAGAAGGAGGTTAGCGTATATTTTTATTCGATCTTTTATTTAGATTATCATTCACGCAGGGGCGGATCCTGAAACATCCCAAGGAGTGGATGATTGCCCCAGTAGCCCCTCCCTTTCCTTGAGTGATATATTCCCGATTACTCATTGTCCTTAATATCCTTAGCCTTGTCAGAATGGATCCAGGCAAAAGTTCCCTTGTCAGATATTTCTTTCGTTTGTCGTTTGCATCGCCGGCGCGTGCCTATTGGCAGTCCGTGTGCGGAATCAAGTTGGCCGCCACTCCCCCCCACTTCCTCCCACCCCCCATAGGTACACATATCTCGGAATCTCTCTTCATTACCATCAGCGAATTTTCAATTCCTGTTCCGAGTGTTCTTGCTGAATATCCTGTACAGCAGGGATGCTCAGGACCTCCATCGCCAACCCGTTTTAAGTAGATTGCGTAAACATTTCATCGCCTCTACCATCTCATAGAACAGATGTCCCCCCAACCACCGCTCGCCAAAATATCTAACGATGAATACGGATCCCAAAAGATGTAATATCTGCGATTCACGGCATTACAAAAAAGGCACTTGCCTAATTCCAATAGGATCGTCCACCGAAAATATAAAACGAGAAATAAATTGTTTTCTCTGGTTAGAAGATAGAAACAAGATGATCCAAACAGAACTTCTAATGCCTACTTTCCATTTAATCATCTATTTCATTCTTATATTTGCTTTAATAGCTTTAAAATCATCGCGGGTATGTCTCCTTTTCTGTTCCCAAATTTTATAATCTAGCTTTATAAAATACTACAAATACATTAAACGAAATATTAAATCGATCACGCGTATTTGTGCGGTATAATTAACGCGTGTACGTATTAGAATATACCCATTCTGAGTCTGACAGTAGTTGTTGCTATGGCAACACTCTCGTAATGAGTGATAAAAACTGAAAAATCGCCAGTATTTACGCGAAATTTGAAGAAATACAATTGATAAGCTCAATTCTACAATAAAAATTATAATATTCATATTTTGCCTCAGAGAAGAGTACAAAACTCGCTCCGATATTACAATTCTAAGATATCTTAATGCGGCACGATGGATTTCAGATTTACCATGTAAATCTACTGGAAAGGATAGTTCCTGGAATCGAACCCGGGACTTTAATCTTCGCAACAAAAACTATCTTCGGGAGCTCGGCCCATGTAGCAAAAGATTGTTACCAAGTCTCATGAAAATCGGTCTATTAGTTCAAAGGTTAATAGGGTTGCGGACGGACAGACAGACACAACGGCAAAACTATAAGCCTATTTCCTTTCTGGAAACTAGGCTAAAAATTTATCAGACTAGATCACGACCGAAAATATTATCTTAGCGACCTCAAAGTTTGGAAATTCTGCCTAAACGAGTTCTTTACTGTCTTTTGTCTTACTAATCGCGATGCATATCCAACCGATGAGACAGAAACCTTACTCTCGATGTTGGTGAAGCAAATCCGTATAATGTCGTGTTATATTTGCCAGTAGATGTTCAACTGAGGTATAAATTAAATTATGTATTATGTAGATTTAGGCTGTGAGAAGCTCATGGCACAATAAAAGCCCATGAATTGATATCTAAAATTCTTTTTGTAAGCTATTATACTTACCACGCATATTGGGAGCATTTTCGTAACCCTGACCTCTGATATCCTGAACATTTTCAATTTAATCTTCCAACATTTAAAAGACAAATAGGGGGAATCCCTCTCCAGTTGATTCCGTAATTGGGTAACACCCAAGGAAGTGCTCGTGGATTTCAGCTCTTCCGATTTCGGTATTAATTTCTACAAATGGGATTACTACGGTAATTTGTTCCATATGGCTTACATCCAGGGTAGACAAGTATTATTGAAAATACCTCGATTTCCTACGCATGTCTAAAATTACTTCAAAAATTTCTTCTGAAATTTCACTTAGAAATTGAAATATGAGTAAGCTACCATCTTCTGTTTATTCCTTCGTCTTATGTGCTCAGGCATTACTGAATCCAACCACCGGGTGAACCGCCCCTCAATTTGTCAGAGGAAGTGCATAAACTCATGTCGGCCGCCCGTGTTCGGTGCACACGTTGCACCCGTGCACGCGCTGGCCCTGGTCGTTTGTACCTAATATGAAGGGTTGAAGAGAGGAATTTAGCACGGAATTGGTTTGAGAATGCAGCCATCGGAGGGTGATGAGGACATAAAATGGGGAGAGGGGGACCGCCCCCATCGAATTTCCCCTTTGATCCGCCACTGCATTCACGTTGAATGGTTAAATTATTTTTTAATTTTATTCAAACTACGTGTGCACGAAAAGACATTGAATGTATCTCTATTAATAAAAGCCGGGCTGTGTGTCTTACGCTGACGTCATCATTGGATTTTCAATACGTTTTATCAAACTTCCCGATTAGGTGGAAAGTTGAAATTTCGCAGGAATGCTTGATTCAGATATAAAAATTAAATGACGAAAAAAATAAGAAAAAGACGCGGGTTCCGCTTCAGTGGGGTGATTTCCATTTCTCGTAAGATAACACGTAAAAAGTGATTTTTTTAAGTGCAGGCTTTCATTCTTTTGGAAATAAAAATTAGAAATAATTGACGCACGATCTTCAAATTTAAGTTATGTATTAGTAAAATTACCGCAGGTTCTTATTCTATTCATCTTTTGCCGTCTACCTTTCGAGATCTCTCATGTTAAACATTTAAATCACATATTTTGGGAAAATATCGGCTTTTAAATGGGATGTTGCCTTGCCGACCACGACATTGTTAAACTTCGAGAATCGATTGCTGTCTCAACCCGCATAAATGTGATATATATGAGTGCCTTAAATTATCGTTGGATTTTTCGCGAAATTACGTAATCCTAATGGGACTGGTATTTAGTTTGGATCCTTTTGCTTAACTAAACGACTATCTAGATGTAGAGTAAGAGAGAGGGGGATGTGGGGAGGGAGATAGGAAGAAAGGGCTATTGAATGGAAGTTTCATAGAGACTAAGGAAGGTATAGAATTAGATAAGAACGGGAGGAAAGAGATGAAGAAGGAGAAGGAGAAAAAGAGGGAGAGCTATGGAGTGTAATAGGGGCGAAAGAGAGAGTGGGAGTTGTGAGAAAAGAGACAGAAAGAGGGGGGGAGACAGAGAGGAAAGGAATGGGAGAAGAAAGGAGGGTGAGCGGGACGGCATGATGGAGGGAATATTATTATTTATTTATTATTATTACTTCATTTTTGACAAGGGGCTCGTCATTGGAGAAAACAAGAATGAGAAAGATATTCTCCCGAATCTCTATTTTGTAAAATTTTATACCGGCCCTTACTGAATAATTACAGCTGTTATTATTCATTTCTAAATTCCCCTTTGAATTTCAAAACGCATGCACACTAGCAAAATAACCTAAATTACTGATTATCCATAATAATGAGTTACGATTACTTAAGATGTATGGTTTCATTAGAATTACCAGTCTTACGATGGGTTTTCAAAAATACAGTAACTGACAACCATCATATGACAGGCAATACACTAGTCTTTATATAAATTGACATTTTCACTGTCCGTCACACTTCATTTTGATAAAGTTTAACAATCTTCCCGGCTAGGTAGCAGAATTAAATTTGACTGAAAAACTTGATTCAGTTAAAAAAAAGGAATGAAAAAATCCGAAGAGTCCTGAGTACGACGCCAGAGCATAATATTATTACTCTTATGATAACACGAAAAAATCAATTTATTCACTTGCAAGCCTTTTTTCCTTAAAATTTTCAAATATATTTGAGTTGTCTACAGATTTTATGGGATTTGCAACTTCTTACGGAGAAAAGTATGAAGGTTAATTTTCTTATCGTGAAAATTCAAATCTTACTTGAAACGTTCTAAATCACATTTAAAAATTTGTTCTCTTTTTATCCGTTTCAAGAGGGCCTCAAAAATGTGCGCCAGTGTCTCACACTAAAAAAGTGTGCAGTGCAAGTACATTAACAGAGGCGGATTGTAAGTTCGGGTGAACGTAAAAATGCTCCGAAACACTTTTGTCTCTAAAAAATGATTTTGTTGGATTTAGAAATTATGCAACTGAAACGGCTATACAATATGGTATACTAATCGAGTTAAAAACAAAACGAATTCAAATTCAAAGGAAGTTCTTCGATGAAGAACAGTTTATTAGAAGTAAAGCAGGAAATTTCAAATGAATATTTTTTGTAAAGTTTTTGATTTGGGTGACATCACAAATAGGTATGCAAATCAAGAAAACAATAGAAATAAGACATTTTATCAGTCTTTTAGAACCAGAGAAGCTTTTAATATTAAGCGCATCTGAAATTTGTTAACTCAAAAATATTTCACGATAAATATAAAAGTCTTTGACTCGAAGTTTACAAGACGAAATAATAGCACTAACAACAAATTCAAATATGAGGATTGTATTAAACGAGTGCAAGGATGTTAAGGAATATTTGGAACTTCTGATTATTAAATGGGGGCTAGCATCTGATTATTGCAACGTTTGCACAGCACATATGATTTATTTGACTATTTCTATTTCAGTAGCATCCATGGAAATAGTTTCTTCAAAGATGAAATTAATTAAAAATTACCTGCGTAGTTGTATGGCGACAAAAGGATTAAAAAATCTAGCAATTTTGTCCCTAGATATCTCAGATTTTAAGAAAATATATCAAATTGGGATATAGTAATTAACAAATTTGCTAGGATGAAATCGATATGGGTGATTTAAATTGTATGTAATATCTACAATACAAATAAAATTATTTTTAATTTTTTAGTATAATGTAAAAATATAATTTCTGTTTTTAATATAAAAAATGTAAATTTAAATTCTTTTACTTTATTGATGTTTTTAATTGAAGAAACTAGTGGCACCCGCAAAATATTCTGCGAATTTAGAAATTAGGATGTTTAAAAGTATTAATAGCCAATTTCTCCTTATAAAATTAGACAACTGATATTTTGAATGTAATGATTGTTTTTATAATTTATATCTGCAACTATAGTTGTCTCACCCATACGAATAGGTAACATTCCAGTATTGAAATAAAGAAAGAAGATTTTTTCTTTTCGACAATTGTTATAAATGCCTACAGCCCACACGCAAGTCTACTGAATATTAATAATAATCTTTAATTATTAAAGTTGTAATATATTAAGTTCGAAATTACTTACAACATTAATTTCGATGCTTCATAAACAGCGCGAAGCGAAAAACGCAATTCTTTCGTCTATTTTAAGGCTTAACAAATGCTAATTCAATCGGAGGCAAGAATACGGGTCGCCTTGGGAACCCCCGGAAAGAGTACGAAAAAGACATAAAATTTCGAAAAGAAATGCGTGTCTCTGCGAAATTCTTCCGTTTAACATGTAATCATTGCAAGAATAAGATATTTTTTAATTTTAGCTTCGAATAAATAAAAGTCGAGAAATTCGGTCCATATTTACGAATTTGAATGAATTAAAGACATAAACCTTGCACCTTGAAAAATCAAAAGTTTTGTGCAAACATATGGAAAAATATAATCGTCTCCCGGAGTCGAAAATAGTTTTCCCGGGGACTCCTAGTTGGCAGAAACAAAATGGCGTTTACAGCATTTCTCTATGACAAACTATACAAGAGATAAAACGGGGACGGACGGACACACAGACGGACCGAGAAACAGACAGACAGACGGGCAGACAGATGGAGAGACATTGAGTATTTATATATAAAGATTGTTTTGTATTGTGCATGCGCAATATAAATGAATGTGCAATTCGAATATAGTAATTTTTATTATGTATTTACAATGTTAAATAAAACTTTATTGGACATTTCTTTTGATTTAATTTTGTTAAATAATTTAGTCATTTGCCTTGGGGTCTAAAAACTGTCGAGTTTCTTCTCCCGAATTCGTATCCCGATTTAAAGTAATTTAAAAATGTATTTTTTAAAAGCATTGCACTGACTTAGACGTTAATCGGGAAAAATTGTCAGAAACATGCGTTTCTTTCCGAAATTATATGGCTTTTTCGTACTCGTTCCGGGTGTTGCCAATGCGACCGGTCTCCGATTCAATTGGCGTCTATTAAGCCTTCAAATAGACAAAACAATTGCGTTATTCGCTTCGCGCTTTTTATGAAGCATCGCAATTATAGTTGTATCAATGTCAAACTTAACGTTGCAACTTAATTATCTGAAGATTATTATTACTCAGTATACTGAGTTTGGGCTTTATAATGATGATGATTTTCTGATTAAGTTTTTAGGTTTTATGTTTATTGATGTTTATCCTACCTATCCTACCAAGTATATTTATAAGTGATATTTTACGAGATATAAAGAAAAGTTTATTTTTGTCACCAGCAAAGGGGCACTCCCGATTAGGCTACGTGACCCATTTATATCATTTTAGCACGTATTTGGATAAAAATATCGAGAAACCAGTATGACGCCATTATATTTAACAATTGAAATAAGGTAAAATTTCTCGATACACAACATTAAAATACTTTTCACGTTTTACCGGCACTCCTACCGGGGTTGATTCTTCGATTGTGATCCCTTATAGCCCTGGGGAAAAGCAAACCTATTCGCTCCTTCCTACAGTCGATAATCCAAATTTAATCGATATGTTTGGGCATTCATTAGAACGTGAGAATTGCAATTGTCTATGATACACTCAATCACAGCGCGTGATGAAATTAGAGTTTTGGATACAGTGAAACCTCACATACTTATTACCGGAGGAAAATATTGATGATGATGTTTTCATAATATGCATTATATTGAAAATTAGAAATAGTTAACTTATATACTTAATTAACTTGATGTTAAGTCGACTAAATAAAAATGAAAAAAACATATTTCCGTAACTCAAATAAATTTTACTTTCCCTTGAGATACGAGTTATGGAAGTTCGTTTTGAAGGCATTAGTTTCCATTAAAAGCATTAAATCACTGTAATGGTAACGTATAATATCAGATCCCTTTAAAAGCATTGAGATTGTTGGCAACGACTCGTTGTCATAGTATTTAAAGATTTCCATTGTTGAAAAGAGTAAGTATTAACAGTTTTTTTCGATTTAATGCAGATATTTACGCTAATTCGGTACTTATTTGAATTCTGCTTTAAAAAATTAAGAACTACGTTCTTTCAGCTAGACAACGTTTCTTCTAATGAATTCGTATCCAGATTAAAAGTAATTTTAACATGCATTTTTAGAAAGCCTTGCACTGACTTAGGCGTTACATGGGGGAATTTGTAAGGAACACACGTTTCTTTCCGAAATTTTATAGCTTTTTCGTACTCGTTCCGGGTGTTGCCAATGCGACCCGCCTCTAATTCAATTAGTGTCTATTAAGCCTTCAAATAGACAAAACAATTGCGTTATTCGCTTCGCGCTTTTTATGAAGCATCGCAATTATAGTTGTATCAATGTCAAACTTAACGTTGCAACTTAATTATCTGAAGATTATTATTACTCAGTATACTGAGTTTGGGCTTTATAATGATGATGATTTTCTGATTAAGTTTTTAGGTTTTATGTTTATTGATGTTTATCCTACCTATCCTACCAAGTATATTTATAAGTGATATTTTACGAGATATAAAGAAAAGTTTATTTTTGTCACCAGTAAAGTGGCACTCCCGATTAGGCTACGTGACCCATTTATATCATTTTCTCTGTCCTTTTGTCCTATATACCAAATTTGATGAACGTCTGTCCTGTAGTTTCGCAGATGAAACATGCGGACGGACGGACACGACTGAGTCATAAGGCTTCTTTTTTTACTTTTTGCAAATAACGCCTAAAATTGAACGCCTTATTGTCAGGTTGTTCCTGTCCGTCTGTCCCTACATCCGCAAGTTTCATCTGCGAGGCTACTTGGCGGATGTTCATCAAATTGGGTGATTATGACATAAGGGCAAAGAAAATAAGAAAGTGATTTAAATACTTCACGTAGCCTAATCGGGAGTGCCACTTCGCTGTGAGAAAAAATTATCATTTCTCTGTATCGTAAAATTTTACTTAAAAAGTTTTCTAATAAAATTTGTAGAACTAGTCAAATAGTCAATTATTTTGTTCAGTACATTTTTATCGAAGGAGTAGCCAATTTTAAGAAATTCAAACGAGACTGTCGTAATTCGTTTTGAGATTAGAAAATTTCGTATTGAGTGAAATCTGAAGATCAATTGCTATATTTTGACGTGTTTTGACAAATTTCCGTCAATTATGCGGGTATGTTCAGATTATGTATTAAAATTAAGATACTTTCCATTCTTCCTCTATTTCTCTCTTCCTTCCTCCCATTCCCTTCCCGCCTTCGCACTTTATTCTCTCTCCCTCCTATTCTTTCTCACTCCCTCCTATTTCTTATCTCTCTTCCTTCTTCCCATTCTCCATCCCTCTCTCCCTCCTACTCTTCATCCTCTCATCCTCCCTCTCCCTCATATTCTCCTCCCTTTCACCCTCACATTCTCCTCCCTTTCTCCCTCACATTCTCCTTCTCATCCTCCTCAGCGTGATATTCGTAGAATATTTATTTGTTTAACATTACGCAAGACAACTCTAGTTTACCAAAATTATTTCAACTCTCTTGAACATACTTTAATGTGAATTATATATATTTTTTATTTTCAATCAACATGAACTTTTGTTTCATTAAATTAACATTTATATCTTTTATTCAGAGGAAATATCCCCCCTCAAAACAGCACCATAAACGAATTTACTTCTTAAATTACTATGTAAACCTTAAATAAACTAATTCCGATTAGCTCATTCTATAAATTTCTGCCACATTTTAAATTTCTATATACAACCTTGATCGAGTTATTCGTGTTTTAATAACTTTGCACACAGGCCAAAGGGCGGACAACATAGCATTTTATTGCTATTTTTCTGATTCTTTTAACTTCTATTACTCTCTCTGTTTCCCAAACAGTCCTCAAGTCCTCCATTCTCCTACCTGGCTCCCGTAACCTGTCGCCCAATCCTTAACTCTATACAATTTTTAAATGCTCGGTTTGTTAATTATAACGTCCAGCACGTTTATAAGATTTTAGTACCTTTTCTATTTCACATATATTAAATTTAGCTCATTATTACGATTGTTAATCTTTTTCGATAATATTTCACCTTTTTAGGTTTCCTTCTCGAAAATAACCCAAAGAATATTTTTTACATTGATTGATAAGAAAATCATTTCCCTCTCCTTCCGTCTTTCTCTTTTTCTCGTAATAAAAGATTTCAAAGCACGCTTGATCATCTAAAATTTGAAGTAACAAAAGGATTTCTAGGAGTATCAATATAATTGGTTGGCAAGAGTACATCCTGTTAAAATGGCAAGATTTCCCCAAAATATGTAAATTAAACTTTTAACACGAGGAATTTCGAACTGTAGGAAAAAACAGTGAACAAAATTAGAAACGCTGATTTTCTTCTGTAGAATGGTCAAAATTGAACGGTCGTACGTCAATTGTTTCTAATTTAAATGCAAATCATCCCCTGGAGTAGAAATCTGGACGTTTTTCGTAAATTTTCCTTCGTCACAGCATTTATAAATCTGAATAGAATACGTATCTATCACAAATTTCAAGTTTATATCTGCATATTTGATCGAGTAATTGGAATTTTATCCGCGAAAAAGTAATAATTTACGTAATCTCTGTTATACACAGAAGCAAAGAAAGAAATTTCAGACCTTTTATATTAGAAAATTCTTATGGAAGGCGAGCTCTGAATGCTTTTATACGAGAGAGAGGGGGGAGGGAGGATGAGAGGGAGTGAGAGAAGGGGAGAGAAGGAGAGAGAGGGATGGAGTTAGAGAAGGAGGGAGAGGGAGAGGTAGGTAGATAATTGTATTTATTAGGGCGAGATTGAGACTAGGAAGTCTATTTTGTACAGAAGGATAGAGGGAGAGAATTAGGGAGAGATGGCGAGGAAGATAGAGATCAAGGGATGGAGAGACGGAGAGAGACAGGAGGAGGGAGAGGGTGAGATTGGTAGATAATTGTATTAATTAGGGCGAGATTAAGACTGCGAAGGTTATTTTTAGAAGAGAGATGGGGAGATGGATGCAGAGGGAGGGCTGGCGGGGAACTATATTCGGTGAAGTGCATATCGTGCAAGCAGTTTGTTTTTCGTCAACATCGCAGTATAATCTGTGATAACTGTATTAAAAATGGATTAGGAGATAGCTCTTCATAAAGTGATTTTTAATTTTTTTTGTTAAAATTCATTTTGTATTATTACAAATGCAAGATATGAACATTTTAAATAAAAACGTCGGTACTTATTGTTAAAAACACTTATTCATAGTAAATCCGCCTACGAAAGCTGCCAGGTGAAAATTTCTCCATATGTAATAGTAGCGTGGTTGTTTTATAAGTGCAGCACTTAAGGCTTAAATATCCTATACTTCCCATCATTTTCAATAGGTATTATCAATTCTGAAGCTAGTTACATTCATTTTCTTTACTTTTTTCTCTACCACAGTGTCTTTTTCACCTTAACTACACGGGTATAAACAAGGATTGATTATATTATTATGATATTTGTTCATTACATTTTCGAAAGGTTGGAAATTGATGTCGATGCTCGTTTTTTATCCCAATATTGTTAACGGTTCGACCACATCGTATTATATGACCAAATATAATTTCCACCCTAGCTATACAGATTTAAACAATGATTTATTTTAAACAGCACTTAGCTAAATCATAATTTTCGTTAAGGCAAAATAGATTTCGCTGCCCCCTTTTTGTTTGGATATCGTATACAGTTCCATTCAATCGCACCTAACTTCACGACATATGTGCCTTACTGTGCCGTCTGCAACAGCGCCTTTTCTACATAAATATACAGGTATAAACGAGGTCTTCTGGTATGCTACACTTGGCTATATTTCCGTAAGGTTGGAACCCTTTTTAGATGCTTCTTTTTTTATGTCGTTATCGTAAACGCTGCGATTGTATCATTGTGTCGTACATCACACACTCAAACGCTGTGCATTACATTTACGTATTCAGATTTGAGTCTTTGCCAGCTCAGTGGCGCATTGTCAGCGGCTCAGTGGGCTGCTCATTTCGGCGGTGAGGATGCTGTGGGTTTGTCGTTGGATGCGGCATAAAGAGGTAAGGAAATCTTTGGACATACTTGTTTGGAATTAGAGTCGGATTTATGTAATCGGTTTATTCAAATGTATGTTATTTTTAGCGAAAATCAATGCTGGATTTACTCTTAGTTTTTACTTATCGTAAAGTGTGCCTATGCACTCGACGCAAATGTTTATTTGTTCATTAACTTCGTTAAGCATTGATTAAATGACACGGTTATTGTGGTATGACGCATTTGTATTTTCGTTTTGTAATCTGTTTCAACATAGCACATGTAATTACTTAAGGTGTAATTGGAAAAGTTGAGACATGGATGTGGTTATCGAGTAATCCAGAGTTTTTCAAAGTTACGGCAGCGGAGTAACGTTGGGACGCAAAAAGCTCAATAAAGTTTCATCCAAGATATGCCTATTGACGCCAAATTCTTTCTCAGTTAATCAAAATCGACTAATGGGATTTAAAGGTTATTTGATAGTACCATTTTAGTTTTAAATGCAACCTTAGATATTCGTTTTTGCATATATATTATTTTATTAGGTCGAAAAACGTATTTTGTGTTATTACGGACCTAGCGGATGCAATTTTGAAAAAATGCTGTAGTACATAGTTGAATGGATCTGTAAGCGAGGTAGGTAAAAGTGGAATTCGATCGCATTACAGAAGTATAATCAAATTTCCATCGTTACGTGTTTGTATGAAAATGTGACGCACGAATGATATATTAGATTGAGTTATAGGCCGCCGTGGTCATCCTGCGATTTCATTCATGATTAGAGATGTGTTAAATACCGATGCACGGTAGCATACTTGTGCTTCATCAGGGTGTGATTTTTTAGTATGCGGATTTTGTTTCCGAGAGCTAGAGGTGACATTTTCTTATCGTGAGAGCATTTCATTAATTAGAGCATGCAATTATCGATCGAGAAACTCGTTAACAGTCACGATGGTTTCAGTTGCTCTTTAGGTACTTAGTCAATAAATGGTAGATAGTTTTGAAGGAAGTATTAAATTTAACTAAGCACCTTATGAAAAATAATTCTCTTTTCTTTAATTTTGAATTGAAAAATAACTTGAGTTGCAATAGAATTTGTTTTGAGTATTAATGGAATGGTTTAGCTTGGGGAAAGCGAGACCATTATATAATGCTCTCAAGGAATTGAATTCAGGATGAAATTACATAGTGCAAGATTTTTTATTTGATTTTCTTGTTGTTTCAGAGGCCTGTATCAAACATGCTTTCCTGTTGAAGTCGACCACGCAGATGACGTCTTGTAACTGATTGGGCATGTGGCGACATGAAATATTGGTGGTGAGTATTATCAATGCGTTTTAGGAAGTAATTTGATTGAGTTTTTATATAGGGCATTTATCAGATTATCTTTTAAGTAACACAATTGTTTGATGTTATCTCAGAAGTTTCTGCAATTATTATTACTGCATTTTAATGAGTACCTTGGTTCAATTTAATCATGTAACCATGCGTTCATTTTTGGAATTTAATTTATTTTAGCATACAGGCATCCCTCATTTGACGCAATTTTGCTATAATGCGATTTAATCTTGTGGCGGCTGACAATGTTTACTTGTCTACAAGTTAATGCTTCCGCCGCCAGAGCCCACTAGGCGGAGGATTTCCGGGCGACAAAAAGAAAAAGCGAGATCACCAGTTGGCGCGAATCTACCGGCCAGATCTTATCGTGTGGCATCAGCTTTCTCGCCCGTCGTCGCGCTGCCCTCGCCGTGTTTTCTTTGCCGCTATACTGAGCGATGTACTTTGCTTGTGTTTTATCTTGTTTGTGAATAAACCACTATTGTCAGTAATATCCAGTAGAATCTCGCGTCCACATTGGTGACCCCGACGTGATCGCCGCAAAATAGTGAATTTACTTACGCCACGTGTTTTTCAAAATGGAGTTGGCCAACAACCACGAGGAGCAATCCAGCATAAACCGCGTAGCTGTGCGTCTTCCACCGTTTTGGCCTGAGAAACCCGCTCTGTGGTTTTCTCAGCTGGAAGGACAATTTCGCCTCGCGGGGATAACGCAAGATACGACTAAGTTTTCCTACGTAATCGCGCAATTGAATAATCGATATGCGGAGGAAGTAGAAGATGTGATTACGCGTCCGCCGGCAGAGAATAAGTACGAGAGGATCAAGGCGGAGCTGATCCGGAGGCTCTCCGCATCACACGAGCAGAGGATCCGGCAACTTCTCGAGCACGAGGAGATCGGTGACCGGAAACCGTCCCAGTTCCTTCGCCACCTACGGACGCTTGCAGGTGTTTCCGTGCCAGACGACTTTCTCCGCTCGCTATGGTTGAATCGCCTGCCATCGCATATGCAGGCCATCTTGGCCACGCAGGCGTCTATGGAACTTGACGGGTTAGCGGAGCTGGCAGACAAGGTAAACGAAGTTACTCCTCGGCCTCAAGTCGCGAGCGCGTCGACCACAGGAGAGATAGCAGCCCTTGTTAGGCGGATCGACGACCTGACCCGCCAAGTCGCGGCTTTGTCAGCCGGTCGGACGACGCCACGTGCTCGCCCGCGTTCGAGAAGCCGGTCGCGTGGAGACCCTCGCAACTCCTCTTCGACACATGAAGATTGGTGTTGGTACCATCAGCGTTTTGCAGCCCGGGCGAACAAGTGCCAACCGCCATGCGCCTTTGGCAAGGGAAACGCGGAGGGCAGTCGTTAATGGCGGCCAGCGACCATTGCCCCACGCCTAGCCGCCTGTTTGTCACCGACGCGTCAACGAAAGTGCAGTTTTTGGTTGACACAGGTTCCGACCTCTGCGTCTTCCCCCGGTCCCGAGTAAAAGGGCCACGGTCAGCAACTTCATACGAACTTTACGCGGCTAACGGGTCCGTTATTTCAACGTATGGCTGGGTGGTGCTGTCGTTAAATTTTGGTCTCCGCCGCGAATTCAATTGGCGTTTCGTGATAGCGGATGTGGACAAACCGATAATTGGCGCCGATTTTCTAGGTTTTTACGGGTTGCTTGTCGATGTTCGTAATCGACGACTCGTTGACGGTGTTACGTCACTTTCGGTTGCCGGGCGTGTGGTGAGCACTCCCGTGGAGCACGTTAAGGCCGTCGTGGTAACTTCGCGATACCATGCCTTGTTGGGGGAATTTCCAGAAATTACCCGACCTGCCGGAACGCCAAAGGAACCGAAGCATACTACCGTGCATCATCTTCGAACTACGCCTGGCCCACCTGTGTCCTGCAAGCCGCGACGGTTGGCGCCGGACAGGTTACTCGTCGCCAAAAGGGAATTTGAGGCGATGCTCCGAATGGGTACGGCGAAACGATCGGAGAGCAGTTGGTCTTCCGCTCTCCACCTGGTTCCTAAGAAAGGCGACGAGTGGCGCCCCTGTGGAGACTACCGCGCTCTTAACGCGCGGACTATCCCCGACCGCTACCCAGTGCCGCATATAGAGGATTTCGCCCAAATGCTTTCCGGTAAATCAGTGTTTTCCACGATAGACTTGGTGAGAGCGTATAATCAAATCCCCGTGAACAAAGAAGACATTCCGAAAACAGCCATAATTACGCCTTTCGGTCTTTTCGATTTTCCCTTTATGTCCTTCGGCCTGCGAAACGCCGCCCAAACGTTTCAAAGGTTCATTGACGAAGTACTTAGGGGATTAGATTTTTGTTACGCATATATAGACGACATTCTCGTCGCATCGGAATCCGAGGAGCAACACCTGGAGCATCTGCGTCGACTTTTCAATCGCCTTAGCAATTACGGCGTCCTTATTAATCCTGCGAAGTGCGTTTTTGCGTCGACCGAGGTGAGGTTTCTCGGTTACACCGTTGCCTCACAAGGAACGAAGCCTCTACAGGAGAAAGTGGAGGCGATCATGCAGTTCCCGAAGCCCGCCAATGTCAAACAGCTCCGACAGTTCCTCGGCATGATTAATTTTTACCGGCGGTTCATCGCAGGCGCCGCCGCCATGCAGGCCCCGCTAAATGACATCCTGAAGGGTCCGAAGATGAAGGGGAACTCTCCGGTAGTGTGGACTCCAGAGTCAGAGCGAGCCTTCGAGGAAAGTAAAAAAAGTCTTTCGCAGGCAGCGTTGTTGGCACATCCATCGCCCACAGCACCTCTTGCCATTGTCGCAGACGCGTCCGATTACGCAATCGGGGCGGCCCTCCAACAGCTGTCTGGTGCGGATTGGCAGCCCTTAGCCTTTTTCACGAAAAAGCTCACGCCCGCCGAACGGAAATATAGCCCCTATGACCGCGAACTTCTTGCCGTGTATAGGGCGGTGCGCCATTTTCGCCATATGGTAGAGGGGAGAGAGTTCGTGATTTTTACGGATCACAAGCCCCTTACTTTCGCCTTTCGGCAAAAGGCGGATAAATGTTCACCCCGGCAATTCCGTTATCTGGACTTTATCTCCCAGTTTTCCACAGATGTGCAGCACATCTCCGGAAGAGACAACGTCGTAGCCGATGCCTTATCCAGGGTCGAAGCGATTTCGGAGGCAGTCGACTTCGACGCACTCGCCAAATCGCAAGCCGAGGACGAGGAGCTGAAAGCCATCTTGAATTCGGGATCCGCGCTGCAACTGAGGAAAATGCAAGTGCCCGGAACGCAGTCCGAACTGTACTGCGACGTGTCTACGCAAGCGGTCCGACCTTTTGTCACAACGCCGTTTCGACGACAGGTTTTCGAGTCTTTACACCGGCTTGCGCATCCAGGCACCAGGGCGTCGGCGAAGCTCGTCACTCAACGCTTCGTATGGCCTTCAATCAGGAAGGACTGCAGGACTTGGGCTCGCGCCTGCATCCCGTGTCAACAAGCCAAGGTCCATCGCCACATCGCATCGCCGATCGGTCATTTCGAAATTCCGAAGTCCCGTTTTGAGCATATACACGTCGATTTGGTGGGCCCATTGCCACCTTCGTCAGGCAATAAGTATTGCCTTACTTGCGTCGACCGTTTTACGCGTTGGCCGGAGGCTTTTCCGATTCCTGATGCGACCGCCGAAACGGTAGCACGAGCGTTATTCTCCGGATGGATAGCTCGTTACGGGGCACCTCTCCGAATCACTACGGACCAAGGCCGGCAGTTCGAGTCGTGTCTATTTCAGCAGCTGGCCCGCCTTATGGGAACTTCTCATCTACGGACGACGGCGTACCATCCTTCCGCTAATGGCCTGGTCGAGCGGTTCCATAGACAGCTCAAGGCCGCTATTATGTGCCATCAGAGCGAGTGCTGGGCGGACATTCTACCGACGATTCTCTTGGGCATCCGAGCGGCATGGAAAGAGGACATCGGAGCGACGCCAGCAGAAATGGTCTACGGCGAGCCGATCCGCCTCCCGGGAGAATTCTTTTCCGCAACGTCAAGTCTTGAGAGCGACGTTACGGACTTCGCCGTGCAGTTAAGGCGCCACATGCGAAAGTTGCGCCCAGTCCAAACCGCGCGCCACGGAGAGCGGCCGATTTTCGTCCACAAGGATTTGGCCGCATCATCGCACGTTTTCGTGCGACATGACGCTGTGAGAGGGCCACTGCGACCTCCGTACGATGGTCCGTACGAGGTGGTAAGGACCACTCCCAAGTATTACGTGGTCCGGATACGGGGCAAGGACGTCACTGTGTCGATCGACCGTCTTAAGCCGGCCCACATCCTCACAGACGACACAACCTCCGCATCAGGGCAAGCAGCAGCAAGAGACGGCGGCACCCACAATGATTCTAATAAACAATCTTTCTCAAATTTGGTGCCTGAGAGAGAGACGCGATCTGGACGGAGAGTCACATTTCCGCGACATTTTGACGCCTTTGACATATAACGTTTTTTTTTTGCATTTTTTGTGTTTTTGTTTTATATTTCTTTTTAATTTTCCAGAGCAAAAATTTGGCCAGGGGGGTGATGTGGCGGCTGACAATGTTTACTTGTCTACAAGTTAATGCTTCCGCCGCCAGAGCCCACTAGGCGGAGGATTTCCGGGCGACAAAAAGAAAAAGCGAGATCACCAGTTGGCGCGAATCTACCGGCCAGATCTTATCGTGTGGCATCAGCTTTCTCGCCCGTCGTCGCGCTGCCCTCGCCGTGTTTTCTTTGCCGCTATACTGAGCGATGTACTTTGCTTGTGTTTTATCTTGTTTGTGAATAAACCACTATTGTCAGTAATATCCAGTAGAATCTCGCGTCCACAATCTTAATACGAAAAATTTCATGTAAATAAAAAATTCGCCTAGTGAAAAAAATAATTACCACTCGAATAACTCTTTGATTGCGTGCGGTGCCATCGTTCTGAATGTGTTATTTCCATGGCTACTTTTGTTTAGTCTCGATGAGGTTAAGAGTCGATGTTATCATAGCGTCAACTAGTAGAAAAAGGAAAGCAATATGAAAAGGAAATGGAAATCTTACCTGAAAGTGAATCGAAAGATAGTATGAGTTCAGTCAGTGATTGCGAGAATCGTATTAAAGATCGTGTTCAAATTAATAAGGTAGAAACGTAAATTTTTTCGCTTTTTCTTTGTTGAGTGGGCATATACGAAACCATCTCTCTCTCCTGTCCATGTGTGCTTCTAGTATCTTTGTTTGCCCGTTTTTGAAGTTTTTCCGATAAACTTATGAGGAAGATGTAGAAATCTGTGGTAAAGCAGCATGATACTAATATAGCAGGTAGATGGTTCCGGTGGACCAAAAAGCGTCTAGTTCGCGTATGACGTAACGTGAAATTAACTTTGTAGCGGGAAGCTCAAAATGTATATAAAAATGAACGTAAATCGGCTGCTGATATAAGTCTGTTTATTTCTTCGCCCTTCGTTGTTTTAAATAATACATTTATAATGCATGCAATGCATGAAATCCCGTGACGTTAATTTGTACATACTATGATTTTTTGTTACAACTACCGGAATCGGAAAAATTTAACGTTCGGGATCGAGAGAACTTCGACGAAGGGAAAAGACTTCTAAGAAAGGTCCCGGACTAATCATAATTTCCCCTATGATTCTCAAAGGACAATATTTCCCAAGCTCACTTTTTAGTTTTTGTTTATGAGCGATTTCTTCGAATTTCGCGTAAATATTGGCGTTTTTATCATTCGTTAAGTGTTACTATTGCAACGACTATTGATGGACTCGGATTCGGTATAGACTAGGTTTGACTAAAAAACATGCGTAATCGATTTAGTTTTTCATTCGAATGTATTTTTAATGTTGTATAACGCTAATTTATGAAATTAGGGAACACAGAGCAACTCATCTGCGGTGATTTTAATGCCATTAAAGCCAATATAAGTAATAGCTGCACCACATTTAATTTAAAATAATTATTAAGAATGTAGGCATCATAAATTCCATTTGGATCATAATAGAACAGTGTTTCCCAATCCTACTGTATTTGTCTATAAAGTTTATTGAGTTTATATTCAGTAATTTTGAATATTCTGCTGCACATATACGACAAACAAAAGATGTAAGACCAATTGGTTAAAGCATGGCTTACAAAATATCAATGAAGCCCTGTATAAATAGGGTATTTTTGCTTTAGTAAATGCAGATTACAAATTTTATGGTTTCGACTCCTACCTTAGAATAATGGCAAAAATGAAATTTCTATGATATGCTCAAGTTACCCTTGCATATGAATGCCAACCGTCGACTATCCATGAAAAAATCATGTGCTAGCCATGTCAAATTTTTTAATTACACAATACCACATTGCTCCTAAAGGATTAGACTGATCTCAGATTTTAGATGATATAATTAAAGTGGGTTGTAGGAAATATATTTAAAAGCAGAATAAAATATTTAATGATAAATCAAAAAACTTGCATTCAGAAATTTATTCTGTAATCGTAAACAACACACATGGAGCATATGTTACATAACCACATATGGTACACACTGTCTTACCATGAACTCCGTTGGCATTTTGTCACTGATATAAAATCAATATTAACAATGTGGTGACCAAATATAAAGCTAAGATGGTGATGATTGACGAGGATGTGAAAACCATTGATGATGTGAGATGCGATTGAGGTCCACCCAGCCCTAATCTGGTGGTGGGGTTGCCACCTTAGCCTTCAAACAGGCCGGGATCTGCTTTAGTCTGCTCTCTCACTCTTTGTGGGAATCGATTAACTAATACTTAATGACATACTGAATGAATAAATTCCATAACATTTTTGCTTAAGCTATTTATAACGGCATCACTGGTTTAAATGTAACAAACTTCAGGTGATAGCTAGGCACTTAAAACCGTTTGAGAATAATTTTACATATTTCTACATATTAGTAGTATCATGATAAAGCAGTTTACGTGAAGTAATTCGTAAATATGGAATAAAAGATGTGCGATATAGTGCTTCTGTGAATGCTTAAAATAATTCATCATTCCGTTTCACCTCAAAAATACCTAAAGAATTTTAAAAAATCCTTATATAATAATTCTCAAGTGTGTCTGTCACGGTACTTTTGGGCATTTCACAATGGTATTAATAGGTGAACTTTCACAATCGTTAAACCCCCATGAGGTGGTCTCTAGAAAAATCAAACATCTCTGAAAAAGTTCGACTCCGGGAGACGATTATATTTTCCCATAAGTTTACGCGTGATTTTCGATTTTTCAAGGTTCATGATTTTTTCTTTCATTCATCAAAATACAAAAATATGGATCAATTTTCTCTGTAATTGCTTTATTCGACGGCTAAAACTGTAAAATATATTATTCTTGCAATGTTTTTACGTTACACGGAAGAATTTGTCAAATATATTTTCGACATTTTATGGCTTTTTCGTACTATTTCCGGGTGTTGCCAGGGCGACCCGCATTGCTGCCTCCGATTCAATCAGTCTATTAAGCCTTCAAACAGACGAAAGTATAGAGTTATTCGCTTCGCGCTTTTTATAAAGCATCGCAATTATTGTTGTAGCAACGTCAAACGTAATAGATTGCAACAAGTAATAGCAGATAATTGTCATTCGGTAAATTGTGTGTGGACTGAGGGAGTTTTAAACGATTGACTCAAAAAAAATCTTCTTTCTTTATTTCAATATTGGAATATTACCTTTTTCGTAAGTAAAATCATTATATTCTATATAAGTAATGTTTATTAACGCAAATAGTCCTATGCATCAGTTTTAAATTTGATGATAAGGAGAATATGAGCTATTATTATTTTTTATTTTCAACAGAGAAATATAACACATTGTGAAGTACAAAAAATTTGTGTTGGTAACAATTCATGAGTAAAAAATGAAATAAATTGTTGAATTAATTATATATGAAAAACATTGCATGTCTAGAAATTAATAGTAGTTGTCCGATACTTGAGGAAACGTGATTGATTGTGAGTTCATATTCAATGAAGTTTCAGTAGTTATCATTGGAAATAAGGTAAGGTATAATTTAAAATTTTTCCTTTTGAATATACCATGATATAAGATTAACATTAACTGTGTGACATTGTGAGGTCGGCTTTTTAGTAGACCCTGTGAGAATTATTCTGTGTGTTTATTTTCCTGTGTGAGCATTCCTCCGTGTGAGCATTTATTTGTGTGTGCATTTATCCGTGTGTGCATTTTTCCATGTGAGCATTTTTCCATGTGCGCGGGTATTTTTCATGTGAGCATTTATGAAAGTGGGGATTTTTCTGTCTGGATTTTTCCTATGGGCTTTTTTCGTGTGTGCATTTATCTGGCCACCGCTAAAGTGATGTAAGACTAATATAAATTAAGTGCAAGTATAGCTTCAACCGGCTGCTAGTATAGTATAAATACTCAGTATTATGCTAATCCTCAAAGTTTCAGATGAATACAATGAATAGGTAAAAGTACAAATTTTATCTCAAGTTTACTCCAGAGTGGTAAACTCATTTGAATCTCCTCCAAACTTTGGGATGACCTTGATTTAAATGCCCTCCATGCTTGAGGGGTTAACTCACATTATGCGATTTTCACTGTACATTCCAGGAAAGAATTAATTGCATGAAGTGTGGGATGCCTATATTTCCCAAAATAGTAATAGGTTTTTTTTTACAAACAGAAATTTTACTCAACATAATACAAAGGTTTTATTATAATGAACATGTAAAATATATTACGTCAAAATATCATCATTGCCTAATTGCCTAACGCAGATGTGGTTTGAACATATCCCAAATGACAATTAATTGATGAGAGGGAGTTTGAATAGATATTAAAATTGTAGTGCTGAAAACAAAAATATGTAATGTAGCATAATATGCAAGAGGAAAGAAGTTGGGTTTAATATTTAGAGAATATTATTTGGACTGAGCGGTAGATAATGCTTTGCATGCATTAGGATTAGGGTGGAGTTTGAAGAAAAAGTTGAGGACAAAAGTTAGTGTCCAATTTTGGATCAACAGTTGGTTATAAGAACAGCATAGAGGATGCCAGGAACAAATCAGAGATGAAAAGATTAAAGTAATCTTGGATATTTTTCAGAAAGAGGACTTGGATAGCACAGATTATTTTGAGTGGACTTAAATTACTCTGAGGGGTGGAAAACTTGCAATGATTATTTATTGGGTGACAAGATGCCCTCTCTTTTATGGGATATGCCATTTTTCATCATGTCCTGATAACATTTATCTGGGCAGTATTTTTTCTCTCTTAAACATTTTAAAACAGCTATAGAATGTTCTTTAAACAATTACTAGTAAAAATATTTATTTGCTTTATAGGAACTGTAGAGAGAATGGAATAATAAAATTTTATTCATAGCATGAGTAAAGATAATCTGATGGTATATGCTTCAGATTTTCTTAGAAATAGTGGGGTTCCTAGGTACAGTAGTAGTTTTTCTTTATTGTTAGTGATTTGTTTTTAAGTTATGTACCAATCTGAAAAATGAATGATAATTTAAAGCAGCCCTTCTAAACTGGTGGGATGCAAATTGATATTATGAAGCCTGCCATAAGGTTTTGCAATTAGTTATTGATTCAGAAATTTTTTTAAAATTCCATGTATAAGAAGATAGAGGCTTGGTAAATTTCCTTATGTTACTGGATGGGACTCGGGAAATTTCTTGAAGTTTAGGTGGGCTTTGATATTAAAAAGATTTAGAAATACTGATTTAAAGTTCTGACAGTGTATTTAACTGGCTAAAATAGTTCCCTACTACAGAGGGAGAGTTTTGTTGTACTAGCCTCCAAATTTTTTCAAGACTGATTGACAAGGTTTTAGGGGACTTAAAATATTATTGTGTATTACCTTATATCGATGATTTATGTATTTATTCTGAATCTTATGAGGCACATCTGGACCACATCAGCAAGGTACTGCCGAGAATTCGTCAAGCAAGTCTCACTGTCCAACCAGACAAAATGAAAGTTGCTTAGTCAGCTGTTAACTTCTTGGGACATCAGATAACATGTGAAACCCTGCAGATAGATCCTGAGAGGGTGAAGCCAATAATGAATTTTCCGGTGCCTACTTCACTGAAACAGGTCGTTTCCTTTCTTGGTATGTCAGGTTTTTATTCAAAGTTTGATCCTAATTTTGCAAAATTGGCCACTCCCTTAAATGTTTTGAGGAGAAAGAATGCCACTTTTCATTGGACCGATTCCCATTGTGATTCTTTTATGAAGCTTAAAAATGTCTTGTCCTCTCCTCCAGTTCTTCATTTGCCAATTTTAATGGAGATTTCCATTTCTTTGTGGATGCTAGCAATATTGTTTAGGGAGCCACTCTCAACCAGCTGATTGACGGTAATTTTAAAACGGTGGCTTATGCCAGCAAAACACTTAATGCTCAGGAGTCTCATCTGTCCACTTATGAATTGGAATGTTTGGCCTCTTGTTTCACAACTCAAAAATTTAAGCCATATCTGCAGGCAAGACCATTTCATTTGTATGATTATCATGTTGCTCTCACTTGGCTTTTTAATCACCCTCAACAATTAGGTAAAATTGGTCGTATGATCTTAAAACTGTTGTTTCCATTTTAAAATTCACCACGTATCTGCTTCTTGTAATAGGGCTGCAGATTGCTTATCTCGGGTTAAAATCTTGGATCACCATTCTGATCCAATCCCCGTTCATATTTCTTGTTTATTACAACATGTTCCATTGTCCTTTACCAATATTCATCATCATCAGTTTTCAGACAGAGGCATTTGTAAAATTATAGAACAAATCAGGTTAGGGAAAACCATTCCTTATTATTCCCCTCAAGGCGACTTACTACGTCAGCATTCCCTGGGCTCGAAGAAGTCTCGCGTTCTAATACTTCTTGCTTTGAGAGAGATGATCTTCTAATATTTTCATTCTTCTCCTATTGGTGATCATCTAGGGAGTGCAAAAACATACGATAAAATCTGCCATGAGTTAGATAACTAAATCCAGAAATTGTTTACCCCCAGGTCGTCACTCAGCTAATTTCCCGTCTTATCCTTGGGAAAGAATAATTATTGATTTTGTTGGTCCATTACCCAGGAATAAATTTGGTCATGCTTATGCTTTAACAATAATTGTTGGCCTTAGAAAATTTGTAATTATTCAACCGGTTAGAAATTCAACAAGTAAAGCTGTAGTTGATATCTTAACAATGCTGGTCTTTTCTAAATTTGGGGTTCCTAAATATAATTTCTCAGATAATGCTTCCTCTGTTAAATCTAAATTATTTTATGAAATATGTTTTAGCATAGAGATTAAACATATTTATACTGCTCCCTATTATCCCAGGTCTAACCATGCAGAAAGAGTACACAGATATTTAAAGTATGCCTTTTCTGCTATCACATGTAATACCCATAATAATTGGGATACATTCCTACCTTTGCTGACATTTGCTTTTAACTTGGCAAAACACTCTGCTACAGGTGTTTTACCTGCTAAGGTATTTTTGGGTCATGAGCTACCACATTCATTGTCACTTCAATGGGAATTGCCAAATAAGTTGGCATCAGCTGATTGCAATTCAGCTTCAGGGCAGGATTTTGGGAACAAGGTGCTTAGTAATTTGTCCAAATCTCAACAGCATGTTGCTAGCAAACATAATGCTAGATTATTCTCCACAAGCCTTTTCACTAGGTGAACAGGTTGTGTTTAGAGCTGTGCCTAAAGTTTCCAAAGTTAATTAAATGTCTGCCAAAATTTCTCCCTTATGGGAAGGACCCTTCGTGATCGACAGGATAATTATTCCTGTAACTCACTCTAAGGAAGCCAGACATTCCAAATTATTGTCGTATAGTCAATTTTAGCCAAGTGAAGAAATATTTTCCTGCCAGTAGGCAATAATTTGTTATTTTTGATTATCACGTATCAACATTATTTATATTATGAAATATTTATCTGCCATTGAGCAATAATTAGTTATTTTCAATTATTTTGTAACAGCGTTAAAGAAATTTATGAAATATTTTGGGGCCATAAGATAATATTTGTCATTCTCACTTACCACATACATTGTTAATCAATTTAAAAAACTTTGTTGGTATCAAATAACAGTTTGACATTTTTTGTCTTTTCGGTTAATTAATCACGCATTGTATACAAATGTTCAGAATTATTTTGTTTTGTAAAATTGTTTAGATCAGGGGTGCGCAAACTTTTCATGCCGCGCCCCAATTTTTGTTCAAAATACAAACTTGGGCCCCTTACCATGGCTGGCAAGATTTTTATCAAGATTTGGTATTTGGGAGGGGTTTTATGTCGATGATTATTTTGAGAATTAGTATGTTACAAAAAATGGTACATTTTATTAAAACTGACAATAACAAAATAATTCAAGATAAATACACAAAATGGAAATTTTAAAAGGAATAAAATCAAATATCACTAAATTAATGAAATTATGCAGCAATATGAATACAAAAATATATATCACATTTTAAAATAACAATAAGAAAAGCACAAAAAAAAGAAAAATAACACTTGATTTTGTAATGAATAGATTTAATTCAATGGGATCTGTGGGCTTGTCTCTTACTGGCACTTTCGCCCAGTCTCGGCTTAATTGATAAATTCGCCACTCTCAATTCTGATTCATGGCGTTCTTACTGACAATTATTTTATTAAATTTATTTGTAAAACAATAAAGAATAAATCCACCGGTTCAGAACTAAACATTGCACATTTCAATAGACATATTCACATGACGGCCTTCGTTCGACAACGTACAGCAGTGTAGTGTGATAACGCGCACTGTAAACGAAGTCACAGTCACGTTGAATAGAGGGGATTCCCAGCATGTTACTCTCATAAATACAAAAGATCACAGAAATATAACGTTGTAAACAAAAAAGATATATGAAATATGAAAAAAGAACTAAATTTTCTTAGTTAAAATTAAATCATGGCTATAATCGCGCCCCTCGCATAATTTGTCACGCCCCCTAGTTTGTGCTCCCCTGGTTTAGATATACAAGGATAAGGAGTGTCCTTGGGTGATTGCATTCTGGGTCATGTTTTCCATTTTCATTTTCCACTTGGAGGTGCCTCTTTTCCTGTCCTGTTGACAGAGACACTGATTCGTAAGAATTATGGTCCTTGTTAATGTTCTGGTGTAGAGAATTAGTGACTTTGTGAGAAGCTACTTCTCGTTAAATGCTGCTTTTGCCATTGCAGTCCTACTTGTGATGTCCTGTGTACTACTTCCATCCTGTGTTAAGATACTGCCAAGATATTTGAAACTACTTTCTTGTTCCAATTTTTTGCCATTTACCATTGCATTAAATTCTTTGTTCCTTTGATACCACCATGACTTTTGTTCAATTTGTATCTCCTGCTTTACTATTTATTAAGTATGAAAGAATAGGAGATAAAACAGTGATATCAAATAGGTAACAATAATGTTAATTTTTACCACTTAAAGGGCAGTATCCAGGCCTTGTCACTCTAAAGGCTTCAATTTCAGCAATGGGTAAAGCATTGCATATTCTTCTTTCGCTTTATATTCTGAGCTGAAGATATCTATTAATTTTTCATGTGAATTGGACTTTTTTAAATTGTAAAAATATTGAACATTCATAATGAGAGAAAAAAATGTTATTAATTGTAATTTACTATTAAAATTTTTGAATCCTAAATGGCCCATCTCACACTTTGCAGTGGGTCTCGCTATATTCTGAAAACTCCTTATACTGTAATGATAATATAGATGCAGGAATTCTTCATCACCTTGCCACTTAACTAAAATGTGGAATGAAGTGAGTTATTTTTTTGACAAAATTAATTCGTTAAATTTGGTGACTTGAAATTGTTAATTAATGGATTCGCTTTATTTATGCTTACCAGTAGTCAAAATTTACTGGTGAGCAGTCGACTAGAATTAATTTGGGACATTAATGCTCCAAGAGTACAAAATAAGTTGAAATAAAAAATATTTTCAACGTTAAATTCAAAAATCAAGTAAAAAGAAAATTGATTAAAATTATCTATACATCAAGTTAATCTGCAAACATAAATGTACTAACATTTTTAACTTCTTTTAATAGTATAACCAGCACTCATCAACAGATAGGGGAAATCTACTGACGGTGACCATTTAAAGCTTCAATTAATCCCGGTGTACTATTATTGTCTCCATAAATTCAACAACAATTTTGAAAGAATTGTCATCCAAAGATTTCTAATGAGAAATAATATTCTTTGTGAAAATCTTTTGGAAAATTCAATCAAAATAATTTTTACTCTGTATTTCTGTGTTGAATTCAAATTTTTCATTTTTTCTTTTAGGTGATTGCAGTTGTTGCAGATCAAGAATGGGCCATGTTGAGCAGAGCAAGCGGATGTGCATGGTGTTGGACAGAGCAGAGCGATGATGTGAAGAGCCTTGCTGTGCAGTAGCCAGTATATATGCATCTGGGTGTGGAAGTATAGAGATTTGTCTGGAAGCTATTGGGTAAGGGAATGGTTTTTCCTAGTGCTTGCAAATCGTGGTTTTTTCACAATGGCAGACAATAGTGATAAATGTAATGAGAATGAGTATTCATTGAGAAGTGTTACATTTGGATTAAACGACTTTTCCTAATTTATGATTGCTCTTAATCATTTAATTCATTATATATGTTAAGGAAATCTAAATACTGTGCAACCTCAAAAACATTCCATACGTCAGCATTGTAGACTCGAATATCTTGGATGTGTTGATATTTTATTTCTCAGAATATAAGACATTAATTTTCTATTGGAACTTAAGCGGTTCGTATTTTATCAAATCGATAATTTGAGTAATCAATTTCATTTTGTGTATAAAAGTTACCTAGCATCCTCCAATAAATTGAACTTCTTTTATGAATGGACATGAATTTGACTTAACATTAAGAGGAGTCCAATATTGTAACAAGTTTCATAGGATTACAGAAGATCATACCTTATAAGAAGATTCTCCAAAATTATATTTGGAATTTAAAATTCTTCAATATTTTCTACCTGGCAAAAATTTCTCATTAGATTGACTTTTGAGATGGCACTGTATTCACATTTACAAACTTGTGAATTTCCACTGTGAATAGTGTTAAGCAAATTGGATGGTAAGAAAATTTTAGCTTTTAGCATAGAGAATAGTATCAGTACAATATTTTTACTTTATGCAAATGTTAATTGTGGTTGAATGAATATCAGAACATCAAAAAAATTTAGCTAACTCCATAAAAACCATAATTTCATCCAAGATTATTTTTTAAATAGTACTATTCTTTATAATATGACAGTTTAGCCTTTAAAAACCAATACTTTGTAAAATATTATATTTTCAAAATTTTCTGTAATATAACTAACTTTTACAAAATAAGGACTTGTAACTTATTTATTCAGCATATGAGATATTTTTCAGTGACCTGCTTTATTGGCCACGAATCGGGGAAGCTTAATTTTTATAAATTCAAGAATTTCATAATTTTGCCATGTCCGACTTTTATTCAAATGTCCCACGCTATTCACTACATATGCTGTGACTTGGCAATAAATATGTATTAAGAAACCATTTTACTTTTGATAGCAGTACCTCTCAGATAAGCAGTAATCTGTATATACTTATAGTATTGGGGTCATATTCTTTTACAGTATGTATATAATATAGTATTTAATATTTTAATTTTGCTTTTAGAACTACGAACGTAGGTAACAGTTCATAGTTCTTAAAGGAAAGGTAAATATAAAGCAGAGGCTATTATTTCTTTTATCCCTTGTAAAATATAATGCTAATAGTAATTTACTCAATGTAATATGATTTCTTTCATAAAAAATGAACAAATTCAATTATTCTTCATTAATTACTGTACGAGGATCCCCTACCTTACTTGAGACAAACCGGAATGAATGTAACTGATGAAATATCCTTCAAATTAATATAGGTGATATTATCTAGTACTATTACCAGTAAAAATAAGCCTAAATAGCACAAAACATTTGTTGAAATTACTTCTTTTGTATGGTGACCGTATCCTAAGATATAATTTAAACATAAGACACAGTATCTGTGACATTGCAGAACACATTCCTCGCTGATATCAGGGGAGTAGTGTATACGTCATTAGTTTGTAACTCGAGTATACTGCATATGCATATATAGATGAACTACTAACAGTTTATACACATTTAAGATTCGAAATATTTATTCTAATATTTTCTATTCAATGTTTTATTTGATAATAGCCTAAGTCATCATTGCATAGAGTAGAGAATTGAGCAATTTCTATGGTGTGAATATATTATTCAGTACCATTATTCATGATAACTGCGGTAACCTATCTCAAAACCAGCATCTTACAAAAACTAATTTTGCAACAAACTTTTCTTAAAGAAAACAATGCAAGATGAAATAAATGTATAAATGCTCTAATAGACACAGTCTCACTAAACTATTTCTTTCAACATCACCCAAATCTAATATCCTATTTTATAATGCACACTTGCATATTAATGATCATCATATTATATTGCAATTGATTGTTGGCAAATGTCTTTCATCAAAAATACCAAAATAACATGTTGCATTTCAGAGAGTGAATGTATTACTAGCTGCATTTACCAATACTTTGCCTATCTTCTATTAATATAGCATAAATGTTTATGCTATTTATTTCACCAGGTGATCAAAATTCTAAAAATTGTTATTAACTTTTTAGGTAAAATTCCTTCTTCCAAACATCAACTTTTGCCTGAACATTCAAAAATCTGTTTTAGAAAAATATGGTAAAATATTTTACATTCCAAAAACTATTGCCTCTGCATTAATAAATAAATCAAAAGGACACTTTGGAATGTCACTTGACACCTTGGAATACAAACAGGAATATTAAATACAATGATAAACCTGATAAATACTGCATGTAAAGTGGAAAGCTCATTCCTTCTCATTTGTAACACAAAGTGATTATACTTACCACTATTCTTTTTAGGTTTTGAAAAAGAGAACAGGAAGATCCAGGGTGTCAGCTGAGCGGTAGACTGCATGCCCAGAATGGTCAGGTAACAATCTTCTGGAGCCACGCTTCTGAAACAACAACAGAATCAAATCAGAAATCTTACACCAAAGAATGCCATGCAGATATTAAAGCACCTTGTTATACTCTAACTTTCCTAATGTGAAATCATTCTATCTTTTTTGAGAATTAAAGGTCATGTTACTCTTTAATTTGAAGATTTTAAATGACTATAGGGAGTATTTTTATCAAAGCATCATTCTATGTTGCTCAGGTAAACCATAGTAATTTTTTAAAAATACACTTGAATATTTATTGATTACAAAATTTCATATCAACATACTAAACATAAGAAAATGGGGAACATTTCAAATCTGTTTCTATGACAAAATCAAGGGAAAATATCTCTTTTAAGATAAGGCAAATAAAAATAATTGTTTTAAAATATTACTCAAAATGTTTAATGAAACTATAATACCCAGCTTCCACAGGTTTTCTTAAATGTAAACAAATTTGATAAGGGAGAGAAGAATCACCGAGTTTTTTCTTTAAAATTATGGAAAACATTTTTATATAATATAAATAACTTATTTATTCAATATTATACTTAAACATAACCACTGCAAGCTTATGATAACTAAACAAAGACGTTAACATGTTGAGCACAAGGTAATAAAAGGTTACCCTGAACATTTTGGTACCCTATCTTTCATATTTATTGAGATATTACGGTCGATATGATTGATGGAAAGATAAAATGTGTTCATTTGAATAATAATCACAAATAATCAAAATCCACATAAGGGAGGCTAAATATTAACCATGTTGGTTTCCTTACTGCCTAATAAGCAGATGATGTCACACCATAAGAACTCATAAAATAATGCCATACAAATGTATTTATGTCCATCATAAAAATTTCAGTCTTGAGAAATAAGAGAGATGGCAATAAGGACGATTTTTACCTAACACAGTGTAAAGCAAGAAAGCACAATACGAGATCTTTTAAGGACATCCACTCCCATATTCAATACTAAATTGCAACTGCTTCCATCAGATGGGCTTCCACGAATTACAGGTTACCCAATTAGCATTGAAAAGAGAAGTAATTTCAGTTTTCCTACCTTTACAGAAAAAGTCCTTCAGTGGCAGGATATCTCTCTCTAGGGTACTAGAAATACTTTTCTTAAGCTGACCACCCTGAACATGGACTTCATCACAGAACAGCTGTATCACGGCCACAATGAAGTTTACACAACTGATAAGGTCAAAGGAGAAATATTGGGAAATATTATGACATTCTTACTAGCCAAAAGCTTATATAAAAATTCAACAAATAGCAATAAATGTTTGCATTAAATCTTGTGAGAATTTAACCAAGCAAATACAAACTAAAAATATTTAAATACGGCTGTCGACATACCTATAACATTTATACTCGCAACAGACTTCTGCTTCCTAAGCATTCCTAAGCACCAACGGTCACACCTGCGACTTGACAAAGAATATGATTAGTACCTCCCACCGACCATAAGAGGTCGCTAAGGAAAGAAATCCTAAATTTGACCTTGTCAACTGTAGTCAGCTTCGCGGTTACCAGCGTTACGCGCGGCTTAACTTCGAATTTTTATCAAAACTGATAAATGAATCGATTGAGGCATAACACAATCGTAATTAAATGATGAATCTGCAAATGCTAAAGGGAATAATAATCGGCAATAGGCGTTGAAATAAGTACAATTTGTCGCGTTCTTTGTTCTGGGAGGTTTTTGCGATTTAAGATTGAAGGAAAAGGTTGACTGAAAACACCAAAATCACGAGGAACACAGCGGGTGTGCCTCAAGTAAAGGTTACGGTAGGGGTGGGTAGGATAATGGAAGGAGAAGCTCTGAGGGTTGTTCTTGAAATCGGTGTGTAGGAAGACGCGTCAGCGATGCGATGCCAAGCCAGGAAACAAAGAAGTACGTGAATCATTTATTTGCCTATTACAGGGATCAGCAACCTTTTTCACAAGAAGAGCCACTTTTTCAAATTATGCGATGCCCCCTCCCCCCACTCCCCCTTACCATGCGATTATTTCTGTAAAACAAATGTTTCTTCTATTAATACGTCCACAGCTTTTATTACCTACAATTTCCATTTAAATAATTTACAATGCCAATTTCGTTCGGGGATCTTTTAGGTGTTTTAACAGGAAGAGTGGCTTTCGGGAGCCGTACGCAAGTCCTTAAAGAGCCGCATGCAGCTCAGGAATATTTACGGTGAGGTAAGCAGTCTGGAGGAGTGGCTTATAGACATAACTTGAAGGAAATATTAATGTTATCTTTCTATAACACACGAGTACGTCGACAGATTTACGAATAAAGCGTCAATTTCTGTAATTTTCTTTAGCACACTCTCATAAAGAAATCAATATATAATAATACTCAAGTGTCCGTTTTTCTGTCTCTACCGGTATTTTTGGGCATTTTGCCAATTGAATTAAGAGCTGAAACTTTCAGAATCGTTAAACCCCCATGAGGTGGTCTCTAGAAAAATCAAACATCCCGGAAAAATCCCGGATCCGACTCCGGAAGACAATCATATTTTCCCACTGGATTTTCGATTTTTCAAGATGTAAGGTTTATTTCCTTCATTCATTCAAATATGCAAATAAGGACCGATTTTCCTCATTTTTTTTTATTCGACGGTTACAACTATAAAATATCTTATCCTGCAATGGTTGGATGTTACACTGAAGAATTTGTCAGAAATACGCATACATTTTCGACATTTAATGGCTTTTTCGTACTCTTTCCGGATGCTGCCAAGGCGACCCGCATTGTTGCCTCCGATTCAATCACTCTATTAAGCCTTCAAATATACGAAAGAATTGTGTTATTCGTTTCGCGCAATGACAAACTTAATAGATTGCCACTTTAATAAATGAATAATATTATTCTTCAGTAAACATACGAGGAGGAATAATAACGGATCCAAAGAGTGGCAAATCAAGTTATTGATGCCAGAATGTAATAAATTTCCAGCTCTTCATTTTCTGAAAGAATTCAAATGATTGTCAGTAATTTATTAATTAATCAAACAATTACAGTTACTATATATAAAAAATTATATTTCCCCATAAATTTACACGGGATTTTCGATTTTTCAAGGTCAATTTCATTTACTAAGCATGATGATGATGATGATGATGATATAAATATATATATATATATATATATATATATATATATATATATACATATAGGTTTTTACACACACCTCAGAAATTATATTTTAATCGCACTACAAAGTCCCGTTGACATTCAACGGGTAATTCCGCTCGTTATAAAAAAAGAGAAGCATTGAATAAATCAGTTCCTGGGGAGGACACTCAAGCGATATTCAGTTATCTTGGTCACGATGGTCTAAGGTGCAGATGACACCAAAATGGTAAAATAAGTGCATACTCATGAATAGTGTAATATATGATTAAAAATGCATTGATCATGGCATTTGTTCTTGAAAGATATTCACGCTGGTAAATTGCGTTACACTGTAACGATGAATGTTTAAATAGTTAAATTTTTATTTGAAAACGGATGCAACAATAACCTGACAATTTTAACATTACACATAAGGAAGGGGGAATATGGAAACTACAAAGTATAGCATTGCGTACATTTATCCCATGGTTTGGTATTCGCCCTTTCAAATTGGCCGAAATGATCACCGACAACGACCGATAGCAAAAGAATTTTCAATCACATATATACGTATGATTCAGGGCAGCGTTGATTAACTACGACATGAGCTGTTGAAAGACGGCAAGCGAACCACATATCGTCTTTCGTCGAACCTCCTTCCTTTAACAGTATAACGCCTCCCAAGGTATGACCAAGATTTTCGCAGGTCACTTCCTCCACCATACAGACACCTTGAGGCCTGCGTGTTACCACTGTTATCTCGGTTACCTGGCGCAACTGCTCCACTGCGCCCCGGTTTTGGCATGCGTCACGGCTGCCCGTGTGCAAGACTCTTTTTGGCCACCCATGGGCACATTCCTTAATGGCCACCCTTTTTTATCACGAAAACGCAATAACAAATAGGATGTTTTAGACATGTTTTGTTTGAAAAAGTACAGTAACACCATTTAAATAACAAAAATATGTATTTGGACCGTCCGGCCATTCTTGCTGGGTAAGGTAAGCAATGCCCCCTATGCCCCTCAGTTCCTGCTCAGCTATTGAGCTATGAGAGACTGGAAGGTGGGAGAAAAGAGGCAGAAAGAGGGAGGGAGACAGAGGGAAAAGGAAAGAGAGAAGAAAGCAGGGAGAGAGGGACGGCGTGGTGGACGGAATATTATTATTTATTTATTATTATTAATTCATTTTTGACAAGGGGCTCATCATTGGAGAAAACAAGAATGAGAAAGATATTCTCCCGAATCTCTATTTTGTAAAATTGTATACCGGCCCTTAATGAATAATTACAGCTGTTATTATTCATTTCTAAATTACCCTTTGAATTTCAAAACGCAAGTACACTAGCAAAATAAACTAATTTGCTGGTTATCCATAATAATGAGTTACGATTACTTAAGATGTATGGTTTCATTAGAATTACCAGTCTTACGATGGTTTTTCTACAATACAGTAACTAACAATCTTCCTGGCTAGGTAGCAGAATGAAATTTGGGGGAAAAACTGGATTCAGTTAAAAATGGAATGAAAAAAACGAAGAGTCCTGTGTGCGACGCCAGAGCTTATAATTTATTACTATTATTAATCAATTTCTTGACATGCAAGCCTTTTTTCCTTGAAACTTTCAAATACATTTGAGTTGTCGATAGATTGTATGCGATTTGGAACTTAATACGGAAAAAGTATGAAGGTTAATTTTCTTATCGTGAAAATTCAAATCTTACTTGAAACGTTCTAAATCACATTTAAAAATTTGTTCTCTTTTTATCCGTTTCTAGAGGGCCTCAAAAATGTGCGCCAGTGTCTCACACTAAAAAAGTGCGCAGTGCAAGTACATTAACAGAGGCGGATTGTAAGTTCGGGTGAACGTAAAAATGCTCCGAAACACTTTTGTCTCTAAAAAATGATTTGGTTGGATTTAGAAATGATGCAAATGAAACGGCTATACAATATGGTATACTAATCGAGTTTAAAACAAAACGAATTCAAATTCAAAGGAATTTCATCAATTAGGAACAACTCATTAGAAGTGAAGCAGAAAATTTAAAATGAATATTTTTTGTAAAACTTTTGATTTGGTGACATCAAAAACAGGTATGCGATTCAAGAAAACAATAAAACTAAGACATTTCATCAGTCTTCTCGAACCAGAGAAGCTTTTAATATTAAGCGCATCTGAAATTTGTTAACTCAAAAATATTTCACGATAAATATAAAAAAGCTTTTACTCGAAGTTTGCAAGACGAATTAATAACACTAACAAGAAATTCATTTATGAGGATTATATTAAACGAGTGCAAGGATGTTAAGGAATATTTGGAACTTCTGATTATTAAATGGAACTAGCATCTGATTATTGCAACGTTTGCACAGCACATATGATTTATTTGACTCTCCCAATTTCAGTAGCATCCATGGAAAGAGGTTTTTCGAAGATAAAGTTGATTAAAAATTACCTGCGTAGTTGTATGGCGACAAAATGATTAAAAAATCTAGCAATTTTGTCCCTAGATATCTCAGATTTTAAGAAAAGATACCAAATTGGGATATAGTAATTAACAAATTTGCTAGGATGAAATCGATAAGGGTGATTTAAATTGTATGTAATACCTACAATATAAATAAAATTATTTTTAATTTTTTAGTATAATGTAAAAATATAATTTCTGTTTTTAATATAAAAAATGTAAATGTAAATTCTTTACCTTTATTGATGTTTTTAATTGAAGAAACTAGTGGCACCCGCAAAATATTCTGCGAATTTAGAAATTTGGATGTTTAAAAGTATTAATAGCCAATGTCTCCTTATAAAATTAGACAACTGATATTTTGAATGTAATGTTTGTTTTTATAATTTATATCTGCAACTTTAATTGTCTCTCCCATACGAAAAGGTAACATTCCAGTATTGAAATTAAGAAAGAAGATTTTTTCTTTTCGACAATTGCTAAAAATGCCCACAGCCCAGACGCAAGTCTACTGAATAAAAATATACTTTAATTATTAATTTGAAATATATTAAGTTTGACATTACTTACAACTATAATTTCGATGCTTCATAAACAGCGCGAAGCGAATAACGCAATTCTTTCGTCTATTTTAAGGCTAAATAAATGCTAATTCAATCGGAGGCAACAATACGTGTCGCCTTGGCATCCACCGGAAAGAGTATCAAAAAGCCATAAAATTTCAAAAAGAAATCCTTGTTTCTGACAAATTCTCCTGTGTAACATCTAAGCATTGCAAGAATAAGATATTTTATAGTTTTATCGTCGAATAAGGATAAGTGGAGAAATTCGGTCCATATTTACTAATTTGAATGAATTAAAGATATAAACCTTGCACCTAGAAAAATCGAAACTTCTGTGTACATATGGAAAAATATAATCGTCTCCCGGAGTCGAAAATAGTTTTCCCTGGGTCTCCTAGTTGGCAGAAACAAAATGGCGTTTACAGCATTTGTCTCTGACAAACTGTTCAAGAGATAAAAGGGGGGACGGATGGACAGACAGACGGACCGACAGACAGACAGACGGACAGGCAGAAGGAGAGACATTGAGTATTTATATATAAAGATTGTTTTGTATTGTGTATGCGCAATGTAATTAAATGTGCAATTCGAATGTAGTGTATTTTTTATTACGTATTTACAATGTTAAATAAAACATTATAGGATATTTCTTTTTATTTAATTTTGTTAAATCATTTTAATCATTTGCCTTTGGTTCTCAAAACTGTAGTTACGCCTCTTGCGGGATATAGAATTTGTAGTAGCTTTGTAATGTCAACTGTCTGTATTTTACTTGTGTTTACCATTAAGTCAAAAATTCCAGAAGAAAACTGTTGACTTAACTGTTGCTTCTAATCCTTTTATTTATTTATTTATTTTGGTCCAAAAACAGCACATTGGCCTTTACATTGGATACACCCAAAACAATATTTCAAAAAATATATGTATAACAAAATACCTATACATATCAAAATATATATAAAACAGAAATTAACACATAAGATGGATGTAATAAAAATAAAAATTGCAGAAACAAGACAGCTTTTCAGAGAAATTCGCCACCCGTGGAGGCACGGAGGAGCGAGGACCTACATGTAATATCCAGCGAGGGTGCTACCTTTTGTAAAGCATTAAATGAGGTGGGAATGCGGTAAAAAAGCGACATTTGGGATATAGATAGCCGGAAAGGCGGGAGATGAAAGAGAGAGCACAAACGAGTGGAACGTGATGGGACACGTAGAGAAAAAAAGAACAAATATCAGTGGACCTGTAGAGACCATTCACCGCAGTGTGAAGGAAATGGAAATCAAAATATTGCCGCCTGAGATGCAGAGGACGCAGTTTAAGTGCGGCGAGAACACCTTGTTTACTTAGCGAGCGGAAGGCAGGAACACGGTTCCTCGCGATCGCAAGGAAGAAATTCAATGGACGATCAAGACACTTGAGTGTATTCGGAGATGCTGTGGCCCAAACGGGACAGCAGTAGTCCAGGATTGGGAGAAGGAAGGCTGAGAAAAATGATTTAAGTGCTAAAGGATCATTTATCTCCTTAAATCGGTATAGAAGACTAAGAATAGACATGGCCTTAGATGTGGTTTTATCAATGTGGAGAGAGAAAGATAATTTTCTATCAAAGATTACACCAAGATCTTTTTGAGAGAAGACCTTCCGGATTGGAGTGTCACTAAGGGAATGGAAGGTAGCGATAGGCTTTTTTCGTAGAGTGAAAGAGAGAAGCGTACATTTATTAGGATTTGGTGTTAATTTTCATATTTGACACCAGTCGGAAATCTTCGAAAGACAATTTTGTAGACAGTCGCTATCGTATGAATTATTAATTTGCTTAAAAACCTTACAGTCGTCAGCATAAAGAAGGACGTTACACTTTTGACCTTTGATAGTATTAACTATGTCATCAATGTAAAGTGTTAAGAGTAGAGGTCCGAGAACACTTCCTTGTGGTACACCTGATGTTACGGGGGAAAGAGATGAATAAAAACAATCTATTACAACTCTTTGCGTGCGGGAGTGTAAGAAACTAGTGATTAGGGAAAGAAAAGATCCATGAATGTTGAAACGATGACAGAAGAAGAACATGATCCTCAGTATCGAAAGCCTTTGCTAAATCTATGTAACAAACATCCAGTTGGGATGATTTTTCAAAAGCTTCAGTAATATTATAATGTAAGACAGATAAATTTGTTAAGCAGGAACTACCAGGTAAAAATCCATGCTGTTCAGAGGAGATATATGGGAGAGTGAAAGAGAGAAGACGTTTGTGGACGTTTGTTAATGATCTCCTTTCAATTTAAAAAAAACCAATGCATCAACTGTAATGATGAATTTTCCGTCATATTCTCCAAAGTTTCAGAGCTTTTTTCATGATTAGATGTAAAGATCGAGATTCCCCGTGTGACCAAAAAGTAAATGAACAGATCAAACATTCCATATTCGACGCCAGAATAATACTATCGAAGATCAATTTATATTCCATTGTTAGATGCAGTGATAAGTGATTTAGAAACAAGGTTTTCTATAGAAACACTGAATTCATGCGAACTCACTTGTCTATTTCTGAAAAACATAGTGAATTTAAACGTCAACTCACTGTCATTGAAGATTTAGGGAATCTGCTAATACTAGGGCGATCTTCTACGTAACTATAAACCCGCACTTGAAATCCAACTACCAGCGGAAGTTCAAGTGGGTTAGATCAGCAGGATCTATGGAAATTACTATATCCGTTGAAGAAGCTCTTAAAAATTGTGATCAGGACATATTGTTTAGTGAACAAAATGCTGGTTGGTTGATTCACTAATCGCTTCCCAACATACAACTTAGTAATGGCAATTAATGTTTTTTTAATATCACTTCTATTTGCTCAAATCAATACTAAAATCACCCACTATTAGGAAATCACCTATTTCTCTGTAATCTCAGATAACCATATTTCAAAAAAATTCTAGAAACTTTGCATTTGAGGTACTAGGGGAATGGTAGAATACATATAAATACAGTTGTCTTGTTTATCATTAACCTTACTCCAAGAATGCTTCGAATTTTATCTACACCAGCTACACTCATATTATCATATTTTACGTCATATCTGATGTAAATTGAGCACTTTTGTGGCTTCAAAACTGTTATGTAGGTGAAGTTTTAAACATGAAAATCCATTTTTAAAACTTACCCTAATTCATGTAGATCAAATAACATCTTCTATCTTTTATTGTAGCACAACAGTCGATGATGTCATCGAAGAAAGGGTGTTTATCCACAAGTTTGCATAAAGGTTCTCTTAGTATTGTGTTATTAGATAAAGACGATAATAAGCCGCGTTTGGTAATAATCATCTCCATGGCAACAAAATAATAAATGCCATTTAAATCGCAAAAATGCAACGGTTCAATAGAAATTCTAGAAAATACTATCAATTATCAAAATTCTATGACAATCTTATTCATCAATAACGTGCATCAGTAATATACTTCCAAAATGTATGCATTACGTCCCACTTTTATCCTGCATACCAAATTTATTCAAGTTGAGGGCAGAAGAATCCATTTTCTAATTTTGAGTGCACATAAAAAAGTGCATCGTGAAAAACCTTTTTTTTCTCCTTTTTATTTTTCTTATACTATTTTAATGTAGAATTTATGGATTATGGAAAATTGAAAAGACTACGAATTGAATTTTTAAAGTTTATTTCAATATTGGAAAATTTTTAAAATGTTTGGAAGTTCCACTATAAATCATTATGGCGGTATTTATTTCCCTTAAAAGCATTTAAACGCCTAAAATTTCCATTAAGATCATTAAAGGTCCATATAAAAGCAATTTTATCGTTGCCATGGTGTTTATACATTTCCGTTGTTGACGAGAGGAAAAATGCACACTTTTTCTAATTAAAAACAACTATTTACGCTAATTCGGTAATTATGTGACTTGTGCCTAAAAGGATTAAGAACTACGTTCTTTTATCTAGACAACTGATTTTTTTCTTGAATTCGCATCCTAAATTTCAGTAATTCTAAAATGCATTTTTAGAAAGCCTTGCACTGAATCCCATGCTTTTCTTATGGGGTGATGAAATGGAACATTGGGGTTAAAAGAACCCCTTAAATATTAAATTTTTGTGACTTTCTATTTTTCTCGTCAGTTGGTCATCTAAAATAACAATATACCCGAGATTTCAGACCTGTGGCATTTATAGGGTCAGAGATATAAAGCGAGAAATATTTAAAAGAAACATATAAATAAATATATAACAGAGTGAATTAAATAAAAGCGTTTAATAAATAAAAGTGTGTAAAAATTCTACATTTCAGTAGAAATTCAAGAAAATACTATTAATTATTAAAATTCTATGATTAGAATAAGAATTTACATTCTTTCCCCTTAAAACAGTACAAATCTTGCTCCGATATATTTTGAAGTATTCAATATTCTGTATGAAATAACAATCGCAAAGTAAAAAGTTGATCATTTTATCATGCATATTTTGAAAGCTAAAATGTAAAACCTTAACACTTGAAAAATGAAAAAATTTTATTTGTCAAATAAATATACGCATACTTAAATGATCAAGAAGGAATTAATTTGATTGCATGTAATCCTTCGATTTGAGGGATTGGCGGCATTAGGATTTTCTACGAGGCACAATTAATTTGACATGTCACTGTATGATGTATTCGACATTTCTTTCTAGGACGTAATACGGAACTTATTAACCATAAACTTATAGCTAAAAGAAAATTTGATCTTCTTAATCTACCGATGACCATATCTTTGCTAACTTCGTGTTCAACTCGACTTAAGATACGATTACTTAGATGCACATCACATTGTGAGTAAATTAGTTTAGAACGTACTAATTTACTACGTTACTGTGTTTTAAAAGTTTTAACTGGCAGAAACCTAATGGTTTTACGTATTTATTTGTGGTATTCTGTTGTAATACTTTACCCGATATTAAAAATCTAAAATTTCGTTCTTATAATCCACAAAAATATAAGATGCGCGCATTACACAAGGTGTCAGAAATCCAGAAAATATCCAGGGACAATTCGGCGTACTTGATTTTCAGAGTGCGATCAGTTGAAAGAGATGCTAACTCTTCTTTTTCGGAGAGAGTAAAAAGAAATAAGTCAGTTGTGACTGGCTAGAATGGTTTCCTTCTCTGTAGTCAATGACGGAAATAACGTTCGATATTGTCCTCTAGAGTTACTAAAATTTCCACCACGAGAGCAACAATTTTTTTCATATGGGTTTTTCCAATGAGAGGAAACATTTCAAGATTACCTTCTCTAGCTCTCTTTTTCCAGATGACTATTTTTCTCTGCAATGCCAGTAGCTTAACCGTAGAAGTCTGGATGTTTTCATTCCTTCCTTGCATGCTGGTGTTCAAACTATTCAGATACCTAAATATTACGGCCAAATACGCTAATTTGGCGCACCAATGTTCACAGCAAAGATATTCACAAAAATCACTGTTTCCCTCTGTAACAACTCTTCTTTAAGTTCAAATACACGAGCCAAATTTATTCCACTTGTCAGCCATCTTATTTCCGCGAATAAAACTAAATATACCTACACATACATATATCTAGGTAATGCGAATCCAATGCATTACTAAGCTGCTTGAAGAGGCGGGTTTTTATTTCAGAAAATTAACCATTCCGACAACTTGGTCTAATACGGACCTAAAGTCAACTCTTATTGTTTTTCCAACAACGGTTTCCCTATGCAAAAAACAATGGGTACGGCGAAAACCAATCAGTTGTCTATCACTCATACACAAGACATTCGGTTACTATGACAACGTTGTTGCCAGGTTTACTGCTTACGCGCCTTCCAAACCAATAATACATTTTTACTGGATTCAGATAGTCGGGGAAAGGCGGGCAGATTTTCAATCTTCTCTTATGCGTCCCGCGGCACACCGGTTCAGAAGTACTGGTCTACATGTTGTAAATCAGGAGTGGAATCAACTATTATGCCAAAGTATTTAGATTTCTTTACCTCGTCTAAAATCTGATCCAGGACTTAATCACCTATCAGACTAATGAATTCTTCACAAATAGTTGAAGTCATATGACAAATGACCACGTTCTCGGTTACCATGTCTTTGTATGTGTGATGCTAAAAATGCATCATATTTTCCCAACAATTCAAGTATTCCAAGGAAATTTCCATTTTTACGGAACCGATAAGATCAATTTGTCCTCTTAGTGCTAATCCTCGTTCACTCAGAAAAAGCGCGACATCAATAACACGTTATAGTTATTGCAAGTAGGTACTGACACTCCTGGTCATATTGGTCAGGTAAAGAAGAAAATAAGTCACACAGTCCACAATATACCATTTTGATTTATGGAGAGAACCTTACACAATAGCGATGAACATCGTCCCCATTGACCGTTTTTCGCTTGAACATTGATTTAGTAATGCTAAGGTGTTTAGAGTGACATATTTGAGAAGTTGATTTCGCCAAGTATGTACATTCGAACACAATATTTTGAGGAATGTAGCCTTTATGAATGAGATATTAAATAACCTCCTCACTGACTTTTCACTCAGATGAATCATCACTTATTATTTCCAAACAACTTAGTGCATTATCTTCTTGTACAAACACATCACCGCATTCATTATTGGAGGTTGCGACATTTTCCCGATGTAGTTTTTGTTCAACATTGTCAGCCTCTACTTCTATTGCACCAGGCATTGTATCTGTTGCTAAATATTGTCTACAAAGTTAACCTGCGAAAAGCAGCATATTTTCCGATTCTATCCATAAGATCCAGATGCGAATTTTTACGTTCTCTCAATAACTTATCTTCATCGATATTTTTCAAATGGTATAGAAAACCAAAAACTTCATTATATTCAGTCGTAAATGCAATTATTCCCTGTACGAATGAAATCCTAAATGAATCAGAGAGGAATTTATATTTGGAAAGTCACCTTTCTCTAAAAATAATTACGGCAAATAACCGTCGATCGAGAGGTAAAAAGGTTGTATCTTTTATAGAATCACATCCTGACCCTAGATTGGGATTCACAAACGATATAACTAACATCCAAAACTTAGTAAAAAAATTTATCTTCTAATTCGTATTATATGTTTAGGCAGCCACAATAATCGGCCACTTCTGTTTTTTGTTAATCCGATAGGCGCGGGTCTGCCTCGCGCTATGAAGAATCCGCTTAAAACGGGGGTCGCGCTAAACGAGGTATGAATGCACTTACAGCTGTTAACATGCGAGTGAAACGGAGGAGGAAGGTGCCAGGAGACATTACGGAGTAGATGGACGGGAGAGGGAGAAATAGTGGAGGAAGGGAGGGAGCAGGAGGGAGATGAATGAGGAAAGAGTAATATTAACGATATATTCAGTCACTTTTTAAAGAATTCACGTGGCGTGAGCCCACGAGCTTTCTGGACATAAATATAGAATATTAAAATTTAAAAAATAGCCGTCATAACTATGTCGTTAGACAGGAGTTTGGTCTCGTTGTAGCTGGGACATAACCCGTGCGTAATGCGACTGCTAATCATCGAGAACTACGAGATTTTTAAACAATGTAGTTAGAGTGAAATATGTTATTATCACACTCCAATAATTTCTCCGAAGATTGAAAGTAAAAGCGTCGGAAATATTTGTGTTAATAGTGTGCCTATAACGAAAGGTATTGGCCATCAATTGTTGAAGATTATTTTTCCTGCATTTTAATAAAGAATAACAGCGAGTTTTGTAGAAATAACTAGGAACTTTGAAGGCTCTTGACGATCTTGGGGGTCTTGGGGTTGGAATTTTCTTTCTCCCGAGTAAGATGACGTCACAAAATGTATCAGCTTTAGATTACGCAAGTCGTAATCCACGGCAAAGAGGACTTGCTTTTTCCCGCATTCTCATCTTACCGCGAGGACGTACAAACACACTTGCCCACATCTCTCGAGATCTCTGAAAATACTCGTCGTAGTCAGTTATTGTGCCGCCGTTATCACATCCTACAGGAATTCATTAGTTAGGCATATTTTTCACTTCGTTTGGCCCTGGAAAATTGTCTGTCTGTGAATCCTGACAAATGATTCGGGATGAAGGGGAGTGGGTATTACATCGGTTTACAGCTAGAAAACACAAAAGCACCCTCTCGGAAAGTTCTTACATATTCCTTATGGACGAGATCCTAATGCCTACATACTACGAAATCTAACACCCGAATTTTTTTTTAACAAAACAATAAAAACGTAAGATTCCCAGGTTGAGGTGATAATCAGCATAATATCTTCTTTTATATTCCGTTTCAAACTCGGAGTGTACTTGCCCACTCCTCGATTTGTATAATTTGAAATAAGTTATCTAGCAATTCACGTACGTATGATATAAATATAGTACTTGAATTCTGATTACGCGAAATTTTCGGTTATGTTTATTGTGTCCTCATTAAAATAACTTATCTACTGAAATGCCGCTCACAAAAAAGTTTCATATGTCCTCATTGCACACCGAAATTCCGTTTTTAAAGTATTACTGGGTGGTGTGATTTGAATTTGTCTTCCTGTACTTTCAAAATTGGCGATACCGCCACTTTAACCTCAAATATTTGCGCAATTAGGCTGCATTGTTTTCTGTGCTGTGGAATTTTTAATCTGTCGTCGTAATAATAAATCGTTAATTTCCAAGGTTATTCATATTTTTGGGTACTTCACAATAATTGTATGCGTACTTTAGATACCCTATTTAGGTTTTACGTAAATCCTTATATACGGAATGAACTCGGTCCCAACGCACTTCGTAAAAACGAGCCTCAGTTGTATATGGCAAACTGCTGTTCCAAAACACAACCGCATAATTAATACCCGCCAATAAGAGAGGTCGCTGTTATGTTAACTAATTATTGTATATTTTGATATTATTAAAATTATGGTGACTATAAGTTTATGGCGATCATATTTTATTAAACTATCAACATTTAATATCATTTTTTTAATGGCTGGATTTTTACATCTTGTATGAAAAAATACGTATTCCTCGTATTACCATAGACAAAGCCTGTCACTACAATTCTTTCATTTAGTGTTTGGCGTTCTGCCACTGCATATCATAGTGCCAGCGTGTACGGGTCTCCAAATTTACAGGTAGGTACTTGATATTTTTCATTTGTCGTAAATTCCAGCGAGACCATAAAATAAGCGTCCATCATAAACGTGTAGGTGATTATTTGAATGTTTATTTTATAAAACTGAAAGAGTAAGTGAATTTCGCAGGAAAGGGAGAGAAATTTCAATCAATTCTCGGGTGAAAAAATCTTCGTGTTCATAAGTACTAAAATTTTGGTAGTCATAATGCGTGAAATGAAGTACTGCTAAGCGACGTAAACCTGGGCGTGATTTTTCGCAGTTATTGCCGCGTTTTTGCTGCAATCACTTTGACCGGGAAGGTTTCGGGAGCGTTTTTTTTGTTTAACTCTCGGCGACCGCATTCTACACGAAGATAAGCAGTCGTGCCTTACGTTGAATTTCCATTATCCTGCAGAAGTTGATTTCAACGCAGAGAAGGAGAAAAAAATCCGAACTTGTTGGAGAACCCAACCCAATTATCTCACCGTCTTCTGAGAAAGTGCAGAACACCTGTTTCGCGCTCTGGCGAGCACTTTTAGTGTTGTAAAATTAATTACCTCACACAAAGTATCTAATGTAAATACACAGTCATAAGGACTTGAAAGCTGGTTTGAAGAATCCGCCAGGCGTACGCCTATTGCCAGTTTTACCGCACAACATTTGAAGGTCTCACGTTTGGTTAAGACTCTATGGATAACTCATTAATTGTTTCCCCTCTGCTAGTTCTCTTAGTCTCATTTCATCATAGATGAGTTTTAAAGTGAATGTTGTAAAATTGCCATTTTAATAACTAGCTTCGTATCGGTGTAACTATATGGAGGCAATACTTCATAATTAGAAGTTTCTGTGATCTTATAAATGTCGGAAAAATTTTCCCACGACTTGTGTATTGTTCTCCATCATTTTTCAGGTGGTTTTCTGCTCAATAAGACGCTTCGTAACGTCGACGAGACAAGATTGGTTCAAGGAGAGAACAATTTCTGAAGTGTGAAGATTTCATAGCATGCACTTCTTAAACGACTTCATTATGATGCCGTAATTTCTTCGATGTTTTTTACTCACTCGCCAAATAAAAATCTCTCTTTATACCGATCTCTCCTGGTAATATGCTACAATTTTGTATCCATTTCATGTATACATATAACGACCGAATATCGTCCCCGAAATACTGCTGCGTTGTGAAATTTCTGTGTTACTGAGCATCCAATTTGATGCAAATACTAATCATTTTGTTACACGTTTCCCTTATTTGTACCCGTTTCATGTTATGCAAACATAAAGCGATCGCCTTATTTTAAGGTGAATGTCCATCTATTGTATCGATATACGTATAATCGAGAAAGGTGCACGTTCTCGATGCTTATTTATTCCACACACTTGAGTACATACATACTGTGTTTTGTGTGTCTGTGTTGCCTGCCCCTCCGTCGGATAATGCCAGGCCTCGGCTTATCTTGCGTATGCAAAGGGGCGAGCTCTCGGCGACTTATGCCTTCGAAGGGCAAACAGCGTGATTGGTATCTTTTATATATACCTACGTGTGTTTTCCATATATTGGCATGATCATGCTTAATCGACATATTTATTTCTGTATTTAAAACTTTTTTCACCTGCCTCGACATTTTTATTTTCATTTTGAGAAGCAGAAATTGTGGTTCGTCAGAAATATAGGTCAAATATTTAGCTTCATGTTTTTCTTATGTGACTTTTCCCTTAATACTCTTATGATAAGCTTCAATTAAGGAAATACTGCCTGTATTATGTTTTTAATAGAAATATCCACTTTATTCTTTCAATAACAATGATCTCATAGAGGTTTTATACTTCATCAATTAGCAAATCCACATATAAAACGATCTCACTTGTAGTTTTCATTAACCATGATGTAATGGGGACTATTAAAGAAAACATCGTATTTTATTAGAGGTAGATTTGACTCAAGTCCTCAAATGATAAGAAAAAGCTTATTTTTTTACAGAATCTTGATTACTGTGCAAGAGGATAAGGATCTGCGGAATATAGAAGGATTCAGAAAACGTTACAGAAGAAGCAAAGTGATTAGATAGACAGTAGTAATTCAGTGGTATCATGTGTGCTGTTATCTTAATGTTATAATTTTATTTTTTCATGCTTTGTAATGTGCTTGCATAGAGATTTTTAGTAGATTGTAGTGAATTATGTTAGAGCATGATGGTAGATGTTCAGGGTGTGTAGTACGGTTTGGTGATGGAATTATCCACTAACGAATCTGGAACTTTTGAGGATTTTGTCTAATACTATGTTCATCCTGGCTGAGCAGGAATGTTTGCAATCATCTGTTCGTTGATGATTTTTAGGTGTTTGCTCTTGGTTTGGGGCAGCGTGTCGCCCTAGGTCAGGGCGGGCTCTAAGTACACATGGAGTATGGCTATAGTATCCTAGCGATGCCGTCCATGTAAATAATTGGCAACGAAGGCAAAAAGCATTACCTCCAGGGTGCCTGTGGAAACATGCTAAAATCTCAAAATAGTACAGGAAGCAAATGTGAATTGTTCTCGTTTTCCAATTTCCATAGAGTGAGGACAATGCTGATCCAATTTTGTTGGCAAATAATTTCAGTGTTTTTGTAGAAACAGGAAAAAACTGAGTTTGGTATTATGTAGTAGAGCATGACTGATTTGAATAAAATTTTATCACGTTAATTTGTAGGATTTGATGACATCGGTTTAACTGATTGTTTCTGATATTGAAATGCAATCACTTTTTCTCCTATTGATATGGGTGATATTATTTTAAAATATATTAAACTGAGATTTATTGTGTGTATCCTTTTTTCCACAAATTTGAATTTTTTTCAAATTTTGAATAAATGTTCCTAGTGATAATAAAAATATTGAATCTCAAAATATATTTTTAGCATTGACAAAAACTGATGTTCACTTTGCATCAAATGCATACAAATCATGTATCGTTATAGAATCCAACAATCACAAATGATTTTGTGTTCAACCTTATGTACTTACACCTGCAAAAGTTCTAATAACAAACATATATAAGTCACCAGCTCAAACTAAGTGTCTTGATAATTCGATGTGCATTATTCATTTATTTTCCGCTTAATTTAATTCAAAGTCAGAGAAATAAAGTTGCTGATAATTGTTAACCAGGAGACTGCTACAGAGAGATGGATCACAAAAGACAGAACAAAAATTTACATTCCGTGATAACCAAATAGAAAACTGAACAAACAAAATGAATTTGATTTCCTGATACTGATTTTGTAGAAGAAGAACACAAAAGAGATATTTTGAGTGAATGCTATTTTAACTTGAGATATATACAAATTAAAATCTTATTAAATAAGCACTGTTGATTGCATGGATAAAATACAATGCTCCACTATGAATTGGGATCTCTGATATCAACTGCAATGATTAACCTTTTTATTTAACTTTCTCCATGCGCAATTTGGTTCATTGGTCACCAGATTTTGCGCTAATATGAACTACATTTTTGCGGTAGAGGGAGGGTGGAAGGATGAAGGATAGGATGGGAAGGTCGTTCGCTTCAGCACATAGTTTCAGATTCAAGCAAAATGCAACCAATGCGTTTTGGACTTTTTGTTTACTGTCGAAATTCACATTCACGTATTAAGAAATTTAAATTTATAGAAAAATTATATTTGGTGGAATATTTCGCGGAAAACTTAGGCAATTCCAGCGGAACAATAGTATTCCGCGGGACACCGGTTGAAAGACATTGTTGTAGAGGCTAGTAGTCGAGGAGGCCCACATCTTTTATTTAATCTCCAACGCTGAAGGATAACTGAAGTCTATAGCGGCGGCTGCGATAAAGAATCAATTCTTACGAGAGGAACGAATTTTAATAAAGTGCTATAATGGAACGTTATATCCGTGATTTACAGCTCATATTCATTTCTCCGATTGAAATGCATGTACCGAGGACGGAGTGACTAACGGTATGCGTCTCACTTGGAATAGTAAGTCCTTTAGAAGTCGAGGTGGGGAAGTGGGAAATGGTAGAGCTTCACGGAAAAATCGGTAAAAAAACGTTCCGGGAGTCGAGTGTGTAAACAACAAATTCGCCTTGGCTAGCAAATCGAGGTGTTCCAATCTAGCTTCATGGCATTCCTTCCGAGGTTGCCTCGACTGTCCCCTTGCCCTTTCTCTTTCGCGAAGCAGCCGCCTCGTCCTTATCTCGCCGGATCATTTGGCGCAGGGGGGAAGCGATGCACATAATCCTTCCCAGGTCGGCTACTAGTACTTGCCGCCGATGGAAGACATCAGTCAAAGGGTGCAAAAATCGTCAAGCATTATATATATATATATATATTTTATTTTAATTTTAAAAATATTTTGGTTGTTTACGATAAGTACATAGTTTTTGACACAGTACGTCGTCTATTATAAAACTAGAGAGATCCAAAAGGAAATGGTAGACGAGTGTTAAGCGGCACTAATCATTTACTGCTGGTATTATGTAAATCATAATTCTTTTTAATCAAACCTTAAAAATTCTTCTATCAGATTATATATTAATTTATTTTTCCATTTCAATACAAAATAATATGGCTGCCAAAATATCCAAAGGATGCATACCTGGCGATTGACATAACCGCCAGATGAGACGCTTACTTCGTGAATTTCACCGTAGTGAAAAAAACACCAAGGTACATCTGTTAGGAAATCGCAAAGTCCCGATACAAGATTGCGGCGTTATATTAACACTCGCCGCTCCGGGAAACTGCCCGATAGATGACGAGACGATGCATTCTTCTCCAACCCCTTGCACGACCACGAGTCGACGCGCCTCGAGTACAGGCCTTCCCAGAACACGAGCCTTTTTCGAGGGGATGTGCTTGCATAAGGTATTCCAACAGCACCTCCCCCTTCTCCTCCCCAGAAGATAGCAATCTCCAACACAATTTTCCTTCTTTCCTCTAAGTGGAGACCGTAAGAAATTTAGACTACGTATTTCAAGCCAATTTAAATAAACCAACTTTCGATGTATCAATTTATAAAAATGAATTTATTGCCAAATTACCAATTTAATATGAAGAAGGACCCGTCGACATATAGTATAATTGATCGATTCTCACGACACAGGAATAAACTTCTATTTGAACGTTTATTACGTACGAGTATCCTTCGCGCCGCTCACAATTCAAACGCAAGGATATAACACTTTTAATATTTCGTAAATAAAATCCTACACCTGATTTGAATATCTATTTCCTCGTTTGCCCCTCGACCTCTCATACCATTACATTTCTCTCTCATAGCAGTCGTAATTGACCTTACTAACCTAATCCGTCACTTCATGCAATAACTGAAATTTTAAAACGACATAACGATACAAAACTGGCAACTAGCACTCGGAATAATCACCTGACGAACATTCAATGCGCCATGTTTTAAACCGAAGAATGGTTAGTATGACTTTGTTAAATGTAGCAAGAAGGGTTTCGTTAAAATATGGCTTACTTTCGAAAAAGTAAAAATATTTTACATGGAAATAAAATTCTAACGCAGGAATTTAGCTCAAATTAGAAGGTATTTTTCTCGCCTAAACATTCTCTCTCCATTGCACATACCAAAAATCTCCCCACGTACACTCTCCTGCAGATCCTCCCCTCCTTTCCCCTTCCCTCTATCCAGCCTATCTCTCCCTATCTCCGTTCACCCGTCCCTACCCCCCAATGCTTCCCTCTCCCTCCCTCCCGAATCCTCTCTCCCTCCGTCTCGCCCTCCCTCTCTCTTCCCCTTCCTTTCTCACTCTACCTCTTCCCTCCTACCCTCATTTCAACCACCCTCGACCAATTCTCCATTCGTAAAGAACACCGCATTAAACTGCGATATTCCTACCGTTTATCGGCATTGCTCCAGCATTCCCTTTCACATTACGCTTTGCTTCGTCGCCCCTCTCCTTCACGTACACTTGTTAACCGAGTTAGGAGAAGTTAGGAGGTCTGCCGATTCCTTCTGACACTCATGCTTGCTTTCTCCCTTTCTCCCCACTCCACTCTGCAGACCACCTCCTTCCCATATCCTCCTCGACATACCCAATTCTGCATGTTCGTTTAATGCCAATCTATCCACGATTCCTCCTACTCCTTACTACGAATTCCGTATTAATCTGGAAGAGTAAACGGAATATGGGGCAATCACTATGAGGAAGTAAGTACTTTAATAAAAACAGCACTTGACTGCATTATCATCCAGGAGCATGTTAAACCATAACTATTTATTCCACGATACTTATTTTATGCTCCATATTTCCTCGAATTCATTAATTGAAGGACCTTATTTATCTATGACATAAAAGATCTTCCGCTAATAAAATGGACAAAATAAGTGGTTAACAAATCCATTATTTGTCAAAAAATTCAACAAGACAGCAATCAGTCAAAAAGCAAAGATTAACAGCCATTTTTTTTGGATGGGAAATCTATTCATTTGATCCATAAATCACTTATAATGTTAGTGCCGACAATTAACTTCAACTTTACCATGGTTATTATTTCCATTGCCATTTTAAAGAAGATAAATTTGTATATTTTAAAAAATGACCATTTATTTGCCATTATTATCCCGAGAACAGGAAAGGGTCGCTGTTTGCGCTTTAATTCTTACAATACCATAAACCAGTGCATATTTCAATTATACATGAACCACATCTCTGGCATTGCTCTCAAAGAATTTAAGACGCCTAATTTCGAGCAGTTTCTTCAACTGCCGACAACGCAGGTTTTAGTCGATTAGTCTTACATCTATCCTTTATTCATTTCAGGACTGGCACGAATTAGGCACCCGTTGACTTTTCCCCATCCCTCCCTATACACTCGAACCCTCGCTCCTGACCGGCACCTAGCGCTTCTCCTCCCGCTTTCCCTTCCCCGTTCAACCTGACATCCCATGCCTATTCGACTTCTCCACTACCTCGACTGCAGGCCTGCACGTCTCGAAGCTTCATCCTCGAGGGACCTCCGGCATCTCTCAACCAGCCAACCACAGTGAAGTAAGTGTGTTTGTGTGTGTGTGCAATGGCCATTCTGTGATGGTGATGTGCGAGTGCATCAAGAGGATTTTCGTTCGCCGCTGGAACGCTGAGTCCTTCCGCCGATGGAGGATTTGCCACAGCACAGGTAGGGGCTCTACGATTCCCGGGAATCAAATCCTCCAATCCCGCTCTCTTCCAGCGTAAGTGGTGTAATGAGTAAGTCATAGTAGGCATGGCATCCCTCCGCTAGGGCCCACTGAACGGGTGATAAGGAAATCTCTACCTTAAAGTCGGGGGGAAGGGGAAAATTAGAGTGAACACTAAACTTAATTTAATTTTAGTCTAGATGTAACGATGTCTAGTTATAAGGATTTCCTACAATGCACACTGGTCGCTTGGCCAATACTCCTCACAAGGTGCGTGAAAAAAAACCGTTCTTCCAAAAGCTGTCCTTTCTTTCTTTCCTTGGCGGCACCTGTTGTCACACACGGTGCCGTAACATGGTTTTCATAGGGCTCTCTTGCTGCAATTGCTGCCCGGGCAATAAACAGTTGCAGTTTGGGGGCGAACCCCTCCATTCTTAAAAGGGGAAACGAGCCTATTTCACAGCACCTCTTTGGGTGGGCTAGGAAGTCTGTGGATCAATTTCTCTCTATCACTGTCAATGAAGAACTAAATGTAATAAATAGTAATAATATATGGCAACTGCCAGATGAATATTGGTTATTATTCTCCTAATTGCATACTAAATTTCTATCGCCAAATATGTTGGACAGGTCGCCTCAATTCAGCCCACATGCCTGCCCTGGAGGCAACTTCCAAGTAAGGAATCTTCTGCTGCCTGTCGCCAGCCACTCCGCATCCAATTACCAGCAAACCGAACCTAGCAACACCATCATCTGCGCATGCATGGAATTCGAGAATGACAACCTAACATGGATCAAGGAAAAGCTGCAACTTCAAAGAGCCCATCCATCAAGATACGGATGAGTATCACCACTAAACTCGCAAATGGGTGTACCTCTTAAATGATTGCTGAGAATCTAGAGAACACTCGTAGCATGTCCTCTAGATTCACTTAAATTTTTTAATTTCCCTTTTTGAAAGTTTTTATTATCAATGAACTTGGACATGGCATGGGCCGGTATCACTCCTACCCATGCCGAAACCACTCCTTAACCCTTTTTGGTCCGGTGTGCATAATATGGTACATGCCGTTAAATTTTTTCAGCTTAAATATGGCCTCTGTTTTGGCATATTATAACCTGGTGCTGACAGATATAATCATTCTCTTCTCCAATTAAAAGTCTTTGCAACTTTCATGTTTTGATAAATTTTAAATGGGAATATTCTAATAATTTTTGTTAATGAATAATTTTTTTGGCCTAAACAATTTCTTCCAGGCAGCAAAATGCCCTCCAGAAAAAAGTCGAGGAAGGATACAAAATCAATGAAAAGATCTACAAATTTTGAAGAAAAACCGCTTCAGTGGTCTTGGCAATAAATACTTGAAGACGAATGGACGTTCCATCATCACATAAAACTCGACTCTCCCAGGATTGGATTGCGACAAATTTTCTTCATTCTGTTGTCAATAAATGCTATTTTTTCTCAACAAACTGTTTATTTATTCATGAATAACCAGCATATAATTATGCAGATACGTAGCCAATGACACAATCGAACGAAACTGCTATTTCTTCTTAAAGGAAGTTTTATGATGGTAACTATTTAAATTAACGACATAGAAAGACGATTTAAGGCAAGAATTAACGAAATCTCATGTTACAGTAGTGTTGATAATCCGAGATAACCAAATCGGATTATTGAGCACTCGGATTATACGGAATGACTAAATATAATGTTGTAAAAAACCTTCACGTATTTAGATATATATATTATTAAAAACAATTACAAAACAATTTAATCTTCTTTGAGAAATGACACAATAATAAAACATAAGTATAGTAAATTAATGAGGAAAAAACCATCGAGAGTATTTTGTTTCTTTGTCATACATCTTTATTCGTTGCGATATCTCTCAGAACTCGACCTTGTATATTAAGTGGAGCTCGGATTACCAAAACTCTATTTATCGAGATTCTACTGTACTTGAATTCAATCTTCGGTGTTAGGCGTTGCTAGAATCCCGGAGTTGTAAACGCGTTGCAGCCATTTCACGGCATTATTGAAAACATTGATTCACTATTTAAATGGGGAAAGGAAAAGTTCACGGAATCGAAATTTCCGTAGTCACTGGCTATGCTGCAAAAAAATAATTTATTCGAACAAATATAATAAATTCAGAAATTTTGATTGAAATCGGACGGGATTAAAAAAGCCCGAAGATAAATCGAAACGATGATACACGTGCCTAATAATCAATTCGCGAACATATAATCCAGAAAATGAGAAACTGTCATTCTTGGTTTAAAATAACTCGAGAGTTATTTCGAGCTCATAACAACTATCAAAGGCGTTAATGTCACATACTTTCCTAATATTATCAGATAATTTAGAACCTGGATCCATAAAGTGCTTCTTTTCCTCCTTTTTTACTAACCGGACGAATATCTTTTATTTTGTCCAAAAGAAATAAATGCATCATTAAGGCTATCTAATAATTCGAATCTTTCTTACAAGTACTGGACAGGTGCATCCAATATGAAAAAATAAAAACTTTGTTTGACATCCTGGATTATCTCATAATTGTTTTTGTGCTCAAAATTGTTTTTCGAGAAAGAATCGATTATGTGACGGAAAATGTCGCATCAGCCGTTTTCCACAATTTCTTTCGCAGTCACTAAAACGTTATTAAATCTATAGTCCGAATGGCACTTTCTAATATGTAGATCCAATTTAAAATGTTCGAGTACCATTCTATTAAATTTAGCTCGCTATATTTAACCGAGATAATGAGTGGCATGCATAAAAAGCAGCAAAAGCAAACGCTTATGCAAATGCTTCGATCCGTATGCATAAAGAGCGAACTTTCTTCTTTTCTTCTGACTTTCAGCCAAGCGCACCATTAAGAAACAGATACTCTTCCAATGGAAGCGCAAAGAAAACTGATTTAAGGGTAGTTCTGTATTATTTTCGTAAGAATATGGATGTTAATGCAGGAAGGCGAAGGAATAATTGAGGCTAGTCTTCGGAAACAATCGTCTAAGCCGATTTACAATCATCATTGGGATTTCCATGACCGAATTGGGAAGAAAATACAAATGAGAGACTAGAAATTTTGCATTCTATCAACGAAATAATTAGTGGCGAACACCCCGCGATGAGACAAAGTTGTTTTCCCTCTCTCTGGTTAATTTTACGTTCCGTGACTAAATTTCTCCATTTATTTTAAACAATAATTTATCATTTTAATTTGTAAAGGCGAGTAAAATAGACGAAGTATAACTACCTTCGATAAATTGAAGCTACCGTAGAATCAGATGCTCACTCCAATTTATTGTTTGTATCAAAACGCAAAGGCATTAATGGCACAAATTTCTACGACAGTAAAAAGGAAAATATTGCTAGAGCAACCAACTTGTTGCACCTTCCACCACGGAATAGATCAACGGACACGTTTTCATTCGATTCCGAGGTCCCGAGTTCAATTCCAGGTGCTTTCACTTTTTTAGAATAGCTTGGGATTGAGTTAACCGTAATTTCTCGGACATCGCGATGCTGCCAAATTTTGCTTGGAATTCACCTCCATCCTGGGGAAGGTCGGGGGAGGACGCTTTCAATCTCAAAGTCTCAAGTTCGCATCCAGGAGTTTTATTCTTTCCATTAAAATATCATGGGAATGAGTACAGCGAATTTTTCACTCGTATCTTAAAATTACTTATTATCATTGAAAGAAACTTGAGCCAGAAACGCACAAAAATTGTTTTACTTTTATTTCGTCAAATTTCAAAGAGGCATCAAATCGATAGCGAAAATTGTTTTTAACGCGGAAATTCGACGTTTTTTGAGCTCACGGGGGTCAACGAATAAACTAAATTTTGTTTCCGTTTTGTTAGTCTTTTCGAGTTGAAGAGCAACGAGGCATATCTTTCTCTCCGCGATTCCAGGGTTCGAGTCCATGGGAAATTTTTCCTTGGTCCACGTTGAAATTCTCGAGGTTTTGTCTCTGAATAAATTTTTTATCGGTCCCTCATATCTGACGTATGGAGAAGAGAATATGTTTTTTAATCTAATAGAATATGAATCTTGGTTCCAATCGATGTAGACTAAATACATATTTGCATGTTTGGTACAGTCTCGAATTTATATCTCCGAAAATATACGATTATATATAACTAATACGAGTTGCCGGTGCTGCAAGCGCTGTAAAAATCACCATTTACCAAGATCTAAACTCGTAAATAATCCAACGTGATCTCCAGGGCAACAGAACTTCAGCCACGTGGAGCCTATATGTATTAGATAATAAATTCCATGAGTTCTAGCTGAATGTTTGTAATTTTCCGCCAAATTAAGGCAACTATCCGTAATTTCCAAATTCTGTTGCAACTCGTGTCCAAGTTTCTATATTTCAAGTTTCGAAATTCAGATCGCACTCCATGAGCAATAAGAATAATCATCATTAAAACAATACCCTATACTTTAAATATATGCAAAAAAATATGATATTTTCTGTTACATTAATGGAATCATCATCCGTGCATTTAGCACGTATTTGGATAAAGATATCGAGAAACCAGTATGACGCCATTATATTTAACAATTGAAATAAGGTAAAATTTCTCGATACACAACATTAAAATACTTTTCACGTTTTACCGTCACTCCTACCGGGGTTGATTCTTCGATTGTGATCCCTTATAGCCCTGGGGAAAAGCAAACCTATTCGCTCCTTCCTACAGTCGATAATCCAAATTTAATCGATATGTTTGTGCATTCAGTAGAACGTGGGAATTGCAATTGTCTATGATACATTCAATCACAGTGCGTGATGCAATTAGAGTTTTGGATACAGTGAAACCTCACATACTTATTACCGGAGGAAAATATTGATGATGATGTTTTCATAATATGCATTATATTGAAAATTAGAAATAGTTAACTTATATACTTAATTAACTTGATGTTAAGTCGACTAAATAAAAATGAAAAAAACATATTTCCGTAACTCAAATAAATTTTACTTTCCCTTGAGATTCGAGTTATGGAAGTTCGTTTTGAAGGCATTAGTTTCCATTAAAAGCATTAAATCACTGTAATGGTAACGTATAATATCAGATCCCTTTAAAAGCATTGAGATTGTTGGCAACGACTCGTTGTCATAGTATTTAAAGATTTCCATTGTTGAAAAGGGTATAGATGAACAGTTTTTTTCGATTTAATGCAGATATTTACGCTAATTCGGTACTTATTTGAATTCTTCTTTAAAAAATTAAGAACTACGTTCTTTCAGCTAGACAACGTTTCTTCTAATGAATTCGTATCTAGATTAAAAGTAATTTTAAAATGCATTTTTAGAAAGCCTTGCACTGACTTAGACGTTACATGGGGGAATTTGTAAGGAACACACGTTTCTTTCCGAAATTTTATAGCTTTTTCGTACTCGTTCCGGGTGTTGCCAATGCGACCCGCCTCTAATTCAATTAGTGTCTATTAAGCCTTCAAATAGACAAAACAATTGCGTTATTTGCTTCGCGCTTTTTATGAAGCATAGCAATTATAGTTGTATCAATGTCAAACTTAAAGTAGCAAGGTTAATAATTGAAGATTATTATATTATTCAGTTAACTGCGTTTGGGCTTTACAATGATAATGATTTTCTGATTATGTTTTTAGGTTTTATGTTTATCGACGTTTATCGATTTAAATCTAATCCTACCAAGCTTAGTTATAAGTGAAATTTTACGAGATGTAAAGAAAAGTTCATTTTTTGTCACCAGTAAAGTGGCACTCCCGATTAGGCTACGTGACCCATTTATATAATTTTCTCATTTTCTTTGCACTTTTGTCCTAAATTTGATGAACATCTGTCCAGTGGTTTCGCAGATGAACATGCGGACGGACAGGCGGATTATTATTACTCTCCCATTTTCCCAAACCGTTTTCAAGTCATCATTTCTTCCACCTAACTCCCGTAACCTGTCGCCCAATCCTTAACTCTATACAATTTTTACATCCTCGGTTTGTTAATTATAACGTCCAGCACGTTTATAAGATTTTCGTACTTTTTCTATTTCATTAATATTAAATTTAGCTCATTATTGCGATTGTTAATCTATTCCAATAATAATTCACCTTTTTAGGTTTCCTTCTCGTAAATAACGCAAAGAATATTTTTTACATTGATTTCTGTGAAAATCATTTCCCTCTCCTTCCGTCATTCTCTTCATCTCGTATTAAAAGACTTCGAAGCACGCTTGATCCTCTGAAATTTGAGGTGACAAAAGGTTTTTAGGTAAATCAACAAAATTGGTGGGCAAGACAAACATCCCGTGAAAATAGCAAAATTTCCGCTAAATATGTTAATGAAACGTTTAACACGAAGGATTTCGAACTGTTGGCGAAAGACAGTGAACAGAATTAGAAACGCTGATTTTCTTCAGTAGAATGGTCTAAATCGAACGGTCGTACGTCAATGGTTTCTAATTTTATTTACCAAATTAAAAATGCCTGCGCGTCAAAAGGTCGACTCTTACGTGTTACCTTATGGTGAATGCAAATCATCCCCTGGAGTAGAAATCTGGACGTTTTTTGTAAATTTTCCTTTGTCATAGCATTTTAAAATCTGAATAGATTACGTACCTATGACAAATTTAAAGTTTATTTCTGCATATTTGATCGAGTAATTGGAATTTTAGGCGCGAAAAGTCATAATTTACGTCATCACCGTTATTCGCAAAAGTATAGGCAGAAATATCAGACCTTTTATATTAGAAAAATCTTAAGGAAGGCGAGCTCTGAATGATTTTATACGAGAGAGAGAGAGGGGGAGGGAGAATGAAAGGGAGTGAGAGAGAAGAAGAGAGAGAGAGAAGGAGAGAGAGAGAGAAGGAGAGAGAGAGAGAGATGGAGTTAGAAAAGGGGGGAGAGATAGGCAGATAAATGTATTTATTAGGGCTAGATTGAGGCTAGAAAGTCTATGTTTTACAGAAGGATAGAGGGAGAGAATGAGGAAGAGATGGCGAGGAAGATAGAGATCAAAGGATGGATGGAGGGAGAGAGACAGGAGGAGGGAGAGGGAGATATAGATAATTGTATTTTTAGGGGGAGATTAAGACTACAAAGTCTATTTTTAGAGGAGAAATGGGGAGATGGAGGCAGAGGGAGGGCTGGCGAGGAAGAAGGAGATTAAGGAGGAGAGAGAAAGAGATAGAGTATATATAAAAATATAATTGTATTTATTATGGCGAGATCGAGACTAGGAAGTCTATTTTCCAGGAAAAAGAGAGGGGGAGAGGGAGCAAGAATGGGAGGGAAGAGGATGGAAGAGAATAAAGGAGAATGAATGTGAAGTGGCTTCAATTTAATACTTAATCAACGCATTCTCGTTATATTTGACGGGCAATTACGCTACCTTACAACAATATCTCTTTAAGAAACGTAGGAATGGTCGCATTAATGCAAATGTATATTGAAGTAAACGTACATTGTTTATAATCGTTGCTACGAAGGATGGTTTATGTTATTTTTAGAATTACGGCTGGCCTTAAATTTTATTTCCAAATATATCCTTAAAAAAACTATATTTTCAACTGTTTGCGCTGTAACAATTTGCCACCCTTGACAATAGGAAATCATTTTGTTTAATGACTTATGTTTTCGCTGAATGATTCGCTCACCTGCTGAAGGGACTATGAAACCTATTAATTTTATTCCTTCTTGCCATCGCCCTAAACATGTTTCTTCTAATAATACGTTCACAGTTTTTATTCCCTCCAATTTCTATTTAAATAATTTACAAAGCCAATTTCGTCCGGGGAACTTTTAGGTGTTTTAACGGGAAGAGTGGCTCTCGGGAGCCGTGCGCAAGTCCTTAAAGAGCCGCATGCAGCTCAGGAATACTTACGGTGATGTAAGCAGTCTGGAGGAGTGGCTTATAAACAGAACGTGAACGAAATATTAATGTTATTTGTCTATAATACATCAGTAGGTCGACAGTTTTACGAATAAAGCGTCAATTTATGTAATTTTCTTTAGCACACTCTAAGCAAGTAATCCTTATATAATAATTCTCAAGTGTCCGTCTGTCTGTCTCTACCGGTATTTTTGGATAATTTTCCAATGAAATTATGAGCTGAAACATTAACAATCCTTAAACCCTCATGAGATGGTCTCTAGAAAAATCAAACATCCCGGAAAAAATCCCGGATCCGACTCCGGGAGACAATTATATTTTCCCATAAGTTTACACGGGATTTTCGATTTTTCAAGGTGTAAGGTTTATTTCCTTTATTAATTCAAATATGTAAATATGGACCGAATTTCTCCTTTTTCGTTTTATTTGACCGGCAGAAATATCACATATTCTATTCATTCGACGTTTACATGTTATATAGAAAAATTTGTCAGAAACATGCATTTCTTTTAGATATTTTATGGCTTTTTCGTACTCTTTCCGGGTGTGTGAAAGGGCGACCTCCAATGTTGCCTTCGATTGAATTTGCGTCTATTGAGCATTCTAATAGACGAAAGAATTGTGTTATTCGCTTCGCGCAATGTCAATCTTAATAGATTGTTACTATAATAATTGAATAATATTATTATTCAGTAAACATACGAGGAGGAAAAATAACGTAGCCAAAGAGTGGCAAATAAAGTCGTATATTGATGCCAGAATGTAAAAAATTTCCAGCGCTTCATTTTCTGGGAGAATTCAAATGATTGTCAGTAGTTTATTAATTAATCAAACAATAACATTTACCATATATATATAAACAATTATATTTTCCCATAAATTTACACGGGAATTTCGATTTTTGAAAGTCAAATACATTTACTATATATATAAAGGTTTTTCGCTCACACCTCAGAAGTTATATTTTAATCACGCTACAAAGTCCCGTTTATGTTCAACGGGTAATTCCGCTCGTTATAAAAAAACGGAAGATTGAATAAATCCGTTTTCGGAGAGGACACTCAAGCGATATTCAGTTATCTTGATAACGATAATCTAAGGAGCATATGACGCCGAAATGGTAAAATAAGTACATACTCATGAATAGTATAATAGATGATTAAAAAGGCAATGATCATGGCGTTTTATCTTTAAAGATATTTACACTGGTAAATTGCGTTACACTCTAACGATGAATGTTTATATAGTTAAATTTTTATTTGAAAACGGATGCAATAATAACCTGACAATTTTAACATTACACATAAGGAAGGGGGAATATGGAAACTACATAGTATAGCATTGCGTACATTTATCCCTTTCTTTGTTATTCGCCCTTTCAAATTGGCCGAAATAATCACCGGCATCGATCGATAGCAAAAGAACTTTCAATATCTTATATACGTATGTTTCAGGGCAGCGTTGGTTAACTTCGACATGAGCTGTTAAAAGACGGCAAGCGAACCACATCTCGTCTTTCATCGAACCTCCATCCATTAACAGTATAATGCCCCCCAAGGTATGACCAAGATTTTTCGCAGGTCCCTTCCTACACCATACAGACAGCTTGCGGCCCCCGTGGGACCACTGTTATCACGGTTACTTGGCGCTACTGCGCCCCGGTTTTGGCATGCGTAACGACTGCCCGTGTGCAAGACCCTATTTGGCCATCCTTCTTTATCACGAAAACGCAATAACAAATAGAATGTTTTATACATATTTTCTTTAAAAAGTACATTAAGGCCATCTTAATAAGAAAAATATGTATTTGGACCGTCCGGCCAATCTTGCTGGGTAAGGTTAGCAATGTCCCCTATGTCCATTCAGTTCCTGCTCAGTTATTGCATCTAAACATAAATTTCACGAACTTAAATGTATGTAGGTATACAGTATACATCAGGCATGTCAATCCCGAAGCGGCGTTAGGGCCCCATTTAAGTGATAGGTTTTATAGAAAGACTTGAGTCGTTAAATGAGAGCCATAGCCGACAAAAACGTTATGTTGAAGATTGGATTTCTGTTTTGCCATTAAAAACAATAATTTGGAGAATTCGCTCTATTGCATCTCAATAACCGTGACAAATAGTTAAGACAAAAATTCTAATTTTGACCACGCAAAGGCACAGAAAGGGTCGCTAATTTTACATACTCGCTATGATATAAAAAATAAACCGCTATATTTACATTGCACAATCTTTCTCATATACGTATATACGTATGTTCGACTGTGTACGCTTATAAAAAATCCCTTATACATCAAAGTTAACCGTAGTTTAGCGTAGTATGTTTTAATACCACTAATTGATATGTTATAATTTTTGGGACACATGGCAGAATTAGTATTATTCGCGACATCATGATGTACGATTGGATGGATATTAATCAAAATCCTTACAGCCATTTTTGAGTAAAACGAATTTTGTTTCAAAATATCCTAAAATGGAGTACTCTTAATTGTAGCGCAATATCGTTCATCTCTTCAGGGTATCTGTTATAAATAATATTTTCCAAAAATAAGATAAATCATTCGATTTAGTTTAAGCGTCTAGGCTGTAGTAAGATTTTGAGTGGATCGCGGCGAAGGTGTGACGTCATAGAGCTTAGGTAAAGTAGTTGAGCGTACATTTTAATGTCACTGGACGACATATAGTGAAATTAAAAGATATATGGCTTACGAAGTATTACTTGTGACATGAAGCTCTACAATTGGCTGGATTTTTAAGCAAATTCCCTGTAGCCATTTTTGAGTAAATACAATTTTTCTAACAATGGCCTAAAAATAAACAACCACTTGATTCTTTCATAAAGTTTATCGACTCGATTGAGAAAATCGTTCGGGAACTTGAATACATATCGACCTGGAGTGAAACAACAACTGCTTCTATGGCTAAAATCTTGCTAACAGCTATACGAGATACAGAGACGGAACTATGGCAAGGCATTGTCTTTGGACCTCGGCCCCGGAGGGGCCTCAAAAATTATGAAATACACCTCATTTAACGATTTAGCGGCGTCTGCAGTATAAAATACGACCGTTGCCTTTTATATTATAAGTGTCAGCGACAAGGACGCATTATCCTTGTCTCAGGGGCGGATTGATCTGCCGAGAGATCGGGCAAAATTCTGGTGGTCCGATGCTGCCTCTGGGCCGAGATTGCTTCGGTCGTGAGCTGTTTGCTATCCGTATTCTTAAGCTGCTTCAGCTACGAACATGTCCGTAAGACTGCGGCGTCGGTAACAGGGGCGATAGCTTGAGTGGCGGCAAAAAATTTCATGAGGGTCATGTACCCTTTTATCGGTCTCTTCCAATTGTCTTATATTTACTCTCTCCTCGGTTTTTCCAAACTCGAGCCTTCTCACCTCTCCTCCCCTTCCAGTCCCGAGGCATGAAAGTCCGAGGAGGACGCGGGAATTCGCAAGACCCCTCCTGCAGTTCCCCTTTGTTTCCACGTGCATTCATTCGGGCACGGTCATATTCTTCGGTTTATTTGTTGCTGCTCTTGTTTGAGCCCCCTTTGGGTCACTTCCTCTTAGTAATTTCTACGCCTTGAGGACGGGGAATATATTTTCACACCACTGTTTTCAACCCCTTCTCCTTCAAAATTTCGTCCTCTCTCGCATTTCTCATAGGTGACATCGAAGAAGAGCAGTTTGTCCGCATTAGTTCCAAAACGTCCATCGTTGCGGTAATGACAGTCAAGAGGTGTGCACCTTTTAGTGTTTGAAGAATCTGTTAACAAGTAATAGCAGATTAGATATTCTTGGGAATTGATATGTTTTTGTCTTTTCTCAAGATGTTATGTGAGTTTTTAGTGTTAATATTATTCTTTTCCCATTGGAGAATGCAGGTTTTTCACCCTGAGAGCTGGAGATATACCAAGTCTACGATCAACGGAGTTTTTCATAGAAGGAGGTTAGCATATATTTTATTCGATCTTTTATTTAGATTATCATTCACGCAGGGGCGGATCCTGAAACTTCTCAAGGAGTGGATGATTGCCCCAGTAGCCCCTCCCTTTCCTTGAGTGATATATTCCCGATTACTCATTGTCCTTAATATCCTTAGCCTTGTCAGAATGGATCCAGGCCAAAGTTCCCTTGTCAGATATTTCTTTCGTTTGTCGTTTGCATCGCCGGCGCGTGCCTATTGGCCGTCCGTGTGCGGAATCAAGTTGGCCGCCACTCCCCCCCACTCCCTCCCTCCCCCCTATGTACACATATCTCGGAATCTCGCTTCATTACCATCAGCGAATTTTCAATTCCTGTTCCGAGTGTTCTTGCTGAATTATATGTACAGCAGGGATGCTCAGGACCTCCATCGCCAACCCGTTTTAGGTAGATTGCGTAAAAATTTCGTCGCCTCTCCCATCTAATAGAACAGATGTCCCCCAACCACCGCTCGCCTAAATATCTAACGATGAAGACGGACCCCAAAAGATGTAATATCTACGCTTCACGGCATTGCAAAAAAGGACCTTGCCTAATTCCAATAGGATCATCCACCGAAAATATAAAACGAGAAATAAATTGTTTTCTCTAATTAGAAGATAGAAACAAGATGATCCAAACAGAACTTCTAATGCCTACTTTCCATTTAATCATCTATTTCATACTTATATTTGCTTTAATAGCTTTAAAATCATCGCGGGTATGTCGCTCTTTCTGTTCACAAATTTTATAATCTAGCGTTATAAAATACTACAAATAAATTAAACGAAATATTAAATCGATCAAGCGTATTTGTGCGGCAAAATTAACGCGTGTACGTATTGGAATATACGCAATCTGAGTCCGACAATAGTTGTTGCTCTGGCAACACTCTCGTAATGAGTAAGAAAAACTGAAAAATCGCCAGTATTTACGCGAAATTTGAAGAAATGCAATCGATAAGCTCAATTCTACAATAAAAATTATAATCTTCATATTTTTCCTCGGAGAAGAGTACAAAACTCGCTCCGATATTACAACTCTAAGATATTTTAATGCGCAAGAGATAATTACTCTGCACGATGGATTTCAGATTTCCCATGTAAATCAAATGGAAAGGATAGTTCCTGGAATCAAACCCGGGACTTCAATCTTCGCAACAAAAACTATCCTCTGGAGCTCAGCCTATGTAGGAAGAGATTGTCACCAAGTCTCATGAAAATCGGTCTATTGGTTCAAGGGTTAATTGGGGGACGGACGGACACACAGACACAAAGACAAAACTATAAGCCTATTTTCATTCTGGAATCTAGGCTAAAAATTTATCAGACTAGATCACGACCGAGAATATTACCATAGCGACCTCCAAGTTTGGAAATTCTGCCTAAACCAGTTCTTTACTGTCTTTTGTTTTACTAATCGCGATGCACTGCCAACCGATGAGACAGAAACCTTACTCCCGAGGTTGTTGAAGCAAATCTGTATAATGTATTATTTGCCAGTAGATTTTCAACTGTGGCATAAATTACATTATGTATTATATAGTTGATGAAAGCAATAACATACAGATAAGGATTTTACGTATTTATTTGTAATCACACCATTAATAATATCAAAAACTTTATAGATTTATTTACGAACTCTAATTGGACAACACATGCACAAGATTTTCATTCTGAAAACAAACAAAATATTTAATTTGCTTTGAAACAGTGTAAAATTAATACTATAAAAAGATCTTCCCAAGTAACTTTATTTGATCATCAAGACATATCATCAACTTCAAAAGAAAATGAGCAAATTTTTGTGATGCATTTCAAAATAGCAATAAAAAAAGTGGAAATTTCGACAGTCGTTACATAAAGTCAGCACGTCTGGCTTTTAGTTCAGAAGTATATTTAATTAGCTGGTGAGTGTCTAATTTCTCTTCGATCTCATGTTCGATTGAAATGGTTGCCAAATTACTGCTTTTTTGAGCCATTGTTGACCTAAAAATTTTTTAATAATTTTTAATGTAGAAAATTATGTTTTTCACCAGTCTACCTTACGTGATCGCGCCCTGCGATCGTCATTTTACAAGGTCACCAACATTGGTGTTCCTTCTATTTTATTGTGGATCATTTCCATTATTTTTATCACCAGTATACCCTTTACCTGTATCCTTATTACCACATATTAAAATACAACATTGCCTATTTCTACTTTTGGCTTCAATCCAAAAGCGGCCGTACATTTCACAACTCCAATTGAGGTATTTTACGATTTCATCGCCCATTTAAAAAAAAAATTAATTTGTTTTTATAAACTTTTATTACCTCTTGGATTTGTTCAGACCCCCCTTTTGTCTTCTATCGTTTGGTTCTATTCTTGAGGATTATACAACTTGGTTGCAGTTTACTGTTTTTTACTTTTATACAATTGACATGTCATTATATAATGATACCTCAGTTTTTACGTTTTCGACTAAGGATTTAAACCGCTTTCACAATTTGCACACCAGAATCAACAATTTAGCAGCTGACATAAAATTTTTGAAATCTTGCAGAGAAAATAAGGTCACACCTAACTTCATGAATGTCTTCTCAAAAACAAGGAAGGACCATATTATGACCAAAGTAAAACAATTAGCCATCAACAAATGGTTCCAACTAGAAATTAAGAACCTATACGCCAAAAGAAGCTTACTAGAAATATTGGCATACGATTTACATCTAAAAATAACAAAAAACTTAAATAACGTTGGCTTAAACTATGGAACAACTTTGAACATAAAATGCACGAGACCAATACTCATAAATATCACACCAAATCATTAACTTTAGACAAAAAATTAAAAATTCTTAAACCAAAACAGATTGGTAACACACATAACATAGCTAATCAACGCAATCACATCTCACAGAAATTTGAATTCATTGAAAATTTATCCAAAACATCTTTTTCTCAGGAAGAATTGTCTTTACTAAATATGGGTTTGAAGTTTGCATTACCACCTAGGAAACTGCCTATAGACGAACTTATTACCAACATTGAAAAATCCATAGAATTTTTCGTTGAAATTTCAAAAAATTACATCAGACAAGCTTGTTTATTACAATTAAAAGATAACTTGAAGAAGCCCACAAAGATTCATCTTATTAATAGTAGTTTTCCCATTACCATTAAAAACTAAGAGGAAAAGATTGCTTTTACATCAAAGCTGATAAAGGCAAAAAAATTGTAATCATGGACAATGCACAATATGTTGACAACTTCCAAACCATGTTAAATAATGGACCATATATCAAATTAAATAAAAACCCTTTAAATTCCATGATTAATAAAACCAAAGCAATCATCAAAGGATGCAATAATATCATAAATAAAAAATTAAGTTTCAAATTAAATACTTCCAACCCAAACATACCTAAACTATATTGTCTTCCTAAAATTCACAAGAACGATAACTCCATGAGACCAATTGCATCAGGGATCAACAGCCCACTTATAATTTAGCCAAATGGCTAAAAAGTGAATTCAAACAGATGCCGTTCCTTGACAAACACTCAGTCAAAAATTCGTATGATCTGATTAACAAATTGAAAAATACAACCATAAAAGAATCAGAGATTTTGGTCTCTTTCGACGTGAAAAGTCTTTTCCCAAGTGTACCCTTAGATAAAACATCCCAAATCTTACAATCTCTTTTACTAAAACAAAATTTTACTGATGAAGTTGTCCACGAATACCTACAGCTCACTAACTTATGCATGCAACAAAACATCTTTCAATTTCAAAATGAAATTTATCAACAAACACAAGGTACCTCTATTGGAAACCCTTTGTCCCCTTTTTTAGCCAAAATATTTATGTCACATTTTGAAAAGACTTGCAAAGATAAATTCCATTATTTTCCAGAAAGTTGGTTTAGATATGTTCATGATATTTTCACAATTTAAAAAAAAAAAAACAAAAAGTAGAAGACTTTATGGATCAATTAAACAATATATATCCATCCATAAAATTCACTTTTGAACTTCAGGAGATCAATACATTACCATTTCTGGATTTACGAATCATCAATAACCAACAACAAATAGAGTTCGATATTTTTAGGAAACCAACACACACTAACAATCATATTCCAAATAACTCCTTTCATCCTATGAATAAAAAAACAGCTGTTTTCCAATTCTTAACACACCGATTGTGCAACATCCCCCTCAACAAAGATAGATATGTTAAAGAACTCAAACATATAAAACGAACTGCAAAGAAACTTGGTTTTGATCACAATTTAATCAATAAATTAATAAGAAAACACAATCTTAAAAAAATGTTGTCCAACTCCAACACTTTCAAACTTAACAAAAATAAGGCCAACAAATATATAAAACAACCGTATTTTCCCATATTAAACAGGGGCTTGAATAAAATTTTCAAACATAAGAATTGCACAATAACATACACGAACCCACATAGTTTGAAAAACTTACTGGATAGCACCAAAGACAAAACGGAGAAACTGAACAAATCCGGAATTTATAAAATACAATGTTCACATTGCAATTTAATGTACATAGGACGAACCAGACGAAAACTAATAACGTGATTCAAAGAACACTTTGAGCATTACAAACACAATCGTTTTGAGAAATCAAGCGTAGCCACTCACATCCTCGAAACTGGACACAGTATACACCAAGAGGATTTAATGTTGTTAACTTGAGCCAACCATTCACTTAACTCTTTAGAAAATCTGCATATCTATAAAAACAGAAAGAATCTCATGAATACAGATATTGACTTTAACAAAACTTTATATAAATTGACCGAACTCAACAGTATTGACGCACAAAATTCTTTTCGATCCTCAAATGTTTTTCGGTCTTCGTTATAATCTTTTCCTTCAATTTCGTTGCAGTTGAACCCAGGGGACGGGCACTCGGATAGCAAAACGAGGACCGCCTTTGGAGAGGCTCTCCAAAACACACCAGAGGCGATGGAGGGGAAGTAGGAAAGGGAGTAGGAGGGGAAGTAGAGGAAATAGGTTGCGCGCACTTTCAAACGGTTTTTGTGTTTCAAGTGGTTTCAACAGGTTTCACGTGATTTCACCAGGTTTCCAGGTTTCACGTGATTTCGTGCGGTTACACGTTGTTTCCAGTTATTTCTGGCTATGGCTTGTTTTTCGTGTTGCGTCACCAATTGCGGGAATAAGGAGGGTACTCGAGTTAGGTAAATATTTTGACATATAATTCATTTATTAATATTTAGAAATGCCTGAGTGTGAAATACGCGAGATCGGCAAGAGGATGTATATTTTTAAATGATAAATCCAGGTTCCCTCATCCCATTTCCGACTCAAATCGTCGATTCGATGTTTGGTTGAAGCTGGTTGGGAATCCTAAGCTCATGTCCATGAACTGAATGGCCATCTATAACAATAGAAGACTTTGCCTGAGGCATTTCTCTCAGGAGAATTTTATTGAAGGCACTATGAAACTTCGGAAGGATTCCATTCCGAATTTACATCTGCCAGGTAAATAATTTTAGTGATGTTTTGCAGAGAATTCCATCAGAGAGAGTTTATCTAGTGACTACTGTTTATCTAGTGACTACTGTTTTCATCTTTTCAAGTATCTTCTCCAATCATGCTTGGAGCATTCTATGAAGTGTTACTTGTTAGTTGACTCAATGGTTAACTTGTATTTCCTTCTGCAGCAGCAAAACAAGATGAAGTTTGCCCACAGCCTGGCCCGTCGTGGGCTGAGCCATTGACGCCTGTGTTTTCCTCTCCACCTGGCAGGTGTCTTTAGTATTTTAAAAACATCTTGTAAAAAATATTAACAATATTGCTTCTGATCATTTTTCTGTTATTCATTATTAATTATTTAATAGTTTTTGTTGTTAGTTGACTAAATGGTTAACTTGTATTTCCTTCTTGCAGCAGTAGAGCAAGGTGAAGTGAACCCACAACCTGGCCCCTCGGGGTTTCAGACCCCACGCAGGCCTAGTAGTGCCATTAGGGAGAACTTTATGAGGTATATTTATTTATATAAAATGCGATACTCGGTGTATAATTTATTGTTGTCTGTCTTTATAATGTCAAGGACTTCCTGGAAATTGTTTTATGTATATAATATGATATAACTGTAATCTATTACTTCTCCTTGCTTAAAATATAGCAACCTTTGAATGTTTTTTTATTATTTCAATAATGTTTGGAATGTATTATTGTTGCTTTTGATGTGCTCCTAAAGAAACTCTTATGTGATATTCATTATTGTTTATACTATGCCGACCTTGTCCTATACTTGTTTCTACAGATCAATGGGCCAATAATATTGTTATATTTTCTACTTAATTTTTTTTGCAATAAACGTATATAAAAATGTTCTTTTTTCTTTAGAAGTGTATACCAATTCCCACACATACATTTGATGGGTAAATTGTTTTCAGAACTGAAAAAAATTGATGGAGGATCATTGCATCAAATTTATATAATAATTAAACGTTTTGGTTTACGGAAAATACGCTGCAATACGAAATGCGGCAGTCGGGGAGGGAGCGGGGGGAACGAAAGGGCGGGGAGCAGGAGGAGGGGAAGAGGAAACGCGACTGCTTACGTAGCTCGTTGCCTGGCAACGTCTTCGACCAATGGGAAGGTAAGGAAAGGGAATGGAAAGGGTCTCCAAAACGCACTGATGCGGCGGAGGGGTTGGAGGGGTCACGTTTAGACGGTCCTCGTTTTCTAACATTGAGTGTTTAAAAGACACAAGCAATCCTCTTCAAAAAAAAAGGATGCCAAGATGCCGAGACAACTTTTAATTGAAGGTGTGGAAATTCCCTGGGCGAAACATATTAAATATTTAGGTGTAATCATGGACGAGAAACTACGGTTTGACGAACATGTAAAAATGATTAACTTAGCGGCAGCTGGGAAAAGAGCTAGACTCTTCCCAATTTTTAATTCAATTGATGTGTCCAGGGAATTAAAACACAGCTCTATAAAGCAATCATCAGACCGACTCTCATGAACGCTGCGCCAGTATGGACAGGACTCATAATGCAGAAGTCCTGGAAAATACTCGAGACCGCGGAGAGAAAAATTTTAAAGAGAATAAGCAAAACACTGGGTCAGAATGTAGACCTCCACGAAATGCTAAAAACAAAAACAATTAGAGAAGTCGCCAAAGACTTGGCCACTAAATATAGATTTGCTCTCGAAAATAAAACAAATGACGTTCTCCGCGATCTCGCTATAAACAGAGTATCGGTCTGGGACAAGCACAAACGAGCACTGGCATACACAGGTGAAGAGGATTGGGTCCCTCCAAAAAAGCGGCGAACATAACATAATTTTAACTCTTATTGACGATTATTGAAAATATGGGTGCGGTGCCTGCACTGTCAAGTATTTTATAACACGACGTTGAGTAGAGCCACACTGGAAGGCAACTCAGAAATTGCATATACCACGGGAGGGTATGAGCCACAGGGCCTGTTTGAACCCCGTTCACTGCCAAGGCAAGTTCTCCCCTGTAGATGCCCACTTAGTGGGCGAAATGCATAGGGCTTACCCTATAGTTTTTGGCTGAAGGAGTTTTCCACCACTTACCATCTTCTGTTTTTTCCTGCGTCTTATGTACTCAGACATTACTGAATCCAACCACCTGGTGAACCGCCCCTCAATTTTTCAGAGGAAGTGCATAAACTCATGTCGGCCGCCCGTGTTCGGTGCACACGTTGCACCCGTGCACGCGCCGGCCCTGGTCGTTTGTACCTAATATGTAGGGTTGAAAAGAGGAATTTAGCACGGAAATGGTTTGAAAATGCATCCATCGGAGGGTGATGAGGACATAAAATGGGGGGGGGGGCATCGTTTGTTGCTAAGTAGTTTAGTATGAGTGTTTATTCTTTAAAATAAAAATATAGTCTGTACGTTCACGTCCATTTAACGGTCTTAAATTATCTATTCTACTTTCACTTACAAATCGCTATGTGCTCACAATAGTAAAATCTCCGTATTAACGTTCATACTGTCGTCGTAGATAATTCATTTGACGTACTAAACTCAACGTGTGCACGAAAAGACATTGAATGTATCTCTATTAATAAAAGCCTTGCTGTGTGTCTGACGCTGACGTCATCAATGGCATTTTCAATGCGTTTTAACAAACTTCCCGATTAGGTGGAAGGTTGAAATTTCGCAGAAATGTTTGATTCAGATATAAAAATTAAATGAAGAAACAAATACGAAAAATGACGCGGGTTCAGCTCCAGGGGGGTGATTTAAATTCCCCTAAGATAACACGTAAAAAGACACTTTTTTAAATGCAGGCTTTTATTCTTTTGGAAATTAAAATTAGAAATAGTTGACGTACGATCTTCGAATTTAAGATATGTTTTTGTAAAATTACCGCAGGTTCTTATTCTATTCATCTTTTTCCGTCTACCTTTCGAGATCTCTCATATTAAACATTTAAATCACCTATTTTGGGGAAATATCGGCTTTTAAATGGGATGTTGCCTTGCCGACCACGTCATTGTTAAACTTCGAGAATCGATTGCTGTCTCAACCCGCATACATGTGATATATAAGAGTGCCTTAAAATATCGTGGGATTTTTCGCGAAATTACGTAATCTTAATGGGACTGGGATTTAATTTGGATTCTTTTGCTTAACTAAACGACTATCTAGATGTAGAGTAAGAGAGAGGGGGATGTGGGGAGGGAGATAGGAAGAAAGGGATATAGAATGGAAGTTACAGGGGGAGTAAGGAGGTATAGAATTAGAAAAGAGCGGGAGGAAAGAGATGAAGAAGGAAACGGAGAAAAAGAGGGAGAGCTATGGATTGTGATAGGGGCGAATGAGAGACTGGGAGGTGGGAGAAAAGAGGCAGAAAGAGGGAGTGAGACAGAGAGAAAATGAATGGGAGAAGAAAGGAGGGAGAGAGGGACGGCGTGATTGAAGGAATATTATTATTTATTTATTATTATTACTTCATTTTTGACAAGTGGCTCATCATTGGAGAAAACAAGAATGAGAAAGATATTCTCCCGAATCTCTATTTTGTAAAATTTTATACCGTCCCTTACTGAATAATTACAGCTGTTATTATTCATTTCTAAGTTCCCCTTTGAATTCCAAAACGCAAGTACACTAGAAAAATAAACTAATTTAGAGATTAACCATAATAATGAGTTACGATTACTTAAGATGTATGGTTTCATAAGAATTACCAGTATTACGATGGGTTTTCAACCATAACTGACACCCTTCATATGAAAGCTAATACACTAGTCTTTATATAATTTGTCATTGTCACTGTCCGTCACAGTTCCTTTTGATAAAGTTTAACAATCTTCCCGGCTAGGTAGGAGAATGTAATTTTGCGAAAAAACTTGAATCAGTTAAAAATAGGGAATGAAAAAAACCGAAGAGTCCTGTGTACGACGCCGGATAATTATATATATTACTCTTATGATAACACGAAAAAGTCAATTTCTTGACTTGCAAGTATTTTTCCTTGAAACTTTTAAATATATTTGAGTTGTCGATAGATTGTATGAGATTTGCTACTTCTTACGGAGAAAAGTATGAAGGTTAATTTTCTTATCGTGAAAATTTAAATCTAACTTGAAACGTTCAAAATCACGTTTAAAGATTTATTTATCCGTATCAAGAGGTCTTCAAAAATGTGCGCCAGTGTCTCACACTAAAAAAGAGTGAACTGAGAGTACATTAGCAGGGGCGGGTCGTCAGTTCGGGTGAATGTAAAAATGCAGCGAAAAAATTTTGTCTTTAAAAAATGATTTGTATGGATTGTGAAATGAAGAAAATGAAACGGCTATAAAATATGGTATACCAATCGAGTTTAAAACAAAACGAATTCAACTTAAAAAGAGGTTCTTCGATCAGGAAAAATTCATTAGAAGTGAAGCAGAAAATTGAAAATTATATTTTTGGTAAAACATTTTAACAAATAGGTATACGATTCAAGAAAACAATAGAACTAAGAAATTTTTTCAGTCTTCTCGCACCAGAGACGATTTAATGTTAAGCGTATCTGAAATTTATTATCTCAAAAATATTTCACGATATATATAAAAAATCTTTGACTCGAAGTCTACAAGAAGAATTAATAACACTAAAAACAATTTCAAATATGAGGATTGTATTAAACGAGTTCAAGGATGTTAAGGACTATTTGGAACTTCTGATTATTAAATGGGGTCTAGCATCTGATCATTGCAACGTTTGCACAGCACCTATGATTTATTTGACTCTCCCAATTTCAGTAGCATCCATGGAAAGAGGTTTTTCGAAGATGAAGTTGATTAAAAATTACCTGCGTAGTTGTATGTCGACAAAAAGATTAAAAAATCTAGCAATTTTGTCCCTAGAAATCTCAGATTTTAGGAAAATATATCAAATTGTGATGTAGTAATTAACAAATTTGCTAGGATGAAATCGATAAGGGTGATTTAAATTGTATGTAATACCTACAATATAAATAAAATTATTTTTAATTTTTTTATATAATGTAAATTCTTTTACTTTATTGATATTTTTAATTGAAGAAACTAGTGGTACCCGCAAAATATTTTGCGAATTTAGAAATCTGCAGGTTTAAATGTATTAATAGCAAATTGTCCTTATAAATTTAGACAACTGATATTTTCAATGGCATGTTTGTTTTTATAATTTATGTGTGCAACTTCAACAATGCATAGGCAGTAACAAAGCAGCTCACTTGCCTCCTTATCGTCCCTACCAATGTGCGCCGGGAAAACAATGCGTCGGGACATCGTACAGAAATTCAACTTTGATTTTTCTAAAATAGAAGATTTAAATCGACGATTATTTTCCCGCGGTACTTTCGACAAATATCGAAGCTTACACAAAGGCTTGGTTGTTTCCGACGCTTATTTTTCTCAAAAATCGAAGACTAAAATCGAGGTTTATTTTTCCTAAAAATGCACCACGTATATCAACGTTTATTTTTACACATTAAATTAGGCTTGTTATAATAGTGTTATAAATTGAATTCCTTCCAATTAACTATAACTTAAAGTGTATAAATAAAAATGAAAAATAATTATTAAAAGTTATTAACTTTTATAAAGAGTACAGAAATAGTAAAAATAAAAATATGATAATTTTGTAATTTATAACTAATAGAAAACGTACTGAATAAATAAAAAATAAATTAATGAATTTATAGAGATATTGAATATATAAATGTTATGTTGCATTCTTTGAGAAATCTGTACTAATTATTGGAATTGCAACAACTTTCATATATTCAAAATCTCTGTAAATTCAATCATTTAAATTAATTTTTCATTCAGTGCAGAGGTTCTAAATGCTTTAGTTAATTTCAGAAATTTTTGCAAGCATAATTATCGAAGAGTATATTTCCTATATATGACAACTTCACGTAAAGGACATAATCGGAAGTTTCCTGATTCCTCTTTAATTTAGCCCTAAAATGTCAATTAATTGTATTTTACCTTTTAAAATCAGTTCTATCTGTTAGCCTAAGGTGCGGATCACAAGTGATCACTGTAATGAATAACATAAATCCATTTTCATTTATAGTACACTTTCATGAAGAACGTGTTATTTATTTTAAAGGAAACTTTTTTGGGAATAATTCTCAACTTACGATTTAACGAAAATTTAAAGGCTGGAGATACATTCCAAAATTTTGATCTTGGCAACCTTAGATGTTGATATTTTCCTAAAAATGTCTTAATACATCAAGTTCACAAAACACTGATTGTTATATCGTTATGCCAGTCAACCATTTTCATTCATTCTTTTTGAGCAATAGATTTGACGTTTATATGACCTGCTATAATATGAAATGGGTTCTATTACCAGCGTGTAAGAAAACCATGTCAACGTTGTAGACAAGTATCCTACGCTATTCAATTTCCCGGTTTATTTAAGAACGAGCGATGACATTCTCTAATAGTGAAAATGATTGCTAGAAGACGTCAGGCTAGATGATACAGAAAGCCTGGCCCGGCAATGGTTAGTAGAGCTAGTCTCCGCCGGAGCGCAGGAGCTTATGGTCTTGCGGCAAAGAACGAAAGTCAATGCATCGTATCGTATCCTAAATATTAAGTGTTTTGCCTTGTGAGAGATAAAATTGGAATAAAGAAAGTTAAATTTTAGAAAATTATAGCTACGGCCAATGTTTTAAATTAACCAAACCGCATCGAAACATCAATAAAAATGTATTAATTTTTCGAAACTGTAAAAATAAAAGTAATTTTTAAACGTTTACATCTGATGTGCAAATTTTATTCCTTTCCGTAGAAAAAACGACGAAAATAAGAAGAAAAAAACAATATTACGCCTGCGAGGGAGGCCAGAGCTCGCCATTGGGAGAAATAAACAAGTAGGTATGTACACGGCTTCACCGTGGTACTGAAGTACTTTTCGTCAAATTTGCCGTAAAATAAACGTATAATGATATATTTGCTTTGATGTCAGAAAATTATTTTTCCTTCTATTGTGGAAACCCTGCTTTTTAGATCCTTTTTAAACACGTTCATTTCGTTTTGCCATTCTATACTTAACATAAAAAACGAAATTTCTTTGAAATCCGTTCAGACGAAATCTTCGAACTTAATAGTTACAGACAAATTCTAACTTTGATATTGTGGTGTCCCTGTTTAGTCGGCCCGGTTGAAATATAATATTTTTTTTATTTATTAATATGAAGATTATGTACATCATGCCGTCAATTCTCTAGAATTACATCTAAAAGACATATTATTTTACTTTTTACTGTGGTACCCCTGCTCTTTAGCTCCGCTTTAAACATCTTGATTTCAGTATGGTATGTTGTACAAATCCTATATGAAAAATTTAATTGAAATTCGTTCAGCCAATTTCTTCGAACTCCACAATAAGTGAAAGAAATTGATTTGCAATTGTGGCATCCCTGATTAGCCGATTCAGTTAAATCTGCGTTTATTGTTTTCTATATATGTGTATATTATAAATATTAAATTTGTTTGAAATTGATGAATATATTACAACAAAAGTATGTGTAAAAAAGGTTTTTATTTGTTTTATTGTGGTGGCCCTGATTTCTACATCTATACTAAGCATGTTGATTTTGTTTCTATATGTTACACGCCTCCATACAAAATTTCATTGAAATCGGTTCAGCCAATTACTTCCCAATTGATAATTACCGAAAAGTTTAACTTTGCAATTGTGGCACCCCCGCTTAGTCGATCTTGTCCAAATATTTCATTTTGGCCATTAAATTATGTGAATATTCTATGTACTAAATTTGGTTAAAATCGGTTAAGCCAATTCTTTCGTGCGGACGTACGGACGGACGGACGGACATCACAAAGATAATAGTGCTTTTCAGTAATGACGAAAAATACTAAAAACCATTTACTCAGCATGCCTTATCGCTCGAGTATTTTCGTAAAAAATACGCTACAAATTGCTGTTCATTCTCAAAAATGTTATAAATTCTTTATAAAATCCTCATCGCTTTTCTGTTTCCTTTAAGAATTCGTAAGTTTTAATTTTGGGGTGGCACCGCTAGTTTTCCCCCAAAGATATACCGCTACAAATTTGTTTCTTGTCCATCCTTTGACCTCTTCTACCCTCACAAGATCCACTTCTCGTTTCATTCGACACAAAAATGCAATTTGTATGATGCTCGAATATTCGAATATTAATGGAATAAGATTTCATAATATTTCTCGCGCTTGCACCACAGTACTAATAAAGTTTACCCTTCGCTTCATGTTGTTCCTAATAAAGAGTATAATAATTAATTCTTCGATTGAACATCCAGTCCACTACGTACCTTCTTAGGCAAACCTTGTTTCTTTAAGTACGAGCGCTTGCTCCTAGGTGGCAGGACGTATCGTACATTGAGTTATGCATTTCGCTGCCGGTATTTAAATAAATCCATGCATACAATTATGAAAATGAATTCTTGAAATAGAGAGTTAAAACAAGTGATTATTTTAACTCCTTCAGATAATATAATCGTCCAATTAGCCATTTCTGCGTTTTATCTATACGTTTGTTATTATCATAGCAAAGCAACTGCCCAGGCAGGATATGAGCCGATAGTTCCAGGGAGGTTACACTAAACAATATATAATATATCCAAAAAACTTGTATCAAAAATGTAATTTTTTCATGTAGTTTACTCATTAACTCATTTATAATCAGGTGTATGATTTTTATAAATATCTGACATAGAAGGATTTTTGAAACATAAAACGGTCTTAAACGGTTAAAATTGAATCAGTAGGTCACGTTAAACGTGTCATGCAAGCTGTTGCAATAAGAGGATTTTCGTGTAAATGTATGCAATAGAATGTGAGGCCTTAATCGAAAGTAGTGAGTTGATGGGTCTGCTGTATTTTCTAACAATTATTTGAAAAGCCGACGACATCTTCCGATAGAAATTTAAAACCAAGGGTTTGTCGGTGCCAAATTCAAATATGTACTCGCTTAGCTTTTCTAGCGTTGTTGTACCAATTAAAGATTTAACAATAAGAAATTTGTCAATGTGAAATCCCTTGGGTTTATTTTTCTATTCGGCATTATAAACGCTCAGCCCTGTAATATAAGCTCCAAACTAATTTCATCATTTTATATCTATCGGGTAAAAATTTCTTCTTTAGTTTTATATGATAATAAATTATAATTCCAAACATTGTTGTATTACACGCAATTGTTTCCTTTTATCCCGTTCCCGAATAAGTTATTCTACATGTTCTCCATTTTTGAGCCGAGAGTATTCCTTATAAATATAATTCTTACGCATGTTTTTATCTATATTAAAGTTGTGAAAGAAGAAAAATTTACTAACGTGATATTTTTTCAATAAGTGCATTTTTTAAAACGGCCGACGTATGGGCTGAAACAGTCATCATTTTATTTTTGTCAATTTAAAATTACATGCATGATAAAACATTCATGTAGGTAAAAGAGATGATTTATTCTAATTTCTACGATAACAATTGCGACAGAGTCGTTGACTACGCTAAATGATTTAGTTTCAGTTTTAAAATTTTTTTTCAACATAAACAACGCGTGGTGGCAAAAAAATAAGCATTCACGAATAACATGAGCTAATTACGTCTCGTTAATTTCTTTTGTGTAGTACAGCCAGAAAATATTTAATTTCCTTTTAGATTATAACTGTTTTGATTATATGGTCGTTGATACATTAAATGTTTTTAAAACTTGCCTTTTTGATACTCCTTCATAGGCCCCTTTCTACTAATGCCAATAGCGGAAATTAAGACTTTTAATTACAAGGGTTCGATCAATACCAAGCTCCAGTTAATCATTGTGCCTAGAAATATTTCGGCAGCAGCCACTCTTTTTCTCAACTTTACCAATAAATCTTTTTCATATAAATTGCTTCTCATTTTTCGTTTAAGTGTAAGATTAAAAGCAAACTTGTCCCTCCGGTATGTAGAGATTATATTCTCACTCTTTGTTAAATCAGCCCTGGCTCTTAATTTTTGGCGCTGACGCCGATTTCTGAAGCAAAGTTGCCCTTTCCTGGTTTATTTTCATAGTTTTTATGTAATTAATTGCAGTACAGCAAAGTATACATTTGTGCCGTGAAAATGTTAACCTTCGAATGTGATTAAAAGCAGTGGAAATAAAGAAAAAGTAGTTATCTCAATCTTTGAGTTAGGTGTCCTTACGATAAGCACAATTAAAGAACTATATATTTTTTCACGTGGCAAATGTTCAACAGTAAGAGTAAGGGGAAGTAATGGACAAAATATTTTATTTTGTTAAATAACGATCAGCTATTTAATAGGGGAGTTATTTTAGAAAACGTATTTCTCAAGTCTTACATTTGTTAACATTTCGTAAAAAATAAAAAGTCGTCTCGTTTTCATGAAATTAAAGGGGTTTTAGGTCTTGATTATTTTTTATAAATACTAACATGCAAGCGACAAGAAATCATAGAGCTGAGAGACTAAATCAGCCATACGGACTGACTTCTCTGAGTAATCAGATGGATAAATATGTGGATTGAATATTACTTAACACATTTAAGACGAGCGGTTTATATTTCCGCGCAGGTAATACAGGCATTTACATTGATTAATTGTCTATGGAATCCATAAAACATTAACATTAACGTATTATTCAAACAGTTAGAAATATTAAATTGTCGAATGATTTCTCTTTCATGCATACATCTTGTTTCTAGATTGAATAGTGTTTTCATTAAGGTTTTGAAAATATTTATAAATGAGGTACGTTATTAGGTGGTGCGTAGGGTGAGCAGCCACTTTTTAACCCATAAATACTATGTAATATTTCTTTTTCCTTAGCTATTTCAATGGACTCTTTTTTATTAGTTGTAATAAAAAAGTGGTATTTCCTTAAGAGAGAAAATAAACTGTAATAATAGATATCCATTCCATATCGAACGATTTATATGGAGGTACATAAAACTCGATGTTTTTTTGCCTTTTCGTTGGTTAAAAAAAATCAAACAATTTTGTACAAATTTGCCTATCAGTCTGTATAAGTGTCGTTATCAATATTTCGCGTGTAAACATTTCTAGTTATGTTAAGCGGTGATAAACCTCTTCTAATCTAACTCAGAATGAAAATATATGTAAACTAATATAATATCATTGTTAAAACTCAACATCTTATTTAGTTGTTATTGATGAAGTGTTTCTAACAGATAAAATATAGAAACCCATGGCGCCAAGCGGAAATATATGTTTAATATCCTTCAATAGAGATGACGATGATACAGATGTCTCAAAGGGCAACCGCATAATGATGATATGTTAATACAAAATCTGAAGAAGATTAACCCTGTGGCACGCTTTTTTACATTTTCTTACCACATAAATGTAAACTTTTTGTTTTCAAAAAATCTGGTCACCTCAGTGATACTTCAAAAATTGAACCGATTTGCCTAGGGCGGGGGCATCAAACACGAGGCCCGCGAAGCAAGATACTTCATAATTTTACGAAGCTCAAACTCAAACGTATTTATTTTAGAATATTTTTAAATAATCCGCTAAGTTGAAAAGGAAGCATTTTAAAATATATTTTGCAGAGGTTTTCACATAATTCTAAATCGTATTTTAGAAGTGCTTTACTTTGTTTCAAACGGTACGGTCTTAAACTTCATTAGAATACATACCGGATACTTTTCACTTCGTTCCCTACACATCAAAGTAACTGAACTATAAATTGCACAGATATAGAAATGAATGATTTTTGAGTAAAGTCTGAGTTTATTTAAATGATAAAGATGTCAAATTACCTTATCAGAGGAATGGTAAAAGCCTTAGCATTCGTTGATTACTAATAATAGGTTCTTAACTTCAGACATCTATATCTATCTACATGTATCTAAGTCTATAAGCAACTCTTTGTTAAAATGAAACTACTCAAATAAATTTTCAACCTATGCGTTTGACGATAAATGAGAATAATTTCCGAGTAATTCCGCTAAGCTGGATTTTACTTTTAATAAACTCGCGTAAAATAAAGTGAAATCGCACTTTGTGAGTTATGAATATTTAATATACATTTCTCTCTTCTAATTGATACGTGTTCGCTCATTTCTTAATCATGGCCTCATAATCCTCGCATTCTCCCTATACCTGCCAAAGTCCTCTATCCTATATATATCCTCGACTACTTCTCACTTTTATTATTCCTTAGTCCCAACCTACAATGGTAGACTAAGACTATCTTCAGCTCTGAAATTTCATGATATTGCCAAATCGCACTCATGAAGGAACCGAAGGAAAAACAGAGACAGCGGTAGACCACGGTGTCCGAACGTGACTGCTCAGTGGCTGATTGGAATATTTCCTGACAGATCCATCGCTCTAATTTGTATTGGTTTTCAGAGCTCAATTTAGGCTATCATAGTAGACTCCTTTACCACATACTAATTCACTCACAATTCCGTTACTGCTTTGCAGCATACCGTTTTCTCTTTTCACCTTTCATTCCTTGCCTCCTTACTACATTTTCACTTTCCTTTCATTCTCTCTCAAATTATCCATAAAACCTCTCTCTCAATTTTTCTTTGCCACTCTTACACATACTAATATTTCCCCCTCTATCTGTCCTCTCTCACATCCGCCACATCCTTTCATATATTCTGTCCCTTCTAATCTTAGTTTAACTATATTTTCATGATGGAGCGACACGAGCAAGTGAAGAAAACGGAAACATAACCAGAAGAATAAACGCCATACTACCGGTAAAAAAGCGGGACCATGTAATTTTTTTGTAATATTATCATTTCAAATAAACAAAATCCTCGTAGTTTGAGTAATTTCGTTTTTCAGGTAACGGTCTAAAAGAAGAAATTTTCAAATGATGTCACCTTAATATAACATAATATATAAGAAATCAAACAAGAATAATAAATTGAAACGTTTTATGCAAATATGCTAATATGAAAACGCGTTTTATTATTCTAGATTTGTTTAGAATTGCAAACTTAAAAATCTATATGGATTTATTAATACTAAAGATTTTCCCTTTGAAAATCGACGAAACAGTTACACGTATTTATATTCACCCAGAAATTGAAGCACTTGAAATGTATTTCACTCGAATACTGCTATTTATACTACTGATTATTCGATAAAATCATTGTAATTTTTGTGATGTTAAATTCTTTCATCTATATACCTTGCTTTTTTTCTCAGGAGTGAATTTGCCAGTCTCTGGGTCCGCTGGGTCCGTTGTTCTTCCCCTTCGTTTTTCCTGTTATTTTCTGGCCTCGCGTCTTAATCCGCCATTTTTTATTCCGTTTTTGTTGGTTTCAATTGAACGTTTTCGTCTTTTTCTTAGAGCTTGATCTAAACTTGGCGGGTGCGACAAACCAATCTCTAGAGTGTAATATTCTGTGGAAGTACTACAGTTAGCAACCTGTCACGCGCATCTCACTTTCCTCTTCCGAGCAGCTCTCTTCCCACCCTACCTCCCCTACTGCCGTGCGCAGGGGAAACAATGAATAGGCAGTAACAAAGCAGCTCACTTGCCTCCTTATCGTCCCTACCAATGTGCGCCGGGAAAACAATGCGTCGGGACATCGTACAGAAATTCAACTTTGATTTTTCTAAAATAGAAGATTTAATTCGACGATTATTTTCCCGCGATACTTTCGACAAATATCGAAGCTTACACAAAGGCTTGGTAGTTTCCGACGCTTATTTTTCTCAAAAATCGAAGACTAAAATCGAGGTTTATTTTTCCTAAAAATCGGTGACGATTTTCGGCGTTTATGTTTTAAATTTTACCAGAATTAGTAGTTTTCGTTGTTAATATTTCCTAAAATGTGATCACTATCGTTGTTCATTTCTCCTAAAAATGCACCACGTATATCAACGTTTATTTTAACACATTAAATTAGGCTTGTTATAATAGTGTTATAAATTGAATTCCTTCCAATTAACTATAACTTAAAGTGTATAAATAAAATAAAAAATAATTATTAAAAGTTATTAACTTTTATAAAGAGTACAGAAATAGTAAAAATAAAAATATGATAATTTTGTAATTTATAACTAATAGAAAACGTACTGAATAAATAAAAAATAAATTAATGAATTTATGGAGATATTGAATATATAAATGTTATGTTGCATTCTTTGAGAAATCTGAACTAATTATTAGAATTGCAACAACTTTCATATATTCAAAATCTCTGTAAATTCAATCATTTAAATTACTTTTTCATTCAGTGCAGAGGTTCTAAATGCTTTAGTTAATTTCAGAAATTTTTGCAAGCATAATTATCGAAGAGTATATTTCCTATATATGACAACTTCACGTAAAGGACATAATCGGAAGTTTCCTGATTCCTCTTTAATTTAGCCCTAAAATGTCAATTAATTGTATTTTACCTTTTAAAATCAGTTCTATCTGTTAGCCTAAGGTGCGGATCACAAGTTATCACTGTAATGAATAACATAAATCCATTTTCATTTATAGTACACTTTCATGAAGAACGTGATATTTATTTTAAAGGAAACTTTTTTGGGCATAATTCTCAACTTACGATTTAACGAAAATTTAAAGGCTGGAGATACATTCCAAAATTGTGATCTTGGCAACCTTAGATGTTGATATTTTCCTAAAAATGTCTTAATACATCAAGTTTACAAAACACTGATTGTTATATCGTTATGCCAGTCAACCATTTTCATTCATTCTTTTTGAGCAATAGATCTGACGTTTATATGACCTGCTATAATATGAAATGGGTTCTATTACCAGCGTGTAAGAAAACCATGTCAACGTTGTCGACAAGTAACCTACGCTATTCAATTTCCCGGTTTAGTTAAGAACGAGCGATGACATTCTCTAATAGTGAAAATGATTGCTAGAAGACGTCAGGCTAGATGATACAGAAAGCCTGGCCCGGCAATGGTTAGTAGAGCTTGTCTCCGCCAGAGCGCAGGAGCTTATAGTCTTGCGGCAAAGAACGAAAGTCAATGCATCGTATCGTATCCTAAATATTAAGTGTTTTGCCTTGTGAGAGATAAAATTGGAATAAAGAAAGTGAAATTTTAGAAAATTATAGCTACGGCCAATGTTTTAAATTAACCAAACCGCATCGAAACATCAATAAAAATGTATTAATTTTTCGAAACTGTAAAAATAAAAGTAATTTTCAAACGTTTACATCTGATGTGCAAATTTTATTCCTTTCCGTAGAAAAAACGACGAAAATAAGAAGAAAAAAACAATATTACGCCTGCGAGGGAGGCCAGAGCTCGCCATTCGGAGAAATAAACAAGTAGGTATGTACACGGGTTCACCGTGGTACTGAAGTACTTTTCGTCAAATTTGCCGTAAAATAAACGTATAATGATATAATTGCTTTGATGTCAGAAAATTATTTTTCCTTCTATTGTGGAAACCCTGCTTTTTAGATCCTTTTTAAACACGTTCATTTCGTTTTGCCATTCTATACTTAACATAAAAAACGAAATTTCTTTGAAATCCGTTCAGACGAAATCTTCGAACTTAATAGTTACAGACAAATTCTAACTTTGATATTGTGGTGTCCCTGTTTAGTCGGCCCGGTTGAAATATAATATTTTTTTTATTTATTAATATGAAGATTATGTACATCATGCCGTCAATTCTCTAGAATTACATCTAAAAGACATATTATTTTACTTTTTACTGTGGTACCCCTGCTCTTTAGCTCCGCTTTAAACATCTTGATTTCAGTATGGTATGTTGTACAAATCCTATATGAAAAATTTAATTGAAATTCGTTCAGCCAATTTCTTCGAACTCCACAATAAGTGAAAGAAATTGATTTGCAATTGTGGCATCCCTGATTAGCCGATTCAGTTAAATCTGCGTTTATTGTTTTCTATATATGTGTATATTATAAATATTAAATTTGTTTGAAATTGATGAATATATTACAACAAAAGTATGTGTAAAAAAGGTTTTTATTTGTTTTATTGTGGTGGCCCTGATTTCTACATCTATACTAAGCATGTTGATTTTGTTTCTATATGTTACACGCCTCCATACAAAATTTCATTGAAATCGGTTCAGCCAATTACTTCCCCATTGATAATTACCGAAAAGTTTAACTTTGCAATTGTGGCACCCCCGCTTAGTCGATCTTGTCCAAATATTTCATTTTGGCCATTAATTTATGTGAATATTCTATGTACTAAATTTGGTTAAAATCGGTTAAGCCAATTCTTCCGTGCGGACGTACGGACGGACGGACGGACATCACAAAGATAATAGTGCTTTTCAGTAATGACGAAAAATACTAAAAACCATTTACTCAGCATGCCTTATCGCTCGAGTATTTTCGTAAAAAATACGCTACACATTGCTGTTCATTCTCAAAAATGTTATAAATGCTTTATAAAATCCTCATCGCTTTTCTTTTTCCTTTAAGAATTCGTAAGTTTGAATTTTGGGGTGGCACCGCTAGTTTTCCCCCAAAGATATACCGCTACAAATTTGTTTCTTGTCCATCCTTTAACCTCTTCTACCCTCACAAGATCCACTTCTCGTTTCATTCAACACAAAAATGCAATTTGGTGATGTTTGAATATTCGGATATTAATGGAGTAAGATTTCATAATATTTCTCGCGCTTGCACCACAGTACTAATAAAGTTTACCCTTCGCTTCATGTTGTTCCTAATAAAGAGTATAATAATTGATTTTTCGATTGAACATCCAATCCACTACGTACCTTCTTAGGCCAACCTTGTTTCTTTAAGTACGAGCGTTTGCTCCTAGGTGGCTGGACGTATCTTACATTGAGTTATGCATTTCGCTGCCGGTATTAAAAAAATCCATGCATATTATTTTAAAAATGAATTCTTGTAATAGAGAGTTAAAACAAGTGATTATTTTAACTCCTTCAGATAATATAATCATCCAATTAGCCTTTTCTGGGTAATCACTATACGTTGATTTTTGTCGTAGCAAAGCAACTGTCTAGGCAGTATATGAGCTGATGCATCCGGGGGTAGGGTTATATTTATCAACTTCAATTCACAGTTTGTTCTACAGCAAATGAATTTTTTCAGAAAGGTAGAAGTGTAGGTACTCATGTGATCTAAAAAAAAAGATCTTAAGATACTCGCGATGATCCCCAGAACGCGTTTAGTTCTAGGTGGTAGGACGTTTCTTGTATTGAGTTACACATTTCACTGCCGGTATTAAAAGAACTCTATGCATATAATTTTAAAATTTATTTTTTGAAATAGAGAGATAAAACAAGTGATTATTTTAACTCCTTGAGATAATATAATCGTCCAATTAGCCATTTCTGGGTTATATCTATATGTTTGTTATTGTCATAGCAAAGCAACTGCCCAGGCAGGACATGAGCCAATTGTTCCAGGGATGTGGTTACATATAAAAGAATATATAAAATATCCATAAAACATGTATCAAACATGTAATTTTTTCATGGAGTTTACTCAGTAACTCATTTATAATCAGGTGTATGCTTTTTGAAAATAACTTCCATAGAAGGAATTTTGAAACAAAAAACGGTCTTAAACGGTTAAAATTTGAATCAGTAGGTCACGTTAAACGTGTCATGCAAGCTGTTCCAATAAGAGTATTTTCGTGTAAATGTATGCAATAGAATGTGAGGCCTTAATTGAAAGTAGTGAGTTGATGGGTGTGCTATATTTCCTAACAATTATTTGAAAAGCCGACGACTTCTTCCGAGAGAAATATAAAACCAAGGGTTTGTCGGTGCCAAATTCAAATATGTACTCGCTTAGCTCTTTCTAGCGTTGCTGTACCAATTAAAGATTTAACAATAAGAAATTTGTCAATGTGAAATCCCTTGGGTTTATTTTTCTATCCGGCAATATAAACGCACAGCCCTGTAATATAAGCTCCAAACTAATCTCATCATTTTATATCTATCGGGTAAAAATTTCTTCTTTAATTTTATACGATAATAAATTATAATTCCTAACATTGTTGTATTACACGCAATTGTTTCCTTTTATCCCGTTCCCGAATAAGTTATTCTACAAGTTCTCCATTTGTGAGCCGAGAGTATTCCTTATAAATATAATTAACATTTGTAAAGTTTACCAAATAAACGGATTGCGTCAAAATTTGGAAATATTTACACCATAGTAACTGTAGTTATTTTTTACATAATTCTATTTCATTAAGTTTATCCGTCATCGCATGATTAAGTAATAACGGTTTATACCACACAAATGTTTAACTCTTAATCATTGCTTTTAGTGCTAAAATAGTTCCTATGAACTTCAACTCCATCAAAATAACCCAGTCGAGTTTTCTGTAAGTATTCAGCTTGCCGCTTCGTTCTCCTTACAAAGTAGTAGCTGAGTGTCTCCCAATTTATCTCTTCCTAACATGGATGTTTTGTCACTCGAGAACCGTTTACGAATAACATCGCATTGATACCATTTATGAAAACGAGAGTAAATCATCTCTAGCCGTCCCCTATTTCCCTTCTTCTCATGGTGCCTTAGCGACCTTGAACACTACTGATTTCTATTGATTGAGAACACTCGCCTTTTGCTCTGTCTCTTTGATAGTATTCTTTCTGAATACGGGATTTTCTGATGAAAATTATCGACTTTTTTCAAATTATTTCCTTCCCTAAAGAATGAGCTAATTTCTGAAAGTGAATTAGAGACATTAATATATTTTTAGTAACCGATAGATTAAAGGTGAAGAAATACAGCAAATCAACCAGCGGACCAGCCATAATTTAGTTTTGCGTAACTAAAAAGTTTCGAAAAATATTGTGTTCAATGTCTTCTTAAGGTAAAAACCTTCGTATATAATAACGTGGTGGCAATCGAAAAAATGAAAAACTTATCTCTATAGCGAAAATTTAAGGCAGCGCGGCACAGTGGCCGGGGATGCGGTAAGAAACTGAGGTCCGTAGCATGCACAGATCGGTGTTGAGGGGTTAATCATGGGGCTCAGCTGATCAAAAAAGGAACTGCCAAAACCATTGAATATACGCGTAATAATACGTAAAGATTAACATAACAGTGCATTCTATGAAAACAATAACAGTCAATATTAATACCTCGCTACTAATAAAAGTGCAAGATGAGATAATGATTTTTATCTTAATATGCATTCGATTCGTTTATGCACTCCGTCTGATAGCGGGACAGAGTATTTGTGAACGAGAGCACATAAAATATCTCAAGTTATTAATTCACTATAAAATGTTAGTACATATTACAATTTCTCGCAAAATTTATAGTGCGTATTGCGTTCTCGGGACTACAGTTATTCTGTTTAGCTTAAATAATCGCTGATTTCAGAAGTATTCTCGTTGACAGAGCATGAATGTTGTTGGTGTAAAATTAATCTGGGAACACCCGATTATCAGAAAATAGTGAAAACGATTATTATGCGTCCTATTTTTCATTCCGTGTGGGTAGAGAAAACGAGAGGGCAAGGCAGAATTAAATATTTCGAGTCAAAACATGTATGTCATAGAGGACTGCCTGGTAAAATGTTACCAGTTAATCATCGACCAGCCCCACTAGAGACAAATTATACGTAGACGCGGTAAATGTTGGCTCACCGAGATATCCGTAAAATTTCCCCAAAGCGTTTTTCATGAGCACAAGTTGGAGGGAAAAACATGAGACTTTTCTGACCAATGATTAGCCTGATTTTTTATTCCGAGCATTTTGTTTCATAGTTTTAATTTGTGACCATTGAAAAAGAAAAGTTGCTTTACTTATAAAAGTATAATCAAAATGAGAACATATAACATAAACATATTTTTTAAATCAGCGGTATTCAGACTAAAGTACCCATATCCCTGGGAATATGCGAGATCTTTCAAAGAGATACGATATTAAGGATATCTAATGTAAAAAAGCAGCGAAGCAATATCTAATAATTACCTCACGAATAATATATGTATATCATATCATTATAAAATACATATTAAATATTTGCAGACTCGACCAAATAATAACCGAGTTTGTTAACTTTAAAATATACCAGAGGCAGGGCCGCTTCTAGGGTATTTGGCGCCCCGGTGCAAGATATCACTGTTGCGCCCCCTGCATGTGAATTTTTGTGGTATGAACAAATGTGACTTTTTTAATCGATAGAGAGTGGAGAGAAGTTGATAGATTTCTGTCGATGTATCCCAGAACGAACTGATTGAAATAGTTCTTCGCATAAATCTATAATAATAAAGCTACTTGTGCCTCACTCACTGACTGACATAAAACTCTTAGGTACTTCTAGAAGGGCCAGAAATCTTAAATTTGGCATGTAGGTAGATAGAGTGACACAACCGACAAGTAAATTCGAAAGTCACAAAAAAGTTCATATTTAAGGGGTCTTTTTAACCCCAATGTTCTATTTCAATACCCCTAAAGAAAAGCTTGGGATTCAGTGGAAGGCTTTATTAAAATGCACTTTTAAATTACTTAAAATTGGGATACGAATTCGAAAAAAGTACAGTATTTTAGCTGAATGAACGGGGTTTTTAATATTTTAAAGCAAAATTCAATTACTTACCGAATTAGCGTAAATATTTACCTTAAATTGGAAAAAGGGTGAATTTTTCCACTTTTCTAAAATGGAAATGTATAAAACCATGGCAACGACCTCTTTGCTTTTAAAGGGATCTTCAATGCTGTAAATGGAAATTCCTCTCCTACGGTGAACCCATTTTCGATCGCCACTGATTAGCGGCCTTGAGTCATACGACCGCGTATATCAAGGGATCGGAAAAATTTTAGGTGGGAAATTTTTTCATTTTAGTATCTCCAACTTTCCCTTTTCACTCTGACAAATATGACGGGCAGACCACGCCCCTTGACTTCACCCTCTGCTACAGCTAGAATAGGGAGCGCCATCTCCCTTATATTAGTCGCTCCATGGCTGGTTCACACTGAGGGGACGGTCGCGTTAAGGGCTTTATTAGGGATAGAACTATTTTTGCGGAGACCATTTACACAGGTAGATTAGGCCTCGGTCGCGGTAACCGAAAAGGACTCGAAAAGGCTTGGAACAAATATTGCCTGCTCGAGCGACCCAAAGTGTTCGTACCGAGGCCTAATCATGTCCTCCCCTTAGCCCGTGCTTGCGACCTTTATTATCCATAATGATTGTGAAGAAGACAAATACAGCGTAGAACACGATTACAATACTGTCTCAATAGACTACGTATATGAGAAAGTAAAAAAGCGAAACACGTAACTAAGACAAAACTATACCGAATAGGGCCATCTGGAGAACAGATGCTTCCTCGCATTTCTCTAGACGGTCAAGATAAAATCCTCCCCGTCTCCTAGTAGAGACTTGAACCCTAGCGGGCGGGCCGTGAGAGTGAAGAAGGTGGCGCGATCAGTCTACAGATCCCTGAAGTATTTGAAGCAAAAATGACAATATTTACAACTACTGCTGATTTCTCTGTTGATATTTAAGCTATATTTATAATTTATACATAATTTAAAAGGAAAAAATATGATATGTGAGAGATTTTTTAAATTTTTTTTTCCTTTAAAAGATATTTCATAATATAGGATTCTAAATACGAAACTTCCGCTCTTTATGTTGAACAGATTCCGGGAATTCAATCGACGAATATTCGGGTGGAAAACCCTCCTCCGGTAGACGGCTATGATCTCTAACACTGTTTGGTTTCTTCATATTCCATTCCTTTTTCGGATCGAGAAAAATGTGTTGATTCCTTCTCATCCAGATAATAATATCTCTATTGAATTTTTATAGTGATAAATTACGATGTATTGAATTGACTTATTTAACCTTTAAATACTACACTATGGGTGAAAAAACACCCAGAGCAGCTGTGTTTACTTATAGCTCAAGAATGTACGGAGAAAACATCGTTCCCCCTTAGATACATTTGCCTTCCCCTAGCTCTTCTCCTACTATGGTCACTTTGCTAATAGACCTTGATCATAGCGTGTCGTTGTCTTAGAGATCTTTCTGTATCGGAGCTCAAAGCATTTTTCTGGCTTTTATATATTACCGCTGCGAAATGAGATAATCGTGTTGATCTCGGCCGCGGGTAGCATGCCTGGTGCCCGGGTGCAAAATATTTTAGCTGCGCCCCTCCCCCTCTGCCCTTCCACTTAATTGCCTTTTGTCCGGTTTCTGGAGCGTTGTTTCCGATTTAATAAGAATTAATCACTAACGATTTAAGCTTCATTTAAACAAATAGTTTAATATCGCTTCTCATTACAGTGCCAATCAAACGAAACTGCTATTTCTTCTTAAAGGAAGTTTTATGATGGGAACTATTTTAATTAACGACATAGAAAGACAATTTAAGGCAAGAATTGACGAAATCTCATGTTACAGTAGTGTTGATAATCCCAGGTAACCGGGATCATAACCAAATCGGATTATTGAACACTCGGATAATACGGAATAACCAAATATATAAAGTTTTAAAAAACAATCACGTATTTAGATATATTTATAATAAAAACAATTACAAAACACAATTTAACTTTCTTTGAGAAATGACACAATAATAAAACATATGTATAGTAAATTAATGATGAAAAAACCATCGAGAGTATTTTGTTTCTTTGTCAGACATCTTTTTTCGTTGCAATGTCTCTCAGAACTCGACCATGGATATTAAGTGGAGCTCGGATTACCAAAACTCGAATTATCGATATTCTACTGTACTTCAATTCATTCTTCGGTGTTTGGCGTTTGTAGTATCCCGGAGTTGTAAACGCGTTGCAGCCATTTCACGGAATGATTGAAAGCTATTGAAAACATTGATTCACTATTTAAATGGAGAAAGGAAAAGTTCGGGGAATCGAAATTTCCGTAGTCACAGGCTATGCTGCAAAAAATATTTGATTCAAAGATATATAATAAATTCAGAAAATTTGGTCGAAATCGGACGGGATTAAAAGAGTCCGAAGATAAATCGAAACGATGAGACACGTGCCTAATAATTAATTCGCGAAAATATAGCCCAGAAAATGAGAAACTGTCATTCTTGGTTTTAAATAACTCTCGAGTTATTTCGAGCTCATAACAACTATCAAAGGCGTTAATGTCACATACTTTCCTAATATTATCAGATAATTTAGAACGTAGATCCATAAAGTGCTTCTTTTCCTTCTTTTTTACTAACCGGACGAATATCTTTTATTTTTCTCAAAAGAAATAAATGCATCACTAAGACTATCTAATAATTCGAATCTTTGCTGTAACGACTGAACAGATGCATCCAATATGAAAAAATAAATATTTTGTTGAACATCCTAGATTATCTCATTCTTGGTTTTATCCTCAAAATGGTTTTTCAAGAAAGAATCAATAAAATAACGGAAAATGTCGTATCAGCCGTTTTCCACAATTTCTTTCGCAGTTACTAAAACGTCATTAAATCTCTAGTCCGAATGACACTTTGTAATATGTAGATCCAATTTAAAATGTTCGAGTACCATTCAATTAAATTTTACTCGCTATATTTAACGAGATGATGGGTGGTATGCATAAAAAGCAGCAAAAGCAAACGCTTATGCAAATGCTTCGATCCGTATGCATAAAGAGCGACCTTTTGTTTCGAAGCAGATACTACGTATGTTGTAACAAACCACAATTGAGGAAATGAATTAGAATGATTTAATTTCAGTAGACAAAAACTGCGATATAAAAAATGCACGATTTATGATAAGCAAGCAAGAAGAAAATCCATCACCACCTGAGGTGCTCGCCTCTCTAACACACCTCACGCGACGGCCCAAATGAATCCCACATTGATTGACTGTAGAAAAATAAAACCTCGCAGTTTCAGGATGGTGCACGGTTACGTTTGTATAAGAGTAGATCTCATCGGCATCCAAGAAAAGCTATTATTTTTCATAAACATTCCTCTAAGCGAAGGAATCTTCTATTCTTCTGACTTTAAGCCAAGCGTACCCAGGGCCGGCTTCAGACAGTAAGCAAGTGAGACAATCGCCTCAGGGCGCAGGGTCGAGGGGGCGGTCTCATGCAGCGGCTGTTGACATACTGATGCCGTTCCCTCTTGACAAATTACAGCTTACAGCATGGGCTCAAAGAGACACATTTGCAAAAACGGGAGGGAGGTAAGGGAAAACCAAGAAAAGCACTCATAATATACCCCATTGCTGGAAATCTGAATTTTTCCCGCTAGATCTGGCGGATTTTGGAGTCGATTAGCGGGAAAAAACTATCATTTAGCAGATAGCGGGAAATCTAGCGTGAAAGATGTAACTTTTGGATTTTTCTGGCAGAATTTGAGAGTTGAAAGCGTTAAGGGATCGCTACATAGCACACGGCCGCAAGGCAGTGATTGTAAGGTCCCAAAACTTGGCGGAATTGTGTCCAGGATACACCCTGCATCGAATGAGAAAAGAGTTACGACAGGGTATTTTATAACCTAAAGATAGCTTTAATTTTTAAAATAGCTATATTGCTATAATTAGCATGTTTTTATGATCAGTAGAGTTCCGCTGCATTGGCTTTAAATTGCGAATAAATAAAGATTAATTGAAGATTGAAAATATTAATAATTTCTTCTCTGCTTCAACTAAACGGTGGGAAATACTTATTATGAATGTTCCCAAAATGACGATAAAACCCTTGAGTGACATCCAATGGGAGAGTCGTATCAATGCCTTAAAGCCATTGAGATTTCAAATCGGAGAAGTTTACGATGCTCTCTTTGAGATACTGAATGATAATTCGCGTTATTCTTCCTCTAGAAATGAGGCCAATTGTTTAGCAAAAAAAATCAAAAATTTCAAATTTCTTTGTTCGCTGGTAGTTTGGTACGACATTCTATTTGAGAGTAAGTGGAGTAAGTAAATTGTGGCAAGGTCCATCCGTGGATATGAAGGCTTTAATAAATTCTCTGGAGCTGATTCAGTCATATTTCGAAGATTTTTACATCAGAAATAGGGTTAAATAAAATTATTATATATGCTGGAGAATTGGCAACGGAACTAGAGATAGAATACAAATTTACGCAAGGGACAGAAGTTCATTGTAAGAATTTACAGATTGTACTGAGTGTTGATGATGAAAGTGATGCTCTAGATATGAGCGAGGAATTAAGTGTTTTAGTGAAACAAGTCATCCCAAAATCTTTACCTATAGATGTATTGAATTTCATTCAACAAAATAAATTAACTGCTGTTTACCCCAATACCTTCATAGCCATTAGAATTTCGTTAACCTTGCTTTTTACAGTTGCATCTGCATAAAGGACATCTTCCAAGTTAAAAATTATCAAGAATTATTTATGTACAACAGTGTCTGACGATCTTATAACTGGTGTCAATTATGTCCATAGAAAGTGATATTATGCAATCATTAAAATACGAAGATATAATTGACGACTTTGCATCCAAAAAATGCCAAGGGTGGCTTTTAAATGAAGAAAATAAAAGACGAGATTTGTTTTGCAGTGTTTTAATTTAAATACTCGTAATTTTGTTAATATATGGCTAATAGATTACCTTTCAAATGTTAACCCATGGAACGAGGGGGGCGGCCGAACGGTTCCCGCCTCAGGGCGGCGAAATCTCTGAAGCCGGCCCTGAGCGTACCATTAAGAAACAGATACTCTTCCAATGGAAGCGCAAAGAAAACTGATTTAAGAGAAGTTCTGAAATATTTTCATAATAATATGGATGTTAATGCAAGAAGGCGAAGGAGTAATTGAGACTAGTCTTCGGAAATGATCCTCGAAGCCGATTTACAATCATAATTGAGATTTCTATGACCAAATAGGGGAGAAAAAACAAAAGAGAGGCTAGAAATGAAAAATGCTTGCTCTTCAAAAGGTCGATTCTTACGTGCTACCTTAGGAAGAATGCAAATCATCCCCTGGCGTAGAAATCTGGACGTTTTTTGTAAATTTTCCTTCGTCACAGCATTTTAAAATCGGAATAGATTACGTATCTACGACAAATTTCAAGTTTATATCCGCATATTTAATCGAGTAATTCGAATTTTAGGCGCGAAAAAGTCATAATTTACGTCATCACCGTTATACACAGAAGCATAGACAGAAATATCAAACCTTATACATTAGAAAATTCTTAAGGAAGGCGAGCTCTGAATGCTTTTATGCGAGAGAGAGAGAGGAGGGGGAGAATGAGAGGGAGTGAGAGAGAAGGAGAGAGAGGGATGGAATTAGCGAAGAAGGGAGAGGGAAAGATAGGTAGATAATTGTATTTATTAGGGCAAGATTGAGACTAGGAAGTCTAATTTTGCAGAAGGGTAGAGGGAGAGAATGAGGAAGAGATGGCGAGGAAGATAGAGATCAAAAGATGGATGGAGGGAGAGAGACAGGAGGAGGGAGAGGGAAAGATATGTAGATAATTGTATTTATTAGGGCGAGATTAAGACTACGAAGTCTATTTTTAGAGGAGGGATGAAAAGATGGAGGCAGAGGGAGGGCTGGCGAGGAAGAAGGAGATAAAGGGGGAGAAAGAGAGAGGGAGATAGAGAATAGATAGAAAAATAATTGTATTTATTAGGGCGAGATTGAGACTAGGAAGTCTATTTTCCAGGGAAAAGAGAGGGGGAGGGGGAGCGAGAATGGGAGGGAGGAGGATGGAAGAGAAAAAAGGAGAAAGAATGTGAAGCGCTTTCAATTTAATACTTAATCAACGTATTTCCGTTATATTTGACGGGCAATTACGCTACCTTACAACAATATCTCTTTAAGAAACGTAGGAATGGTCGCATTAATGCAAATGTATATTGAAGTAAACGTACTTTGATTATAATCGTTGCTCTGAAGGATGGTTTATGTTATTTTTAGAATTACGGTTGGCTTAATATTCCATTTTCTAATATATCCTTAAAAAAACTATATTTTCAACTGTTTGCGCTGTAACAATTTGCCACCCTTGACAATAGGAAACCATTTTGTTTATTAACGTATGTTTTCGCGGAATGATTCGCTCACCTACTGAAGGGACTATGAAACCAATCAATTTTATTCCTTCTTGGTATCACCCTAAACATGTTTCTTCTAATAATACGTCCACAGTTTTTATTCCCTCCAATTTCTATTTAAATAATTTACAAAGCCAATTTCGTCCTGGGAGGTTTTAGGTGTTTTAACGGGAAGAGTGGCTCTCGGGAGCCATGCGCAAGTTCTTAAAGAGCCGCATGCAGCTCAGGAATACTTACGGTGAGGTAAAGAAGAGCAGTTTGTCCGCATTAGTTCCAAAACGACCATCGTTGCGGTAATGTCAATCAAGAGGTGTGCATCTTTTAGTGTTTGACGAATCTGTTAACAAGTAATTGCAGGTTAGATTTCCTTGGGAATTATTGATATGTTTTTGTCTTTTCTCAAGATGTTATGTGAGTTTTTAGTGTTAATATTATACTTTTCCCATTGGAGAATGCATGTTTTTCACCCTGAGAGCTGGAGATATACCAAGTCTACGATCAACGGAGTTTTTCATAGAAGGAGGTTAGCATATATTTTTATTCGATCTTTTATTTAGATTATCATTCACGCAGGGGCGGATCCTGAAACTTCTCAAGGAGTGGATGATTGCCCCAGTAGCCCCTCCCTTTCCTTGAGTGATATATTCCCGATTACTCATTGTCCTTAGCCTTGTCAGAATGGATCCAGGCCAAAGTTCCCTTGTCAGATATTTCTTTCGTTTGTCGTTTGCATCGCCGGCGCGTGCCTATTGGCCGTCCGTGTGCGGAATCAAGTTGGCCGCCACTCCCCCCCACTTCCTCCCACCCCCCATAGGTACACATATCTCGGAATCTCTCTTCATTACCATCAGCGAATTTTCAATTCCTGCTCCGAGTGTTCTTGCTGAATATCCTGTACAGCAGGGATGCTCAGGACCTCCATCGCCAACCCGTTTTAAGTAGATTGCGTAAACATTTCATCGCCTCTACCATCTCATAGAACAGCCAACCACCGCTCGTCAAAATATCTAACGATGAATACGGATCCCAAAACATGTAATATCTGCGATTCACGGCATTACAAAAAAGGCACTTGCCTAATTCCAATAGGATCGTCCACCGAAAATATAAAACGAGAAATAAATTGTTTTCTCTGGTTAGAAGATAGAAAAAAATTGATCACAACAGAACTTCTAATGCCTACTTTCCATTTAATCATCTATTTCATACTTATATTTGCTTTAATAGCTTTAAAATCATCGCGGGTATGCCTCCCTTTCTGTTCCCAAATTTTATAATCTAGCGTTATAAAATACTACAAATACATTAAACGAAATATTAAATCGATCACGCGTATTTGTGCGGTATAATTATCGAGTGTACGTATCAGAATATACCCAATCTGAGTCTGACAGTAGTTGTTGCTATGGCAACACTCTCGTAATGAGTGATAAAAACTGAAAAATCGCCAGTATTTACGCGAAATTTGAAGAAATACAATTGATAAGCTCAATTCTACAATAAAAATTATAATCTTCATATTTTGCCTCAGAGAAGAGTACAAAACTCGCTCCGATATTACAATTCTAAGATATCTTAATGCGGCACGATGGATTTCAGATTTACCATGTAAATCTACTGGAAAGGATAGTTCCTGGAATCGAACCCGGGACTTTAATCTTCGCAACAAAAACTATCCTCGGGAGCTCGGCCCATGTAGCAAAAGATTGTCACCAAGTCTCATGAAAATCGGTCTATTGGTTCAAAGGTTAATAGGGTTGCGGACGGACAGACAGTCACAACGGCAAAACTATAAGCCTATTTCCTTTCTGGAAACTAGGCTAAAAATTTATCAGACTAGATCACGACCGAAAATATTATCTTAGCGACCTCCAAGTTTGGAAATTCTGCCTAAACGAGTTCTTTACTGTCTTTTGTCTTACTAATCGCCATCGCCATCGCCATTGAAAAGCCCGGGGTTCCTCCCCGGTGTGGGTAAGCCGATCCGGTCGTAGACCACTTCGGCATGATTATGCTGAAGCCTGTATTTTCTGGATTACCTCTTACAATGTAACAAACGTCGTCTCATACGGGTCAATCCCCGCCATATCAGGGCCTACTAAGAAGCACTATCACTCAATGTTTTTCACGAGAATGTTTATGAGCTGACGGAATTCATATTGTTAAAATTAAAATTAACACTTTACTAAAGCTAAACACTTATTACAAAGAGTAAAGAGAAACACTTCAGAGGCCAATTGGGCCGAATGGAGACGAAGTCACTATAACTAAATGATTAAGCTATGTTAGTTTGGGGCGTGGGAGTTAGTCGGGCTCTGGCGGTAGAAAGAACTTCCGTGCGGGGCATTGTAAATAAGGGTTGCGGCCGTCAATATTGACGACCGCAGGCAGAGGCGTATAAAAGGGAAAGGAATCGTTGTTGACTTCAGAGGTCGGAGACCCCGGAAGAGGGGAGCGAGGGTTGTTGTGGTGGTTCCCGGTCAGTGGCCCAAGGAGGGGAGAGGGAAGGGAAGCCGGCAAGTGCCTGGGAGAGTGGAGTGGGGAGGAATGCGGAAGAGGGTTCGCTCCCACGGTCAGCGACCGGGGAGGGGAGGGGAGGCGAGCTGGTAGCTCTCTCCTAGGAGGAGGAGAGGGATGCGATGCATATCCAACCGATGAGACAGAAACCTTACTCTCGATGTTGGTGAAGCAAATCCGTATAATGTCGTGTTATATTTGCCAGTAGATGTTCAACTGAGGTATAAATTAAATTATGTATTATGTAGATTTAGGCTGTGAGAAGCTCATGGTACAATAAAAGCCCATGAATTGATATCTAAAATTCTTTTTTGTAAGCTATTATACTTACCACGCATATTGGGAGCATTTTCGTAACCCTGACCTCTGATATCCTGAATATTTACAATTTAATCTTCCAACATTTAAAAGACAAATAGGGGGAATCCCTCTCCAGTTGATTCCGTAATTGGGTAACACCCAAGGAAGTGCTCGTGGATTTCAGCTCTTCCGATTTCGGTATTAATTTCTACAAAAGGGATTACTACGGTAATTTGTTCCTTATGGCTTACATCCAGGGTAGACAAGGATTATTGAAAATACCTCGATTTCCTACGCATGTCTAAAATTACTTCAAAAATTTCTTCTGAAATTTCACTTAGAAATTGAAATATGAGTAAGCTACCATCTTCTGTTTATTCCTTCGTCTTATGTGCTCAGGCATTACTGAATCCAACCACCGGGTGAACCGCCCCTCAATTTGTCAGAGGAAGTGCATAAACTCATGTCGGCCGCCCGTGTTCGGTGCACACGTTGCACCCGTGCACGCGCTGGCCCTGGTCGTTTGTACCTAATATGAAGGGTTGAAGAGAGGAATTTAGCACGGAATTGGTTTGAGAATGCAGCCATCGGAGGGTGATGAGGACATAAAATGGGGAGAGGGGGACCGCCCCCATCGAATTTCCCCTTTGATCCGCCACTGTTGAATGGTTAAATTATTTTTTAATTTTATTCAAACTACGTGTGCACGAAAAGACATTGAATGTATCTCTATTAATAAAAGCCGGGCTGTGTGTCTTACGCTGACGTCATCATTGGCATTTTCAATACGTTTTATCAAACTTCCCGATTAGGTGGAAGGTTGAAATTTCGCAGGAATGCTTGATTCAGATATAAAAATTAAATGACAAAAAAAAATAAGAAAAAAGACGCGGGTTCCGCTTCAGAGGGGGGATTTCCATTTCCCGTAAGATAACACGTAAAAAGCGATTTTTTTAAGTGCAGGCTTTCATTCTTTTGGAAATTAAAATTAGAAATAATTGACGCACGATCTTCAAATTTAAGTTATGTATTAGTAAAATTACCGCAGGTTCTTATTCTATTCATCTTTTGCCGTCTACCTTTCGAGATCTCTCATATTAAACATTTAAATCACACATTTTGGGAAAATATCGGCTTTTAAATGGGATGTTGCCTTGCCGACCACGACATTGTTAAACTTCGAGAATCGATTGCTGTCTCAACCCGCATAAATGTGATATATATGAGTGGCTTAAATTATCGTTGGATTTTTCGCGAAATTACGTAATCCTAATGGGACTGGTATTTAGTTTGGATCCTTTTGCTTAACTAAACGACTATCTAGATGTAGAGTAAGAGAGAGGGGTATATGGGGAGGAAGATAGGAAGAAAGGGCTATTGAATGGAAGTTTCATAGAGACTAAGGAATGTATAGAATTAGAAAAGAACGGGAGGAAAGAGATAAAGAAGGAGAAGGAGAAAAAGAGGGAGAGCTATGGAGTAAGATAGGGGCGAATGAGAGAGTGGGAGTTGGGAGAAAAGAGACAGAAAGAGGGGGGGAGACAGAGAGGAAAGGAATGGGAGAAGAAAGGAGGGAGAGCGGGACGGCGTGATGGAGGGAATATTATTATTTATTTATTATAATTACTTCATTTTTGACAAGGGGCTCGTCATTGGAGAAAACAAGAATGAGAAAGATATTCTCCCGATTCTCTATTTTGTAAAATTTTATACCGGCCCTTACTGAATAATTACAGCTGTTATTATTCATTTCTAAATTCCCCTTTGAATTTCAAAACGCATGCACACAAGCAAAATAACCTAAATTACTGATTATCCACAATAATGAGTTACGATTACTTAAGATGTATGGTTTCATTAGAATTACCAGTCTTAAGATGGGTTTTCAAAAATACAGTAACTGACAACCATCATATGACAGGCAATACACTAGTCTTTATATAAATTGACATTGTCACTGTCCGTCACACTTCATTTTGATAAAGTTTAACAATCTTCCCGGCTAGGTAGCAGAATTAAATTTGACTGAAAAACTTGATTCAGTTAAAAAAAAGGAATGAAAAAATCCGAAGAGTCCTGAGTACGACGCCAGAGCATAATATTATTACTCTTATGATAACACGAAAAAATCAATTTATTCACTTGCAAGCCTTTTTTCCTTAAAATTTTCAAATATATTTGAGTTGTCTACAGATTTTATGGGATTTGCAACTTCTTACGGAGAAAAGTATGAAGGTTAATTTTCTTATCGTGAAAATTCAAATCTTACTTGAAACGTTCTAAATCACATTTAAAAATTTGTTCTCTTTTTATCCGTTTCAAGAGGGCCTCAAAAATGTGAGCCAGTGTCTCACACTAAAAAAGAGCGAACTGCAAGTACATTAGTAGGGGAGGATCGTGTGTTCCGGTGAATGTAAAAATCCACCGCAAAATTTTGTCTCTAAGAAATAATTTTGATGGATTTTGAAATGAAGCAAATGACATGGTTATACAATACGGTATACGAATCGAGTTTAAAACAAAACGAATTCAAATTAAAAAGTAGTTCTTCGATGAAGAACAGTTTATTAGAAGTAAAGCAGGAAATTTAAAATGAATATTTTTTGTAAAATTTTTGATTTGGGTGACATCACAAATAGGTATGCAAATCAAGAAAACAATAGAAATAAGACATTTTATCAGTCTTTTAGAACCAGAGAAGCTTTTAATATTAAGCGCATCTGAAATTTGTTAACTCAAAAATATTTCACGATAAATATAAAAGTCTTTGACTCGAAGTTTACAAGACGAAATAATAGCACTAACAACAAATTCAAATATGAGGATTGTATTAAACGAGTGCAAGGATGTTAAGGAATATTTAGAACTTCTGATTATTAAATGGGGGCTAGCATCTGATCATTGAAACGTTTGCACAGCACATATGATTTATTTGACTCTTTCTATTTCAGTAGCATCCATGGAAAGAGTTTCTTTGAAGATGAAATTAATTAAAAATTACCTGCGTAGTTGTACGGCGACAGAATGATTAAAAAATCTAGCAATTTTGTCCCTAGATATCTCAGATTTTAAGAAAATATATCAAATTGGGATATAGTAATTAACAAATTTGCTAGGATGAAATCGATATGGGTGATTTAAATTGTATGTAATACCTACAATATAAATAAAATTATTTTTAATTTTTTAGTATAATGTAAAAATATAATTTCTGTTTTTAATATAAAAAATGTAAATGTAAATTCTTTTACTTTATTGATGTTTTTAATTGAAGAAACTAGTGGCACCCGCAAAATATTCTGCGAATTTAGAAATTTGGATGTTTAAAAGTATTAATAGCCAATTTCTCCTTATAAAATTAGACAACTGATATTTTGAATGTAATGATTGTTTTTATAATTTATATCTGAAACTTTAGTTGTCTCACCCATACGAATAGGTAACATTCCAGTATTGAAATAAAGAAAGAAGATTTTTTCTTTTCGACAATCGTTAAAAATGCCCACAGCCCACACGCAAGTCTACTGAATTATAATAATAATCTTAAATTATTAAAGTTGTAAAAAATTAACTTCGAAATTACTTACAACATTAATTTCGATGCTTCATAAACAGCGCGAAGCGAATAACGCAATTCTTTCGTCTATCTTCTTCTTCATCTAAAGGCTAAGCCTTGTCGCTGCAACCATGATTTCCATGGTTGCTACCCTCGGGATATCCAATAGGATCGTTAATGGAGTGGTTTCCTGTTGCCTTCTCCATCCTATGCCGTTGACTATCAAAATAGTTCCTCCGCCTTTAGGGGCAGTTTCCCACCCCAAGGGCAAGAGGGTGCCCTACCCCTCCACCTTCTCATCCGCCCCTAAATAGGCCGTTGGCACTTGGTAGAGGGGGGACTCCTTATCCCGGGAGTCACTCGGACGCCAGAGCCTCGTCTGTGAAGCAGGGTGCACCACGTGCAGGTGAGGTTGACATTTGAGTGGGAGAGGCTATATAATCGCATCCCACCCCAAAACACCCCCTTTCGTCTATTTTAAGGCTTAAAAAATGCTAATTCAATCGGAGGCAAGAATACGGGTCGCCTTGGGAACCCCCGGAAAGAGTACGAAAAAGCCATAAAATTTCGAAAAGAAATGCGTGTCTCTGCGAAATTCTTCCGTGTAACATGTAATCATTGCAAGAATAAGATATTTTATAATTTTAGCTTCGAATAAATAAAAGTCGAGAAATTCGGTCCATATTTACGAATTTGAATGAATTAAAGACATAAACCTTGCACCTTGAAAAATCAAAAGTTTTGTGCAAACATATGGAAAAATAGAATCGTCTCCCGGCGTCGAAAATAGTTTTCCCGGTGACTCCTAGTTGGCAGAAACAAAATGGCGTTTACAGCATTTCTCTATGACAAACTATACATGAGATAAAACCGGGACGGACGGACACACAGACGGACCGAGAAACAGACAGACAGACGGGCAGGCAGATGGAGAGACATTGAGTATTTATATATAAAGATTGTTTTGTATTGTGCATGCGCAATATAAATGAATGTGCAATTCGAATATAGTATTTTTTATTATGTATTTACAATGTTAAATAAAACTTTATTGGACATTTCTTTTGATTTAATTTTGTTAAATAATTTAGTCATTTGCCTTGGGGTCTAAAAACTGTAGAGTTTCTTCTCCCGAATTCGTATCCCGATTTAAAGTAATTTAAAAATGTATTTTTTAAAAGCATTGCACTGACTTAGACGTTAATCGGGAAAAATTGTCAGAAACATGCGTTTCTTTCCGAAATTTTATGGCTTTTTCGTACTCGTTCCGGGTGTTGCCAATGCGACCCGCCTCTAATTCAATTAGTGTCTATTAAGCCATCAAATAGACAAAACAATTGCGTTATTCGCTTCGCGCTTTTTATGAAGCATCGCAATTATAGTTGTATCAATGTCAAACTTAACGTTGCAACTTAATTAACTGAAGATTATTATTACTCAGTATACTGAGTTTGGGCTTTATAATGATGATGATTTTCTGATTAAGTTTTTAGGTTTTATGTTTATTGATGTTTATCCTACCTATCCTACCAAGTATATTTATAAGTGATATTTTACGAGATATAAAGAAAAGTTTATATTTGTCACCAGTAAAGTGGCACTCCCGATTAGGCTACGTGACCCATTTATATCATTTTCTCTGTCCTTTTGTCCTATATACCAAATTTGATGAACGTCTGTCCTGTAGTTTCGCAGATGAAACATGCGGACGGACGGACACGACTGAGTCATAAGGCGTTCTTTTTTTACTTTTTGCAAATAACGCCTAAAATTGAACGCCTTATTGTCAGGTTGTTCCTGTCCGTCTGTTCCTCCATCCGCAAGTTTCATCTGCGAGGCTACTTGGCGGATGTTCATCAAATTGGGTGATTATGACATAAGGGTAAAGAAAATAAGAAAGTGATTTAAATGTTTCACGTAGCGTAATCGGGAGTGCCACTTCGCTGTGAGAAAAAATTATCATTTCTCTGTATCGTAAAATTTTACTTAAAAAGTTTTCTAATAAAATTTGTAGAACTAGTCAAATAGTCAATTATTTTGTTCAGTACATTTTTATCGAAGGAGTAGCCAATTTTAAGAAATTCAAACGAGACTGTCGTAATTCGTTTTGAGATTAGAAAATTTCGTATTGAGTGAAATCTGAAGATCAATTGCTATATTTTTGACATGTTTTGACAAATTTCCGTCAATTATGCGGGTATGTTCAGATTATGTATTAAAATTAAGATACTTTCCATTCTTCCTCTATTTCTCTCTTCCTTCCTCCCATTCCCTTCCCGCCTTCGCACTTTATTCTCTCTCCTTCCTATTCTCCCTCACTCCCATTCTCCCTCACTCCCTCCTATTTCTTATCTCTCTTTCTTCTTCCCATTCTCCATCCCTCTCTCCCTCCTACTCTTCATCCTCTCATCCTCCCTCTCCCTCATATTCTCCTCCCTTTCACCCTCACATTCTCCTCCCTTTCTCCCTCACATTCTCCTTCTCATCCTCCTCAGCGTGATATACGTAGAATATTTATTTGTTAAACATTACGAAAGACAACTCTAGTTTACCAAAATTATTTCAACTCTCTGGAACATACTATAATGTGAATTATATATATTTTTTATTTTCAATCCACATGAACCTTTGTTTCATTAAATTAAAATTTATATCTTTTATTCAGAGGAAATATCCCCCCTCAAAACAGCACCATAAACGAATTTACTTCTTAAATTACTATGTAAACCTTAAATAAACTAATTCCGATTAGCTCATTCTATAAATTTCTGCCACATTTTAAATTTCTATATACAACCTTGATCGAGTTATTCGTGTTTTAATAACTTTACACTCAGGCCAAAGGGCGGACAACATAGCATTTTATTGCTATTTTTGTGATTCTTTTAACTTCTATTACTCTCTCTGTTTCCCAAACATTCCTCAAGTCCTCCATTCTCCTACCTGACTCCCGTAACCTGTCGCCCAATCCTTAACTCTATACAATTTTTAAATGCTCGGTTTGTTAATTATAACGTCCAGCACGTTTATAAGATTTTAGTACCTTTTCTATTTCACATATATTAAATTTAGCTCATTATTACGATTGTTAATCTTTTTCGATAGTATTTCACCTTTTTAGGTTTCCTTCTCGAAAATAACGCAAAGAATAATTTTTACATTGATTGCTAAGAAAATCATTTTCCTCTCCTTCCGTCTTTCTCTTTTTCTCGTAATAAAAGACTTCAAAGCACGCTTGATCCTCTAAAATTTGAAGTAACAAAAGGATTTCCAGGAGTATCAATATAATTGGTTGGCAAGAGTACATCCCGTTAAAATGGCAAGATTTCCCCAAAATATGTTAATTAAACATTTAACACGAGGAATTTCGAACTATAGGAAAATACAGTGAAGTAGTGAAGTAGAATGGTCTAAGTTGAACGGTCGTACGTCAATTGTTTCTAATTTTAATTACCAAATGAAAAATGACTGCGCGACAAAAGGTCGACTCTTACGTGTTACCTTATGGAGAATGCAAATCATCCCCTGGAGTAGAAATCTGGACGTTTTTCGTAAATTTAATATACAGCATTTATAAATCTGAATAGAATACGTATCTATCACAAATTTCAAGTTTATATCTGCATATTTGATCGAGTAATTTGAATTTTATCCGCGAAAAAGTCATAATTTACGTCATCTCTGTTATACACAGAAGCAAAGAAAGAAATTTCAGACCTTTTATATTAGAAAATTCTTATGGAAGGCGAGCTCTGAATGCTTTTATACGAGAGAGAGGGGGGGAAGGGAGGATGAGAGGGAGTGAGAGAGAAGGAGAGAGAGGGATGGAGTTAGAGAAGGAGGGAGAGGGAGAGATAGGTAGATAATTGTATTTATTAGGGCGAGATTGAGACTAGGAAGTCTATTTTTTACAGAAGGATAGAGGGAGAGAATTAGGGAGAGATGGCGAGGAAGATAGAGATCAAGGGATGGAGAGACGGAGAGATACAGGAGGAGGGAGAGGGTGAGATAGGTAGATAATTGTATTAATTAGGGCGAGATTAAGACTGCGAAGGTTATTTTTAGAGAGATGGGGAGATGGATGCAGAGGGAGGGCTGGCGGGGAACTATATTCGGTGAAGTGCATATCGTGCAAGCAGTTTCTTTTTCGTCAACATCGCAGTATAATCTGTGATAACTGTATTAAAATGGATTAGGAGATAGCTCTTCATAAAGTGATTTTTAATTTTTTTTGTTAAAATTAATTTTGTATTATTACAAATTTTGCACTACTTATGTGTGCATTGCAAGATATGAACATTTTAAATAAAAACGTCGGTACTTATTGTTAAAAACACTTATTCATAGTAAATCCGCCTACGAAAGCTGCCGGGTGAAAATTTCTCCATATGTAATAGTAGCGTGGTTGTTTTATAAGTGCAGCACTTAAGGCTTAAATATCCTATACTTCCCATCATTTTCAATAGGTACTATCAATTCTGAGGCTAGTTACATTCATTTTCTTTACTTTTTTGTCCACCACAGTGTCTTTTTCACCTTAACTACACGGGTATAAACAAGGATTGATTATATTATTATGATATTTTTTCATTATATTTTCGAAAGGTTGGACATTAATGTCGATACTCGTTTTTTATCCCAATATCGTTAACGGTTCGACCATATCGTATTATATGACCAAATATAATTTCCACCATAACTATACAGATTTAAACAATGATTTATTTTAAACACCACTTAGCTAAATCATAATTTCCGTTAAGGCGGAAATAGATTTCGTTGCCCCCTTTTTGTTTGGATATCGTATACAGTTCCATTCAATCGCACCTAACTTCACGACATATGTGCCTTACTGTGCCGTCTGCAACTGCGCCTTTTCTACACAAATATACAGGTATAAACGAGGTCTTCTGGTATGCTACACTTGGCTATATTTCCGTAAGGTTGGAACCCTTTTCAGATGCTTCTTTTTTAATGTCGTTATCGTAAACGCTGCGATTGTATCATTGTGTCGTACATCACACACTTAAACGCTGTGCATTACATTTACGTATTCAGATTTGAGTCTTTGCCAGCTCAGTGGCGCATTGTCAGCGGCTCAGTGGGCTGCTCATTTCGGCGGTGAGGATGCTGTGGGTTTGTCGTTGGATGCGGCATAAAGAGGTAAGGAAATATTTGGACATACTTATTTGGAATTAGAGTCGGATTTATGTAATCGGTTTATTCAAATGTATGTTATTTTTAGCGAAAATCAATGCTGGATTTACTCTTAGTTTTTACTTATCGTAAAGTGTGCCTATGCACTCGACGCAAATGTTTATTTGTTCATTAACTTCGTTAAGCATTGATTAAATGACACGGTTATTGTGGTATGACGCATTTGTATTTTCGTGTTGTAATCTGTTTCAACAGAGCACATGTACTTACTTCAGGCGTACTTGGGAAAGTTGAGACATGGATGTGGTTATCGAGTAATCCAGAGTTTTTCAAAGTTACGGCAGCGGCGTAACGTTGGGACGCAAAACGCTCAATAAAGTTTCATCCAAGATATGCCTATTGACGCCAAATTCTTTCTCAGTTAATCAAAATCGATTAATGGGATTAAAAGGTTTTTTGATAGTACCATTTTAGTTTTAAATGCAACCTTAGATATTCGTTTTTGCATATATATTATTTTATTAGGTCGAAAAACGTATTTTGTGTTATTACGGACCTAGCGGATGCATTTTTGAAAAAAAGCTGTAGTACATAGTTGAATGGATCTGTAAGCGAGGTAGGTAAATCTGGAATTCGATCGCATTACAGAAGTATAATCAAATTTCCATCGTTACGTGTTTGTATGAAAATGTGACGCAAGAATGATATATTAGATTGAGTTATAGGCCGCCATGGTCATCCTGCGATTTCATTCATGATTAGAGATGTGTTAAATACCGATGCACGGTAGCATACTTGTGCTTCATCAGGTTGTGATTTTTTAGTATGCGGATTTTGTTTCCGAGAGCTAGAGGTGACATTTTCTTATCGTGAGAGCATTTCATTAATTAGAGCATGCAATTATCGATCGAGAAACTCGTTAACAGTCACGATGGTTTCAGTTGCTCTTTAGGTACGTAGTCAATAAATGGTAGATAGTTTTGAAGGAAGTATTAAATTTAACTAAGCACCCTATGAAAAATAATTCTCTTTTCTTTAATTTTGAATTGAAAAATAACTTGAGTTGCAATAGAATTTGTTTTGAGTATTAGTGGAATGGTTTAGCATGGGGAAAGGGAGACCATTATATAATGCTCTCAAGGAATTGAATTCAGGATGAAATTTCATAGTGCAAGATTTTTTATTTGATTTTCTTGTTGTTTCAGAGGCCTGTATCAAACATGCTTTCCTGTTGAAGTCGACCACGCAGATGACGTCTTGTAACTGATTGGGCATGTGGCGACATGAAATATTGGTGGTGAGTATTATCAATGCGTTTTAGGAAGTGATTTGATTGAGTTTTTATATAGGGCATTTATCAGATTATCTTTTAAGTAACACAATTGTTTGATGTTATCTCAGAAGTTTCTGCAATTATTATTACTGCATTTTAATGAGTACCTTGGTTCAATTTAATCATGTAACCATGCGTTCATTTTGGAATTTAATTTATTTTAGCATACAGGCATCCCTCATTTGACGCAATTTTGCTATAATGCGATTTAATCTTAATACGAAAAATTTCATGTAAATAAAAAATTCGCCTAGTGAAAAAAATAATTACCACACGAATAACTCTTTGATTGCGTGCGGTGCCATCGTTCTGAATGTGTTATTTCCATGGCTACTTTTGTTTAGTCTCGATGAGGTTAAGAGTCGATGTTATCATAGCGTCAACTAGTAGAAAAAGGAAAGCAATATGAAAAGGAAATGGAAATCTTACCTGAAAGTGAATCGAAAGATAGTATGAGTTCAGTCAGTGATAGCGAGAATCGTATTAAAGATCGTGCTCAAATTAATAAGGTAGAAACGTAAATTTTTTCGCATTTTCTTTGTTGAGTGGGCATATACGAAACCATCTCTCTCTCCTGTCCATGTGTGCTTCTAGTATCTTTGTTTGCCCGTTTTTGAAGTTTTTCCGATAAACTTATGAGGAAGATGTAGAAATCTGTGGTAAAGCAGCATGATACTAATATAGCAGGTAGATGGTTCCGGTGGACCAAAAAGCGTCTAGTTCGCGTATGACGTCACGTGAAATTAACTTTGTAGCGGGAAGCTCAAAATGTATATAAAAATGAACGTAAATCGGCTGCTGTTATAAGTCTGTTTATTTCTTCGCCCTTCGTTGTTTTAAATAATACATTTATAATGCATGCAATGCATGAAAACCCGTGACGTTAATTTGTACATACTATGATTTTTTGTTACAACTACCGGAATCGGAAAAAGTTTAACGTTCGGGATCGGAAGAACTTCGACCAAGGGAAAAGACTTCTAAGAAAGGTCCCGGACTAATCATAATTTCCCCTATAATTCTCAAAGGACAATATTTCCCAAGCTCACTTTTTAGTTTTTGTTTATGAGCGATTTCTTCGAATTTCGCGTAAATATTGGCGTTTTTATCATTCGTTAAGTGTTACTATTGCAACGACTATTGATGGACTCGGATTCGGTATAGACTAGGTTTGACTAAAAAACATGCGTAATCGATTTAGTTTTTCATTCGAATGTATTTTTAATGTTGTATAACGCTAATTTATGAAATTAGGGAACACAGAGCAACTCATCTGCGGTGATTTTAATGCCATTAAAGCCAATATAAGTAATAGCTGCACCACATTTAATTTAAAATAATTATTAGGAATGTAGGCATCATAAATTCCATTTGGATCATAATAGAACAGTGTTTCCCAACCCTACTGTATTTGTCTATAAAGTTTATTGATTTTATATTCAGTAATTTTGAATATTCTGCTGCACATATACGACAAACAAAAGATGTAAGACCATATGGTTAAAGCATGGCTTACAAAATATCAATGAAGCCCTGTATAAATAGGGTATTTCTGCTTTAGTAAATGCAGATTACAAATTTTATGGTTTCGACTCCTACCTTAGAATAATGGCAAAAATGAAATTTCTATGATATGCTCAAGTTACCCTTGCATATGAATGCCAACCGTCGACTATCCATGAAAAAATCATGTGCTAGCCATGTCATATTTTTTTTAATTACACAATACCACATTGCTCCTAAAGGATTAGACTGATCTCAGATTTTAGATGATATAATTAAAGTGGGTTGTAGGAAATATATTTAAAAGCAGAATAAAATATTTAATGATAAATCAAAAAACTTGCATTCAGAAATTTATTCTGTAATCGTAAACAACACACATGGAGCATATGTTACATAACCACATATGGTACACACTGTCTTACCATGAACTCCGTTGGCATTTTATCACTGATATAAAATCAATATTAACAATGTGGTGACCAAATATTTACTTGTAAAAGCTAAGATGGTGATGATTGACGAGGATGTGAAAACCATTGATGATGTGAGATGCGATTGAGGTCCACCCAGCCCTAATCTGGTGGTAGGGTTGCCAACTTAGCCTTCAAACAGGCCGGGATCTGCTTTAGTCTGCTCTCTCACTCTTTGTGGGAATCGATTAACTAATACTTAATGTCATACTGAATGAATAAATTTCATAACATTTATGCTTATGCTATTTATAACGGCATCACTGGTTTAAATGTAACAAACTTCAGGTGATAGCTAGGCACTTAAAACCGTTAGAGAATAATTTTACATATTTCTACATATTAGTAGTATCATGATAAAGCGGTATACGTGAAGTAATTCGTAAATATGGAATAAAAGATGTGCGATATAGTGCTTCTGTGAATGCTTAAAATAATTCATCATTCCGTTTCACCTCAAAAATACCTAAAGAATTTTAAAAAATCCTTATATAATAATTCTCAAGTGTGTCTGTCACGGTACTTTTGGGCATTTCACAATGGTATTAATAGGTGAACTTTCACAATCGTTAAACCCCCATGAGGTGGTCTCTAGAAAAATCAAACATCTCTGAAAAAGTTCGACTCCGGGAGACGATTATATTTTCCCATAAGTTTACGCGTGATTTTCGATTTTTCAAGGTTCAAGATTTTTTCTTTCATTCATCAAAATACAAAAATATGGACCAATTTTCTCTGTAATTACTTTATTCGACGGCTAAAACTGTAAAATATATTATTCTTGCAATGTTTTTACGTTACACGGAAGAATTTGTCAAATATATTTTCGACATTTTATGGCTTTTTCGTACTCTTTCCGGGTGTTGCCAGGGCGACCCGCATTGCTGCCTCCGATTCAATCAGTCTATTAAGCCTTCAAACAGACGAAAGTATTGAGTTATTCGCTTCGCGCTTTTTATAAAGCATCGCAATTATTGTTGTAGCAACGTCAAACGTAATAGATTGCAACAAGTAATAACAGATAATTATCATTCGGTAAATTGTGTGTGGACTGAGGGAGTTTTAAACGATTGACTAAAAAAAAATTTTCTTTCTTTATTTCAATACTGGAATATTACCTTTTTCGTAAGTAAAATCATTATATTCTATATAAGTAATGTTTATTAACGCAAATAGTCCTATGCATCAGTTTTAAATTTGATGATAAGGAGAATATGAGCTATTATTATTTTTTATTTTCAACAGAGAAATATAACACATTGTGAAGTACAAAAAATTTGTGTTGGTAACAATTCATGAGTAAAAATTGAAATAAATTGTTGAATTAATTATATATGAAAAACATCGCATGTCTAGAAATTAATAGTAGTTGTCCGATACTTGAGGAAATGTGATTGATTGTGAGTTCATATTCAATTAAGTTTCAATAGTTATCATTGGAAATAAGGTAAAATTTAAAATTTTTCCTTTTGAATATACCATGATATAAGATTAACATTAACTGTGTGACATTGTGAGGTCGGCTTTTTAGTAGACCCTGTGAGAATTATTCTTTGTGTGTATTTTCCTGTGTGAGCATTCCTCCGTGTGAGCATTTATCCGTGTGTGCATTTTTCCGTGTGAGCATTTTTCCATGTGCGTGGGTATTTTTCATGTGAGCATTTATGAAAGTGGGGATTTTTCTGTCTGGATTTTTCCTATGGGCTTTTTTCGTGTGTGCATTTATCTGGCCACCGCTAAAATGATGTAAGACTTATACAAATTAAGTGCAAGTATAGCTTCAACGGGCTGCTAGTATAGTATAAATACTCAGTATTATGCTAATCCTCAAAGTTTCAGATGAATACAATGAATAGGTAAAAGTACGAATTTTATCTCAAGTTTACTCCAGAGTGGTAAACTCATTTGAATCTCCTCCAAACTATGGGATTACCTTGATTTAAATGCCCTCCATGCTTGAGGGGTTAACTCACATTATGCGATTTTCACTTTACATTCCAGGAAAGAATTAATCGCATGAAGTGTGGGATGCCTATATTTCCCAAAATAGTGCCTCATTAATAGGTTTTTTTTACAAACAGAAATTTTACTCAACATAATACAAAGGTTTTATTATAATGAACATGTAAAATATATTACGTCAAAATATCATCATTGCCTAATTGCCATAATTGCCTAACTCGGATGTGGTTTGAACATATCCCAAATGACAATTAATTGATGAGAGGGAGTTTGAATAGATATTAAAATTGTAGTGCTGAAAACAAAGATATGTAATGTAGTATAATATGCAAGAGGAAAGAAGTTGGGTTTAATATTTAGAGAATATTATTTGGACTGAGCGGTAGATAATGCTTTGCATGCATTAGGATTAGGGTGGAGTTTGAAGAAAAAGTTGAGGACAAAAGTTAGTGTCCAATTTTGGATCAACAGTTGGTTATAAGAACAGCAGAGAGGATGCCAGGAACAAATCAGAGATGAAAAGATTAAAGTAATCTTGGATATTTTTCAGAAAGAGGACTTGGATAGCACAGATTATTTTGAGTGGACTTAAATTACTCTGAGGGGTGGAAAACTTGCAATGATTATTTATTGGGTGACAAGATGCCCTCTCTTTTATGGGATATGCCATTTTTCATCATGTCCAGAAAACATTTATCTGGGCAGTATTTTTTCTCTCTTAAACATTTTAAAACAGCTATAGAATGTTCTTTAAACAATTACTAGTAAAAATATTTATTTGCTTTATAGGAACTGTAGAAGGAATGGAATAATAAAATTTTATTCATAGCATGAGTAAAGATAATCTGATGGTATATGCTTCAGATTTTCTTTGAAATAGTGGGGTTCCTAGGTACAGTAGTAGTTTTTCTTTATTGTTAGTGATTTGTTTTTAAGTTATGTACCAATCTGAAAAATGAATGATAATTTAAAGCAGCGCTTCTAAACTGGTGGGATGCAAATTGATATTATGAAGCCTGCCATAAGGTTTTGCAATTTGTTATTGATTCAAAAAATTTTTTTAAATTCCAAGTATAAGAAGAAAGAGGCTTGGTAAATTTCCTTAGTTACTGGATGGGACTCGGGAAATTTCTTGAAGTTTAGGTGAGCTTTGATATTAAAAAGATTTAGAAATACTGATTTAAAGTTCTGACAGTGTATTTAACTGGCTAAAATAGTTCCCTACTACAGAGGGAGAGTTTTGTTGTACTATCCTCCAAATTTTTTCAAGACTGATTGACAAGGTTTTAGGGGACTTAAAATATTATTGTGTATTACCTTATATCGATGATTTATGTATTTATTCTGTTTCTAATGAGGCACATCTGGACCACATCAGCAAGGTACTGCCGAGAATTCGTCAAGCAAGTCTCACTGTCCAACCAAACAAAATGAAAGTTGCTTAGTCAGCTGTTAACTTCTTGGGACATCAGATAACATGTGAAACCCTGCAGATAGATCCTGAGAGGGTGAAGCCAATAATGAATTTTCCGGTGCCTACTTCACTGAAACAGGTCGTTTCCTTTCTTGGTATGCCAGGTTTTTATTCAAAGTTTGATCCTAATTTTGCAAAATTGGCCACTCCCTTAAATGTTTTGAGGAGAAAGAATGCCACTTTTCATTGGACCGATTCCCATTGTGATTCTTTTATGAAGCTTAAAAATGTCTTGTCCTCTCCTCCAGTTCTTCATTTGCCGAATTTCAATGCAGATTTCCATTTCTTTGTGGATGCTAGCAATATTATTTAGGGAGCCACTCTCAACCAGCTGATTGACGGTAATTTTAAAACGGTGGCTTATGCCAGCAAAACACTTAATGCTCAGGAGTCTCATCTGTCCACATATGAATTGGAATGTTTGGCCTCTTGTTTCGCAACTCAAAAATTTAAGCCATATCTGCAGGCAAGACCATTTCATTTGTATGATGATCATGTTGCTCTCACTTGGCTTTTTAATCACCCTCAACAATTAGGTAAAATTGGTCGTATGATCTTAAAACTGTTGTTTCCATTTTACAATTCACCACGTATCTGCTTCTTGTAATAGGGCTGCAGATTGCTTATCTCGGGTTAAAATCTTGGATCACCATTGTGATCCAATCCCCGTTCATATTTCTTGTTTATTACAACATGTTCCATTGTCCTTTACCAATATTCATCATCATCAGTTTTCAGACAGAGACATTTGTAAAATTATAGAACAAATCAGGTTAGGGAAAACCATTCCTTATTATTCCCCTCAAGGCGACTTACTACGTCAGCATTCCCTGGGCTCGAAGAAGTCTCGCGTTCTAATACTTCTTGCTTTGAGAGAGATGATCTTCTAATACTTTCATTCTTCTCCTATTGGTGATCATCTAGGGAGTGCAAAAACATACGATAAAATCTGCCATGAGTTAGATAACTAAATCCAGAAATTGTTTACCCCCAGGTCATCACTTAGCTAATTTCCCGTCTTATCCTTGGGAAAGAATAATTATTGATTTTGTTGGTCCATTACCCAGGAATAAATTTGGTCATGCTTATGCTTTAACAATAATTGATGGCCTTAGAAAATTTGTAATTATTCAACCGGTTAGAAATTCAACAAGTAAAGCTGTAGTTGATATCTTAACAATGCTGGTCTTTTCTAAATTTGGGGTTCCTAAATATAATTTCTCAGATAATGCTTCCTCTGTTAAATCTAAATTATTTTATGAAATATGTTTTAGCATAGAGATTAAACATATTTATACTGCTCCCTATTATCCCAGGTCTAACCATGCAGAAAGAGTAAACAGATATTTAAAGTATGCCTTTTCTGCTATCACATGTAATACCCATAATAATTGGGATACATTCCTACCTTTGCTGACATTTGCTTTTAACTCGGCAAAACACTCTGCTACAGGTGTTTCACCTGCTAAGGTATTTTTGGGTCATGAGCTACAACATTCATTGTCGCTTCAATGGGAATTGCCAAATAAGTTGGCATCAGCTGATTGCAATTCAGCTTCAGGGCAGGATTTTGGGAACAAGGTGCTTAGTAATTTGTCCAAATCACAACAGCATGTTGCTAGCAAACATAATGCTAGATTATTCTCCACAAGCCTTTTCACTAGGTGAACAGGTTGTGTTTAGAGCTGTGCCTAAAGTTTCCAAAGTTAATTAAATGTCTGCCAAAATTTCTCCCTTACGGGAATGACCCTTCGTGATCGACAGGATAATTATTCCTGTAACTCTCTCTAAGGAAGCCAGACATTCCAAATTATTGTCGTATAGTCAATGTTAGCCAAGTGAAGAAATATTTTCCTACCAGTAGGCAATAATTTGTTATTTTTGATTATCACGTTTCAACATTATTTATATTATGAAATATTTATCTGCCATTGAGCAATAATTAGTTATTTTCAATTATTTTGTAACAGCGTTAAAGAAATTTATGAAATATTTTGGGGCCATAAGATAATATTTGTCATTCTCACTTACCACATACATTGTTAATCAATTTAAAAAACTTTGTTGGTATCAAATAACAGTTTGACATTTTTTGTCTTTTCGGTTAATTAATCATGCATTGTATACAAATGTTCAGAATTATTTTGTTTTGTAAACTTGTTTAGATCAGGGGTGCGCAAACTTTTCATGCCGCGCCCCAATTTTTGTTCAAAATACAAACTTGGGCCCCTACCATGGCTGGCAAGATTTTTATCAAGATTTGGTATTTGGGAGGGGTTTTACGTCGATGATTATTTTGAGAATTAGTATGTTACAAAAAATGGTACATTTTATTAAAACTGAAAATAACAAAATAATTCAAGATAAATACACAAAATGAACATTCTAAAAGGAATAAAATCAAATATCACTAAATTAATGAAATTATGCAGCAATATGAATACAAAAATATATATCACATTTTAAAATAACAATAAGAAAAGCAAAAAAAAAGAAAAATAACACTTAATTTTGTAATGAATAGATTTAATTCAATGGGATCTGTGGGCTTGTCTCTTACTGGCAATTTCGTCCAGTCTCGGCTTAATTGATAAATTCGCCACTCTCAATTCTGATTCATGGCGTTCTTACTGACAATTATTTTATTAAATTTATTTGTAAAACAATAAAGAATAAATCCACCGGTTCAGAACTAAACATTGCACATTTCAATAGACATATTCACATGACGGCCTTCGTTCGACAACATACTGCAGTGTAGTGTGATAACGCGCACTGTAAACGAAGTCACAGTCACGTTGAATAGAGGGGATTCCCAGCATGTTACTCTCATAAATACAAAAGATTACAGAAATATAACATTGTAAACAAAAAAGATATATAAAATATGAAAAAAGAACTAAATTTTCATAGTTAAAATTAAATCATGGCTATAATCGCGCCCCTCGCATAATTTGTCACGCCCCCTAGTTTGTGCTCCCCTGGTTTAGATATACAAGGATAAGGAGTCTCCTTGGGTGATTGCATTCTGGGTCAGGTTTTTCCATTTTCATTTTCCACTTGGAGGTGCCTCTTTTCCTGTCCTGTTGACAGAGACACTGATTCGTAAGAATTATGGTCCTTGTTAATGTTCTGGTGTAGAGAATTAGTGACTTTGTGAGAAGCTCCTTCTCGTTAAATGCTGCTTTTGCCATTGCAGTCCTACTTGTGATGTCCTGTGTACTACTTCCATCCTGTGTTAAGATACTGCCAAGATATTTGAAACTACTTACTTGTTCCAATTTTTTGCCATTTACCATTACATTAAATTCTTTGTTCCTTTGATACCACCATGACTTTTGTTCCATTTGTATCTCCTGCTTTATATAATGAAAATCTGGTCATCATACTATTTATTAAGTATGAAAGAATTGGAGATAAAATAGTGATATCAAATAGGTAACAATAATGTTAATTTTTACCACTAAAAGGGCAGTATCCAGGCCTTGTCACTCTAAAGGCTTCAATTTCAGCAATGGGTAAAGCATTGCATATTCTTCTTTCGCTTAATATTCTGAGCTGAAGATATCTATTAATTTTTCATGTGAATTGGACTTTTTTAAATTGTAAAAATATTGAACATTCATAATGAGAGAAAAAAATGTTATTTATTGTAATTTACTATCTCCATAAATTCAACAACAATTTTGAAAGAATTGTCATCCAAAGATTTCTAATGAGAAATAATATTCTCTGTGAAAATCTTTTGGAAAATTCAATCAAAATAATTTTTACTCTGTATTTCTGTGTTGAATTCAAATTTTTCATTTTTTCTTTTAGGTGATTGCAGTTGTTGCAGATCAAGAATGGGCCATGTTGAGCAGAGCAAGCGGATGTGCATGGTGTTGGACAGAGCAGAGCCATGATGTGAAGAGCCTTGCTGTGCAATAGCCAGTATATATGCATCTGGGTGTGGAAGTATAGAGATTTGTCTGGAAGCTATGGGGTAAGGGAATGGTTTTTCCTAGTGCTTGCAAATTGTGGTTTGTTCACAATGGCAGACAATAGTGATAAATGTAATGAGAATGAGTATTCATTGAGAAGTGTTACATTTGGATTAAACGACTTTTCCTAATTTATGATTGCTCTTAATCATTTAATTCATTATATATGTTAACGAAATCTAAATACTGTGCAACCTCAAAAACATTCCATACGTCAGCATTGTAGACTCGAATATCTTGGATGTGTTGATATTTTATTTCTCAGAATATAAGACATTAATTTTCTATTGGAACTTAAGCGGTTCGTATTTTATCAAATCGATAATTTGAGTAATCAATTTCATTTTGTGTATAAAAGTTACTTAGCATCCTCCAATAAATTGAACTTCTTTTATGAATGGACATGAATTTGACTTAACATTAATAGGAGTCCAATATTGTAGCAAGTTTCATAGGATTACAGAAGATCATACCTTAAAAGAAGATTCTCCAAAATTATATTTGGAATTTAAAATTCTTCAATATTTTCTACCTGGCAAAATTTTCTCATTAGATTGACTTTTAAGATGGCACTGTATTCACATTTACAAACTTGTGAATTTCCACTGTGAATAGTGTTAAGCAAATTGGATGGTAATAAAATTTTAGCTTTTAGCATAGAGAATAGTATCAGTACAATATTTTTACTTTATGCAAATGTTAATTGTGGTTGAATGAATATCAGAACATCAAAAAAATTTAGCTAACTCCATAAAAACCATAATTTCATCCAAGATTATTTTTTAAATAGTACTATTCTTTATAATATGGCAGTTTAGCCTATAAAAACCAATACATTGTAAAATATTATATTTTCAAAATTTTCTGTAATATAACTAACTTTTACAAAAGAAGGACTTGTAACTTATTTATTCAGCATATGAGATATTTTTCAGTGACCTGCTTTATTGGCCACGAATCGGGTAAATAAAAACAACACCATTTCTCAGAAGTTCATTGCTGGGAAATTGGCTATATAGTTATTTTTTAAACAAAAACTTTTCAAATGTTTATTATTCCAGTGCAAAATTGTAGTAGATGCCAATTTATTCTTGTGTGGTATATATATATATATATATATATATATATATATATATATATACATACATATATATATATATATATATATATATATATATATATATATATATATATATATATATAGATATATAGATAACCTGGCAATCTGAGGTTAGTTTGAAATTTTCTGCTTACATGGAAAATGAAGGAGACAAGTACTAATTTATTAAAAGTCTGTTCATATATAAAGTCAATCAAACAAAATATATTCAGCAAAAGGGACAAAGAAAGTTAACAGTATTTTTTGCCAAAAATGTTATATAAATTGATTTACCTAACATTTAATTATAGACTAATGTTTATAAACAAAATACCATATTAAATTCCCAGTGAAATGAAATTGCTCCAAGGGCGAATGAATGTTTCTGTAACATACTTAATATTTTGGCCTTAATAACCAGTGGTGTCCGCTGGTATAGATCCATGGAGCCATGGCCCTACCAAAATTCACAGAAAGAAAAAAGCCCATTAAATAATTGTTTTTGAACAGATTGATTTCATTTTTCAGGCTTGAATAAGTTTAATTTGTCGTGAATCAGCAAAATACTCTGTTCGGTAAGAGAATGTATGCGAGGAATGGGCAGCGAGTCTGGCAGGGAGTTCCCTCACTCCAACGGGGCCACTGCCTACCTGTGGAACACATGTACACTGCATGCTTTGTACACAATAAATTATAAAATAAAAATTGTCAAAATTATTTTGACTTTTCCAATTATAATCATTATTATTACGTTTAGTTTACCATTTTATTTCGATTGGCTGTTCAATTTCACTATCATTATTTTAGACATTAGAAGGAGTAAAGTTGCTTTTAGTAGTAAGAAAATTACTACAAATTTGTCTAAATCTTCGAAATCATATTCACTTTGACTGTAAGAGCTTAATTTTTATAAATTCAAGAATTTCATAATTTTGCAATGTCCGACTTTTATTCAAATGTCCCACGCTATTCACTACATATGCTGTGACTTGGCAATAAATATGTATTAGGAAACCATTTTACTTTTGATAGCAGTACCTCTCAGATAAGCAGTAATCTGTATATACTTATAGTATCGGGGTCATATTCTTTTACAGTATGTATATAATATAGTATTTAATATTTTAGTTTTGCTTTTAGAACTACGAACGTAGGTAACAGTTCGTAGTTCTTAAAGGAAAGGTAAATATAAAGCAGAGGCTATTATTTCTTTTGTCCCTTGTAAAATATAATGCTAATAGTAATTTACTCAATGTAATATGATTTCATTCGTAAAAAATGAACAAATTCAATTATTCTTCATTAATTACTGTACGAGGATCCCCTACCTTACTTGAGACAAACCGGAATGAATGTAACTGATGAAATATTCTTCAAATTAATATAGGTGATATTATCTAGTACTATTACCAGTAAAAATAAGCCTAAATAGCACAAAACATTTGTTGAAATTACTTCTTTTGTATGGTGACCGTATCCTAAGATATAATTTAAACATAAGACACAGTATCTGTGACATTGCAGAACACATTCCTCGCTGATATCGGGGGAGTAGTGTATACGTCATTAGTTTGTAGCTCGAGTATACTGCATATGCATATATAGATGAACTACTAACAGTTTATACACATTTAAGATTCGAAATAATTATTCTAATATTTTCTATTCAATGTTTTATTTGATAATAGCCTAAGTCATCATTGCATAGAGTAGAGAATTGAGCAATTTCTATGGTGTGAATATATTATTCAGTACCATTATTCATGATAACTGCGGTAACCTATCTCAAAACCAGCATCTTACAAAATCTAATTTTGCAACAAACTTTTCTTAAAGAAAACAATGCAAGATGAAATAAATGTATAAATGCTCTAATAGACACAGTCTCACTAAACTATTTCTTTCAACATCACCCAAATCTAATATCCTATTTTATAATGCACACTTGCATATTAATGATCATCATATTATATTGCAATTGATTGTTGGCAAATGTCTTTCATCAAAAATACCAAAATAACATGTTGCATTTCAGAGAGTGAATGTATTACTAGCTGCATTTACCAATACTTTGCCTATCTTCTATTAATATAGCATAAATGTTTATGCTATTTATTTCACCAGGTGATCAAAATTCTAAAAATTGTTATTAACTTTTTAGGTAAAATTCCTTCTTCCAAACATCAACTTTTGCCTGAACATTCAAAAATCTGTTTTAGAAAAATATGGTAAAATATTTTACATTCCAAAAACTATTGCCTCTGCATTAATAAATAAATCAAATGGACACTATGGAATGTCACTTGACACCTTGGAATACAAACAGGAATATTAAATACAATGATAAACCTGATAAATACTGCATGTAAAGTGGAAAGCTCATTCCTTCTCATTTGTAACACAAAGTGATTATACTTACCACTATTCTTTTTAGGTTTTGAAAAAGAGAACAGGAAGATCCAGGGTGTCAGCTGAGCGGTAGACTGCATGCCCAGAATGGTCAGGTAACAATCTTCTGGAGCCACGCTTCTGAAACAACAACAGAATCAAATCAGAAATCTTACACCAAAGAATGCCATGCAGATATTAAAGCACCTTGTTATACTCTTACTTTCCTAATGTGAAATCATTCTATCTTTTTTGAGAATTAAAGGTCATGTTACTCTTTAATTTGAAGATTTTAAATGAATATATGGAGTATTTTTATCAAAGCATCATTCTATGTTGCTCAAGTAAACCATAATAATTAAAAAAAAATACACTTGAATATTTATTGATTACAAAATTTCATATCAACATACTAAACATAAGAAAATGGGGAACATTTCAAATCTGTTTCTATGACAAAATCAAGGGAAAATATCTCTTTTAAGATAAGGCAAATAAAAATAATTGTTTTAAAATATTACTCAAAATGTTTAATGAAACTATAATACCCAGCTTCCACAGGTTTTTTTAAATGTAAACAAATTTGATAAGGGAGAGAAGAATCACAGAGTTTTTTCTTTAAAATTATGAAAAACATTTTTATATAATATAAATAACTTATTTATTCAATATTATACTTAAACATAACCACTGCAAGCTTATGATAACTAAACAAAGACATTAACATGTTGAGCACAAGGTAATAAAAGCTTACCCTGAACATTTTGGTACCCTATCTTTCATATTTATTGAGATATTACGGTCGATATGATTGATGGAAAGATAAAATGTGTTCATTTGAATATTAATCACAAATAATCAAATTCCACATAAGGGAGGCTAAATATTAACCATGTTGGTTTCCTTGCTGCCTAATAAGCAGATGATGTCACACCATAAGAACTCATAAAATAATGCCATACAAAAAGTATTTACGTCCATCATAAAAATTTCAGTCTTGAGAAATAAGAGAGATGGCAATAAGGACGATTTTTACTTAACACAGTGTAAAGTAAGAAAGCACAATACGAGATCTTTTAAGGACATCCACTCCCATATTCAATACTAAATTGCAACTGCTTCCATCAGATGGGCTTCCACGAATTACAGGTTACCCAATTAACATTGAAAAGAGAAGTAATTTCAGTTTTCCTACCTTTACAGAAAAAGTCCTTCAGTGGCAGGATATCTCTCTCTAGGGTACTAGAAATACTTCTCTTAAGCTGACCACCCCGAACATGGACTTCATCACAGAACAGCTGTATCACGGCCACAATGAAGTTTACACAACTGATAAGGTCAAAGGAGAAATATTGGGAAATATTATGGCATTCTTACTAGCCAAAAATAGCAATAAATGTTTGCATTAAATCTTGCGAGAATTTAACCAAGCAAATACAAACTAAAAATATTTAAATACGGCTGTCGACATACCTATAACATTAATACTCGCAACAGACTTCTGATTCCTAAGCATTCCTAAGCACCAACGGTCACACCTGCGACTTGACAAAGAATATGATTAGTACCTCCCACCGACCATAAGAGGTCGCTAAGGAAAGAAATCCTAAATTTGACCTTGTCAACTGTAGTCAGCTTCGCGGTTACCAGCGTTACGCGCGGTTTAACTTCGAATTTTTATCAAAACTGATAAATGAATCGATTGAGGCATAACACAATCGTAATTAAATGATGAATCTGCAAATGCTAAAGGGAAAAATAATCGGCAATAGGCGTTGAAATAAGTACAATTTGTCGCGTTCTTTGTTCTGGGAGGTTTTTGCGATTTAAGATTGAAGGAAAAGGTTGATTGAAAACACCAAAATCACGAGGAACACAGCGGGTGTGCCTCAAGTAAAGGTTACGGTAGGGGTGGGTAGGATAATGGAAGGAGAAGCTCTGAGGGTTGTTCTTGAAATCGGTGTGTAGGAAGACGCGTCAGCGATGCGATGCCAAGCCAGGAAACAAAGAAGTACGTGAATCATTTATTTGCCTATTACAGGGATCAGCAACCTTTTTCACAAGAAGAGCCACTTTTTCAAATTATGCGATGCCCCCTCCCCCACTCCCCCTTACCATGCGATTATTTCTGTAAAACAAATGTTTCTTCTAATAATACGTCCACAGCTTTTATTACCTACAATTTCCATTTAAATAATTTACAATGCCAATTTCGTTCGGGGATCTTTAAGGTGTTTTAACAGGAAGAGTGGCTTTCGAGAGCAGTACGCAAGTTCTTAAAGAGCCGCATGCAGCTCAGGAATATTTACGGTGAGGTAAGCAGTCTGGAGGAGTGGCTTATAGACATAACTTGAAGGAAATATTAATGCTATCTTTCTATAACACACGAGTACGTCGACAGATTTACGAATAAAGCGTCAATTTCTGTAATTTTCTTTAGCACACTCTCATAAAGAAATCAATATATAATAATACTCAAGTGTCCGTTTTTCTGTCTCTACCGGTATTTTTGGGCATTTTGCCAATGGAATTAAGAGCTGAAACTTTCAGAATCGTTAAACCCCCATGAGGTGGTCTCTAGAAAAATCAAACATCCCGGAAAAATCCCGGATCCGACTCCGGAAGACAATCATATTTTCCCACTGGATTTTCGATTTTTCAAGATGTAAGGTTTATTTCCTTCATTCATTCAAATATGCAAATAAGGACCGATTTTCCTCATTTTTCTTTTATTCGACGGCTACAACTATAAAATATCTTATCCTGCAATGGTTGGATGTTACACTGAAGAATTTGTCAGAAATACGCATACATTTTCGACATTTAATGGCTTTTTCGTACTCTTTCCGGATGCTGCCAAGGCGACCCGCATTGTTGCCTCCGATTCAATCACTCTATTAAGCCTTCAAGTATACGAAAGAATTGTGTTTTTCGCTTTGCGCAATGACAAACTTAATAGATTGCCACTTTAATAAATGAATAATATTATTCTTCAGTAAACATACGAGGAGGAAGAATAACGGAGCCAAAGAGTGGCAAATAAAGTTATTGATGCCAGAATGTAATAAATTTCCAGCTCTTCATTTTCTGAGAGAATTCAAATGATTGTCAGTAATTTATTATTAATCAAACAATTACAGTTAGTATATATAAAAAATTATATTTCCCCATAAATTTACGCGGGATTTTCGATTTTTCAAGGTCAATTTCATTTACTAAGCATGATGATGATGATATAAATATATATATATATATATATATATATATATATATACATATAGGTTTTTACACACACCTCAGAAATTATATTTTAATCGCACTACAAAGTCCCGTTGACATTCAACGGGTAATTCCGCTCGTTATAAAAAAGGGAAGCATTGAATAAATCAGTTCCTGGGGAGGACACTCAAGCGATATTCAGTTATCTTGGTCACGGTGGTCTAAGGAGCAGATGACACCAAAATGGTAAAATAAGTGCATACTCATGAATAGTGTAATATATGATTAAAAATGCTATGATCATGGCAATTGATCTTTAAAAATATCCACACCGGTAAATTGCGTTGCATTGTAACGATGAATGTTTTAATAGTTAAATTTTTATTTGAAAACGGATGCAATAATAACCTGAAAATTTTAACATTACACACAAGGAAGGGCGAATATGGAAACTACATAGTAAAGCATTGCGTACATTTATCCCTTTCTTAGTTATTCACCCTTTAAAATTGGCCGAAATGATCACCGACAACGACCGATAGCAAAAGAATTTTCAATCACATATATACGTATGATTCAGGGCAGCGTTGATTAACTACGACATGAGCTGTTGAAAGACGGCAAGCGAACCACATATCGTCTTTCGTCGAACCTCCTTCCTTTAACAGTATAATGCCTCCCAAGGTATGACCAAGATTTTCGCAGGTCACTTCCTCCACCATACAGACACCTTGAGGCCTGCGTGTTACCACTGTTATCTCGGTTACCTGGCGCAACTGCTCCACTGCGCCCCGGTTTTGGCATGCGTCACGACTGCCCGTGTGCAAGACTCTTTTTGGCCACCCATGGGCACATTCCTTAATGGCCACCCTTTTTTATCACGAAAACGCAATAACATATAGGATGTTTTAGACATGTTTTGTTTGAAAAAGTACAGTAACACCATTTAAATAACAAAAATATGTATTTGGACCGTCCGGCCATTCTTGCTGGGTAAGGTAAGCAATGCCCCCTATGCCCCTCAGTTCCTGCTCGGCTATTGAGCTATGAGAGACTGGAAGGTGGGAGAAAAAAGGCAGAAGAGGGAGGGAGACAGAGGGAAAAGGAAAGAGAGAAGAAAGGAGGGAGAGAGGGACGGCGTGGTGGAGGGAATATTATTATTTATTTATTATTATTACTTCATTTTTGACAAGGGGCTCATCATTGGAGAAAACAAGAATGAGAAAGATATTCTCCCGAATCTCTATTTTGTAAAATTTTATACCGGCCCTTAATGAATAATTACAGCTGTTATTATTCATTTCTAATTTCCCCTTTGAATTTCAAAACGCATGCACACTAGCAAAATAACCTAAATTACTGATTATCCATAATAATGAGTTACGATTACTTAAGATGTAAGGTTTCATTAGAATTACCAGTCTTACGATGGGTTTTCAATAATACAGTAACTAACAATCTTCCTGGCTAGATAGCAGAATGAAATTTGGGGTAAAAACTGGATTCAGTTAAAAATGGAATGAAAAAAAACGAAGAGTCCTGTGTGCGACGCCAGAGCTTATAATTTATTACTATTATTAATCAATTTCTTGACTTGCAAGCCTTTTTTCCTTGAAACTTTCAAATACATTTGAGTTGTCGATAGATTGTATGCGATTTGGAACTTAATACGGAGAAAAGTATGAAGGTTAATTTTCTTATCGTGAAAATTCAAATCTAACTTGAAACGTTTCAAAATCAAGTTTAAACATTTGTTCTCTTTTTATCCGTTTCAAGAGGGCCTCAAAAATGTGCGCCAGTGTCTCACACTAAAAAAGTGCGCAGTGCAAGTACATTAACAGAGGCGGATTGTAAGTTCGGGTGAACGTAAAAATGCTCCGAAACACTTTTGTCTCTAAAAAATGATTTTGTTGGATTTAGAAATGATGCAACTGAAACGGCTATACAATATGGTATACTAATCGAGTTAAAAACAAAACGAATTCAAATTCAAAGGAATTTCGTCGATTAGGAAAAACTCATTAGAAGTGAAGCAGAAAATTTAAAATGAATATTTTTTGTAAAACTTTTGATTTGGTGACATCACAAACAGGTATGCGATTCAAGAAAACAATAAAACTAAGACATTTCATCAGTCTTCTCGAACCAGAGAAGCTTTTAATATTAAGCGCATCTGAAATTTGTTAACTCAAAAATATTTCACGATAAATATAAAAAAGCTTTCACTCGAAGTTTGCAAGACGAATTAATAACACTAACAAGAAATTCATTTATGAGGATTATATTAAACGAGTGCAAGGATGTTAAGGAATATTTGGAACTTCTGATTATTAAATGGAACTAGCATCTGATTATTGCAACGTTTGCACAGCACATATGATTTATTTGACTCACCCAATTTCAGTAACATCCATGGAAAGAGGTTTTTCGAAGATAAAGTTGATTAAAAATTACCTGCGTAGTTGTATGGCGACAAAATGATTAAAAAATCTAGCAATTTTGTCCATAGATATCTCAGATTTTAAGAAAATATATCAAATTGGGATATAGTAATTAACAAATTTGCTAGGATGAAATCGATAAGGGTGATTTAAATTGTATGTAATACCTACAATATAAATAAAATTATTTTTAATTTTTTAGTATAATGTAAAAATATAATTTCTGTTTTTAATATAAAAAATGTAAATTTAAATTCTTTTACTTTATTGATGTTTTTAATTGAAGAAACTAGTGGCACCCGCAAAATATTTTGCGAATTTAGAAATTAGGATGTTTAAAAGTATTAATAGCCAATTTCTCCTTATAAAATTAGACAACTGATATTTTGAATGTAATGTTTATTTTTATAATTTATATCTGCAACTTTAATTGTCTCTCCCATACGAAAAGGTAACATTCCAGTATTGAAATTAATAAAGAAGATTTTTTCTTTTCGACAATTGCTAAAAATGCCCACAGCCCACACGCAAGTCTACTGAATAAAAATAATCTTTATTATTAATTTGAAATATATTAAGTTTGACATTACTTACAACTATAATTTCGATGCTTCATAAACAGCGCGAAGCGAATAACGCAATTCTTTCGTCTATTTTAAGGCTAAATAAATGCTAATTCAATCGGAGGCAACAATGCGTGTCGCCTTGGCAACCACCGGAAAGAGTATCAAAAAGCCATAAAATTTCAAAAAGAAATCCTTGTTTCTGACAAATTCTCCTGTGTAACATGTAATCATTGCAAGAATAAGATATTTTATAGTTTTATCGTCGAATAAGGATAAGTGGAGAAATTCGGTCCATATTTACTAATATGAATGAATTAAAGATATAAACCTTGTACCTTGAAAAATCGAAACTTCTGTGTGAACATATGGAAAAATACAATCGTCTCCCGGAGTCGAAAATAGTTTTCCCTGGGTCTCCTAGTTGGCAGAAACAAAATGGCGTTTACAGCATTTGTCTCTGACAAACTGTTCAAGAGATAAAAGGGGGGACGGATGGACAGACAGACGGACCGACAGACAGACAGACGGACAGGCAGAAGGAGAGACATTGAGTATTTATATATAAAGATTGTTTTGTATTGTGTATGCGCAATGTAATTAAATGTGCAATTCCAATGTAGTGTATTTTTTATTACGTATTTACAATGTTAAATAAAACATTATAGGATATTTCTTTTTATTTAATTTTGTTAAATCATTTTAATCATTTGTCTTTGTGTCTCAAAACTGTAGTTACGCCTCTTGCGGGATATAGAATTTGTAGTAGCTTTGTAATGTCAACTGTCTGTATTTTACTTGTGTTTACCATTAAGTCAAAAATTCCAGAAGAAAACTGTTGACTTAACTGTTGCTTCTAATCCTTTTATTTATTTATTTATTTTGGTCCAAAAACAGCACATTGGCCTTTACATTGGATTCACCCAAAACAATATTTCAAAAAATATATATATAACAAAATACCTATACATATCAAAATATATATAAAAACAGAAATTAACACATAAGATGGATGTAATAAAAATTAAAATTGCAGAATCAAGACAGCTTTTCAGAGACATTCGCCACCTGTGGAGGCACGGAGGAGCGAGGACCTACATGTAATATCCAGCGAGGGTGCTACCTTTTGTAAAGCATTAAATGAGGTGGGAATGCGGTAAAAAAGCGACCTTTGGGATATAGATAGCCGGAAAGGCGGAAGATGAAAGAGAGAGCACAAACGAGTGGAACGTGATGGGACACGTAGAGAAAAAAAGAACAAATATCAGTGGACCTGTAGAGACCATTCACCGCAGTGTGAAGGAAATGGAAATCAAAATATTGCCGCCTGAGATGCAGAGGACGCAGTTTAAGAGCGGCGAGAACACCTTGTTTACTTAGCGAACGGAAGGCAGGAACACGGTTCCTCGCGATCGCAAGGAAGAAATTCAATGGACGATCAAGACACTTGAGTGTAGTCGGAGATGCTGTGGCCCAAACGGGACAGCAGTAGTCCAGAATTGGGAGAAGGAAGGCTGAGAAAAATGATTTAAGTGCTAAAGGATCATTTATCTCCTTAAATCGGTATAGAAGACTAAGAATCGACATGGCCTTAGATGTGGTTTTATCAATGTGTAGAGAGAAAGATAATTTTCTATCAAAGATTACACCAAGACCTTTTTGAGAGAAGGCCTTCCGGATTGGAGTGTCACTAAGGGAATGGAAGGTAGCGATAGGCTTTTTTCGTAGAGTGAAAGAGAGAAGCGTACATTTATTAGGATTTGGTGTTAATTTCCATATTTGACACCAGTCGGAAATCTTCGAAAGACAATTTTGTAGACAGTCGCTATCGTATGAATTATTAATTTGCTTAAAAACCTTACAGTCGTCAGCATAAAGAAGGACGTTACACTTTTGACCTTAGATAGTATTAACTATGTCATCAATGTAAAGTGTGAATAGTAGAGGTCCGAGAACACTTCCTTGTGGTACACCTGATGTTACGGGGGAAAGAGATGAATAAAAACAATCTATTACAACTCTTTGCGTGCGGGAGTGTAAGAAACTAGTGATTAGGGAAAGAAAAGATCCATGAATGTTGAAACGATGACAGAAGAAGAACATGATCCTCAGTATCGAAAGCCTTTGCTAAATATATGTAACAAACATCCAGTTGGGATGATTTTTCAAAAGCTTCGGTAATATTATAATGTAAGACAGATAAATTTGTTAAGCAGTAACTACCAGGTAAAAATCCATGCTGTTCAGAGGAGATATATGGGAGAGTGAAAGAGAGAAGACGTTTGTGGACGTTTGTTAATGATCTCCTTTCAATTTTAAAAAAACCAATGCATCAACGGTAATGATGAATTTTCCGTCATATTCTCCAAAGTTTCAGAGCTTTTTTCATGGTTAGATGTAAAGATCGAGATTCCCCGTGTGAGCAAAAAGTAAATGAACAGATCAAACATTCCATATTCGACGCCAGAAGAATACTATCGAAGATCAATTTATATTCCATTGTTAGATGCAGTGATAAGTGATTTAGAAACAAGGTTTTCTATAGAAACACTGAATTCATGCGAACTCACTTGTCTATTTCTGAAAAACATAGTGAATTTAAACGTCAACTCACTGTCATTGAAGATTAAGGGAATCTGCTAATACTTCTACGTAACTATAAACCCGCACTTGAAATCCAACTACCAGCGGAAGTTCAAGTGGGTTAGATCAGCAGGATCTATGGAAATTACTATATCCGTTGAAGAAGCTCTTAAAAATTGTGATCAGGACATATTGTTTAGTGAACTAAATGCTGGTTGGTTGATTCACTAATCGCTTCCCAACATACAACTTAATAATGGCAATTAATGTTTTTGAATATCACTTCTATTTGCTCAAATCAATACTAAAATCACCCCCTATTATGAAATCACCTATTTCTCTGTAATCTCAGATAACCATATTTCAAAAAAATTCTAGAAACTTTGCATTTGAGGTACTAGGGTAATGGTAGAATACATATAAATACAGTTGTCTTTTTTATCATAAACCTTACTCCAAGAATGCTTCGAATTTTATCTACACCAGCTACACTCATATTATCAAATTTTACGTCATATCTGATGTAAATTGAGCACTTTTGTGGCTTCAAAACTGTTATGTAGGTGAAGTTTTAAACATGAAAATCCATTTTTAAAACTTACCCTAATTCACGTAGATCAAATAACATCTTCTATCTTTTATTGTAGCACAACAGTCGATGATGTCATCGAAGAAAGGATGTTTATCCACAAGTTTGCATAAAGGTTCTCTTAGTATTGTGTTATTAGATAAAGACGATAATAAGCGGCGTTCGGTTATAATCATCTCCATGGCAACAAAATAATAAAATGCCATTTAAATCGCAAAAATGCAACGATTCAATAGAAATTCTAGAAAATACTATCAATTATCAAAATTCTATGACAATCTTATTCATCAATAACGTGCATCAGTAATATACTTCCAAAATGTATGCATTACGTCCCACTTTTATCCTGCATACCAAATTTATTCAAGTTGAGGGCAGAAGAATCCATTTTCTAATTTTGAGTGCACATAAAAAGTGCATCGTGAAAAACCTTTTTTTTCTCCTTTTTATTTTTCTTATACTATTTTAATGTAGAATTTATGGATTATGGAAAATTGAAAAGACTACGAATTGAATTTTTAAAGTTTATTTCAATATTGGAAAATTTTTAAAATGTTTGGAAGTTCCACTATAAATCATTATGGCGGTATTTATTTCCCTTAAAAGCATTTAAACGCCTAAAATTTCCATTAAGATCATTAAAGGTCCATATAAAAGCAATTTTATCGTTGCCATGGTGTTTATACATTTCCGTTGTTGACGAGAGGAAAAATGCACACTATTTCTAATTAAAAACAACTATTTACGCTAATTCGGTAATTATGTGACTTGTGCCTAAAAGGATTAAGAACTACGTTCTTTCATCTAGACAACTGATTTTTTTCTTGAATTCGCATCCTAAATTTCAGTAATTCTAAAATGCATTTTTAGAAAGCCTTGCACTGAATCCCATGCTTTTCTTATGGGGTAATGAAATGGAACATTGGGGTTAAAAGAACCCCTTAAATATTAAATTTTTGTGACTTTCTATTTTTCTCGTCAGTTGGTCATCTAATATAACAATATACCCGAGATTTCAGACCTGTGGCATTTATAGGGGCAGAGATATAAAGCGAGAAATATTTAAAAGAAACATATACATAAATATATAACAGAGTGAATTAAATAAAAGCGTGTAATAAATAAAAGTGTGTAAAAATTCTACATTTCAGTAGAAATTCAAGAAAATACTATTAATTATTAAAATTCTATGATTAGAATAAGAATTTACATTCTTTCCCCTTAAAACAGTACAAATCTTGCTCCGATATATTTTGAAGTATTCAATATTCTGTATGAATTAACAATCGCAAAGTAAAAAGTTGATCATTTTATCATGCACATTTTGAAAGCTAAAATGTAAAACCTTAACACTTGAAAAATGAAAAAATTTTATTTGTCAAATAAATATACGCATACTTAAATGATCAAGAAGGAATTAAATTGATTGTATGAAATCCTTCCATTTGAGGGATTGGCGGCATTAGGATTTTCTACGAGGCACAATTAATTTGACATGTCACTGTATGATGTATTCGACATTTCTTTCTAGGACGTAATACGGAACTTATTAACCATAAACTTATAGCTAAAAGAAAATTTGATCTTCTTAATCTACCGATGACCATATATTTGCTAACTTCGTGTTCAACTCGACTTAAGATACGATTACTTAGATGCACATCACATTGTGAGTAAATTAGTTTAGAACGTACTAATTTACTACGTTACTGTGATTTAAAAGTTTTAACTGACGGAAACCTAATGGTTTTACGTATTTATTTGTGGTATTCTGTTGTAATACTTTACCCGATATTAAAAATCTAAAATTTCGTTCTTATAATCCACAAAAATATAAGATGCGCGCATTACACAGGGTGTCAGAAATCCAGAAAATATCCAGGGACTTCGGCGTACTTGATTTTGAGAGTGCGATCAGTTGAAAGAGATGCTAACTCTTCTTTTTCGGAGAGAGTAAAAAGAAATAAGTCAGTTGTGACTGGCGAGAATGGTTTCCTTCTCTGTAGTCAATGATGGAAATAACGTTCGATATTGTCCTCCAGAGTTACTAAAATTTCCACCACGAGAGCAACAATTTTTTTCATATGGGTTTTTCCAATGAGAGGAAACATTTCAAGATTACCTTCTCTAGCTCTCTTTTTCCAGATGACTATTTTTCTCTGCAATGCCAGTAGCTTAACCGTAGAAGTCTGGATGTTTTCATTCCGTCCTTGCATGCTGGTGTTCAAACTATTCAGATACCTAAATATTACGGCCAAATACGCTAATTTAGTGCACCAATGTTCACAGCAAAGATATTCACAAAAATCACTGTTTCCCTCTGTAACAACTCTTCTTTAAGTTCAAATACACGAGCCAAATTTATTCCACTTGTCAGCCATCTTATTTCCGCGAATAAAACTAAATATACCTACGCATACATATATCTACGTAATGCGAATCCAATGCATTACTAAGCTGCTTTAAGAGGCGGGTTTTTATAGGTCTTGATTTCAGAAAATTAACCATTCCGACAACTTGGTCTAATACGGACCTAAAGTCAACTCTTATTGTTTTTCCAACAACGGTTTCCCTATGCAAAAAACAATGGGTACGGCTAAAACCAATCAGTTGTCTATCACTCATACACAAGACATTCGGTTACTATGACAACGTTGTTGCCAGGTTTACTGCTTACGCGCCTTCCAAACCAATAATACATTTTTACTGGATTCAGATAGTCGGGGAAAGACGGGCAGATTTACAATCTTCTCTTAAGCGTCTTGCGGCACACCGGTTCAGAAGTACTGGTCTACATGTTGTAAATCAGGAGTGGAATCAACTATTATGACAAAGTATTTAGATTTCTTTTCCTCGTCTAAAATCTGATCCAGGACGTAATCACCTATCAGACTAATGAATTCTTCACAAATAGTTGAAGTCATATGACAAATGACCACGTTCTCGGTTACCATGTCTTTGTATGTGTGATGCTAAAAATGCATCATATTTTCCCAACAATTCAAGTATTCCAAGGAAATTTCCATTTTTACGGAACCGAGAAGATCAATTTGTCCTCTTAGTGCTAATCCTCGTTCACTCAGAAAAAGCGCGACATCAATAACACGTTATAGTTATTGCAAGTAGGTACTGACACTCCTGGTCAATTTGGTCAGGTAAAGAAGAGAATAAGTCACACAGTCCACAATATACCATTTTGATTTATGGAGAGAACCTTACACAATAGCGATAAACATCGTCCCCATTGACCGTTTTTCGCTTGAACATTGATTTAGTAATGCTAAGTTGTTTAGAGTGACATATTTGAGAAGTTGATTACGCCAAGTATGTACATACGAACTCAATATTTTGAGGAATGTAGCCTTTATGAATGAGATATTAAATAACCTCCTCACTGACTTTTCACTCAGATGAATCATCACTTATTATTTCCAAACAACTTAGTGCATTATCTTCTTGTATAAACACATCACCGCATTCATTATTGGAGGTTGCGACATTTTCCCGATATAGTTTTTGTTCAACATTGTCAGCCTTTACTTCTATTGCACCAGGCATTGTATTTGTTGCTAAATATTGTCTACAAAGTTATCCTGCAAAAAGCAGCATATTTTCCGATTCTATCCATAAAATCCAGATGCGAATTTTTACGTTCTCTCAATAACTTATCTTCATCGGTATTTTTCAAATGGTATAGAAAACCAAAAACTTCATTATATTCAGTCGTAAATGCAATTATTCCCTGTACGAATGAAATCCTAAATGAATCAGGGAGGAATTTATATTCGGAAAGTCACCTTTCTCTAAAAATAATTACGGCAAATAACCGTCGATCGAGAGGTAAAAAGGTTGTATCTTTTATAGAATCACATCCTGACCCTAGATTGGGATTCACAAACGATATAACTAACATCCAAAACTTAGTAAAAAAATGTATCTTCTAATTCATATTATATGTTTAGGCAGCCACAATAATCGGCCACTTCTGTTTATTGTTAATCCGATAGGCGCGGGCCTGCCTAGCGCTATAAAGAATCCGCTTAAAACGGGGTCGCGCGAAACGAGGTATGAATGTACTTACAGCTGTTAACATGCGAGTGAAACGGAGGAGGAAGGTGCCAGGAGACATTACGGAGTAGATGGACGGGAGAGGGAGAAATAGTGGAGGAAGGGAGGGAGCAGGAGGGAGATGAATGAGGAAAGAGTAATATTAACGATATATTCAGTCACTTTTTAAATAATTCACGTGGCGTGAGCCCACGAGCTTTCTGGACATTAATGTAGAATATTAAAATTTAAAAAATAGCCGTCATAACTATGTCGTTAGACAGGAGTTTGGTCTCGTTGTAGCTGGGACATAACCCGTGCGTAATGCGACTGCTAATCATCGAGAACTACGAGATTTTTAAACAATGTAGTTAGAGTGAAATATGTTATTAACACACTCCAATAATTTCTCCGAAGATTGAAAGTAAAAGCGTCGGAAATATTTGTGATAATAGTGTGCCTATAACGAAAGGTATTGGCCATCAATTGTTGAAGATTATTTTTCCTGCATTTTAATAAAGAATAACAGCGAGTTTTGTAGAAATAACTAGGAACTTTGAAGGCTCTTGACGATCTTGGGGGTCTTGGGGTTGGAATTTTCTTTCTCCCGAGTAAGATGACGTCACAAAATGTATCAGCTTTAGATTACGCAAGTCGTAATCCACGGCAAAGAGGACTTGCTTTTTCCCGCATTCTCATCTTACCGCGAGGACGTACAAACACACTTGCCCACATCTCTCGAGATCTCTGAAAATACTCGTCGTAGTCAGTTATTGTGCCGCCGTTATCACATCCTACAGGAATTCATTAGTTAGGCATATTTTTCACTTCGTTTGGCCCTGGAAAATTGTCTGTCTGTGAATCCTGACAAATGATTCGGGATGAAGGGGAGTGGGTATTACATCGGTTTACAGCTAGAAAACACAAAAGCACCCTCTCGGAAAGTTCTTACATATTCCTTATGGACGAGATCCTAATGCCTACATACTACGAAATCTAACAACCGAATTCTTTTTTAACAAAACAATAAAAAACGTAAGATTCCCAGGATGAGGTGATAATCAGCAAAATATCTTCTTTTATATTCCGTTTCAAACTCGGAGTGTACTTGCCCACTCCTCGATTTGTATAATTTGAAATAAGTTATCTAGCAATTCACGTACGTATGATATAAATATAGCACTTGAATTCTGATTGCGCGAAATTTTCGGTTATGTTTATTGTTTCCTCATTAAAATAACTTATCTACTGAAATGCCGCTCACAAAAAAGTTTCATATGTCCTCATTGCACACCAAAATTCCGTTTTTAAAGTATTACTGGGTGGTGTGATTTGAATTTGTCTTCCTGTACTTTCAAAATTGGCGGTACCGCCACTTTAACCTCAAATATTTGCGCAATTAGGCTGCATTGTTTTATGTGCTGTGGAATTTTTAATCTGTCGTCGCAATAATAAGTCGTTAATTTCCAAGGTTATTCATATTTTTGGGTACTTCACAATAATTCTATGCGTACTTTAGATACCCTATGTAGGTTTTACGTAAATCCTTACATTCGGAATGAACTCGGTCCCAACGCACTTCGTAAAAACGAGCCTCAGTTGTATATGGCAAACTGCTGTTCCAAAACACAACCGCATAATTAATACCCGCCAATAAGAGAGGTCGCTGTTATGTTAACTAATTATTGTATATTTTGATATTATTAAAATTATGGTGACTATAAGTTTATGGCGATCATATTTTATTAAACTATCAACATTTAATATCATTTTTTTAATGGCTGGATTTTTACATCTTGTATGAAAAAATACGTATTCCTCGTATTACCATAGACAAAGCCTGTCAATACAATTCTTTCATTTAGTGTTTGGCGTTCTGCCACTGCATATCATAGTGCCAGCGTGTACGGGTTTCCGAATTCACAGGTAGTCACTTGATATTTTTCATTTGTCGTAAATTCCAGCGAGACCATAAAATAAGCGTCCACCATAAACGTGTAGGTGATTCTTTGAATGTTTATTTTATAAAACTGAAAGAGTAAGTGAATTTCGCAGGAAAGGGAGAGAAATTTCAATCAATTCTCGGGTGAAAAAATCTTCGTGTTCATAAGTACTAAAATTTTGGTAGTCATAATGCGTGAAATGAAGTACTGCTAAGCGACGTAAACCTGGGCGTGATTTTTCGCAGTTATTGCCGCGTTTTTGCTGAAATCACTTTGACCGGGAAGGTTTCCGGAGCGTTTTTTTGTTTAACTCTCGGCGATCGCATTCTACACGAAGATAAGCAGTCGTGCCTTACGTTGAATTTCCATTATCCTGCAGAAGTTGATTTCAACGCAGAGAAGGAGAAAAAAATCCGAACTTGTTGGAGAACCCAACCCAATTATCTCACTGTCTTCTGAGAAAGTGCAGAACACCTGTTTCGCGCTCTGGCGAGCACTTTTAGTGTTGTAAAATTAATTACCTCACACAAAGTATCTAATGTAAATACACAGTCATAAGGACTTGAAAGCTGGTTTGAAGAATCCGCCAGGCGTACGCCTATTGCCAGTTTTACCGCACAACATTTGAAGGTCTCACGATCGGTTAAGACTCTATGGATAACTCATTAATTGTTTCCCCTCTGCTAGTTCTCTTAGTCTCATTTCATCATAGATGAGTTTTAAAGTGAATGTTGTAAAATTGCCATTTTAATAACTAGCTTCGTATCGGTGTAACTATATGGAGGCAATACTCCATAATTAGAAGTTTTTGTGATCTTATAAATGTCGGAAAAATTTTCCCACGACTTGTGTATTGTTCTCCATCATTTTTCAGGTGGTTTTCTGCTCAATAAGACGCTTCGTAACGTCGACGAGACAAGATTGGTTCAAGGAGAGAACAATTTCTGAAGTGTGAAGATTTCATAGCATGCACTTCTTAAACGACTTCACCATGATGCCGTAATTTCTTCGATGTTTTTTACTCACTCGCCAAATAAAAATCTCTCTTTTTACCGATCTCTCCTGGTAATATGCTACAATTTTGTATCCATTTCATGTATACATATAACGACCGAATATCGTCCCCGAAATACTGCTGCGTTGTGAAATTTCTGTGTTACTGAGCATCCAATTTGATGCAAATACGAATCATTTTGTTACACGTTTCCCTTATTTGAACCCGTTTCATGTTATGCAAACATAAAGCGATCGCCTTATTTTAAGGTGAATGTCCATCTATTGTATCGATATGCGTATAATCGAGAAAGGTGCACGTTCTCGATGCTTATTTATTCCACACACTTGAGTACATACATACTGTGTTTTGTGTGTCTGTGTTGCCTGCCCCTCCGTCGGATAATGCCAGGAATCGGCTTATCTTGCGTATGCAAAGGAATTGGCGAGCTCTCAGCGACTTATGCCTTCGAAGGGCAAACAGCGTGATTGGTATCTTTTATATATACCTACGTGTGTTTTCCATATATTGGCATGATCATGCTTAATCGACATATTTATTTCTGTATTTAAAACTTTTTTCACCTGCCTCGACATTTTTACTTTCATTTTGAGAAGCAGAAATTGTGGTTCGTCATAAATATAGGTCAAATATTTAGCTTAATCATGTTTTTCTTATGTGACTTTTCTCTTAATACTCTTATGATAAGCTTTAATTAAGGAAATACTGCCTGTATTATGTTTTTAATAGAAATATCCACTTTATTCTTTCAATAACAATGATCTCATAGAGGTTTTATACTTCATCAATTAGCAAATCCACATATAAAACGATCTCACTTGTAGTTTTCATTAACCATGATGTAATGGGGACTATTAAAGAAAACATCGTATTTTATTAGAGGTAGATTTGACTCAAGTCCTCAAATGATAAGAAAAAGCTTATTTTTTTACAGAATCTTGATTACTGTGCAAGAGGATAAGGATCTGCGGAATATAGAAGGATTCAGAAAACGTTACAGAAGAAGCAAAGTGATTAGATAGACAGTAGTAATTCAGTGGTATCATGTGTGCTGTTATCTTAATGTTATAATTTTATTTTTTCATGCTTTGTAATGTGCTTGCATAGAGATTTTTAGTAGATTGTAGTGAATTATGTTAGAGCATGATGGTAGATGTTCAGGGTGTGTAGTACGGTTTGGTGATGGAATTATCCACTAACGAATCTGGAACTTTTGAGGATTTTGTCTAATACTATGTTCATCCTGGCTGAGCAGGAATGTTTGCAATCATCTGTTCGTTGATGATTTTTAGGTGTTTGCTCTTGGTTTGGGGCAGCGTGTCGCCCTAGGTCAGGGCGGGCTCTAAGTACACATGGAGTATGGCTAGAGTATCCTAGCGATGCCGTCCATGTAAATAATTGGCAACGAAGGCAAAAAGCATTACCTCCAGGGTGCCTGTGGAAACATGCTAAAATCTCAAAATAGTACAGGAAGCAAATGTGAATTGTTCTCGTTTTCCAATTTCCATAGAGTGAGGACAATGCTGATCCAATTTTGTTGGCAAATAATTTCAGTGTTTTTGTAGAAACAGGAAAAAACTGAGTTTGGTATTATGTAGTAGAGCATGACTGATTTGAATAAAATTTTATCACGTTAATTTGTAGGATTTGATGACATCGGTTTAACTGATTGTTTCTGATATTGAAATGCAATCACTTTTTCTCCTATTGATATGGGTGATATTATTTTAAAATATATTAAACTGAGATTTATTGTGTGTATCCTTTTTTCCACAAATTTGAATTTTTTTCAAATTTTGAATAAATGTTCCTAGTGATAATAAAAATATTGAATCTCAAAATATATTTTTAGCATTGACAAAAACTGATGTTCACTTTGCATCAAATGCATACAAATCATGTATCGTTATAGAATCCAACAATCACAAATGATTTTGTGTTCAACCTTATGTACTTACACCTGCAAAAGTTCTAATAACAAACATATATAAGTCACCAGCTCAAACTAAGTGTCTTGATAATTCGATGTGCATTATTCATTTATTTTCCGCTTAATTTAATTCAAAGTCAGAGAAATAAAGTTGCTGATAATTGTTAACCAGGAGACTGCTACAGAGAGATGGATCACAAAAGACAGAACAAAAATTTACATTCCGTGATAACCAAATAGAAAACTGAACAAACAAAATGAATTTGATTTCCTGATACTGATTTTGTAGAAGAAGAACACAAAAGAGATATTTTGAGTGAATGCTATTTTAACTTGAGATATATACAAATTAAAATCTTATTAAATAAGCACTGTTGATTGCATGGATAAAATACAATGCTCCACTATGAATTGGGATCTCTGATATCAACTGCAATGATTAACCTTTTTATTTAACTTTCTCCATGCGCAATTTGGTTCATTGGTCACCAGATTTTGCGCTAATATGAACTACATTTTTGCGGTAGAGGGAGGGTGGAAGGATGAAGGATAGGAGGGGAAGGTCGTTCGCTTCAGCACATAGTTTCAGATTCAAGCAAAATGCAACCAATGCGTTTTGGACTTTTTGTTTACTGTCGAAATTCACATTCACGTATTAAGAAATTTAAATTTATAGAAAAATTATATTTGGTGGAATATTTCGCGGAAAACTTAGGCAATTCCAGCGGAACAATAGTATTCCGCGGGACACCGGTTGAAAGACATTGTTGTAGAGGCTAGTAGTCGAGGAGGCCCACATCTTTTATTTAATCTCCAACGCTGAAGGATAACTGAAGTCTATAGCGGCGGCTGCGATAAAGAATCAATTCTTACGAGAGGAACGAATTTTAATAAAGTGCTATAATGGAACGTTATATCCGTGATTTACAGCTCATATTCATTTCTCCGATTGAAATGCATGTACCGAGGACGGAGTGACTAACGGTATGCGTCTCACTTGGAATAGTAAGTCCTTTGGAAGTCGAGGTGGGGAAGTGGGAAATGGTAGAGCTTCACGGAAAAATCGGTAAAAAAACGTTCCGGGAGTCGAGTGTGTAAACAACAAATTCGCCTTGGCTAGCAAATCGAGGTGTTCCAATCTAGCTTCATGGCATTCCTTCCGAGGTTGCCTCGACTGTCCCCTTGCCCTTTCTCTTTCGCGAAGCAGCCGCCTCGTCCTTATCTCGCCGGATCATTTGGCGCAGGGGGGAAGCGATGCACATAATCCTTCCCAGGTCGGCTACTAGTACTTGCCGCCGATGGAAGACATCAGTCAAAGGGTGCAAAAATCGTCAAGCATTATATATACATATATATATATATATATATATATATATATATATATATATATTTTATTTTAATTTTAAAAATATTTTGGTTGTTTACGATAAGTACATAGTTTTTGACACAGTACGTCGTCTATTATAAAACTAGAGAGATCCAAAAGGAAATGGTAGACGAGTGTTAAGCGGCACTAATCCATTACTGCTGGTATTATGTAAATCATAATTCTTTTTAATCAAACCTTAAAAATTCTTCTATCAGATTATATATTAATTTATTTTTCCATTTCAATACAAAATAATATGGCTGCCAAAATATCCAAAGGATGCATACCTGGCGATTGACATAACCGCCAGATGAGACGCTTACTTCGTGAATTTCACCGTAGTGAAAAAAACACCAAGGTACATCTGTTAGGAAATCGCAAAGTCCCGATACAAGATTGCGGCGTTATATTAACACTCGCCGCTCCGGGAAACTGCCCGATAGATGACGAGACGATGCATTCTACTCCAACCCCTTGCACGACCACGAGTCGACGCGCCTCGAGTACAGGCCTTCCCAGAACACGAGCCTTTTTCGAGGGGATGTGCTTGCATAAGGTATTCCAACAGCACCTCCCCCTTCTCCTCCCCAGAAGATAGCAATCTCCAACACAATTTTCCTTCTTTCCTCTAAGTGGAGACCGTAAGAAATTTAGACTACGTATTTCAAGCCAATTTAAATAAACCAACTTTCGATGTATCAATTTATAAAAATGAATTTATTGCCAAATTACCAATTTAATATGAAGAAGGACCCGTCGACATATAGTATAATTGATCGATTCTCACGACACAGGAATAAACTTCTATTTGAACGTTTATTACGTACGAGTATCCTTCGCGCCGCTCACAATTCAAACGCAAGGATATAACACTTTTAATATTTCGTAAATAAAATCCTACACCTGATTTGAATATCTATTTCCTCGTTTGCCCCTCGACCTCTCATTCCATTACATTTCTCTCTCATAGCAGTCGTAATTGACCTTACTAACCTAATCCGTCACTTCATGCAATAACTGAAATTTTAAAACGACATAACGATACAAAACTGGCAACTAGCACTCGGAATAATCACCTGACGAACATTCAATGCGCCATGTTTTAAACCGAAGAATGGTTAGTATGACTTTGTTAAATGTAGCAAGAAGGGTTTCGTTAAAATATGGCTTACTTTCGAAAAAGTAAAAATATTTTACATGGAAATAAAATTCTAACGCAGGAATTTAGCTCAAATTAGAAGGTATTTTTCTCGCCTAAACATTCTCTCTCCATTGCACATACCAAAAATCTCCCCACGTACACTCTCCTGCAGATCCTCCCCTCCTTTCCCCTTCCCTCTATCCAGCCTATCTCTCCCTATCTCCGTTCACCCGTCCCTACCCCCCAATGCTTCCCTCTCCCTCCCTCCCGAATCCTCTCTCCCTCCGTCTCGCCCTCCCTCTCTCTTCCCCTTCCTTTCTCACTCTACCTCTTCCCTCCTACCCTCATTTCAACCACCCTCGACCAATTCTCCATTCGTAAAGAACACCGCATTAAACTGCGATATTCCTACCGTTTATCGGCATTGCTCCAGCATTCCCTTTCACATTACGCTTTGCTTCGTCGCCCCTCTCCTTCACGTACACTTGTTAACCGAGTTAGGAGAAGTTAGGAGGTCTGCCGATTCCTTCTGACACTCATGCTTGCTTTCTCCCTTTCTCCCCACTCCACTCTGCAGACCACCTCCTTCCCATATCCTCCTCGACATACCCAATTCTGCATGTTCGTTTAATGCCAATCTATCCACGATTCCTCCTACTCCTTACTACGAATTCCGTATTAATCTGGAAGAGTAAACGGAATATGGGGCAATCACTATGAGGAAGTAAGTACTTTAATAAAAACAGCACTTGACTGCATTATCATCCAGGAGCATGTTAAACCATAACTATTTATTCCACGATACTTATTTTATGCTCCATATTTCCTCGAATTCATTAATTGAAGGACCTTATTTATCTATGACATAAAAGATCTTCCGCTAATAAAATGGACAAAATAAGTGGTTAACAAATCCATTATTTGTCAAAAAATTCAACAAGACAGCAATCAGTCAAAAAGCAAAGATTAACAGCCATTTTTTTTGGATGGGAAATCTATTCATTTGATCCATAAATCACTTATAATGTTAGTGCCGACAATTAACTTCAACTTTACCATGGTTATTATTTCCATTGCCATTTTAAAGAAGATAAATTTGTATATTTTAAAAAATGACCATTTATTTGCCATTATTATCCCGAGAACAGGAAAGGGTCGCTGTTTGCGCTTTAATTCTTACAATACCATAAACCAGTGCATATTTCAATTATACATGAACCACATCTCTGGCATTGCTCTCAAAGAATTTAAGACGCCTAATTTCGAGCAGTTTCTTCAACTGCCGACAACGCAGGTTTTAGTCGATTAGTCTTACATCTATCCTTTATTCATTTCAGGACTGGCACGAATTAGGCACCCGTTGACTTTTCCCCATCCCTCCCTATACACTCGAACCCTCGCTCCTGACCGGCACCTAGCGCTTCTCCTCCCGCTTTCCCTTCCCCGTTCAACCTGACATCCCATGCCTATTCGACTTCTCCACTACCTCGACTGCAGGCCTGCACGTCTCGAAGCTTCATCCTCGAGGGACCTCCGGCATCTCTCAACCAGCCAACCACAGTGAAGTAAGTGTGTTTGTGTGTGTGTGCAATGGCCATTCTGTGATGGTGATGTGCGAGTGCATCAAGAGGATTTTCGTTCGCCGCTGGAACGCTGAGTCCTTCCGCCGATGGAGGATTTGCCACAGCACAGGTAGGGGCTCTACGATTCCCGGGAATCAAATCCTCCAATCCCGCTCTCTTCCAGCGTAAGTGGTGTAATGAGTAAGTCATAGTAGGCATGGCATCCCTCCGCTAGGGCCCACTGAACGGGTGATAAGGAAATCTCTACCTTAAAGTCGGGGGGAAGGGGAAAATTAGAGTGAACACTAAACTTAATTTAATTTTAGTCTAGATGTAACGATGTCTAGTTATAAGGATTTCCTACAATGCACACTGGTCGCTTGGCCAATACTCCTCACAAGGTGCGTGAAAAAAAACCGTTCTTCCAAAAGCTGTCCTTTCTTTCTTTCCTTGGCGGCACCTGTTGTCACACACGGTGCCGTAACATGGTTTTCATAGGGCTCTCTTGCTGCAATTGCTGCCCGGGCAATAAACAGTTGCAGTTTGGGGGCGAACCCCTCCATTCTTAAAAGGGGAAACGAGCCTATTTCACAGCACCTCTTTGGGTGGGCTAGGAAGTCTGTGGATCAATTTCTCTCTATCACTGTCAATGAAGAACTAAATGTAATAAATAGTAATAATATATGGCAACTGCCAGATGAATATTGGTTATTATTCTCCTAATTGCATACTAAATTTCTATCGCCAAATATGTTGGACAGGTCGCCTCAATTCAGCCCACATGCCTGCCCTGGAGGCAACTTCCAAGTAAGGAATCTTCTGCTGCCTGTCGCCAGCCACTCCGCATCCAATTACCAGCAAACCGAACCTAGCAACACCATCATCTGCGCATGCATGGAATTCGAGAATGACAACCTAACATGGATCAAGGAAAAGCTGCAACTTCAAAGAGCCCATCCATCAAGATACGGATGAGTATCACCACTAAACTCGCAAATGGGTGTACCTCTTAAATGATTGCTGAGAATCTAGAGAACACTCGTAGCATGTCCTCTAGATTCACTTAAATTTTTTCATTTCCCTTTTTGAAAGTTTTTATTATCAATGAACTTGGACATGGCATGGGCCGGTATCACTCCTACCCATGCCGAAACCACTCCTTAACCCTTTTTGGTCCGGTGTGCATAATATGGTACATGCCGTTAAATTTTTTCAGCTTAAATATGGCCTCTGTTTTGGCACATTATAACCTGGTGCTGACAGATATAATCATTCTCTTCTCCAATTAAAAGTCTTTGCAACTTTCATGTTTTGATAAATTTTAAATGGGAATATTCTAATAATTTTTGTTAATGAATAATTTTTTTGGCCTAAACAATTTCTTCCAGGCAGCAAAATGCCCTCCAGAAAAAAGTCGAGGAAGGATACAAAATCAATGAAAAGATCTACAAATTTTGAAGAAAAACCGCTTCAGTGGTCTTGGCAATAAATACTTGAAGACGAATGGACGTTCCATCATCACATAAAACTCGACTCTCCCAGGATTGGATTGCGACAAATTTTCTTCATTCTGTTGTCAATAAATGCTATTTTTTCTCAACAAACTGTTTATTTATTCATGAATAACCAGCATATAATTATGCAGATACGTAGCCAATGACACAATCGAACGAAACTGCTATTTCTTCTTAAAGGAAGTTTTATGATGGTAACTATTTAAATTAACGACATAGAAAGACGATTTAAGGCAAGAATTAACGAAATCTCATGTTACAGTAGTGTTGATAATCCGAGATAACCAAATCGGATTATTGAGCACTCGGATTATACGGAATGACTAAATATAATGTTGTAAAAAACCTTCACGTATTTAGATATATATATTATTAAAAACAATTACAAAACAATTTAATCTTCTTTGAGAAATGACACAATAATAAAACATAAGTATAGTAAATTAATGAGGAAAAAACCATCGAGAGTATTTTGTTTCTTTGTCATACATCTTTATTCGTTGCGATATCTCTCAGAACTCGACCTTGTATATTAAGTGGAGCTCGGATTACCAAAACTCTATTTATCGAGATTCTACTGTACTTGAATTCAATCTTCGGTGTTAGGCGTTGCTAGAATCCCGGAGTTGTAAACGCGTTGCAGCCATTTCACGGCATTATTGAAAACATTGATTCACTATTTAAATGGGGAAAGGAAAAGTTCACGGAATCGAAATTTCCGTAGTCACTGGCTATGCTGCAAAAAAATAATTTATTCGAACAAATATAATAAATTCAGAAATTTTGATTGAAATCGGACGGGATTAAAAAAGCCCGAAGATAAATCGAAACGATGATACACGTGCCTAATAATCAATTCGCGAACATATAATCCAGAAAATGAGAAACTGTCATTCTTGGTTTAAAATAACTCGAGAGTTATTTCGAGCTCATAACAACTATCAAAGGCGTTAATGTCACATACTTTCCTAATATTATCAGATAATTTAGAACCTGGATCCATAAAGTGCTTCTTTTCCTCCTTTTTTACTAACCGGACGAATATCTTTTATTTTGTCCAAAAGAAATAAATGCATCATTAAGGCTATCTAATAATTCGAATCTTTCTTACAAGTACTGGACAGGTGCATCCAATATGAAAAAATAAAAACTTTGTTTGACATCCTGGATTATCTCATAATTGTTTTTGTGCTCAAAATTGTTTTTCGAGAAAGAATCGATTATGTGACGGAAAATGTCGCATCAGCCGTTTTCCACAATTTCTTTCGCAGTCACTAAAACGTTATTAAATCTATAGTCCGAATGGCACTTTCTAATATGTAGATCCAATTTAAAATGTTCGAGTACCATTCTATTAAATTTAGCTCGCTATATTTAACCGAGATAATGAGTGGCATGCATAAAAAGCAGCAAAAGCAAACGCTTATGCAAATGCTTCGATCCGTATGCATAAAGAGCGAACTTTCTTCTTTTCTTCTGACTTTCAGCCAAGCGCACCATTAAGAAACAGATACTCTTCCAATGGAAGCGCAAAGAAAACTGATTTAAGGGTAGTTCTGTATTATTTTCGTAAGAATATGGATGTTAATGCAGGAAGGCGAAGGAATAATTGAGGCTAGTCTTCGGAAACAATCGTCTAAGCCGATTTACAATCATCATTGGGATTTCCATGACCGAATTGGGAAGAAAATACAAATGAGAGACTAGAAATTTTGCATTCTATCAACGAAATAATTAGTGGCGAACACCCCGCGATGAGACAAAGTTGTTTTCCCTCTCTCTGGTTAATTTTACGTTCCGTGACTAAATTTCTCCATTTATTTTAAACAATAATTTTTCATTTTAATTTGTAAAGGCGAGTAAAATAGACGAAGTATAACTACCTTCGATAAATTGAAGCTACCGTAGAATCAGATGCTCACTCCAATTTATTGTTTGTATCAAAACGCAAAGGCATTAATGGCACAAATTTCTACGACAGTAAAAAGGAAAATATTGCTAGAGCAACCAACTTGTTGCACCTTCCACCACGGAATAGATCAACGGACACGTTTTCATTCGATTCCGAGGTCCCGAGTTCAATTCCAGGTGCTTTCACTTTTTTAGAATAGCTTGGGATTGAGTTAACCGTAATTTCTCGGACATCGCGATGCTGCCAAATTTTGCTTGGAATTCACCTCCATCCTGGGGAAGGTCGGGGGAGGACGCTTTCAATCTCAAAGTCTCAAGTTCGCATCCAGGAGTTTTATTCTTCCCATTAAAATATCATGGGAATGAGTACAGCGAATTTTTCACTCGTATCTTAAAATTACTTATTATCATTGAAAGAAACTTGAGCCAGAAACGCACAAAAATAGTTTTACTTTAATTTCGTCAAATTTCAAAGAGGCATCAAATCGATAACGAAAATTGTTTTTAACGCGGAAATTCGACGTTTTTTGAGCTCACGTGGGTCAACGAATAAACTAAATTTTGTTTCCGTTTTGTTAGTCTTTTCGAGTTGAAGAGCAACGAGGCATATCTTTCTCTCCGCGATTCCAGGGTTCGAGTCCATGGGAAATTTTTCCTAGGTCCACGTTGAAATTCTCGAGGTTTTGTCTCTGAATAAATTTTTTATCGGTCCCTCATATCTGACGTATGGAGAAGAGAATATGTTTTTCAATCTAATAGAATATGAATCTTGGTTCCAATCGATGTAGACTAAATACATATTTGCATGTTTGGTACAGTCTCGAATTTATATCTCCGAAAATATACGATTATATATAACTAATACGAGTTGCCGGTGCTGCAAGCGCTGTAAAAATCACCATTTACCAAGATCTAAACTCGTAAATAATCCAACGTGATCTCCAGGGCAACAGAACTTCAGCCACGTGGAGCCTATATGTATTAGATAATAAATTCCATGAGTTCTAGCTGAATGTTTGTAATTTTCCGCCAAATTAAGGCAACTATCCGTAATTTCCAAATTCTGTTGCAACTCGTGTCCAAGTTTCTATATTTCAAGTTTCGAAATTCAGATCGCACTCCATGAGCAATAAGAATAATCATCATTAAAACAATACCCTATACTTTAAATATATGCAAAAAAATATGATATTTTCTGTTACATTTATGGAATCATCATCCGTGCATTTAGCACGTATTTGGATAAAGATATCGAGAAACCAGTATGACGCCATTATATTTAACAATTGAAATAAGGTAAAATTTCTCGATACACAACATTAAAATACTTTTCACGTTTTACCGTCACTCCTACCGGGGTTGATTCTTCGATTGTGATCCCTTATAGCCCTGGGGAAAAGCAAACCTATTCGCTCCTTCCTACAGTCGATAATCCAAATTTAATCGATATGTTTGTGCATTCAGTAGAACGTGGGAATTGCAATTGTCTATGATACATTCAATCACAGTGCGTGATGCAATTAGAGTTTTGGATACAGTGAAACCTCACATACTTATTACCGGAGGAAAATATTGATGATGATGTTTTCATAATATGCATTATATTGAAAATTAGAAATAGTTAACTTATATACTTAATTAACTTGATGTTAAGTCGACTAAATAAAAAAGAAAAAAACATATTTCCGTAACTCAAATAAATTTTACTTTCCCTTGAGATTCGAGTTATGGAAGTTCGTTTTGAAGGCATTAGTTTCCATTAAAAGCATTAAATCACTGTAATGGTAACGTATAATATCAGATCCCTTTAAAAGCATTGAGATTGTTGGCAACGACTCGTTGTCATAGTATTTAAAGATTTCCATTGTTGAAAAGGGTATAGATGAACAGTTTTTTTCGATTTAATGCAGATATTTACGCTAATTCGGTACTTATTTGAATTCTTCTTTAAAAAATTAAGAACTACGTTCTTTCAGCTAGACAACGTTTCTTCTAATGAATTCGTATCTAGATTAAAAGTAATTTTAAAATGCATTTTTAGAAAGCCTTGCACTGACTTAGACGTTACATGGGGGAATTTGTAAGGAACACACGTTTCTTTCCGAAATTTTATAGCTTTTTCGTACTCGTTCCGGGTGTTGCCAATGCGACCCGCCTCTAATTCAATTAGTGTCTATTAAGCCTTCAAATAGACAAAACAATTGCGTTATTTGCTTCGCGCTTTTTATGAAGCATAGCAATTATAGTTGTATCAATGTCAAACTTAAAGTAGCAAGGTTAATAATTGAAGATTATTATATTATTCAGTTAACTGCGTTTGGGCTTTACAATGATAATGATTTTCTGATTATGTTTTTAGGTTTTATGTTTATCGACGTTTATCGATTTAAATCTAATCCTACCAAGCTTAGTTATAAGTGAAATTTTACGAGATGTAAAGAAAAGTTCATTTTTTGTCACCAGTAAAGTGGCACTCCCGATTAGGCTACGTGACCCATTTATATAATTTTCTCATTTTCTTTGCACTTTTGTCCTAAATTTGATGAACATCTGTCCAGTGGTTTCGCAGATGAACATGCGGACGGACAGGCGGATTATTATTACTCTCCCATTTTCCCAAACCGTTTTCAAGTCATCATTTCTTCCACCTAACTCCCGTAACCTGTCGCCCAATCCTTAACTCTATACAATTTTTACATCCTCGGTTTGTTAATTATAACGTCCAGCACGTTTATAAGATTTTCGTACTTTTTCTATTTCATTAATATTAAATTTAGCTCATTATTGCGATTGTTAATCTATTCCAATAATAATTCACCTTTTTAGGTTTCCTTCTCGTAAATAACGCAAAGAATATTTTTTACATTGATTTCTGTGAAAATCATTTCCCTCTCCTTCCGTCATTCTCTTCATCTCGTATTAAAAGACTTCGAAGCACGCTTGATCCTCTGAAATTTGAGGTGACAAAAGGTTTTTAGGTAAATCAACAAAATTGGTGGGCAAGACAAACATCCCGTGAAAATAGCAAAATTTCCGCTAAATATGTTAATGAAACGTTTAACACGAAGGATTTCGAACTGTTGGCGAAAGACAGTGAACAGAATTAGAAACGCTGATTTTCTTCAGTAGAATGGTCTAAATCGAACGGTCGTACGTCAATGGTTTCTAATTTTATTTACCAAATTAAAAATGCCTGCGCGTCAAAAGGTCGACTCTTACGTGTTACCTTATGGTGAATGCAAATCATCCCCTGGAGTAGAAATCTGGACGTTTTTTGTAAATTTTCCTTTGTCATAGCATTTTAAAATCTGAATAGATTACGTATCTATGACAAATTTAAAGTTTATTTCTGCATATTTGATCGAGTAATTGGAATTTTAGGCGCGAAAAGTCATAATTTACGTCATCACCGTTATTCGCAAAAGTATAGGCAGAAATATCAGACCTTTTATATTAGAAAAATCTTAAGGAAGGCGAGCTCTGAATGATTTTATACGAGAGAGAGAGAGGGGGAGGGAGAATGAAAGGGAGTGAGAGAGAAGAAGAGAGAGAGAGAAGGAGAGAGAGAGAGAAGGAGAGAGAGAGAGAGATGGAGTTAGAAAAGGGGGGAGAGATAGGCAGATAAATGTATTTATTAGGGCTAGATTGAGGCTAGAAAGTCTATGTTTTACAGAAGGATAGAGGGAGAGAATGAGGAAGAGATGGCGAGGAAGATAGAGATCAAAGGATGGATGGAGGGAGAGAGACAGGAGGAGGGAGAGGGAGATATAGATAATTGTATTTTTAGGGGGAGATTAAGACTACAAAGTCTATTTTTAGAGGAGAAATGGGGAGATGGAGGCAGAGGGAGGGCTGGCGAGGAAGAAGGAGATTAAGGAGGAGAGAGAAAGAGATAGAGTATATATAAAAATATAATTGTATTTATTATGGCGAGATCGAGACTAGGAAGTCTATTTTCCAGGAAAAAGAGAGGGGGAGAGGGAGCAAGAATGGGAGGGAAGAGGATGGAAGAGAATAAAGGAGAATGAATGTGAAGTGGCTTCAATTTAATACTTAATCAACGCATTCTCGTTATATTTGACGGGCAATTACGCTACCTTACAACAATATCTCTTTAAGAAACGTAGGAATGGTCGCATTAATGCAAATGTATATTGAAGTAAACGTACATTGTTTATAATCGTTGCTACGAAGGATGGTTTATGTTATTTTTAGAATTACGGCTGGCCTTAAATTTTATTTCCAAATATATCCTTAAAAAAACTATATTTTCAACTGTTTGCGCTGTAACAATTTGCCACCCTTGACAATAGGAAATCATTTTGTTTAATGACTTATGTTTTCGCTGAATGATTCGCTCACCTGCTGAAGGGACTATGAAACCTATTAATTTTATTCCTTCTTGCCATCACCCTAAACATGTTTCTTCTAATAATACGTTCACAGTTTTTATTCCCTCCAATTTCTATTTAAATAATTTACAAAGCCAATTTCGTCCGGGGAACTTTTAGGTGTTTTAACGGGAAGAGTGGCTCTCGGGAGCCGTGCGCAAGTCCTTAAAGAGCCGCATGCAGCTCAGGAATACTTACGGTGATGTAAGCAGTCTGGAGGAGTGGCTTATAAACAGAACGTGAACGAAATATTAATGTTATTTGTCTATAATACATCAGTAGGTCGACAGTTTTACGAATAAAGCGTCAATTTATGTAATTTTCTTTAGCACACTCTAAGCAAGTAATCCTTATATAATAATTCTCAAGTGTCCGTCTGTCTGTCTCTACCGGTATTTTTGGATAATTTTCCAATGAAATTATGAGCTGAAACATTAACAATCCTTAAACCCTCATGAGATGGTCTCTAGAAAAATCAAACATCCCGGAAAAAATCCCGGATCCGACTCCGGGAGACAATTATATTTTCCCATAAGTTTACACGGGATTTTCTATTTTTCAAGGTGTAAGGTTTATTTCCTTTATTAATTCAAATATGTAAATATGGACCGAATTTCTCCTTTTTCGTTTTATTTGACCGGCAGAAATATCACATATTCTATTCATTCGACGTTTACATGGTATATAGAAAAATTTGTCAGAAACATGCATTTCTTTTAGATATTTTATGGCTTTTTCGTACTCTTTCCGGGTGTGTGAAAGGGCGACCTCCAATGTTGCCTTCGATTGAATTTGCGTCTATTGAGCATTCTAATAGACGAAAGAATTGTGTTATTCGCTTCGCGCAATGTCAATCTTAATAGATTGCCACTATAATAATTGAATAATATTATTATTCAGTAAACATACGAGGAGGAAAAATAACGTAGCCAAAGAGTGGCAAATAAAGTCGTATATTGATGCCAGAATGTAAAAAATTTCCAGCGCTTCATTTTCTGGGAGAATTCAAATGATTGTCAGTAGTTTATTAATTAATCAAACAATAACATTTACCATATATATATAAACAATTATATTTTCCCATAAATTTACACGGGAATTTCGATTTTTGAAAGTCAAATACATTTACTATATATATAAAGGTTTTTCGCTCACACCTCAGAAGTTATATTTTAATCACGCTACAAAGTCCCGTTTATGTTCAACGGGTAATTCCGCTCGTTATAAAAAAACGGAAGATTGAATAAATCCGTTTTCGGAGAGGACACTCAAGCGATATTCAGTTATCTTGATAACGATAATCTAAGGAGCATATGACGCCGAAATGGTAAAATAAGTACATACTCATGAATAGTATAATAGATGATTAAAAAGGCAATGATCATGGCGTTTTATCTTTAAAGATATTTACACTGGTAAATTGCGTTACACTCTAACGATGAATGTTTATATAGTTAAATTTTTATTTGAAAACGGATGCAATAATAACCTGACAATTTTAACATTACACATAAGGAAGGGGGAATATGGAAACTACATAGTATAGCATTGCGTACATTTATCCCTTTCTTTGTTATTCGCCCTTTCAAATTGGCCGAAATAATCACCGGCATCGATCGATAGCAAAAGAACTTTCAATATCTTATATACGTATGTTTCAGGGCAGCGTTGGTTAACTTCGACATGAGCTGTTAAAAGACGGCAAGCGAACCACATCTCGTCTTTCATCGAACCTCCATCCATTAACAGTATAATGCCCCCCAAGGTATGACCAAGATTTTTCGCAGGTCCCTTCCTACACCATACAGACAGCTTGCGGCCTCCGTGGGACCACTGTTATCACGGTTACTTGGCGCTACTGCGCCCCGGTTTTGGCATGCGTAACGACTGCCCGTGTGCAAGACCCTATTTGGCCATCCTTCTTTATCACGAAAACGCAATAACAAATAGAATGTTTTATACATATTTTCTTTAAAAAGTACATTAAGGCCATCTTAATAAGAAAAATATGTATTTGGACCGTCCGGCCAATCTTGCTGGGTAAGGTTAGCAATGTCCCCTATGTCCATTCAGTTCCTGCTCAGTTATTGCATCTAAACATAAATTTCACGAACTTAAATGTATGTAGGTATACAGTATACATCAGGCATGTCAATCCCGAAGCGGCGTTAGGGCCCCATTTAAGTGATAGGTTTTATAGAAAGACTTGAGTCGTTAAATGAGAGCCATAGCTGACAAAAACGTTATGTTGAAGATTGGATTTCTGTTTTGCCATTAAAAACAATAATTTGGAGAATTCGCTCTATTGCATCTCAATAACCGTGACAAATAGTTAAGACAAAAATTCTAATTTTGACCACGCAAAGGCACAGAAAGGGTCGCTAATTTTACATACTCGCTATGATATAAAAAATAAACCGCTATATTTACATTGCACAATCTTTCTCATATACGTATATACGTATGTTCGACTGTGTACGCTTATAAAAAATCCCTTATACATTAAAGTTAACCGTAGTTTAGCGTAGTATGTTTTAATACCACTAATTGATATGTTATAATTTTTGGGACACATGGCAGAATTAGTATTATTCGCGACATCATGATGTACGATTGGATGGATATTAATCAAAATCCTTACAGCCATTTTTGAGTAAAACGAATTTTGTTTCAAAATATCCTAAAATGGAGTACTCTTAATTGTAGCGCAATATCGTTCATCTCTTCAGGGTATCTGTTATAAATAATATTTTCCAAAAATAAGATAAATCATTCGATTTAGTTTAAGCGTCTAGGCTGTAGTAAGATTTTGAGTGGATCGCGGCGAAGGTGTGACGTCATAGAGCTTAGGTAAAGTAGTTGAGAGTACATTTTAATGTCACTGGACGACATATAGTGAAATTAAAAGATATATGGCTTACAAAGTATTACTTGTGACATGAAGCTCTACAATTGGCTGGATTTTTAAGCAAATTCCCTGTAGCCATTTTTGAGTAAATACAATTTTTCTAACAATGGCCTAAAAATAAACAACCACTTGATTCTTTCATAAAGTTTATCGACTCGATTGAGAAAATCGTTCGGGAACTTGAATACATATCGACCTGGAGTGAAACAACAACTGCTTCTATGGCTAAAATCTTGCTAACAGCTATACGAGATACAGAGACGGAACTATGGCAAGGCATTGTCTTTGGACCTCGGCCCCGGAGGGGCCTCAAAAATTATGAAATACACCTCATTTAACGATTTAGCGGCGTCTGCAGTATAAAATACGACCGTTGCCTTTTATATTATAAGTGTCAGCGACAAGGACGCATTATCCTTGTCTCAGGGGCGGATTGATCTGCCGAGAGATCGGGCAAAATTCTGGTGGTCCGATGCTGCCTCTGGGCCGAGATTGCTTCGGTCGTGAGCTGTTTGCTATCCGTATTCTTAAGCTGCTTCAGCTACGAACATGTCCGTAAGACTGCGGCGTCGGTAACAGGGGCGATAGCTTGAGTGGCGGCAAAAAATTTCATGAGGGTCATGTACCCTTTTATCGGTCTCTTCCAATTGTCTTATATTTACTCTCTCCTCGGTTTTTCCAAACTCGAGCCTTCTCACCTCTCCTCCCCTTCCAGTCCCGAGGCATGAAAGTCCGAGGAGGACGCGGGAATTCGCAAGACCCCTCCTGCAGTTCCCCTTTGTTTCCACGTGCATTCATTCGGGCACGGTCATATTCTTCGGTTTATTTGTTGCTGCTCTTGTTTGAGCCCCCTTTGGGTCACTTCCTCTTAGTAATTTCTACGCCTTGAGGACGGGGAATATATTTTCACACCACTGTTTTCAACCCCTTCTCCTACAAAATTTCGTCCTCTCTCGCATTTCTCATAGGTGACATCGAAGAAGAGCAGTTTGTCCGCATTAGTTCCAAAACGTCCATCGTTGCGGTAATGACAGTCAAGAGGTGTGCACCTTTTAGTGTTTGAAGAATCTGTTAACAAGTAATAGCAGATTAGATATTCTTGGGAATTGATATGTTTTTGTCTTTTCTCAAGATGTTATGTGAGTTTTTAGTGTTAATATTATTCTTTTCCCATTGGAGAATGCAGGTTTTTCACCCTGAGAGCTGGAGATATACCAAGTCTACGATCAACGGAGTTTTTCATAGAAGGAGGTTAGCATATATTTTATTCGATCTTTTATTTAGATTATCATTCACGCAGGGGCGGATCCTGAAACTTCTCAAGGAGTGGATGATTGCCCCAGTAGCCCCTCCCTTTCCTTGAGTGATATATTCCCGATTACTCATTGTCCTTAATATCCTTAGCCTTGTCAGAATGGATCCAGGCCAAAGTTCCCTTGTCAGATATTTCTTTCGTTTGTCGTTTGCATCGCCGGCGCGTGCCTATTGGCCGTCCGTGTGCGGAATCAAGTTGGCCGCCACTCCCCCCCACTCCCTCCCTCCCCCCTATGTACACATATCTCGGAATCTCGCTTCATTACCATCAGCGAATTTTCAATTCCTGTTCCGAGTGTTCTTGCTGAATTATCTGTACAGCAGGGATGCTCAGGACCTCCATCGCCAACCCGTTTTAGGTAGATTGCGTAAAAATTTCGTCGCCTCTCCCATCTAATAGAACAGATGTCCCCCAACCACCGCTCGCCTAAATATCTAACGATGAAGACGGACCCCAAAAGATGTAATATCTACGCTTCACGGCATTGCAAAAAAGGACCTTGCCTAATTCCAATAGGATCATCCACCGAAAATATAAAACGAGAAATAAATTGTTTTCTCTAATTAGAAGATAGAAACAAGATGATCCAAACAGAACTTCTAATGCCTACTTTCCATTAAATCATCTATTTCATACTTATATTTGCTTTAATAGCTTTAAAATCATCGCGGGTATGTCGCTCTTTCTGTTCACAAATTTTATAATCTAGCGTTATAAAATACTACAAATACATTAAACGAAATATTAAATCGATCAAGCGTATTTGTGCGGCAAAATTAACGCGTGTACGTATTGGAATATACGCAATCTGAGTCCGACAATAGTTGTTGCTCTGGCAACACTCTCGTAATGAGTAAGAAAAACTGAAAAATCGCCAGTATTTACGCGAAATTTGAAGAAATGCAATCGATAAGCTCAATTCTACAATAAAAATTATAATCTTCATATTTTTCCTCGGAGAAGAGTACAAAACTCGCTCCGATATTACAACTCTAAGATATTTTAATGCGCAAGAGATAATTACTCTGCACGATGGATTTCAGATTTCCCATGTAAATCAAATGGAAAGGATAGTTCCTGGAATCAAACCCGGGACTTCAATCTTCGCAACAAAAACTATCCTCTGGAGCTCAGCCTATGTAGGAAGAGATTGTCACCAAGTCTCATGAAAATCGGTCTATTGGTTCAAGGGTTAATTGGGGGACGGACGGACACACAGACACAAAGACAAAACTATAAGCCTATTTTCATTCTGGAATCTAGGCTAAAAATTTATCAGACTAGATCACGACCGAGAATATTACCATAGCGACCTCCAAGTTTGGAAATTCTGCCTAAACCAGTTCTTTACTGTCTTTTGTCTTACTAATCGCGATGCACTGCCAACCGATGAGACAGAAACCTTACTCCCGAGGTTGTTGAAGCAAATCTGTATAATGTATTATTTGCCAGTAGATTTTCAACTGTGGCATAAATTACATTATGTATTATATAGTTGATGAAAGCAATAACATACAGATAAGGATTTTACGTATTTATTTATAATCACACCATTAATAATATCAAAAACTTTATAGATTTATTTACGAACTCTAATTGGACAACACATGCACAAGATTTTCATTCTGAAAACAAACAAAATATTTAATTTGCTTTGAAACAGTGTAAAATTAATACTATAAAAAGATCTTCCCAAGTAACTTTATTTGATTATCAAGACATATCATCAACTTCAAAAGAAAATGAGCAAATTTTTGTGATGCATTTCAAAATAGCAATAAAAAAAGTGGAAATTTCGACAGTCGTTACATAAAGTCAGCACGTCTGGCTTTTAGTTCAGAAGTATATTTAATTAGCTGGTGAGTGTCTAATTTCTCTTCGATCTCATGTTCGATTGAAATGGTTGCCAAATTACTGCTTTTTTGAGCCATTGTTGACCTAAAAATTTTTTAATAATTTTTAATGTAGAAAATTATGTTTTTCACCAGTCTACCTTACATGATCGCGCCCTGCGATCGTCATTTTACAAGGTCACCAACATTGGTGTTCCTTCTATTTTATTGTGGGTCATTTCCATTATTTTTATCACCAGTATACCCTTTACCTGTATCCTTATTACCACATATTAAAATACAACATTGCCTATTTCTACTTTTGGCTTCAATCCAAAAGCGGCCGTACATTTCACAACTCCAATTGAGGTATTTTACGATTTCATCGCCCATTTAAAAAAAAAATTAATTTGTTTTTATAAACTTTTATTACCTCTTGGATTTTTTCAGACCCCCCTTTTGTCTTCTATCGTTTGGTTCTATTCTTGAGGATTATACAACTTGGTTGCAGTTTACTGTTTTTTACTTTTATACAATTGACATGTCATTATATAATGATACCTCAGTTTTTACGTTTTCGACTAAGGATTTAAACCGCTTTCACAATTTGCACACCAGAATCAACAATTTAGCAGCTGACATAAAATTTTTGAAATCTTGCAGAGAAAATAAGGTCACACCTAACTTCATGAATGTCTTCTCAAAAACAAGGAAGGACCATATTATGACCAAAGTAAAACAATTAGCCATCAACAAATGGTTCCAACTAGAAATTAAGAACCTATACGCCAAAAGAAGCTTACTAGAAATATTGGCATACGATTTACATCTAAAAATAACAAAAAACTTAAATAACGTTGGCTTAAACTATGGAACAACTTTGAACATAAAATGCACGAGACCAATACTCATAAATATCACACCAAATCATTAACTTTAGACAAAAAATTAAAAATTCTTAAACCAAAACAGATTGGTAACACACATAACATAGCTAATCAACGCAATCACATCTCACAGAAATTTGAATTCATTGAAAATTTATCCAAAACATCTTTTTCTCAGGAAGAATTGTCTTTACTAAATATGGGTTTGAAGTTTGCATTACCACCTAGGAAACTGCCTATAGACGAACTTATTACCAACATTGAAAAATCCATAGAATTTTTCGTTGAAATTTCAAAAAATTACATCAGACAAGCTTGTTTATTACAATTAAAAGATAACTTGAAGAAGCCCACAAAGATTCATCTTATTAATAGTAATTTTCCCATTACCATTAAAAACTAAGAGGAAAAGATTGCTTTTACATCAAAGCTGATAAAGGCAACAAAAATGTAATTATGGACAATGCACAATATGTTGACAGCTTCCAAACCATGTTAAATAATGGACCATAAATCAAATTAAATAAAATCCCTTTAAATTCCATGATTAATAAAACCAAAGCAATCATCAAAGGATGCAATAATATCATAAATAAATAAATTAAGTTTCAAATTAAATACTTCCAACCCAAACATACCTAAACTATATTGTCTTCCTAAAATTCACAAGAACGATAACTCCATGAGACCAATTGCATCAGGGATCAACAGCCCACTTATAATTTAGCCAAATGGCTAAAAAGTGAATTCAAACAGATGCCGTTCCTTGACAAACACTCAGTCAAAAATTCGTATGATCTGATTAACAAATTGAAAAATACAACCATAAAAGAATCAGAGATTTTGGTCTCTTTCGACGTGAAAAGTCTTTTCCCAAGTGTACCCTTAGATAAAACATCCCAAATCTTACAATCTCTTTTACTAAAACAAAATTTTACTGATGAAGTTGTCCACGAATACCTACAGCTCACTAACTTATGCATGCAACAAAACATCTTTCAATTTCAAAATGAAATTTATCAACAAACACAAGGTACCTCTATTGGAAACCCTTTGTCCCCTTTTTTAGCCAAAATATTTATGTCACATTTTGAAAAGACTTGCAAAGATAAATTCCATTATTTTCCAGAAAGTTGGTTTAGATATGTTCATGATATTTTCACAATTTTTTATTAAAAAAAACAAAAAGTAGAAGACTTTATGGATCAATTAAACAATATATATCCATCCATAAAATTCACTTTTGAACTTCAGGAGATCAATACATTACCATTTCTGGATTTACGAATCATCAATAACCAACAACAAATAGAGTTCGATATTTTTAGGAAACCAACACACACTAACAATCATATTCCAAATAACTCCTTTCATCCTATGAATAAAAAAACAGCTGTTTTCCAATTCTTAACACACCGATTGTGCAACATCCCCCTCAACAAAGATAGATATGTTAAAGAACTCAAACATATAAAACGAACTGCAAAGAAACTTGGTTTTGATCACAATTTAATCAATAAATTAATAAGAAAACACAATCTTAAAAAAATGTTGTCCAACTCCAACACTTTCAAACTTAACAAAAATAAGGCCAACAAATATATAAAACAACCGTATTTTCCCATATTAAACAGGGGCTTGAATAAAATTTTCAAACATAAGAATTGCACAATAACATACACGAACCCACATAGTTTGAAAAACTTACTGGATAGCACCAAAGACAAAACGGAGAATCTGAACAAATCCGGAATTTATAAAATACAATGTTCACATTGCAATTTAATGTACATAGGACGAACCAGACGAAAACTAATAACGTGATTCAAAGAACACTTTGAGCATTACAAACACAATCGTTTTGAGAAATCAAGCGTAGCCACTCACATCCTCGAAACTGGACACAGTATACACCAAGAGGATTTAATGTTGTTAACTTCAGCCAACCATTCACTTAACTCTTTAGAAAATCTGCATATCTATAAAAACAGAAAGAATCTCATGAATACAGATATTGACTTTAACAAAACTTTATATAAATTGACCGAACTCAACAGTATTGACGCACAAAATTCTTTTCGATCCTCAAATGTTTTTCGGTCTTCGTTATAATCTTTTCCTTCAATTTCGTTGCAGTTGAACCCAGGGGACGGGCACTCGGATAGCAAAACGAGGACCGCCTTTGGAGAGGCTCTCCAAAACACACCAGAGGCGATGGAGGGGAAGTAGGAAAGGGAGTAGGAGGGGAAGTAGAGGAAATAGGTTGCGCGCACTTTCAAACGGTTTTTGTGTTTCAAGTGGTTTCAACAGGTTTCACGTGATTTCACCAGGTTTCCAGGTTTCACGTGATTTCGTGCGGTTACACGTTGTTTCCAGTTATTTCTGGCTATGGCTTGTTTTTCGTGTTGCGTCACCAATTGCGGGAATAAGGAGGGTACTCGAGTTAGGTAAATATTTTGACATATAATTCATTTATTAATATTTAGAAATGCCTGAGTGTGAAATACGCGAGATCGGCAAGAGGATGTATATTTTTAAATGATAAATCCAGGTTCCCTCATCCCATTTCAGACTCAAATCGTCGATTCGATGTTTGGTTGAAGCTGGTTGGGAATCCTAAGCTCATGTCCATGAACTGAATGGCCATCTATAACAATAGAAGACTTTGCCTGAGGCATTTCTCTCAGGAGAATTTTATTGAAGGCACTATGAAACTTCGGAAGGATTCCATTCCGAATTTACATCTGCCAGGTAAATAATTTTAGTGATGTTTTGCAGAGAATTCCATTAGAGAGAGTTTATCTAGTGACTACTGTTTATCTAGTGACTACTGTTTTCATCTTTTCAAGTATCTTCTCCAATCATGCTTGGAGCATTCTATGAAGTGTTACTTGTTAGTTGACTCAATGGTTAACTTGTATTTCCTTCTGCAGCAGCAAAACAAGATGAAGTTTGCCCACAGCCTGGCCCGTCGTGGGCTGAGCCATTGACGCCTGTGTTTTCCTCTCCACCTGGCAGGTGTCTTTAGTATTTTAAAAACATCTTGTAAAAACTATTAACAATATTGCTTCTGATCATTTTTCTGTTATTCATTATTAATTATTTAATAGTTTTTGTTGTTAGTTGACTAAATGGTTAACTTGTATTTCCTTCTTGCAGCAGTAGAGCAAGGTGAAGTGAACCCACAACCTGGCCCCTCGGGGTTTCAGACCCCACGCAGGCCTAGTAGTGCCATTAGGGAGAACTTTATGAGGTATATTTATTTATATAAAATGCGATACTCGGTGTATAATTTATTGTTGTCTGTCTTTATAATGTCAAGGACTTCCTGGAAATTGTTTTATGTATATAATATGATATAACTGTAATCTATTACTTCTCCTTGCTTAAAATATAGCAACCTTTGAATGTTTTTTTATTATTTCAATAATGTTTGGAATGTATTATTGTTGCTTTTGATGTGCTCCTAAAGAAACTCTTATGTGATATTCATTATTGTTTATACTATGCCGACCTTGTCCTATACTTGTTTCTACAGATCAATGGGCCAATAATATTGTTATATTTTCTACTTAATTTTTTTTGCAATAAACGTATATAAAAATGTTCTTTTTTCTTTAGAAGTGTATACCAATTCCCACACATACATTTGATGGGTAAATTGTTTTCAGAACTGAAAAAAATTGATGGAGGATCATTGCATCAAATTTATATAATAATTAAACGTTTTGGTTTACGGAAAATACGCTGCAATACGAAATGCGGCAGTCGGGGAGGGAGCGGGGGGAACGAAAGGGCGGGGAGCAGGAGGAGGGGAAGAGGAAACGCGACTGCTTACGTAGCTCGTTGCCTGGCAACGTCTTCGACCAATGGGAAGGTAAGGAAAGGGAATGGAAAGGGTCTCCAAAACGCACTGAGGCGGCGGAGGGGTTGGAGGGGTCACGTTTAGACGGTCCTCGTTTTCTAACATTGAGTGTTTAAAAGACACAAGCAATCCTCTTCAAAAAAAAGGATGCCAAGATGCCGAGACAACTTTTAATTGAAGGTGTGGAAATTCCCTGGGCGAAACATATTAAATATTTAGGTGTAATCATGGACGAGAAACTACGGTTTGACGAACATGTAAAAATGATTAACTTAGCGGCAGCTGGGAAAAGAGCTAGACTCTTCCCAATTTTTAATTCAATTGACGTGTATAGGGAATTAAAAACACAGCTCTATAAAGCAATCATCAGACCGACTCTCATGTACGCTGCGCCAGTATGGACAGGACTCATAATGCAGAAGTCCTGGAAAATACTCGAGACCGCGGAGAGAAAAATTTTAAAGAGAATAAGCAGGACACGGGGTCAGAATGTAGACCTCCACGAAATGCTAAAAACAAAAACAATTAGAGAAGTCGCCAAAAACTTGGCCACTAAATATAGATTTGCTCTCGAAAATAAAACAAATGACGTTCTCCGCGATCTCGCTATAAACAGAGTATCGGTCTGGGACAAGCACAAACGAGCACTGGCATACACAGGTGAAGAGGATTGGGTCCCTCCAAAAAAGCGGCGAACATAACATAATTTTAACTATTATTGACGATTATTGAAAATATGGGTGAGGTGCCTGCACTGTCAAGTATTTTATAACAAGACGTTGAGTAGAGCCACACTGGAAGGCAACTCAGAAATTGCATATACCACGGGAGGGTATGAGCCACAGGGCCTGGTTGATCCCCGTTCACTGCCAAGGCAAGTTCTCCCCTGTAGATGCCCACTTAGTGGGCGAAATGCATAGGGCTTACCCTATAGTTTTTGGCTGAAGGAGTTTTCCACCACTTACCATCTTCTGTTTTTTCCTGCGTCTTATGTACTCAGACATTACTGAATCCAACCACCTGGTGAACCGCCCCTCAATTTGTCAGAGGAAGTGCATGAACTCATGTCGGCCGCCCGTGTTCGGTGCACACGTTGCACCCGTGCACGCGCCGGCCCTGGTCGTTTGTACCTAATATGTAGGGTTGAAAAGAGGAATTTAGCACGGAAATGGTTTGAAAATGCATCCATCGGAGGGTGATGAGGACATAAAATGGGGGGGGGGGGGGCATCGTTTGTTGCTAAGTAGTTTAGTATGAGTGTTTATTCTTTAAAATAAAAATATAGTCTGTACGTTCACGTCCATTTATACGTCTTAAATTATCTATTCTACTTTCACTTACAAATCGCTTTGTGCTCACAATAGTAAAATCTCCGTATTTACGTTCATACTGTCGTCGTAGATAATTCATTTGACGTACTAAACTCAACGTGTGCACGAAAAGACATTGAATGTATCTCTATTAATAAAAGCCTTGCTGTGTGTCTGACGCTGACGTCATCAATGGCATTTTCAATGCGTTTTAACAAACTTCCCGATTAGGTGGAAGGTTGAAATTTCGCAGAAATGTTTGATTCAGATATAAAAATTAAATGAAGAAACAAATACGAAAAATGACGCGGGTTCAGCTCCAGGGGGGTGATTTAAATTCCCCTAAGATAACACGTAAAAAGACACTTTTTTAAATGCAGGCTTTTATTCTTTTGGAAATTAAAATTAGAAATAGTTGACGTACGATCTTCGAATTTAAGATATGTTTTTGTAAAATTACCGCAGGTTCTTATTCTATTCATCTTTTTCCGTCTACCTTTCGAGATCTCTCATATTAAACATTTAAATCACCTATTTTGGGGAAATATCGGCTTTTAAATGGGATGTTGCCTTGCCGACCACGTCATTGTTAAACTTCGAGAATCGATTGCTGTCTCAACCCGCATACATGTGATATATAAGAGTGCCTTAAAATATCGTGGGATTTTTCGCGAAATTACGTAATCTTAATGGGACTGGGATTTAATTTGGATTCTTTTGCTTAACTAAACGACTATCTAGATGTAGAGTAAGAGAGAGGGGGATGTGGGGAGGGAGATAGGAAGAAAGGGATATAGAATGGAAGTTACAGGGAGAGTAAGGAGGTATAGAATTAGAAAAGAGCGGGAGGAAAGAGATGAAGAAGGAAACGGAGAAAAGGAGGGAGAGCTATGGATTGTGATAGGGGCGAATGAGAGACTGGGAGGTGGGAGAAAAGAGGCAGAAAGAGGGAGTGAGACAGAGAGAAAATGAATGGGAGAAGAAAGGAGGGAGAGAGGGACGGCGTGATTGAAGGAATATTATTATTTATTTATTATTATTACTTCATTTTTGACAAGTGGCTCATCATTGGAGAAAACAAGAATGAGAAAGATATTCTCCCGAATCTCTATTTTGTAAAATTTTATACCGTCCCTTACTGAATAATTACAGCTGTTATTATTCATTTCTAAGTTCCCCTTTGAATTCCAAAACGCAAGTACACTAGAAAAATAAACTAATTTAGAGATTAACCATAATAATGAGTTACGATTACTTAGGATGTATGGTTTCATAAGAATTACCAGTATTACGATGGGTTTTCAACCATAACTGACACCCTTCATATGAAAGCTAATACACTAGTCTTTATATAATTTGTCATTGTCACTGTCCGTCACAGTTCCTTTTGATAAAGTTTAACAATCTTCCCGGCTAGGTAGCAGAATGTAATTTTGCGAAAAAACTTGAATCAGTTAAAAATAGGGAATGAAAAAAACCGAAGAGTCCTGTGTACGACGCCGGAGAATTATATATATTACTCTTATGATAACACGAAAAAGTCAATTTCTTGACTTGCAAGTATTTTTCCTTGAAACTTTTAAATATATTTGAGTTGTCGATAGATTGTATGAGATTTGCTACTTCTTACGGAGAAAAATATGAAGGTTAATTTTCTTATCGTGAAAATTTAAATCTAACTTGAAACGTTCAAAATCACGTTTAAAGATTTATTTATCCGTATCAAGAGGTCTTCAAAAATGTGCGCCAGTGTCTCACACTAAAAAAGAGTGAACTGAGAGTACATTAGCAGGGGCGGGTCGTCAGTTCGGGTGAATGTAAAAATGCAGCGAAAAAATTTTGTCTTTAAAAAATGATTTGTATGGATTGTGAAATGAAGAAAATGAAACGGCTATAAAATATGGTATACCAATCGAGTTTAAAACAAAACGAATTCAACTTAAAAAGAGGTTCTTCGATCAGGAACAATTCATTAGAAGTGAAGCAGAAAATTGAAAATTATATTTTTGGTAAAACATTTTAACAAATAGGTATACGATTCAAGAAAACAATAGAACTAAGAAATTTTTTCAGTCTTCTCGCACCAGAGACGATTTAATGTTAAGCGTATCTGAAATTTATTATCTCAAAAATATTTCACGTTATATATAAAAAATCTTTGACTCGAAGTCTACAAGAAGAATTAATAACACTAAAAACAATTTCAAATATGAGGATTGTATTAAACGAGTTCAAGGATGTTAAGGAATATTTGGAACTTCTGATTATTAAATGGGGTCTAGCATCTGATCATTGCAACGTTTGCACAGCACCTATGATTTATTTGACTCTCCCAATTTCAGTAGCATCCATGGAAAGAGGTTTTTCGAAGATGAAGTTGATTAAAAATTACCTGCGTAGTTGTATGTCGACAAAAAGATTAAAAAATCTAGCAATTTTGTCCCTAGAAATCTCAGATTTTAAGAAAATATATCAAATTGTGATGTAGTAATTAACAAATTTGCTAGGATGAAATCGATAAGGGTGATTTAAATTGTATGTAATACCTACAATATAAATAAAATCATTTTTAATTTTTTAATATAATGTAAATTCTTTTACTTTATTGATATTTTTAATTGAAGAAACTAGTGGTACCCGCAAAATATTTTGCGAATTTAGAAATCTGCAGGTTTAAATGTATTAATAGCAAATTGTGCTTATAAATTTAGACAACTGATATTTTCAATGGCATATTTGTTTTTATAATTTATGTGTGCAACTTCAACAATGCATAGGCAGAAACAAAGCAGCTCACTTGCCTCCTTATCGTCCCTACCAATGTGCGCCGGGAAAACAATGCGTCGGGACATCGTACAGAAATTCAACTTTGATTTTTCTAAAATAGAAGATTTAAATCGACGATTATTTTCCCGCGGTACTTTCGACAAATATCGAAGCTTACACAAAGGCTTGGTAGTTTCCGACGCTTATTTTTCTCAAAAATCGAAGACTAAAATCGAGGTTTATTTTTCCTAAAAATGCACCACGTATATCAACGTTTATTTTTACACATTAAATTAGGCTTGTTATAATAGTGTTATAAATTGAATTCCTTCCAATTAACTATAACTTAAAGTGTATAAATAAAAATGAAAAATAATTATTAAAAGTTATTAACTTTTATAAAGAGTACAGAAATAGTAAAAATAAAAATATGATAATTGTGTAATTTATAACTAATAGAAAACGTACTGAATAAATAAAAAATAAATTAATGAATTTATAGAGATATTGAATATATAAATGTTATGTTGCATTCTTTGAGAAATCTGTACTAATTATTGGAATTGCAACAACTTTCATATATTCAAAATCTCTGTAAATTCAATCATTTAAATTAATTTTTCATTCAGTGCAGAGGTTCTAAATGCTTTAGTTAATTTCAGAAATTTTTGCAAGCATAATTATCGAAGAGTATATTTCCTATATATGACAACTTCACGTAAAGGACATAATCGGAAGTTTCCTGATTCCTCTTTAATTTAGCCCTAAAATGTCAATTAATTGTATTTTACCTTTTAAAATCAGTTCTATCTGTTAGCCTAAGGTGCGGATCACAAGTGATCACTGTAATGAATAACATAAATCCATTTTCATTTATAGTACACTTTCATGAAGAACGTGTTATTTATTTTAAAGGAAACTTTTTTGGGAATAATTCTCAACTTACGATTTAACGAAAATTTAAAGGCTGGAGATACATTCCAAAATTTTGATCTTGGCAACCTTAGATGTTGATATTTTCCTAAAAATGTCTTAATACATCAAGTTCACAAAACACTGATTGTTATATCGTTATGCCAGTCAACCATTTTCATTCATTCTTTTTGAGCAATAGATTTGACGTTTATATGACCTGCTATAATATGAAATGGGTTCTATTACCAGCGTGTAAGAAAACCATGTCAACGTTGTAGACAAGTATCCTACGCTATTCAATTTCCCGGTTTAGTTAAGAACGAGCGATGACATTCTCTAATAGTGAAAATGATTGCTAGAAGACGTCAGGCTAGATGATACAGAAAGCCTGGCCCGGCAATGGTTAGTAGAGCTTGTCTCCGCCGGAGCGCAGGAGCTTATGGTCTTGCGGCAAAGAACGAAAGTCAATGCATCGTATCGTATCCTAAATTTTAAGTGTTTTGCCTTGTGAGAGATAAAATTGGAATAAAGAAAGTTAAATTTTAGAAAATTATAGCTACGGCCAATGTTTTAAATTAACCAAACCGCATCGAAACATCAATAAAAATGTATTAATTTTTCGAAACTGTAAAAATAAAAGTAATTTTTAAACGTTTACATCTGATGTGCAAATTTTATTCCTTTCCGTAGAAAAAACGACGAAAATAAGAAGAAAAAAACAATATTACGCCCGCGAGGGAGGCCAGAGCTCGCCATTCGGAGAAATAAACAAGTAGGTATGTACACGGGTTCACCGTGGTACAGAAGTACTTTTCGTCAAATTTGCCGTAAAATAAACGTATAATGATATATTTGCTTTGATGTCAGAAAATTATTTTTCCTTCTATTGTGGAAACCCTGCTTTTTAGATCCTTTTTAAACACGTTCATTTCGTTTTGCCATTCTATACTTAACATAAAAAACGAAATTTCTTTGAAATCCGTTCAGACGAGATCTTCGAAATTAATAGTTACAGACAAATTCTAACTTTGATATTGTGGTGTCCCTGTTTAGTCGGCCCGGTTGAAATATAATAATTTTCTTATTTATTTATATGAAGATTATGTACATCATGCCGTCAATTCTCTAGAATTACATCTAAAAGACATATTTTTTACTTTTTACTGTGGTACCCCTGCTCTTTAGCTCCGCTTTAAACATCTTGATTTCAGTATGGTATGTTGTACAAATCCTATATGAAAAATTTAATTGAAATTCGTTCAGCCAATTTCTTCCATAATAAGTGAAAGAAATTGATTTGCAATTGTGGCATCCCTGACTAGCCGATTCAGTAAAATCTGCGTTTATTGTTTTCTATATATGTGTATATTATAAATATTAAATTTGTTTGAAATTGATGAATATATTACAACAAAAGTATGTGTAAAAAAGGTTTTTATTTGTTTTATTGTGGTGGCCCTGATTTCTACATCTATACTAAGCATGTTGATTTTGTTTCTATATGTTACACGCCTCCATACAAAATTTCATTGAAATCGGTTCAGCCAATTACTTCCCAATTGATAATTACCGAAAAGTTTAACTTTGCAATTGTGGCACCCCCGCTTAGTCGATCTTGTCCAAATATTTCATTTTGGCCATTAAATTATGTGAATATTCTATGTACTAAATTTGGTTAAAATCGGTTAAGCCAATTCTTTCGTGCGGACGTACGGACGGACGGACGGACATCACAAAGATAATAGTGCTTTTCAGTAATGACGAAAAATACTAAAAACCATTTACTCAGCATGCCTTATCGCTCGAGTATTTTCGTAAAAAATACGCTACACATTGCTGTTCATTCTCAAAAATGTTATAAATTCTTTATAAAATCCTCATCGCTTTTCTGTTTCCTTTAAGAATTCGTAAGTTTTAATTTTGGGGTGGCACCGCTAGTTTTCCCCCAAAGATATACCGCTACAAATTTGTTTCTTGTCCATACTTTGACCTCTTCTACCCTCACAAGATCCACTTCTCGTTTCATTCGACACAAAAATGCAATTTGGTGATGCTCGAATATTCGAATATTAATGGAATAAGATTTCATAATATTTCTCGCGCTTGCACCACAGTACTAATAAAGTTTACCCTTCGCTTCATGTTGTTCCTAATAAAGAGTATAATAATTAATTCTTCGATTGAACATCCAGTCCACTACGTACCTTCTTAGGCAAACCTTGTTTCTTTAAGTACGAGCGCTTGCTCCTAGGTGGCAGGACGTATCGTACATTGAGTTATGCATTTCGCTGCCGGTATTTAAATAAATCCATGCATACAATTATGAAAATGAATTCTTGAAATAGAGAGTTAAAACAAGTGATTATTTTAACTCCTTCAGATAATATAATCGTCCAATTAGCCATTTCTGCGTTATATCTATACGTTTGTTATTATCATAGCAAAGCAACTGCCCAGGCAGGATATGAGCCGATAGTTCCAGGGAGGTTACACTAAACAATATATAATATATCCAAAAAACTTGTATCAAAAATGTAATTTTTTCATGTAGTTTACTCATTAACTCATTTATAATCAGGTGTATGATTTTTATAAATATCTGACATAGAAGGATTTTTGAAACATAAAACGGTCTTAAACGGTTAAAATTGAATCAGTAGGTCACGTTAAACGTGTCATGCAAGCTGTTGCAATAAGAGGATTTTCGTGTAAATGTATGCAATAGAATGTGAGGCCTTAATCGAAAGTAGTGAGTTGATGGGTCTGCTGTATTTTCTAACAATTATTTGAAAAGCCGACGACATCTTCCGATAGAAATTTAAAACCAAGGGTTTGTCGGTGCCAAATTCAAATATGTACTCGCTTAGCTTTTCTAGCGTTGTTGTACCAATTAAAGATTTAACAATAAGAAATTTGTCAATGTGAAATCCCTTGGGTTTATTTTTCTATTCGGCATTATAAACGCTCAGCCCTGTAATATAAGCTCCAAACTAATTTCATCATTTTATATCTATCGGGTAAAAATTTCTTCTTTAGTTTTATATGATAATAAATTATAATTCCAAACATTGTTGTATTACACGCAATTGTTTCCTTTTATCCCGTTCCCGAATAAGTTATTCTACATGTTCTCCATTTGTGAGCCGAGAGTATTCCTTATAAATATAATTCTTACGCATGTTTTTATCTATATTAAAGTTGTGAAAGAAGAAAAATTTACTAACGTGATATTTTTTCAATAAGTGCATTTTTTAAAACGGCCGACGAATGGGCTGAAACAGTCATCATTTTATTTTTGACAATATAAAATTACATGCATGATAAAACATTCATGTAGGTAAAAGAGATGATTTATTCTAATTTCTACGATAACAATTGCGACAGAGTCGTTGACTACGCTAAATGATTTAGTTTCAGTTTTAAAATTTTTTTTCAACATAAACAACGCGTGGTGGCAAAAAAATAAGCATTCACGAATAACATGAGCTAATTACGTCTCGTTAATTTCTTTTGTGTAGTACAGCCAGAAAATATTTAATTTCCTTTTAGATTATAACTGTTTTGATTATATGGTCGTTGATACATTAAATGTTTTTAAAACTTGCCTTTTTGATACTCCTTCATAGGCCCCTTTCTACTAATGCCAATAGCGGAAATTAAGACTTTTAATTACAAGGGTTCGATCAATACCAAGCTCCAGTTAATCATTGTGCCTAGAAATATTTCGGCAGCAGCCACTCTTTTTCTCAACTTTACCAATAAATCTTTTTCATATAAATTGCTTCTCATTTTTCGTTTAAGTGTAAGATTAAAAGCAAACTTGTCCCTCCGGTATGTAGAGATTATATTCTCACTCTTTGTTAAATCAGCCCTGGCTCTTAATTTTTGGCGATGACGCCGATTTCTGAAGCAAAGTTGCCCTTTCCTGGTTTATTTTCATAGTTTTTATGTAATTAATTGCAGTACAGCAAAGTATACATTTGTGCCGTGAAAATGTTAACCTTCGAATGTGATTAAAAGCAGTGGAAATAAAGAAAAAGTAGTTATCTCAATCTTTGAGTTAGGTGTCCTTACGATAAGCACAATTAAAGAACTATATATTTTTTCACGTGGCAAATGTTCAACAGTAAGAGTAAGGGGAAGTAATGGACAAAATATTTTATTTTGTTAAATAACGATCAGCTATTTAATAGGGGAGTTATTTTAGAAAACATATTTCTCAAGTCTTACATTTGTTAACATTTCGTAAAAAGGAAAAAGTTGTCTCGTTTTCATGAAATTAAAGGGGTTTTAGGTCTTGATTATTTTTTAAAAATACTAACATGCAAGCGACAAGAAATCATAGAGCTGAGAGACTAAATCAGCCATACGGACTGACTTCTCTGAGTAATCAGATGGATAAATATGTGGATTGAATATTACTTAACACATTTAAGACGAGCGGTTTATATTTCCGCGCAGGTAATACAGGCATTTACATTGATTAATTGTCTATGGAATCCATAAAACATTAACATTAACGTATTATTCAAACAGTTAGAAATATTAAATTGTCGAATGATTTCTCTTTCATGCATACATCTTGTTTCTAGATTGAATAGTGTTTTCATTAAGGTTTTTAAAATATTTATAAATGAGGTACGTTATTAGGTGGTGCGTAGGGTGAGCAGCCACTTTTTAACCCATAAATACTATGTAATATTTCTTTTTCCTTAGCTATTTCAATGGACTCTTTTTTATTAGTTGTAATAAAAAAGTGGTATTTCCTTAAGAGAGAAAATAAACTGTAATAATAGATATCCATTCCATATCGAACGATTTATATGGAGGTACATAAAACTCGATGTTTTTTTGCCTTTTCGTTGGTTAAAAAAAATCAAACAATTTTGTACAAATTTGCCTATCAGTCTGTATAAGTGTCGTTATCAATATTTCACGTGTAAACATTTCTAGTTATGTTAAGCGGTGATAAACCTCTTCTAATCTAACTCAGAATGAAAATATATGTAAACTAATATAATATCATTGTTAAAACTCAACATCTTATTTAGTTGTTATTGATGAAGTGTTTCTAACAGATAAAATATAGAAACCCATGGCGCCAAGCGGAAATATATGTTTAATATCCTTCAATAGAGATGACGATGATACAGATGTCTCAAAGGGCAACCGCATAATGATGATATGTTAATACAAAATCTGAAGAAGATTAACCCTGTGGCACGCTTTTTTACATTTTCTTACCACATAAATGTAAACTTTTTGTTTTAAAAAAATCTGGTCACCTCAGTGATACTTCAAAAATTGAACCGATTTGCCTAGGGCGGGGGCATCAAACACGAGGCCCGCGAAGCAAGATACTTCATAATTTTACGAAGCTCAAACTCAAACGTATTTATTTTAGAATATTTTTAAATAATCCGCTAAGTTGAAAAGGAAGCATTTTAAAATATATTTTGCAGAGGTTTTCACATAATTCTAAATCGTATTTTAGAAGTGCTTTACTTTGTTTCAAACGGTACGGTCTTAAACTTCATTAGAATACATACCGGATACTTTTCATTTCGTTCCCTACACATCAAAGTAACTGAACTATAAATTGCACAGATATAGAAATGAATGATTTTTGAGTAAAGTCTGAGTTTATTTAAATGATAAAGATGTCAAATTACCTTATCAGAGGAATGGTAAAAGCCTTAGCATTCGTTGATTACTAATAATAGGTTCTTAACTTCAGACATCTAAATCTATCTACATGTATCTAAGTCTATAAGCAACTCTTTGTTAAAATGAAACTACTCAAATAAATTTTCAACCTATGCGTTTGACGATAAATGAGAATAATTTCCGAGTAATTCCGCTAAGCTGGATTTTACTTTTAATAAACTCGCGTAAAATAAAGTGAAATCGCACTTTGTGAGTTATGAATATTTAATATACATTTCTCTCTTCTAATTGATACGTGTTCGCTCATTTCTTAATCATGGCCTCATAATCCTCGCATTCTCCCTATACCTGCCAAAGTCCTCTATCCTATATATATCCTCGACTACTTCTCACTTTTATTATTCCTTAGTCCCAACCTACAATGGTAGACTAAGACTATCTTCAGCTCTGAAATTTCATGATATTGCCAAATCGCACTCATGAAGGAACCGAAGGAAAAACAGAGACAGCGGTAGACCACGGTGTCCGAACGTGACTGCTCAGTGGCTGATTGGAATATTTCCTGACAGATCCATCGCTCTAATTTGTATTGGTTTTCAGAGCTCAATTTAGGCTATCATAGTAGACTCCTTTACCACATACTAATTCACTCACAATTCCGTTACTGCTTTGCAGCATACCGTTTTCTCTTTTCACCTTTCATTCCTTGCCTCCTTACTACATTTTCACTTTCCTTTCATTCTCTCTCAAATTATCCATAAAACCTCTCTCTCAATTTTTCTTTGCCACTCTTACACATACTAATATTTCCCCCTCTATCTGTCCTCTCTCACATCCGCCACATCCTTTCATATATTCTTTCCCTTCTAATCTTAGTTTAACTATATTTTCATGATGGAGCGACACGAGCAAGTGAAGAAAACGGAAACATAACCAGAAGAATAAACGCCATACTACCGGTAAAAAAGCGGGACCATGTAATTTTTTTGTAATATTATCATTTCAAATAAACAAAATCCTCGTAGTTTGAGTAATTTCGTTTTTCAGGTAACGGTCTAAAAGAAGAAATTTTCAAATGATGTCACCTTAATATAACATAATATATAAGAAATCAAACAAGAATAATAAATTGAAACGTTTTATGCAAATATGCTAATATGAAAACGCGTTTTATTATTCTAGATTTGTTTAGAATTGCAAACTTAAAAATCTATATGGATTTATTAATACTAAAGATTTTCCCTTTGAAAATCGACGAAACAGTTACACGTATTTATATTCACCCAGAAATTGAAGCACTTGAAATGTATTTCACTCGAATACTGCTATTTATACTACTGATTATTCGATAAAATCATTGTAATTTTTGTGATGTTAAATTCTTTCATCTATATACCTTGCTTTTTTCTCAGGAGTGAATTTGCCAGTCTCTGGGTCCGATGGGTCCGTTGTTCTTCCCCTTCGTTTTTCCTGTTATTTTCTGGCCTCGCGTCTTAATCCGCCATTTTTTATTCCGTTTTTGTTGGTTTCAATTGAACGTTTTCGTCTTTTTCTTAGAGCTTGATCTAAACTTGGCGGGTGCGACAAACCAATCTCTAGAGTGTAATATTCTGTGGAAGTACTACAGTTAGCAACCTGTCACGCGCATCTCACTTTCCTCTTCCGAGCAGCTCTCTTCCCACCCTACCTCCCCTACTGCCGTGCGCAGGGGAAACAATGCATAGGCAGTAACAAAGCAGCTCACTTGCCTCCTTATCGTCCCTACCAATGTGCGCCGGGAAAACAATGCGTCGGGACATCGTACAGAAATTCAACTTTGATTTTTCTAAAATAGAAGATTTAATTCGACGATTATTTTCCCGCGATACTTTCGACAAATATCGAAGTTTACACAAAGGCTTGGTAGTTTCCGACGCTTATTTTTCTCAAAAATCGAAGAATAAAATCGAGGTTTATTTTTCCTAAAAATAGGTGACGATTTTCGGCGTTTATGTTTTAAATTTTACCAGAATTAGTAGTTTTCGTTGTTAATATTTCCTAAAATGTGATCACTATCGTTGTTCATTTCTCCTAAAAATGCACCACGTATATCAACGTTTATTTTAACACATTAAATTAGGCTTGTTATAATAGTGTTATAAATTGAATTCCTTCCAATTAACTATAACTTAAAGTGTATAAATAAAATAAAAAATAATTATTAAAAGTTATTAACTTTTATAAAGAGTACAGAAATAGTAAAAATAAAAATATGATAATTTTGTAATTTATAACTAATAGAAAACGTACTGAATAAATAAAAAATAAATTAATGAATTTATATAGATATTGAATATATAAATGTTATGTTGCATTCTTTGAGAAATCTGAACTAATTATTAGAATTGCAACAACTTTCATATATTCAAAATCTCTGTAAATTCAATCATTTAAATTACTTTTTCATTCAGTGCAGAGGTTCTAAATGCTTTAGTTAATTTCAGAAATTTTTGCAAGCATAATTATCGAAGAGTATATTTCCTATATATGACAACTTCACGTAAAGGACATAATCGGAAGTTTCCTGATTCCTCTTTAATTTAGCCCTAAAATGTCAATTAATTGTATTTTACCTTTTAAAATCAGTTATATCTGTTAGCCTAAGGTGCGGATCACAAGTTATCACTGTAATGAATAACATAAATCCATTTTCATTTATAGTACACTTTCATGAAGAACGTGATATTTATTTTAAAGGAAACTTTTTTGGGCATAATTCTCAACTTACGATTTAACGAAAATTTAAAGGCTGGAGATACATTCCAAAATTGTGATCTTGGCAACCTTAGATGTTGATATTTTCCTAAAAATGTCTTAATACATCAAGTTTACAAAACACTGATTGTTATATCGTTATGCCAGTCAACCATTTTCATTCATTCTTTTTGAGCAATAGATTTGACGTTTATATGACCTGCTATAATATGAAATGGGTTCTATTACCAGCGTGTAAGAAAACCATGTCAACGTTGTCGACAAGTATCCTACGCTATTCAATTTCCCGGTTTAGTTAAGAACGAGCGATGACATTCTCTAATAGTGAAAATGATTGCTAGAAGACGTCAGGCTAGATGATACAGAAAGCCTGGCCCGGCAATGGTTAGTAGAGCTTGTCTCCGCCGGAGCGCAGGAGCTTATGGTCTTGCGGCAAAGAACGAAAGTCAATGCATCGTATCGTATCCTAAATTTTAAGTGTTTTGCCTTGTGAGAGATAAAATTGGAATAAAGAAAGTTAAATTTTAGAAAATTATAGCTACGGCCAATGTTTTAAATTAACCAAACCGCATCGAAACATCAATAAAAATGTATTAATTTTCCGAAACTCTAAAAATAAAAGTTATTTTTAAACGTTTACATCTGATGTGCAAATTTTATTCATTTCCGTAGAAAAAACGACGAAAATAAGAAGAAAAAAACAATATTACGCCTGCGAGGGAGGCCAGAGCTCGCCATTCGGAGAAATAAACAAGTAGGTATGTACACGGCTTCACCGTGGTACTGAAGTACTTTTCGTCAAATTTGCCGTAAAATAAACGTATAATGATATAATTGCTTTGATGTCAGAAAATTATTTTTCCTTCTATTGTGGAAACCCTGCTTTTTAGATCCTTTTTAAACACGTTCATTTCGTTTTGCCATTCTATACTTAACATAAAAAACGAAATTTCTTTGAAATCCGTTCAGACGAGATCTTCGAAATTAATAGTTACAGACAAATTCTAACTTTGATATTGTGGTGTCCCTGTTTAGTCGGCCCGGTTGAAATATATTAATTCTTTATTTATTAATATGAAGATTATGTACAACATGCCGTCAATTCTCTAGAATTACATCTAAAAGACATATTTTTTTACTTTTTTCTGTGGTACCCCTGCTCTTTAGCTCCGCTTTAAACATCTTGATTTCAGTATGGTATGTTGTACAAATCCTATATAAAAAATTTAATTGAAATTCGTTCAGCCAATTTCTTCGAACTCCACAATAAGTGAAAGAAATTGATTTGCAATTGTGGCATCCCTGATTAGCCGATTCAGTTAAATCTGCGTTTATTGTTTTCTATAGATGTGTATTTTATGAATATTAAATTTGTTTGAAATTGATGAATATATTACAACAAAAGTATGTGTAAAAAAGGTTTTTATTTGTTTTATTGTGGTGGCCCTGATTTCTACATCTATACTAAGCATGTTGATTTTGTTTCTATATGTTACACGCCTCCATACAAAATTTCATTGAAATCGGTTCAGCCAATTACTTCCCAATTGATAATTACCGAAAAGTTTAACTTTGCAATTGTGGCACCCCCGCTTAGTCGATCTTGTCCAAATATTTCATTTTGGCCATTAATTTATGTGAATATTCTATGTACTAAATTTGGTTAAAATCGGTTAAGCCAATTCTTCCGTGCGGACGTACGGACGGACGGACGGACATCACAAAGATAATAGTGCTTTTCAGTAATGACGAAAAATACTAAAAACCATTTACTCAGCATGCCTTATCGCTCGAGTATTTTCGTAAAAAATACGCTACACATTGCTGTTCATTCTCAAAAATGTTATAAATGCTTTATAAAATCCTCATCGCTTTTCTTTTTCCTTTAAGAATTCGTAAGTTTTAATTTTGGGGTGGCACCGCTAGTTTTCCCCCAAAGATATACCGCTACAAATTTGTTTCTTGTCCATCCTTTAACCTCTTCTACCCTCACAAGATCCACTTCTCGTTTCATTCGACACAAAAATGCAATTTGGTGATGCTCGAATATTCGAATATTAATGGAATAAGATTTCATAATATTTCTCGCGCTTGCACCACAGTACTAATAAAGTTTACCCTTCGCTTCATGTTGTTCCTAATAAAGAGTATAATAATTAATTCTTCGATTGAACATCCAGTCCACTACGTACCTTCTTAGGCAAACCTTGTTTCTTTAAGTACGAGCGCTTGCTCCTAGGTGGCAGGACGTATCGTACATTGAGTTATGCATTTCGCTGCCGGTATTTAAATAAATCCATGCATACAATTATGAAAATGAATTCTTGAAATAGAGAGTTAAAACAAGTGATTATTTTAACTCCTTCAGATAATATAATCGTCCAATTAGCCATTTCTGCGTTATATCTATACGTTTGTTATTATCATAGCAAAGCAACTGCCCAGGCAGGATATGAGCCGATAGTTCCAGGGAGGTTACACTAAACAATATATAATATATCCAAAAAAGTTGTATCAAACATGTAATTTTTTCATGTAGTTTACTCAGTAACTCATTTATAATCAGGTGTATGATTTTTTTAAATATCTGCCATAAAAGGAATTTTGAAACAAAAAACGGTCTTAAACGGTTAAAATTGAATCAGTAGGTCACGTTAAACGTGTCATGCAAGCTGTTGCAATAAGAGGATTTTCGTGTAAATGTATGCAATAGAATGTGAGGCCTTAATCGAAAGTAGTGAGTTGATGGGTCTGCTGTATTTTCTAACAATTATTTGAAAAGCCGACGACATCTTCCGATAGAAATATAAAACCATGGGTTTGTCGGTGCCAAATTCAAATATGTACTCGCTTAGCTCTTTCTAGCGTTGCTGTACCAATTAAGGATTTAACAATAAGAAATTTGTCAATGTGAAATCCCTTGGGTTTATTTTTCTATTCGGCATTATAAACGCTCAGCCCTGTAATATAAGCTCCAAACTAATTTCATCATTTTATATCTATCGGGTAAAAATTTCTTCTTTAGTTTTATATGATAATAAATTATAATTCCAAACATTGTTGTATTACACGCAATTGTTTCCTTTTATCCCGTTCCCGAATAAGTTATTCTACATGTTCTCCATTTGTGAGCCGAGAGTATTCCTTATAAATATAATTCTTACGCATGTTTTTATCTATATTAAAGTTGTGAAAGAAGAAAAATTTACTAACGTGATATTTTTTCAATAAGTGCATTTTTTAAAACGGATGACGAATGGGCTGAAACAGTCATCATCTTATTTTTGTCAATATAAAATTACATGCATGATGAAACATTCATGTAGGTAAAAGGGATGATTTATTCTAATTTCTACGATATCAATTGCGACAGAGTCGTTGACTACGCTAAATGATTTAGTTTCAGTTTTAAATTTTTTTTTCAACATAAACAACGCGTGGTGGCAAAAAAATTAAGCATTCACGAATAACATGAGCTAATTACGTCTCGTTAATTTCTTTTGTGTAGTACAGCCAGAAAATATTTAATTTCCTTTTAGATTATAACTGTTTTGATTATATGGTCGTTGATACATTAAATGTTTTTTAAACTTGCCTTTTTGATACTCCTTCATAGGCCCCTTTCTACTAATGCCAATAGCGGAAATTAAGACTTATAATTACAAGGGTTCGATCAATACCAAGCTCCAGTTAATCATTGTGCCTAGAAATATTTCGGCAGCAGCCACTCTTTTTCTCAACTTTACCAATAAATCTTTTTCATATAAATTGCTTCTCATTTTTCGTTTAAGTGTAAGATTAAAAGCAAACTTGTCCCTCCGGTATGTAGAGATTATATTCTCACTCTTTGTTAAATCAGCCCTGGCTCTTAATTTTTGGAGCTGACGCCGATTTCTGAAGCAAAGTTGCCCTTTCCTGGTTTATTTTCATAGTTTTTATGTAATTAATTGCAGTACAGCAAAGTATACATTTGTGCCGTGAAAATGTTAACCTTCGAATGTGATTAAAAGCAGTGGAAATAAAGAAAAAGTAGTTATCTCAATCTTTGAGTTAGGTGTCCTTACGATAAGCACAATTAAAGAACTATATATTTTTTCACGTGGCAAATGTTCAACAGTAAGAGTAAGGGGAAGTAATGGACAAAATATTTTATTTTGTTAAATAACGATCAGCTATTTAATAGGGGAGTTATTTTAGAAAACGTATTTCTCAAGTCTTACATTTGTTAACATTTCGTAAAAAGGAAAAAGTTGTCTCGTTTTCATGAAATTAAAGGGGTTTTAGGTCTTGATTATTTTTTATAAATACTAACATGCAAGCGACAAGAAATCATAGAGCTGAGAGACTAAATCAGCCATACGGACTGACTTCTCTGAGTAATCAGATGGATAAATATGTGGATTGAATATTACTTAACACATTTAAGACGAGCGGTTTATATTTCCGCGCAGGTAATACAGGCATTTACATTGATTAATTGTCTATGGAATCCATAAAACATTAACATTAACGTATTATTCAAACAGTTAGAAATATTAAATTGTCGAATGATTTCTCTTTCATGCATACATCTTGTTTCTAGATTGAATAGTGTTTTCATTAAGGTTTTTAAAATATTTATAAATGAGGTACGTTATTAGGTGGTGCGTAGGGTGAGCAGCCACTTTTTAACCCATAAATACTATGTAATATTTCTTTTTCCTTAGCTATTTCAATGGACTCTTTTTTATTAGTTGTAATAAAAAAGTGGTATTTCCTTAAGAGAGAAAATAAACTGTAATAATAGATATCCATTCCATATCGAACGATTTATATGGAGGTACATAAAACTCGATGTTTTTTTGCCTTTTCGTTGGTTAAAAAAAATCAAACAATTTTGTACAAATTTGCCTATCAGTCTGTATAAGTGTCGTTATCAATATTTCACGTGTAAACATTTCTAGTTATGTTAAGCGGTGATAAACCTCTTCTAATCTAACTCAGAATGAAAATATATGTAAACTAATATAATATCATTGTTAAAACTCAACATCTTATTTAGTTGTTATTGATGAAGTGTTTCTAACAGATAAAATATAGAAACCCATGGCGCCAAGCGGAAATATATGTTTAATATCCTTCAATAGAGATGACGATGATACAGATGTCTCAAAGGGCAACCGCATAATGATGATATGTTAATACAAAATCTGAAGAAGATTAACCCTGTGGCACGCTTTTTTACATTTTCTTACCACATAAATGTAAACTTTTTGTTTTAAAAAAATCTGGTCACCTCAGTGATACTTCAAAAATTGAACCGATTTGCCTAGGGCGGGGGCATCAAACACGAGGCCCGCGAAGCAAGATACTTCATAATTTTACGAAGCTAAAACTCAAACGTATTTATTTTAGAATATTTTTAAATAATCCGCTAAGTTGAAAAGGAAGCATTTTAAAATATATTTTGCAGAGGTTTTCACATAATTCTAAATCGTATTTTAGAAGTGCTTTACTTTGTTTCAAACGTTACTCAACGATTATCTTTCCTATACACGGTCTTAAACTTCATTAGAATACATACCGGATACTTTTCACTTCGTTCCCTACACATCAAAGTAACTGAACTATAAATTTCACAGATATAGAAATGAATGATATTTGAGTAAAGTCTGAGTTTATTTAAATGATAAAGATGTCAAATTACCTTATCAGAGGAATGGTAAAAGCCTTAGCATTCGTTGATTACTAATAATATGTTCTTAACTTCAGACATCTAAATCTATCTACATGTATCTAAGTCTATAAGCAACTCTTTGTTAAAATGAAACTACTCAAATAAATTTTCAACCTATGCGTTTGACGATAAATGAGAATAATTTCCGAGTAATTCCGCTAAGCTGGATTTTACTTTTAATAAACTCGCGTAAAATAAAGTGAAATCGCACTTTGTGAGTTATGAATATTTAATATACATTTCTCTCTTCTAATTGATACGTGTTCGCTCATTTCTTAATCATGGCCTCATAATCCTCGCATTCTCCCTATACCTGCCAAAGTCCTCTATCCTATATATATCATCGACTACTTCTCACTTTTATTATTCCTTAGTCCCAACCTACAATGGTAGACTAAGACTATCTTCAGCTCTGAAATTTCATGATATTGCCAAATCGCAATCATGAAGGATCCGAAGGAAAAACAGAGACAGCGGTACACCACGGTGTCCGAACGTGACTGCTCAGTGGCTGATTGGAATATTTCCTGACAGATCCATCGCTCTAATTTGTATTGGTTTTCAGAGCTCAATTTAGGCTATCATAGTAGACTCCTTTACCACATCCTAATTCACTCACAATTCCGTTACTGCTTTGCAGCATACCGTTTTCTCTTTTCACCTTTCATTCCTTGCCTCCTTACTACATTTTCACTTTCCTTTCATTCTCTCTCAAATTATCCATAAAACCTCTCTCTCAATTTTTCTTTGCCACTCTTACACATACTAATATTTCCCCCTCTATCTGTCCTCTCTCACATCCACCACATCCTTTCATATATTCTGTCAATTCTAATCTTAGTTTAACTATATTTTCATGATGGAGCGATACGAGCAAGTGAAGAAAACGGAAACATAACCAGAAGAATAAACGCCATACTACCGGTAAAAAAGCGGGACCATGTAATTTTTTTGTAATATTATCATTTCAAATAAACAAAATCCTCGTAGTTTGAGTAATTTCGTTTTTCAGGTAACGGTCTAAAAGAAGAAATTTCCAAATGATGTCACCTTAATATAACATAATATATAAGAAATCAAACAAGAATAATAAATTGAAACGTTTTATGCAAATATGCTAATATGAAAACGCGTTTTATTATTCTAGATTTGTTTAGAATTGCAAACTTAAAAATCTATATGGATTTTTTAATACTAAAGATTTTCCCTTTGAAAATCGACGAAACAGTTACACGTATTTATATTCACCCAGAAATTGAAGCACTTGAAATGTATTTCACTCGAATACTGCTATTTATACTACTGATTATTCGATAAAATCATTGTAATTTTTGTGATGTTAAATTCTTTCATCTATATACCTTGCTTTTTTTCTCAGGAGTGAATTTGCCAGTCTCTGGGTCCGCTGGGTCTGTTGTTCTTCCCCTTCGTTTTTCCTGTTATTTTCTAGCCTCGCGTCTTAATCCGCCATTTTTTATTCCGTTTTTTGTTTGTTTCAAATGAACGTTTTCGTCTTTTTCTTAGAGCTTGATCTAAACTTGGCGGGTGCGACAAATCAATCTCTAGAGTGTAATATTCTGTGGAAGTACTACAGTTAGCAACCTGTCACGCGCATCTCACTTTCCTCTTCCGAGCAGCTCTCTTCCCACCCTACCTCCCCTACTGCCGTGCGCAGGGGAAACAATGAATAGGCAGTAACAAAGCAGCTCACTTGCCTCCTTATCGTCCCTACCAATGTGCGCCGGGAAAACAATGCGTCGGGACATCGTACAGAAATTCAACTTTGATTTTTCTAAAATAGAAGATTTAATTCGACGATTATTTTCCCGCGATACTTTCGACAAATATCGAAGCTTACACAAAGGCTTGGTAGTTTCCGACGCTTATTTTTCTCAAAAATCGAAGACTAAAATCGAGGTTTATTTTTCCTAAAAATCGGTGACGATTTTCGGCGTTTATGTTTTAAATTTTACCAGAATTAGTAGTTTTCGTTGTTAATATTTCCTAAAATGTGATCACTATCGTTGTTCATTTCTCCTAAAAATGCACCACGTATATCAACGTTTATTTTAACACATTAAATTAGGCTTGTTATAATAGTGTTATAAATTGAATTCCTTCCAATTAACTATAACTTAAATTGTATAAATAAAATAAAAAATAATTATTAAAAGTTATTAACTTTTATAAAGAGTACAGAAATAGTAAAAATAAAAATATGATAATTTTGTAATTTATAACTAATAGAAAACGTACTGAATAAATAAAAAATAAATTAATGAATTTATATAGATATTGAATATATAAATGTTATGTTGCATTCTTTGAGAAATCTGAACTAATTATTAGAATTGCAACAACTTTCATATATTCAAAATCTCTGTAAATTCAATCATTTAAATTACTTTTTCATTCAGTGCAGAGGTTCTAAATGCTTTAGTTAATTTCAGAAATTTTTGCAAGCATAATTATCGAAGAGTATATTTCCTATATATGACAACTTCACGTAAAGGACATAATCGGAAGTTTCCTGATTCCTCTTTAATTTAGCCCAAAAATGTCAATTAATTGTATTTTACCTTTTAAAAAAAGTTCTATCTGTTAGCCTAAGGTGCGGATCACAAGTTATCACTGTAATGAATAACATAAATCCATTTTCATTTATAGTACACTTTCATGAAAAACGTGATATTTATTTTAAAGGAAACTTTTTTGGGCATAATTCTCAACTTACGATTTAACGAAAATTTAAAGGCTGGAGATACATTCCAAAATTGTGATCTTGGCAACCTTAGATGTTGATATTTTCCTAAAAATGTCTTAATACATCAAGTTTACAAAACACTGATTGTTATATCGTTATGCCAGTCAACCATTTTCATTCATTCTTTTTGAGCAATAGATTTGACGTTTATATGACCTGCTATAATTTGAAATGGGTTCTATTACCAGCGTGTAAGAAAACCATGTCAACGTTGTCGACAAGTATCCTACGCTATTCAATTTCCCGGTTTAGTTAAGAACGAGCGATGACATTCTCTAATAGTGAAAATGATTGCTAGAAGACGTCAGGCTAGATGATACAGAAAGCCTGGCCCGGCAATGGTTAGTAGAGCTTGTCTCCGCCGGAGCGCAGGAGCTTATGGTCTTGCGGCAAAGAACGAAAGTCAATGCATCGTATCGTATCCTAAATTTTAAGTGTTTTGCCTTGTGAGAGATAAAATTGGAATAAAGAAAGTTAAATTTTAGAAAATTATAGCTACGGCCAATGTTTTAAATTAACCAAACCGCATCGAAACATCAATAAAAATGTATTAATTTTCCGAAACTCTAAAAATAAAAGTTATTTTTAAACGTTTACATCTGATGTGCAAATTTTATTCCTTTCCGTAGAAAAAACGACGAAAATAAGAAGAAAAAAACAATATTACGCCTGCGAGGGAGGCCAGAGCTCGCCATTCGGAGAAATAAACAAGTAGGTATGTACACGGTTCACCGTGGTACAGAAGTACTTTTCGTCAAATTTGCCGTAAAATAAACGTATAATGATATATTTGCTTTGATGTCAGAAAATTATTTTTCCTTCTATTGTGGAAACCCTGCTTTTTAGATCCTTTTTAAACACGTTCATTTCGTTTTGCCATTCTATACTTATCATAAAAAACGAAATTTCTTTGAAATCCGCTCAGACGAGATCTTCGAAATTAATAGTTACAGACAAATTCTAACTTTGATATTGTGGTGTCCCTGTTTAGTCGGCCCGGTTGAAATATAATAATTTTTTTATTTATTTATATGAAGATTATGTACATCATGCCGTCAATTCTCTAGAATTACATCTAAAAGACATATTTTTTTACTTTTTACTGTGGTACCCCTGCTCTTTAGCTCCGCTTTAAACATCTTGATTTCATTATGGTATGTTGTACAAATCCTATATAAAAAATTTAATTGAAATTCGTTCAGCCAATTTCTTCCAACTCCACAATAAGTGAAAGAAATTAATTTGCAATTGTGGCATCCCTGATTAGCAGATTCAGTTAAATCTGCGTTTATTGTTTTCTATAGATGTGTATTTTATAAATATTAAATTTGTTTGAAATTGATGAATATATTACAACAAAAGTATGTGTAAAAAAGTTTTTTATTTGTTTTATTGTGGTGGCCCTGATTTCTACATCTATACTAAGCATGTTGATTTTGTTTCTATATGTTACACGCCTCCATACAAAATTTCATTGAAATCGGTTCAGCCAATTACTTCCCAATTGATAATTACCGAAAAGTTTAACTTTGCAATTGTGGCACCCCCGCTTAGTCGATCTTGTCCAAATATTTCATTTTGGCCATTAATTTATGTGAATATTCTATGTACTAAATTTGGTTAAAATCGGTTAAGCCAATTCTTCCGTGCGGACGTACGGACGGACGGACGGACATCACAAAGATAATAGTGCTTTTCAGTAATGACGAAAAATACTAAAAACCATTTACTCAGCATGCCTTATCGCTCGAGTATTTTCGTAAAAAATACGCTACACATTGCTGTTCATTCTCAAAAATGTTATAAATGCTTTATAAAATCCTCATCGCTTTTCTTTTTCCTTTAAGAATTCGTAAGTTTTAATTTTGGGGTGGCACCGCTAGTTTTCCCCCAAAGATATACCGCTACAAATTTGTTTCTTGTCCATCCTTTAACCTCTTCTACCCTCACAAGATCCACTTCTCGTTTCATTCGACACAAAAATGCAATTTGGTGATGCTCGAATATTCGAATATTAATGGAATAAGATTTCATAATATTTCTCGCGCTTGCACCACAGTACTAATAAAGTTTACCCTTCGCTTCATGTTGTTCCTAATAAAGAGTATAATAATTAATTCTTCGATTGAACATCCAGTCCACTACGTACCTTCTTAGGCAAACCTTGTTTCTTTAAGTACGAGCGCTTGCTCCTAGGTGGCAGGACGTATCGTACATTGAGTTATGCATTTCGCTGCTGGTATTTAAATAAATCCATGCATACAATTATGAAAATGAATTCCTGAAATAGAGAGTTAAAACAAGTGATTATTTTAACTCCTTCAGATAATATAATCGTCCAATTAGCCATTTCTGCGTTATATCTATACGTTTGTTATTATCATAGCAAAGCAACTGCCCAGGCAGGATATGAGCCGATAGTTCCAGGGAGGTTACACTAAACAATATATAATATATCCAAAAAAATTGTATCAAACATGTAATTTTTTCATGTAGTTTACTCAGTAACTCATTTATAATCAGGTGTATGATTTTTTTAAATATCTGCCATAAAAGGAATTTTGAAACAAAAAACGGTCTTAAACGGTTAAAATTGAATCAGTAGGTCACGTTAAACGTGTCATGCAAGCTGTTGCAATAAGAGGATTTTCGTGTAAATGTATGCAATAGAATGTGAGGCCTTAATCGAAAGTAGTGAGTTGATGGGTGTGCTGTATTTTCTAACAATTATTTGAAAAGCCGACGACATCTTCCGATAGAAATATAAAACCATGGGTTTGTCGGTGCCAAATTCAAATATGTACTCGCTTAGCTCTTTCTAGCGTTGCTGTACCAATTAAGGATTTAACAATAAGAAATTTGTCAATGTGAAATCCCTTGGGTTTATTTTTCTATTCGGCATTATAAACGATCAGCCCTGTAATATAAGCTCCAAACTAATTGCATCATTTTACATCAATCGGGTAAAAATTTCTTCTTTAGTTTTAAAAGCAAACTTGTCCCTCCGGTATGTAGAGATTATATTCTCACTCTTTGTTAAATCAGCCCTGGCTCTTAATTTATGGCGCTGACGCCGATTTCTGAAGAAAAGTTGTCCTTACCTGGTTTATTTTCATAGTTTTTATGTAATTAATTGCAGTACAGCAAAGTAAATATTTGTGCCGTGAAAATATTAACCTTCGTATGTGATTAAAAGCAGTGGAAATAAAGAAAAAGTAGTTATATCAATCTTTGAGTTAGGTGTCCTTACGATAAGCACAAGTAAAGAACTATATATTTTTTCACGTGGCAAATGTTCAACAGTAAGAGTAAGGGGAAATAATGGACAAAATATTTTATTTTGTTAAATAACGATCAGCTATTTAATAGGGGAGTTATTTTAGAAAACGTATTTCTCAAGTCTTACATTTATTAACTTTTCGTAAAAAGGGAAAAGTTGTCTCGTTTTCATAAAATTAAAGGGGTTTTAGGTCTTGATTATTTTTTATAAATACTATCATGCAAGCGACAAGAAATCATAGAGCTGAGAGACTAAATCAGCCATACGGACTGACTTCTCTGAGTAATCAGATGGATAAATATGTGGATTGAATATTACTTAACACATTTAAGACGAGCGGTTTATATTTCCGCGCAGGTAATACAGGCATTTACATTGATTAATTGTCTATGGAATCCATTAAACATTAACATTAACGAATTATTCAAACCGTTAGAAATATTAAATTGTCGAATGATTTCTCTTTCATGCATACATCTTTTTTCTAGATTGAATAGTGTTTTCATTAAGGTTTTTAAAATATTTATAAATGAGGTACGTTATTAGGTGGTGCGTAGGGTGAGCAGCCACTTTTTAACCCATAGATACTATGTAATATTTCTTTTTCCTTAGCTATTTCAATGGACTCTTTTTTATTAGTTGTAATAAAAAAGTGGTATTTCCTTAAGAGAGAAAATAAACTGTAATAATAGATATCGATGCCTTATCGAACAATTTACATGGAGGTACATAACACTAGATGTTTTTTTGCCTTTTCGTTGGTTAAAAAAATCAAACAATTTTGTACAAATTTTACCTATCAGTCTTTATAAGTGTTATTATCAGTATTTCGCGTGTAAACTTTTCTAGTTATGTTAAGCGGTGATAAACCTCTTCTAATCTAACTCAGAATGAAAATATATGTAAACTAATATAATATCATTGTTAAAACTCAACATATTATTTAGTTGTTTTTGATGAAGTGTTTCTAATAGATAAAATATAGAAACCCATGGCGCCAAGCGGAAATATAAGTTTAGTGAAGCTATATCTTGGAAGAATCCTTCAACAGAAATGACGATGATACAGATGTCTCAAAAGGCAACCGCATAATGATGATATTTTAATACAAAATCTGAAGAAGATTAACCCTGTGGCACGCTTTTTTACATTTTCTTACCACATCAATGTAAACTTTTTGTTTTCGAAAAATCTGGTCACCTCAGTGATACTTCAAAAATTGAACCGATTTTCCTAGGGCGGGGGTATCAAACACGAGGCCCGAGAAGCAAGATACTTCATAATTTTACGAAGCTAAAACTCAAACGTATTTATTTTAGAATATTTTTAAAAAATCCGCTAAGTTGAAAAGGAAGCATTTTAAAATATATTTTGCAGAGGTTTTCACATAATTCTAAATCGTATTTTAGAAGTGCTTTACTTTGTTTCAAACGGTACTCAACGATTATATTTCCTATATACGGTTTTAAACTTTATTAGAATACATACCGGATACTTTTCACTTCGTTCACTACACATCAAACTAACTGAACTATAAAATGCACAGATATAGAAATGAATGATATTTGAGTAAAGTCTGAGTTTATTTAAATGATAAAGATGTCAAATTACCTTATCAGAGGAATGGTAAAAGCCTTAGCATTCGTTGATTACTAATAATAGGTTCTTAACTTCAGACATCTATATCTATCTACATGTATCTAAGTCTATAAGCAACTCTTTGTTAAAATGAAACTACCCCCCACCCCCGGCGTGTGCGACGTAGCATTCACGTCCTCTCTTTCCCATGCCTCCAGCGCGAAATTTTCATTAAGTTTTGTTATCGCTACGGCTCTGATTTATGTGCTTTCAGAGAGTGAATATGCAAGCCAATGCTGTCTGATTTCGTTCTGTGGTTCCTCGTTGTCTGTGTTTACGTGTTAGTATATTTTTAAATTTTTTTTTCTATCTCGGAACTGGCTGTAGCAGTGCTTACTCAGTCTCCTCTGGCCTATTATCTTACGTGCGTTGCGTCTCAGATTTTCATAAGAGCTCTCATATTCCTGGCTCTTGTTTACGATTCTTCGAGCTGATGGTCGAGGTTTTTTAGTGCCTGCGTTTGCGTCGGGCATTTTTGTTATTTTTTTTTCATCTTGGGTCTGGCCTTTAGCCGAACCCCTATTTAGTTCACCATGGCTTGTAGCTCTCGTGAGTTGGCGGATTGGGAAGTGTTTTGGAGAATTAGAGTGAAAGTAGTGTAGATATATATTATTAAGATTCGAACGGATACTCTATTGACTTCAGTTCCGAAGAGGAATTGGAAGATATAACTCACTCCACTGTGAATATTCAAGAGAATATTTGGGGAGATGTCGACAGTGCTAACCCTCCTCGGCTTTTTGCGTGTGATTTAGTTGGAAAACAAATAGTGCAGGTGTTATCTACAGATTATCCCTTAAGATATTTTGAGTTATTTTTTTATTATCTAATTGCCCTCATAGTGGTTGAAACTAAGCGTTACGCGGAACAATTCCTTGCACGCGAGAAAAATAAGATCACGTCTTTAAAAAATCGCGCTATCAAAAGTGGTTTGCTTTGCTAATCTTGATGGGATTCATTCAAAAACCAACTCTCAGAATGTATTTTAGTAGAAAACATATATTAGAAATGTCATTTATTCCAAATGTAATGAGTGAAGAAAGATTTTATTTGTTGAGCAAATTTTTGCATTTTGTAGATAATACCGATAAAGACATTGTAAATAGAGATCCTATTGTATAAAATTCTACCTATCAGTGATTATTTGAAAAATAAATTCCATAAAATTTATATACCGTGTAAAGAAGTATGTGTACCAGACGCAGCTGAACTACTAAACGTCGAAGGAGCAGCACATAGTAGAAATTGGATTGAAATAAATGTATGTATTTATTTTTTATTATATAAAATGAACAATTTTAAATACGACATAATTTTTTGGAAATTTTTGAAATGATAATTAAAGTACAAAAAATATTAAAGTGAATGCATGCATTTTAGTGTTTTGTGCTTGCGAAAAAAAGTCACGCTGAGCGATTTAAATGCCCTAGATTAAACTCTCGTTTGAGGGGCTACTCAAATAAATTTTCAACCTATGCGTTTGACGATAAATGAGAATAATTTCCGAGTAATTACGCAAAGCTGGATTTTTACTTTTAATAAACTCGCGTAAAATAAAGTGAAAACGCACTTTGTGAGATGTGAATATTTAATAAACATTTCTCTCTTCTAATTGATTCGTGTTCGCTCATTTCTTAATCATAGCATCGGAATCCTCTTAAAATTATTTGTTTTGCATCGCATTCTCCCTATCCCTGCCAACATCCTCTATCCTATATCTATCCTCGACTACTTCTTACTTTTATTAACCCTTAGTCCTAACCTAATAGGGTAGACTAAGACTATCTTCAGCTCTGAAATTCCATGATATTGCCAAATCGCAAACCTGAAGGAACCGAAGGAAAAACAGAGACAGCGGTAGACCTCGGTGTCCAAACGTGGCTGCTAAGTGGCTGATTTGCGTATTTCCTAAGAGATCCATCGCTCAACTATTCAAACAGTTGGAAATATTAATATGTCGAATGATTTCTCTTTCATGCACTCATCTCGTTGCTAGAATGAATAGTGTGTTGATTAAGATTTCCTTTAAAAACATATCGCTAACTTAGTGTCATTACAAAAATTAATGATCGCTCGTGGACTATCAAATTTGTAGAACGAGCAGATAAAATCTTGCAAAATTTTTCATGGTCGCATGTAGGCAAAATATTTTCAAAAATCCAAATGGAAATATTTACGAAATTGAAGTCATCCTATCTTCAAATGGCGATAGTTTATAAAACCTTTTTTGAGACAATTAATTGTATTTATTATCGATCGGTCATAGGCTCCCAACTTGAATAATGTTCGGACGAAATTTCGCTGCCGCTCGCACGCGACACTCGGCAGTAGAACGGAATCGATTGATTTTTCATACCTCCGGTTTTATTTTCATGGCCTCTTTGATTTTGTATGCTGCTATTGTGTCTTTCGAATCCGCTATATCGGGTACTAATTCTGTGCTCCTGCATGTGTTAGTGATGGGTTATCGTTGCTTTTGTACCCCTTCGTGTGTACTCGTCCCCTGGTACAAAGGATTAGGGCCTTAGGCTTAACTGAAAGCTTGTCAAACTCTATGCCACATCCAACCTAGGAAGGGTACGATGAAGCATGGGTTTTTAAAGGGTAAGGGAAAGAATTGAGAAAATATATTATTTTGTTATTTAACGAACAGCTATTTATTAGGGAATTATTTTAGTCTTACATTTGTTAACTTTTCCTTAAAAGAGAAAAATTGACTCCTTTTCATGATATTAAAGGAATTTTCGGTCTTGATTATTTTTTATAAATACTAACATGCGAGCGACAAGAAATCATAGATATAGACACATGCAGGCAAAGGGACTAAATCAACTATACGGACGGACTTCTCTGTGTAATAAAATGGATAAATATGTGGATTAAATATTACTTTATAATTTAAAGACGAGCGGTATATTTTCCGCACAGGCAATACAGGTATTTACATTGGTTAATTGTCAGGAGAGATTGAGGGGGAAGAGAGGTTAAGAGGGAGAAGGGGGAGAGGAGGGAGAGAGGAGAGGAGAGAAGGATATAGAGGTGAGTGTAAGAGGGGATAGGCGTAGGGGAAAAAGAAAATGGAGTGGTGGGGAGAGAGTGGGCGGAGAGAAGGGGAGAGAGGAAGGAGTGAAAGGGGAGGGTGGGCTGAGAGAATGGGGATGGGAAGGAGAAAAAAGAGAGAGAAGAAAGGGAGGGGGGAGAGGGGGTTGAGAGGGGGAGAAGGATGAGAGGGGGGAGATGGGGGTAGAGGGGGTAGAAGGGGGATAAAGGGGGAGGAGGAAAAATAATGTAGCCAAAGAGTGGCAAATCAAGTCGTATATTGATGCCAGAATGTAAAAAATTTCCAGCGCTTCATTTTCTGGGAGAATTCAAATGATTGTCAGTAGTTTATCAATTAATCAAACAATAACATTTACCATATATACATATAAACAATTATATTTTCCCATAAATTTACACAGGAATTTCGATTTTTGAAAGTCAAATACATTTACTATATATATAAAGGTTTTTACGCTCACACCTCAGAAGTTATATTTTAATCACGCTACAAAGTCCCGTTTATGTTCAACGGGTAATTCCGCTCGTTATAAAAAACGGAAGCATTGAATAAATCCGTTTTCGGAGAGGACACTCAAGCGATATTCAGTTATCTTGATAACGATAATCTAAGGAGCATATGACGCCGAAATGGTAAAATAAGTACATACTCATGAATAGTATAATAGATGATTAAAAAGGCAATGATCATGGCGTTTTATCTTTAAAGATATTTACACTGGTAAATTGCGTTACACTCTAACGATGAATGTTTATATAGTTAAATTTTTATTTGAAAACGGATGCAATAATAACCTGACAATTTTAACATTACACATAAGGAAGGGGGAATATGGAAACTACATAGTATAGCATTGCGTACATTTTTCCCTTTCTTTGTTATTCGCCCTTTCAAATTGGCCGAAATAATCACCGGCATCGATCGATAGCAAAAGAACTTTCAATATCTTATATACGTATGTTTCAGGGCAGCGTTGGTTAACTTCGACATGAGCTGTTAAAAGACGGCAAGCGAACCACATCTCGTCTTTCATCGAACCTCCATCCATTAACAGTATAATGCCGCCCAAGGTATGACCAAGATTTTTCGCAGGTCCCTTCCTACACCCTACAGACAGCTTGCGGCCTCCGTGGGACCACTGTTATCACGGTTACTTGGCGCTACTGCGCCCCGGTTTTGGCATGCGTAACGACTGCCCGTGTGCAAGACCCTTTTTGGCCATCCTTCTTTATCACGAAAACGCAATAACAAATAGAATGTTTTATACATATTTTCTTTAAAAAGTACATTAAGACCATCTTAATAAGAAAAATATGTATTTGGACCGTCCGTCCATTCTTGCTGGGTAAGGTTAGCAATGTCCCCTATGTCCATTCAGTTCCTGCTCAGTTATTGCATCTAAACATATATTTCACGAACTTAAATGTATGTAGGTATACAGTATACATCAGGCATGTCAATCCCAAAGCGGCGTTAGGGCCCCATTTAAGTGATAGGTTTTATAGAAAGACTTGAGTTGTTAAATGAGAGCCATAGCTGAAAAAAAGGTTATGTTGAAGATTGGATTTCTGTTTTGCCATTAAAAACAATAATTTGGAGAATTCGCTCTATTGCATCTCAATAACTATGACAATTAGTTAAGACAAAAATTTTAATTCCGACCACGCAAAGGCACAGGAAGGGTCGCCAATTATACATACCCGCTATAAATTAAAAAATAAACCGCGCAATATACATTGGACAAACTTTCTCATATACGTATTTACGTTTGTTCGAATGTGTACGCTTATAAAAATCCCTTATACATCAAAGTTAACCGTAGTTTAGCGTGGTATATTATAATACCACTAATTGATATGTAATGATTTTTGGGACACATGGCAGAGTTAGTATTATTCGCGACATCATGATGTACGATTGGATGGATATTAATCAAAATCCTTATAGCCATTTTTGAGTAAATCGAATTTTGTTTCAAAATATCCTAAAATGGAGTACTCTTAATTGTAGCGCAATATCGTTCATCTCTTCAGGGTATCTGTTATAAATAATATTTTCCAAAAATAAGATAAATCATTCGATTTAGTTTAAGCGTCTAGGCTGTAGTAAGATTTTGAGTGGATCGCGGCGAAGGTGTGACGTCATAGAGCTTAGGTAAAGTAGTTGAGCGTACATTTTAATGTCACTGGACGACATATAGTAAAATTAAGAGATATATGGCTTACGGAGTATTACTTGTGACATCCAGCTCTACAATTGGCTGGATTTTTAAGCAAATTCCCTGTAGCTATTTTTGAGTAAATACAATTTTTCTAACAATGGTTAAGAATAAACAACCACTTGATTCTTTGATAAAGTTTATCAACTCGATTGAGAAAATCGTTCGGGAACTTGAATACATATCGAACTGGAGTGAAACAACAACTGCTTCTATGGCTAAAATCTTGCTAACAGCTATACTGGATACAGAGGCGGAACTATGGCAAGGCATTGCCTTTGGACCTCGGCCCCGGAGGGGCCTCAAAAATTATGAAATACACCTCATTTAACGATTTAGCGGCGTCTGCAGTATAAAATACGACCGTTGCCTTTTATATTATATGTGTCAGCGACAAGGACGCATTATCCTTGTCTCAGGGGCGGATTGATCTGCCGAGAGATCGGGCAAAATTCTGGTGGTCCGATGCTGCCTCTGGGCCGAGATTGCTTCGGTCGTGAGCTGTGTACTATCCGTATTCTTAAGCTGCTTCAGCTACGAACATGTCCGTAAGACTGCGGCGTCGGTAACAGGGGCGATAGCTTGAGTGGCGGCAAAAAAATTTCATGAGGGTCATGTACCCTTTTATCGGTCTCTTCCAATTGTCTTATATTTACTCTCTCCTCGGTTTTTCCAAACTCGAGCCTTCTCACCTCTCCTCCCCTTGCAGTCCCGAGGCATGAAAGTCCGAGGAGGACGCGGGAATTCGCAAGACCCCTCCTGCAGTACCCCTTTGTTTCCACGTGCATTCATTCGGGCACGGTCATATTCTTCGGTTTATTTGTTGCTGCTCTTGTTTGAGCCCCCTTTGGGTCACTTCCTCATAGTAATTTCTACGCCTTGAGGACGGGAAATATATTCTCACATCATTGTTTTCAACCCCTTCTCCTTTAAAATTTCCTCCTCTCTCGCATTTCATATCGGTGACATCAAAGAAGAGCAGTTTGTCTAGTTCCAAAACGTCCATCGTTGCGGTAATGACAGTCAAGAGGTGTGCACCTTTTAGTGTTTGAAGAATCTGTTAACAAGTAATAGCAGATTAGATTTTCTTTGGAATTATTGCTATGTTTGTCTTTTCTCAAGATGTTATGTGAGGTTTTAGTGTTAATATTATTCTTTTCCCATTGGAGAATGCAGGTTTTTCACCCTGAGAGCTGGAGATATACCAAGTTCACGATCAACGGAGTTTTTTATACCAGGAGGTTAGTATATATTTTTATTCGATTTTTTATTTAGATTATCATTCACGCTGGGGCGGATTCTGAAACTTCTCAAGGAGAGGGTGATTGCCCCAGTAGCCCCTTCCTTCCTTGAGTGATATATTTCCGATTACTTTATTTCTTTAATATCCTTAGCCTTGTCAGAAAGGATCTAGGGCAATGGTCCCTTGTCAGATATTTCTTTCGTTTGTCGTTTGCATCGCCGGCGCGTGCCTATTGGCCGTCCGTGTGCGGAATCAAGTTGGCCGCCACTCCCCCCCACTCCCTCCCTCCCCCCTATGTACACATATCTCGGAATCTCGCTTCATTACCATCAGCGAATTTTCAATTCCTGTTCCGAGTGTTCTTGCTGAATTATCTGTACAGCAGGGATGCTCAGGACCTCCATCGCCAACCCGTTTTAGGTAGATTGCGTAAAAATTTCGTCGCCTCTCCCATCTAATAGAACAGATGTCCCCCAACCACCGCTTGCCCAAATATCTAACGATGAAGACGGACCCCAAAAGATGTAATATCTACGCTTCACGGCATTGCAAAAAAGGCACTTGCCTAATTCCAATAGGATCATCCACCGAAAATATAAAACGAGAAATAAATTGTTTTCTCTAGTTAGAAGATAGAAACAAGATGATCCAAACAGAACTTATAATGCCTACTTTCCATTTAATTATTTATTTCATACTTATATTGGCTTTAATAGCTTTAAAATAATCGCGGGTATGTCGCTCTTTCTGTTCACAAATTTCATAATCTAGCGTTATAAAATACTACAAATACATTAAACGAAATATTAAATCGATCAAGCGTATTTGTGCGGCAAAATTAACGCGTGTACGTATTGGAATATACGCAATCTGAGTCCGACAATAGTTGTTGCTCTGGCAACACTCTCGTAATGAGTAATAAAAACTGAAAAATCGCCAGTATTTACGCGAAATTTGAAGAAATGCAATCGATAAGCTCAACTCTATAATAAAAATTATAATCTTCATATTTTTCCTCGGAGAAGAGTACAAAACTCGCTCCGATATTACAATTCTAAGATATTTTAATGCGCAAGAGATAATTACTCTGCACGATGGATTTCAGATTTCCCATGTAAATCAAATGGAAAGGATAGTTCCTGGAATCGAACCCGGGACTTCAATCTTCGCAACAAAAACTATCCTCTGGAGCTCAGCCTATGTAGGAAGAGATTTTCTACAAGTTTCATGAACATCGGTCTATTGGTTCAAGGGTTAATTGGGGGACGGACGGACACACAGACACAACGACAAAACTATAAGCCTATTTTCATTCTGGAATCTAGGCTAAAAATTTATCAGACTAGATCACGACCGAGAATATTACCATAGCGACCTCCAAGTTTGGAAATTCTGCCTAAACCAGTTCTTTACTGTCTTTTGTTTTACTAATCGCGATGCACTGCCAACCGATGAGACAGAAAGCTTACTTCCGAGGTTGTTGAAGCAAATCTGTATAATGTATTATTTGCCAGTAGATTTTCAACTGTGGCATAAATTACATTATGTATTATATAGTTGATGAAAGCAATAACATACAGATAAGGATTTTACGTATTTATTTATAATCACACCATTAATAATATCAAAAATTTTATAGATTTATTTACGAACTCTAATTGGACAACACATGCACAAGTTTTTCAATCTGAAAACAAACAAAATATTTCATTTTCTTTGAAACAGTGTAACATTAATACTATAAAAAAACTTCCCAAATAACTTTATTTGATCATCAAGACATATCATCAACTTCAAAAGAAAATGAGCAAATTTTTGTGATGCATTTCAAAATAGCAATAAAAAAGTGGAAATTTCGACAGTCGTTACATAAAGTCAGCACGTCTGGCTTTTAGTTCAGAAGTATATTTAATTAGCTGGTGAGTGTCAAATTTCTCTTCGATCTCATGTTCGTTTGAAATGGTTGCCAAATTACTGCTTTTTTGAGCCATTGTTGACCTTAAAATTTTTTTATAATTTTTAATGTAGAAAATTGTTTTTCACCAGTGATCGCGCCCTGCGATCGTCATTTTACAAGGTCACCAACATTGGTGTTCCTTCTATTTTATTGTGGGTCATTTCCATTATTTTTATCACCAGTATACCCTTTACCTTCATCCTTATTACCACATATTAAAATACAACATTGCCAATTTCTACTTTTGGCTTCAATCCTAAAGCGGCCGTACATTTCACAACTCCAATTGAGGTATTTTACGATTTCATCGCACATTTTAAAAAAATTAATTTGTTTTTATAAACTTTTATTACCTCTTGGATTTGTTCAGACCCCCCTTTTGTCTTCTATCGTTTGGTTCTTTTCTTGAGGATTATACAACTTGGTTGCAGTTTACTGTTTTTTACTTTTATACAATTGACATGTCATTATATAATGATACCTCAGTTTTTACGTTTTAGACTAAGGATTTAAACCGCTTTCACAATTTGCACACCAGAATCAACAATTTAGCAGCTGACATAAAATTTTTGAAATCTTGCAGAGAAAATAAGGTCACACCTAACTTCATGAATGTCTTCTCAAAAACAAGGAAGGACCATATTATGACCAAAGTAAAACAATTAGCCATCAACAAATGGTTCCAACTAGAAATTAAGAACCTATACGCCAAAAGAAGCTTACTAGAAATATTGGCATACGATTTACATCTTAAAATAAAAAAAAACTTAAATAACGTTGCCTTAAACTATGGAACAACTTTGAACATAAAATGCACGAGTCCAATGCTCATAAATATCACACCAAATCATTAACTTTAGACAAAAAATTAAAAATTCTTAAACCAAAACAGATTGGTAACACACATAACATAGCTAATCAACGCAATCACATCTCACAGAAATTTGAATTCATTGAAAATTTATCCAAAACATCTTTTTCTCAGGAAGAATTGTCTTTACTAAATATGGGTTTGAAGTTTGCATTACCACCTAGGAAACTGCCTATAGACGAACTTATTACCGACATTGAAAAATCCATAGAATTTTTCGTTGTAATTTCAAAAAATTACATCAGACAAGCTTGTTTATTACAATTAAAAGATAACTTGAAGAAGCCCACAAAGATTCATCTTATTAATAGTAATTTTCCCATTACCATTAAAAACTAAGAGGAAAAGATTGCTTTTACATCAAAGCTGATAAAGGCAACAAAATTGTAATCATGGACAATGCACAATATGTTGACAACTTCCAAACCATGTTAAATAATGGACCATATATCAAATTAAATAAAAACCCTTTAAATTCCATGATCAATAAAACCAAAGCAATCATCAAAGGATGCAATAATATCATAAATAAATAAATTAAGTTTCAAATTGAATACTTCCAACCCAAACATACCTAAACTATATTGTCTTCCAAAAATTCACAAGAACGATAACTCCATGAGACCAATTGCATCAGGGATCAACAGCCCACTTATAATTTAGCCAAATGGCTAAAAAGTGAATTCAAACAGATGCCGTTCCTTGACAAACACTCAGTCAAAAATTCGTATCATCTGATTAACAAATTGAAAAATACAACCATAAAAGAGTCAGAGATTTTGGTCTCTTTCGACGTGAAAAGTCTTTTCCCAAGTGTACCCTTAGATGAAACATCCCAAATCTTAAAATCTCTTTTACTAAAACAAAATTTTACTGATGAAGTTGTCCACGAATACCTACAGCTCACTAACTTATGCATGCAACAAAACATCTTTCAATTTCAAAATGAAATTTATCAACAAACACAAGGTACCTCCATTGGAAACCCTTTGTCCCCTTTTTTAGCCAACATATTTATGTCACATTTTGAAAAGACTTGCGGAGATAAATTCCATTATTTTCCAGAAATTTGGTTTAGATATATTCATTATATTTTCACAATTTTTGATTAAAAAAAACAAAAAGTAGAAGACTTTATGGATCAATTAAACAATATATATCTATCCATAAAATTCACTTTTGAACTTCAGGAGATCAATACATTACCATTTCTGGATTTACGAATCATCAATAACCAACAACAAATAGAGTTCGATATTTTTAGGAAACCAACACACACTAACAATCATATTCCAAATAACTCCTTCCATCCTATGAATCAAAAAACAGCTGTTTTCCAATTCTTAACACACCGATTGTGCAACATCCCCCTCAACAAATATAGATATGTTAAAGAACTCAAACATATAAAACGAACTGCAAAGAAACTTGGTTTTGATCACAATTTAATCAATAAATTAACAAGAAAACGCAATCTTAAAAAAATGTTGTCCAACTCCAACACTTTCAAACTTAACAAAAATAAGGCCAACAAATATATAAAACTACGGTATTTTCCCATATTAAACAGGGGCTTGAATAAAATTTTCAAACATAAGAATTGCACAATAACATACACGAACCCACATAGTTTGAAAAACTTACTGGATTGCACCAAAGACAAAACGGAGAATCTGAACAAATCCGGAATTTATAAAATACAATGTTCACATTGCAATTTAATGTACATAGGACAAACCAGACGAAAACTAATGACGTGATACAAAGAACACTTAGAGCATTACAAACACAATCGTTTTGAGAAATCAAGCGTAGCCACTCACATTCTCGAAACTGGACACAGTATACACAAAGAGGATTTAATGTTGTTAACTTCAGCCAACCATTCACTTAACTCTTTAGAAAATCTGCATATCTATAAAAACAGAAATAATCTCATGAATACAGATACTGACTTTAACAAAACTTTATATAAATTGACTGAACTCAACAATATTGACGCACAAAATTCTTTTCGATCCTCAAATGTTTTTCGGTCTTCGTTATAATCTTTTCCTTCAATTTCGTTGCAGTTGAACCCAGGGGACGGGCACTCGGATAGCAAAACGAGGACCGCCTTTGGAGAGGCTCTCCAAAACACACCAGAGGCGATGGAGGGGAAGTAGGAAAGGAAGTAGGAGGGGAAGTAGGGGAAATAGGTTGCGCGCACTTTCAAACGGTTTTTGTGTTTCAAGTGGTTTCAACAGGTTTCATGTGATTTCACCAGGTTTCCAGGTTTCACGTGATTTCGTGCGGTTACACGTTATTTCCAGTTATTTCTGGCTATGGCTTGTTTTTCGTGTTGCGTCACCAATTGCGGGAATAAGGAGGGTACTCGAGTTAGGTAAATATTTTGACATATAATTCATTTATTAATATTTAGAAATGCCTGAGTGTGAAATACGCGAGATCGGCAAGAGGATGTATATTTTTAAATGATAAATCCAGGTTCCCTCGTCCCATTTCCGACTCAAATCGTCGATTCGATGTTTGGTTGAAGCTGGTTGGGAATCCTAAGCTCATGTCCATGAACTGAATGGCCATCTATAACAATAGAAGACTTTGCCTGAGGCATTTCTCTCAGGAGAATTTTATTGAAGGCACTATGAAACTTCGGAAGGATTCCATTCCGAATTTACATCTGCCAGGTAAATAATTTTAGTGATGTTTTGCAGAGAATTCCATTAGAGAGAGTTTATCTAGTGACTACTGTTTATCTAGTGACTACTGTTTTCATCTTTTCAAGTATCTTCTCCAATCATGCTTGGAGCATTCTATGAAGTGTTACTTGTTAGTTGACTCAATGGTTAACTTGTATTTCCTTCTGCAGCAGCAAAACTAGATGAAGTTGGCCCACAACCTGGCCCGTCGTGGGCTGAGCCATTGACGCCTGTGGTTTCCTCGCCACCTGGTAGGTGTCTTTAGTATTTTAAAAACATCTTGTAAAAAATATTAACAATATTGCTTCTGATAATTTTTCTGTTATTCATTATTAATTATTTAATAGTTTTTGTTGTTAGTTGACTAAATGGTTAACTTGTATTTCCTTCTTGCAGCAGTAGAGCAAGGTGAAGTGAACCCACAACCTGGCCCCTCGGGGTTTCAGACCCCACGCAGGCCTAGTAGTGCCATTAGGGAGAACCTTATGAGGTATATTTATTTATATAAAATGCGATACTCGGTGTATAATTTATTGTTGTCTGTCTTTATAATGTCAAGGACTTCCTGGAAATTGTTTTATGTATATATTATGATATAACTGTAATCTATTACTTCTCCTTGCTTAAAATATAGCAACCTTTGAATGTTCTTTTATTATTTCAATAATGTTTGGAATGTATTATTGTTGCTTTTGATGTGCTCCTAAAGAAACTCTTATGTGATATTCATTATTGTTTATACTATGCCGACCTTGTCTTATACTTGTTTCTACAGATCAATGGGCCAATAATATTGTTATATTTTCTTCTTAATTTTTATTGCAATAAACGTATAAAAAAATGTTCTTTTTTCTTTAGAAGTGTATACCAATTCCCACGCATACATTTGATGGGTAAATTGTTTTCAGAACTGAAAAAAATTGATGGAGGATAATTGCATCAAATTTATAGAATAATTAAACGTTTTGTTTTACGGAAAATACGCTGCAATACAAAATGCGGCAGTCGGGGAGGGAGCGGGGGGATCGAAAGGGCGGGGAGCAGGAGGAGGGGAAGAGGAAACGCGACTGCTTACGTAGCTCGTTGCCTGGCAACGTCTTCGACCAATGGGAAGGTAAGGAAAGGGAATGGAAAGGGTCTCCAAAACGCGCTGAGACGGCGGAGGGGTTTGAGGGGTCACGTTTAGACGGTCCTCGTTTTCTAACATTGAGTGTTTAAAAGACACAAGCAATCCTCTTCAAAAAAAAGGATGCCAAGATGCCGAGACAACTTTTAATTGAAGGTGTGGAAATTCCCTGGGCGAAACATATTAAATATTTAGGTGTAATCATGGACGAGAAACTACGGTTTGACGAACATGTAAAAATGATTAACTTAGCGGCAGCTGGGAAAAGAGCTAGACTCTTCCCAATTTTTAATTCAATTGACGTGTATAGGGAATTAAAAACACAGCTCTATAAAGCAATCATCAGACCGACTCTCATGTACGCTGCGCCAGTATGGACAGGACTCATAATGCAGAAGTCCTGGAAAATACTCGAGACCGCGGAGAGAAAAATTTTAAAGAGAATAAGCAGGACACGGGGTCAGAATGTAGACCTCCACGAAATGCTAAAAACAAAAACAATTAGAGAAGTCGCCAAAAACTTGGCCACTAAATATAGATTTGCTCTCGAAAATAAAACAAATGACGTTCTCCGCGATCTCGCTATAAACAGAGTATCGGTCTGGGACAAGCACAAACGAGCACTGGCATACACAGGTGAAGAGGATTGGGTCCCTCCAAAAAAGCGGCGAACATAACATAATTTTAACTATTATTGACGATTATTGAAAATATGGGTGAGGTGCCTGCACTGTCAAGTATTTTATAACAAGACGTTGAGTAGAGCCACACTGGAAGGCAACTCAGAAATTGCATATACCACGGGAGGGTATGAGCCACAGGGCCTGGTTGATCCCCGTTCACTGCCAAGGCAAGTTCTCCCCTGTAGATGCCCACTTAGTGGGCGAAATGCATAGGGCTTATCCTATAGTTTTTGGCTGAAGGAGTTTTCCACCACTTACCATCTTCTGTTTTTTCCTGCGTCTTATGTGTTCAGACATTACTGAATCCAACCACCTGGTGAACCGCCCCTCAATTTGTCAGAGGAAGTGCATAAACTCATGTCGGCCGCCCATGTTCGGTGCACACGTTGCACCCGTGCACGCGCCGGAACTGGTCGTTTGTACCTAATATGTAGGGTTGAAGAGAAAAATTTAGCACGGAAATGGTTTGAAAATGCATCCATCGGAGGGTGATGAGGACATAAAATGGGGGGGGGCGCCCCCATCGTTTTTTGCTAAGTAGTTTAGTATGAGTGTTTATTCTTTAAAATAAAAATATAGTCTGTACGTTCACGTCCATTTATACGTCTTAAATTATCTATTCTACTTTCACTTACAAATCGCTTTGTGCTCACAATAGTAAAATCTCCGTATTTACGTTCATACCGTCGTCGTAGATAATTCATTTGACGTACTAAACTCTACGTGTGCACGAAAAGACATTGAATGTATCTCTATTAATAAAAGCCTTGCTGTGTGTCTGACGCTGACGTCATCAATGGCATTTTCAATGCGTTTTAACAAATTTCCCGATTAGGTGGAAGGTTGAAATTTCGCAGAAATGTTTGATTCAGATTTAAAAATTAAATGAAGAAACAAATACGAAAAAAGACGCGGGTTCAGCTCCAGGGGGGTGATTTCCATTTCCCCTAAGATAACACGTAAAAAGACACTTTTTTAAATGAAGGCTTTTATTCTTTTGGAAATTAAAATTAGAAATAATTGACGTACGATCTTCGAATTTAAGATATGTTTTAGTAAAATTACCGCAGGTTCTTATTCTATTCATCTTTTTCCGTCTACCTTTCGAGATCTCTCATATTAAACATTTAAATCACCTCTTTTGGGGAAATATCGGCTTTTAAATGGGATGTTGCCTTGCCGACCACGTCATTGTTAAACTTCGAGAATCGATTGCTGTCTCAACCCGCATGCATGTGATATATAAGAGTGCCTTAAAATATCGTGGGATTTTTCGCGAAATTACGTAATCGTAATGGGACTGGGATTTAATTTGGATTCTTTTGCTTAACTAAACGACTATCTAGATGTAGAGTAAGAGAGACGGGGATGTGGGGAGGGAGATTGTAATAAAAGGATATAGAATGGAAGTTACAGGGAGAGTAAGGAGGTATAGAATTAGAAAAGATCGGGAGGAAAGAGATGAAGAAGGAAACGGAGAAAAAGAGGGAGAGCTATGGATTGTGATAGGGGCGAATGAGAGACTGGGAGGTGGGAGAAAAGAGGCAGAAGGAGGGAGTGAGACAGAGAGAAAATGAATGGGAGAAGAAAGGAGGGAGAGAGGGACGGCGTGATTGAAGGAATATTATTATTTATTTATTATTATTACTTCATTTTTGACAAGGGGCTCATCATTGGAGAAAACAAGAATGAGAAAGATATTCTCCCGAATCTCTATTTTGTAAAATTTTATACCGTCCCTTACTGAATAATTGCAGCTGTTATTATTCATTTCTAAGTTCCCCTTTGAATTCCAAAACGCAAGTACACTAGAAAAATAAACTAATTTAGAGATTAGCCATATTAATGAGTTACGATTACTTAAGATGTATGGTTTCATAAGAATTACCAGTATTACGATGGGTTTTCAACCATAACTGACACCCTTCATATGAAAGCTAATACACTAGTCTTTATATAATTTGTCATTGTCACTGTCCGTCACAGTTCCTTTTGATAAAGTTTAACAATCTTCCCGGCTAGGTAGCAGAATGAAATTTTGCGAAAAAACTTGAATCAGTTAAAAATAGGGAATGAAAAAAACCGAAGAGTCCTGTGTACGACGCCGGAGAATTATATATATTACTCTTATGATAACACGAAAAAGTCAATTTCTTGACTTGCAAGTCTTTTTTCCTTGAAACTTTTAAATCTATTTGAGTTGTCGATAGATTGTATGGGATTTGCTACTTCTTACGGAGAAAAGTATGAAGGTTAATTTTCTTATCATGAAAATTTAAATCTAACTTGAAACGTTCAAAATCACGTTTAAAGATTTATATATCCGTATCAAGAGGTCTTCAAAAATGTGCGCCAGTGTCTCACACTAAAAAAGAGTGAACTGAGAGTACATTAGCAGGAGCGGGTCGTCAGTTCGGCTGAATGTAAAAATGCAGCGAAAAACTTTTGTCTTTAAAAAATGATTTGGATGGATTGTGAAATGAAGAAAATGAAACGGCTATAAAATATGGTATACCAATCGAGTTTAAAACAAAACGAATTCAACTTAAAAAGAGGTTCTTCGATCAGGAACAATTCATTAGAAGTGAAGCAAAAAATTGAAAATGAATATTTTTGGTAAAACTTTTGATTTGGTGACATCACAAATAGGTATACGATTCAAGAAAACAATAGAACTAAGAAATTTTTTCAGTCTTCTCGCACCAGAGAAGATTTAATGTTAAGCGCATCTGAAATTTGTTAACTCAAAAATATTTCACGATATATATAAAAAAAAATTGATTCGAAGTTTAAAAGACGAATTAATAACACTAACAATAATTTCAAATATGAGGATTGTATTAAACGAGTGCAAGGATGTTAAGGAATATTTGGAACTTCTGATTATTAAATGGGGGTTAGCATCTGATCATTGCAACGTTTGCACAGCACCTATGATTTATTTGACTCTCTCAATTTCAGTAGCATCCATGGAAAGAGGATTTTCGAAGATGAAGTTGATTAAAAATTACCTGCGTAGTTGTATGGCGACAAAAAGATTAAAAAATCTAGCAATTTTGTCCCTGGAAATCTCAGATTTTAAGAAAATATATCAAATTGTGATGTAGTAATTAACAAATTTGCTAGGATGAAATCGATAAGGGTGATTTAAATTGTATGTAATACCTACAATATAAATAAAATTATTTTTAATTTTTTAGTATAATGCAAATTCTTTTACTTTATTGATATTTTTAATTGAAGAAACTAGTGGTACCCGCAAAATATTTGGGGAATTTAGAAATCTTCAGGTTTAAATGTATTAATAGAAAATTGTCCTTATAAAATTAGACAACTGATATTTTGAATGGCATGTTTGTTTTTATAATTTATGTGTGCAACTTTAATTGTCTCACCCATTCGAATAGGTAACATTCCAGTATTGAAATAAAGAAGAAGATTTTTTCCTTTCGACAATCGTTAAAAATGCCTACAGCCCACACGCAAGTCTACTGAATAATAACAATCTTTAATTGCTAACGTTGAAATATATTAAGTTTGACATTACTTACAACATTAATTTCGATGTTTCATAAACAGCGCGAAGCGAATAACGCAATTCTTTCGTCTATTTTATGGCTTAATAAATGCTAATTCAATTGGAGGCAAGAATACGGGTCGCCTTGGGAACCCCCGGAAAGAGTACGAAAAAGCCATAAAATTTCGAATAGAAATTCGTGTATCTGCGAAATTCTTCCGTGTATCATGTAATCATTGCAAGAATAAGATATTTTATAATTTTGCCTTCAAACAAATAAAAGTGGAGAAATTCGATCCATATTTACGAATTTGAATGAATTACAGACCTTGAAAAATCAAAAGATTTGTGCAAACATATGGAGAAATATAATCGTCTCCCGGAGTCGAAAATAGTTTTCTCGGTGTCTCCTAGTTGGCAGAAACAACTCTATTTATATCATTTTCTCATTTTTTTGCCCTTTTTTCCTAAATACCAAATTTGATGAACATTTGTCCTGTAGTTTCGCAGATGAAACATGCGGACGGACAGACGGACGGACACGACAGGGTAGTAAGGCGTTCTTTTTTTTACTTTTTGCAAAGAACGCCTAAAATTGAACGCCATGTTGTAAGGTTGTTCCTGTCCGTCTGTTCCTCCATCCGCAAGTTTCATCTGCGAAACTACTTGTTATTTTTCATCAAATTGCGTGATTATGACATAAGGGCAAAGAAAATAAGAAAGTGATTTAAATGGTTCACGTAACATGATCGGGAGTGCCACTTTACTGGTGACAAAAATAAACTTTTCTTTATATCTCGTAAAATATCACTTATAAATATTCTAGGTAGGATTAGATTTAAATCGATAAACATAAAACCTAAAAACATAATCAGAAAATCATGATGATGATGATGTGAGAAAAATTTTATTCTCTGTATCGTAAAATTTTACTTAAAAAGTTTTCTAACATAATTTGTAGAACTAGTCAAATAGTCAAATGTTTTGTTCAGTACATTTTTATCGAAGGTGTAGCCAATTTTAAGAAATTTAAACGAGAATGTCGTAATTCGCTTTGAGATTAGAAAAGTTCGTACTGAGTGAAATCTGAAGATCAATTGCTATATTTTTGACGTGTTTTGACAAATTTCCCAAATTGGCAGAAGACTGAAATTTGTTATGAATGTTTGATTCTTATAGTTAAAACCATTTATGAAAAAATCTCAAAATAGATTCGGGTTCTACTTCAGGCGACAAATTATATTTCCCGTAAGATAACCCGTAAAAATCGATTTTTCAACTTACAAGCTTTAAGTCTTTTTCAAATTAAATTAAGAAGAAATTGACCTACGATCTACAGACAAATATTTTTATGGAAATCTGATAACGTTTCCTTTGCTTGTCGTCATATCTTGCTCACGATTTAATATTGCTCAAGATTTACGTTTAAAATCATAATATTTGAAAAATGTAAGCTTTATAACGATAGATTGCCTCGCCTAACCTACCATTATTAAACCTCGTGATTGTATTTTCGTCTCAATCCTTATACTACACTAACGTAATTGTCCGTCAATTATGCGGGTATATTCAGATTATGTATTAAAATTAAGAAACTCTCCATTCTTCCACTATTTCTCTCTTCCTTCCTCCCATTCCCTTCCCTCCTTCGCACTTTATTCTATCTCCTTCCTATTCTACCTCACTCCCTCCTCTTTCCCATCTCTCTTCCTTCTTCCCATTCTCCATCCCTCTCTCCCTCCTACTCTTCATCCTCCCTCTCCCTCACATTCTCCTCCATTTCACCCTCACATTCTCCTCCCTTTCTCCCTCACATTCTCCTTCTCATCCTCCTCAGCGTGATATACGTAGAATATTTATTTGTTAAACATTACGCTAGACAACTCTAGTTTACCAAAATTATATCTACTCTCTGGAACATACTATAATGTGAATTATATGTATTTTTTATATTCAATCCACATGAACTTTTGTTTCATTAAATTAAAATTTATATCTTTTATTAAGAGGAAATATCCCCTCTCAAAACAGCACCATAATCGAATTTACTTCTTAAATTACTATGTAAACCTTAAATAAACTAATTCCGATTAGCTCATTCTATAAATTTCTGCCACATTTTAAATTTCTATATACAACCTTGATCGAGTTATTCGTGTTTTATAAACTTTAAACTCAGGCCAAAGGGCGGACAACATAGAATTTTATTGCTATTTTTGTGATTCTTTTAACTTCTATTACTCTCCCTGTTTCCCAAACAGTCCTCAAGTCCTCCATTCTCCTACCTTGCTCCCGTAACCTGTCGCCCAATCCTTAACTCTATACAATTTTTAAATGCTCGGTTTGTTAATTATAACGTCCTGCACGTTTATAAAATTTTAGTACCTTTTCTATTCATTAAAATTAAATTTAGCTCATTATTACGATTGTTAATCTTTTTCGATAATATTTCACCTTTTTAGGTTTCCTTCTCGAAAATAACACAAAGAATAATTTTTACATTGATTGCTAAGAAAATCATTTCCCTCTCCTTCCGTCTTTCTCTTTTTCTCGTAATAAAAGACTTCAAAGCACGCTTGATCCTCTAAAATTTGAGGTAACAAAAGGATTTCGAGGAGTATCAATATAATTGGTTGGCAAGAGTACATCTCGTTAAAATGGCAAGATTTCCCCAAAATATGTTAATTAAACATTTAACACGAGGAATTTCGAACTGTAGGAAAAAACAGTGAACAGAATTAGAAACGCTCATTTTCTTCTGTAGAATGGTCTAAGTTGAACGGTCGTACGTCAATTATTTCTAATTTTAATTACCAAATGAAAAATGACTGCTCGTGAAAAGGTCGACTCTTACGTGTTACCTTATGGAGAATGCAAACCATCCCCTGGAGTAGAAATCTGGACGTTTTTTGTAAATTTTCCTTAATCACAGCATTTTAAAATCGGAATAGATTACGTATCTACGACAAATTTCAAGTTTATAACTGCATATTTGATAGAGTAATTCGAATTTTAGGCGCGAAAAAATCATAATTTACGTCATCACCGTTATACACAGAAGCATAGACAGAAATATCAGACCTTATACATTAGAAAATTCTTAAGGAAGGCGAGCTCTGAATGCTTTTATGCGAGAGAGAGAGAGAGAGAGGGGGGGGAGAATGAGAGGGAGTGAGAGAGAAGGAGAGAGAGAGAGAAGGAGAGATAGAGAGTAGGAGAGATAGAGAGTAGGAGAGAGAGGGATGGAGTTAGAGAAGGGGGGAGAGGGTGAGATAGGTAGATAATTGTGCTTATTAGGGCGAGATTGAGACTAGGAAGTCAATTTTTTACAGAAGGATAGAGGGAGAGAATTAGGGAGAGATGGCGAGGAAGATAGAGATCAAGGGATGGAGAGAGGAAGAGAGACAGGAGGAGGGAGAGGGTGAGATAGGTAGATAATTTTATTTATTAAAGCGAGATTAAGACTGCGAAGGCTATTTTTAGAGGAGAGTTGGGGAGATGGAGGCCAAGTGAGGGCTGGCGTGGAAGAAGGTGATAAAGGGGGGAGAGAGAGAGGGAGATAGGGAATAGATAAAAAAATAATTGTATTTATTAGGGCGAGATTGAGACTAGGAAGTCTATTTTCTAGGGAAAATAGAGGGGGAGAGGGAGCGAGAATAAGAGGGAAGAGGATGGAAGAGAAAAATGGAGAAAGAATGTGAAGTGCCTATAATTTAATACCAAATCCATGCATTCCCGTTATATTTGAAGGGTAATTACGCTACCTTTCAATAATATCGCTTTAAGAAACGTAGGAATGGTCGCATTAATGCAAATGCATATTGAAGTAAACGTACTTTGTTTATAATCGTTGCTACGAAGGATAGCTTATGTTATTTTTAGAATTCTGCAGCGGAGCTTAAAGCATTTTTGGGGCTTTTATATATTACCGCTGTGAAATAACACAATCGTGTTGATACAAACTATATTCGGTGAAGCTCATATCATGCAAGCAGTTAGTTTATCGTCAACATCGCAGTATAATCTGTGATAACTGTATTTAAAATGGATCAGGAGATAGCTCTTCATAAAGTAATTTTTAATTTTATTTTGTTAAAATTCATATTGTATTATTACAAATTTTGCACTACTTATGTGTGCAGTGCAAGATATGAACATTTTAAATAAAAACATCGGTACTTGTTGTTAAAAACAGTTATTCATACTAAATCCCCATACGAAAGCTGCCGGGTGAAAATTCCTCCATATGTAATATTATCGTGGTTGTTTTATAAGTGCAGCACTTAAGGCTTAAATATCCTATACTTCCCATCATTTTCAATAGGTATTATCAATTCTGAGGCTAGTTACATTAATTTTCTTTACTTTTTTGTCTACCACAGTGTCCTTTTCACCTTAACTACACGGGTATAAACAAGGATTGATTATATTTTTATGATATTTTTTCATTATATTTTCGAAAGGTTGGACATTGATGTCGATGCTCGTTTTTTATCCCAATATTGTTAACGGTTCGACCACATCGTATTATATGACCAAATATAATTTCCACTCTAGCTATACAGATTTTAACAATGATTTATTTTAAACAGCACTTAGCTAAATCATAATTTTCGTTGAGGCGGAAATAGATTTCGTTGCCCCCTTTTTGTTTGGATATCGTATACAGTTCCATTCAATCGCACGTAATTTCACGACATATGTACCTTACTGTGCCGTCTGCAACAGCGCCTTTTCTACATAACTATACAGGTGTAAACGAGGTCTTCTGGTAAGCTACACTTGGCTATATTTCCGTAAGGTTGGAACACTTTTTAGATGCTTCTTTTTTTAATGTCGTTATCGTAAACGCTTCGATTGTATTATTGTGTCGTACATCACACACGTAAACGCTATGCATTACATTTACGTATTCAGCTTTGAGGCTTTGCCAGCTCAGTGGCGTATTGTCAGCGGCTCAGTGGGCTGCTCATTTCGGCGGTGAGGATGCTGTGGGTTTGTCGTTGGATGTGGCATTAAGAGGTAAGGAAATATTTGGACATACTTATTTGGAATTAGCGTCGGATTTATGTAATCGGTTTATTCAAATGTATGTTATTTTTAGCAAAAATCAATGCTGGATTTACTCTTAGTTTTTACTTATCGTAAAGTGTGCCTATGCACTCGACGCAAATGTTTATTTGCTCATTAACTTCGTTAAGCATTGATTAAATGACACGGTTATTGTGGTATGATGCAATTGTATTTTCGTTTTGTAATCTGTTTCAACAGAGCACATGTAATTACTTAAGGTGTAATTGGAAAAGTTGAGACATGGATGTGGTTATCGAGTAATCCAGAGTTTTTCAAAGTTACGGCAGCGGCGTAACGTTGGGACGCAAAACGCTCAATAAAGTTTCATCCAAGATATGCCTATTGACGCCAAGTTCTTTCTCAGTTAATCAAAATCGATTAATGGGATTTAAAGGTTATTTGATAGTACCATTTTAGTTTTAAATAGAACCTTAGAAATTCGTTTTTGCATATATATTATTTTATTAGGTCGAAAAACGTATTTTGTATTATTACGGACCTAGCGGATGCAATTTTGAAAAAATGCTGTAGTACATAGTTGAATGGATCTGTAAGCGAGTTAGGTAAAAGTGGAATTCGATCGCATTACAGAAGTATAATCAAATTTCCATCGTTACGTGTTTGTATGAAAATGTGACGCATGAATGATATATTAGATTGAGTTATAGGCCGCCGTGGTCATCCTGCGATTTCATACATGATTAGAGATGTGTCAAATACCGATGCACGGTAGCATACTTGTGCTTCATCAGGTTGTGATTTTTTAGTATGCGGATTTTGTTTCCGAGAGCTAGAGGTGACATTTTCTTATCGTGAGAGCATTTCATTAATTAGAGCATGCAATTGTCGATCGAGAAACTCGTTAACTCGTTAATAACTGCATCCACTTGGATGGGTTTCAATTACAAAGCTTAGCTGATTTCCTTTGGGCATCTTATATCTCTGATGTTTGTTTTGATTCCATGGAAGTCAATATAATCCTTCTTAACACTTTCTATGTCACCCAGAGTACAAACAAAGGCTGAGTGCTGTCCACATGGAGTTCAACTGAGAAAATACTCAGGCTTGTTTAAATATACAATGTATTTAAGACAAAATGCAGACAGCTATTAAGCTAAAGTATGACAATAAAGGATTAATGCTAAGCTTTCCACATTCACTATAATTATTTTTACTAGCACATAAATATCTTTATGGATTTTTGTAATGACCGCAAAAACTATAACAAGGACAAACATATGCAACTATGCCCTAGGCCAGTGGCGTACCGAGGGCGGGGGCACCGGGCCCGTGCCCCCCCCAAAAATAAATTTGGGCAATTCATGTTTTGAAAGAGGATTTAGGCAACCAATTTAAATAACATTCGTTGCGTTATATACGAGAAGGAATAAATTTTAATGTAGAACATTAATTATTCGCATATTAAAATCACAGAATCATCGTAGGTGTTCGAGACATGAAACAACGTACGCCTAAATAATGGAAGTTTGTTTTCCTGCCATAGATTTTGTAATACACGTCGAATCGATCAATAGATCGGCTTTTAAAGGTGCGTTTACACTATGTGAGCACGAACGAAGAATATCTTGTAAATTATGGCAATATGCCATTATGGTATTAACTCTACTTCGATTCACAAAAGGAGATATCTGGCTTACAAACGGTATAGGTGGCTTATAAACTGTATTAGTGGCTTAAACACTGCATTTGAAATTTAGATATATTGAGAGAAATGAAAAAGGCAACAGTACTTTCTCTATCTACGTATATAGAGAAAGTAAAAATTCATATGAAGCAAATGATTTAGTGTAATTTTATTCGATTCTATATGCCGCAATACTTTCCAAAAATTAGTCGATTTGTCTCACAAATGATTACGATATTTGGATGCGATTACATTTTCGTAAAAAGTTCTTACGAAAGACATTCGCAAAATCTAATTTGCTGACGAACATTTTCACGATGTTTTAAGAATTTTTGTGACGAATATTGCTGTTAAAATAACTTATATCCCACAAAATCTGAAGGTTCCCAATGTTCACATTGACATTTAATTCAAAATATGTAATAGCATTGTTTTTCCAATACTACTCTTTCTTATTAGTTACTGGCAGGGCTGGACTTTGCATAGGCCAGCTAGGGCCGCCAATTTCAAGAGATCCGCCAGTTACAGAGGCCTCTGCTAGTACTTACATACCTGTGCTAGATAAGGACTTGTAAAAATAACAGTGATCGAGTAAATGGAATTATCATTAATTCTGCCACACTTGCTCTTCACAAAATTCCAAAAGCGTTTATTTTCTCACACATTCCTTCAAGCTTATCTTACTATCCCTTCCCATATTCCGACCGAACGTTGACTGTAGGAGGAGGGAGAGGGTCTCGGGTCCCTTACTTTGGTCTTTCTCTTTTCTCCGCAGGAATGGGCCAAAGGAAACGACCCCTTTAATAGTTTCCAGATGTAGGAATGTTTCCTAGTCCTTTTTGAAAGAGGGAAACTATTTGAGAGGATTAGTCTCATTTGGTTTCTCTTTGAAACAACATCAATAGTTCAAGTTCGTTTGTTTCGTTTCGACTGAACACTGGAAAATTCGTTTGAAAATACGCAAAGGTGATTATGATATTCTTCTGTAATAATTAATTTTCATTGTTTGATCTCAACATTTTACGTTGATCACGAGTGTTTCTCTACAGACGAAGGGAACAGCTTCGGAAGATCTTGGTTGCCGACAAATTCTTTTTCCCGGATACTTTCCTAAAACGGCCACATTTTACAGTACCCAATTAGCAGTATTTGGTAAGTTAAGCTAATTATTTTATGATGCGGAATTTTATTTAATTTTCGTTGTTAATAATAATGTCCTTTGGGAGACTGAAATCCCTTCCGTAATGTAACTGGATGATTTTGATAAAGTAATTTGAATTAAACTTATAAAAACTTTAATAAAATGTTATCGTAATTTCATTTATTAGAAGAACACATTGAAACAACACCATTAGTAGAATTACCAGTACTCACATCAGCTTCATCTATATCCTTAACAGAAACTCGGTTTGAAAAGTCAGAATCATGTAAAATTAACTGTAGTGATATTGGTCTGTGGCCAATACCTCTGATTGATAATCAGCTAGTCTTTGTAATTGATAAAGGTCCAAACAGGGATAGTAACTTTGACTTTCCTGTGAATGAGAGTAATAGGCGTTTTCCTGCATAATTGTACACCCGGAAACTTTTAAATGGTGAATTCAACGATCGTCGTTGGCTAGTTTGTTCTTAAAAACTTGACTGCGTTTTCTGCTTCTTTTGCAAGTTGTTTTCTGATTTTAAAAAAAATCAAATTCTGGATTCAAAGATTGGAAAAATCTTTCTATATTGATTATTTTTATTTCATATATTACACGCCAAATTATTTTTTATTATAATATGAATTTCAATTATTTATTATTCTGCCCGCGAATATGTTATTCCATATTACTGTTGAAAAATAAATACTGTAAATTTTTATTTGAAAATATAATTATTATATATTTCAAAGGTTAAAATTTGTGCATATTTTCAGTAAGCTGTGTCCGGGTGTCCCGTTTCCACGGAATAGCCATTCTTATTCATTGAAAAAATGTTAGTCTCATTTGGCCACTACATTTACGAGGTAAAAGTTCACTTAAAATTGTAAAATTAAAAGTTTTAAGTCAATAGCATTAATTTTTCTCATGCTAAGTATTACAATTATAAGAAATAATTTATTCAAAAAATATTTACAGGGGTAATGGATGATAAAAGAAAGTCGGGAATAGGAACGATATTCAAGTATTTGACCAAAAAAGCAAAATTGGAAAACAGGATAGTCCTATCAAAATCACCCGAGACGGGTGAAAACTTGCAGACTGCATCGAATAACGCTACTGGAACATTAATTAAATCAGATATCGCGGCTTACAAGAGCTTACTAATAAATGAAGATAAAGTGGATTTTATACAGAATTTGTGGAAACCAGATGATCTTTTTCCATTTCCATAAATGACTGAAAAAAATGGAAAGAAAATAAAATTTAAATTGCAATGGCTGCACAAATATGAGTGGCTTGCTTATTCGAGACTAGATATATGATTTTGTAAATATTGTTGCTTATTCGCGCCAAAAGAAATTGATAAAACTAAATCTCAACCTTTAGGTCAACTCGCATCAAGTGGGTACAATAATTGGAAACATGCAGTTGAAGCATTTGAAGATCATGAAAAAGCGTTATAACATTCAAATTCATTATGTTCTTATGAAAGCCTATGTGATATAATGACAGGCAAAAGAATACCTATCGACAAATAGCTCGGTACGATGAGAATGAAACAAGTTTTTGAGAATCGGAAACGCTTGGAACCCATAATCATGACTATAATGTTATGTGGACAGCAAGGTATTGCACTACGAGGTCATGTGGACTCTGGAGAGTTTAACATTGAAAAAAAGCCTGTGAAAAATAAAGGTAATTTCCGTGCAATCCTTAGAGCAAGGCTAGAAGCTGGTGACACCGATTTCAAAAATCACTTTAAACAATGCCGGCGAAACAGTACCTATTTAGGCGCCATCATCCAGAACCAAATAATAGAAATTTGTAATGATTTGAATCTGAAAAGACTTGTTAAAGAAGTAAATGATGCAAAATGTTTTGCTATTTTAGCAGATGAAACAACAGAGATTTCAACAACTGAGCAATTGACATTATGCGTAAGATACGTAGATAAGGAAATTAGAGTTTGCGAGAAATTTTTCAGTTTGTTCCAATTATCGACACTAGCGGAAAAGGTTTGGCTTTTACCATTATAGATAGTTTACTATAATTTGGTATTGATATTTCCTACCTTCGAGGTCAGGGGTATGATGGTGCTGCTTCCATGAGTGGCAAATTTGAAGGTGTTCAGGCACATATACAACAACAGCTCCCTCAAGCAATATGTGTACATTGCACCTCGCATTGTTTAAATTTAACCATTGGAAACAGTGCAAATAATCAAGATATAAGGAATTGCTTAGGAATTATTGAAAAATCATACACTTTTTTAACACTCCAAAGCGATTAAATATATTATAAAAAAAAATTAGCGAGTTTATTCCCAATTGTAGGCATCTGCGATTGAAGCAGATGTGCCCAACTAGATGGATAGAGCGTCATGATTCTGTCATGGTAATGGTGGAACTTTTAGATGCAATTTACTTAGCGCTCGAAGAAATAAGTGACTGGAATGACAAAGACACTTCATCTACAGTACAGATTCTTCAGAATGTAATATTCCAAAGAAAATTTTTGGTGTCTTTGTATACAAAAACTGTACAGTTATAGGCTGCCATTAAGTAGAGTATTACAAAGTGAAAAAATTGACTTAATTAATGACTCAACATCTTATTTAGTTGTTATTGATTAAGGGTTTCTAATAGATAAAATATAGAAACCCATGGCGCCAAGCGGAAATATAAGTTTAGTGAAGCTATATCTTGGAAGAATCCTTCAACAGAAATGACGATGATACAGATGTCTCAAAAGGCAACCGCATAATGATGATATTTTAATACAAAATCTGAAGAAGATTAACCCTGTGGCACGCTTTTTTACATTTTCTTACCACATCAATGTAAACTTTTTGTTTTCGAAAAATCTGGTCACCTCAGTGATACTTCAAAAATTGAACCGATTTACCTAGGGCGGGGGTATCAAACACGAGGTCCGCGAAGCAAGATACTTCATAATTTTACGAAGCTCAAACTCAAACGTATTTATTTAAGAATATTTTTATATAATCCGCTAAGCTGAAAAGGAAGAATTTTAAAATATATTTTGCAGAGGTTTTCACATAATTCTAAATCGTATTTTAGAAGTGCTTTACTTTGTTTCAAACGGTACTCAACGATTATCTTTCCTATATACGGTCTTAAACTTCATTAGAATACATACCGGATACTTTTCACTTCGTTCACTACACATCAAAGTAACTGAACTATAAATTGCACAGATATAGAAATGAATGATATTTGAGTAAAGTCTGAGTTTATTTAAATGATAAAGATGTCAAATTACCTTATCAGAGGAATGATAAAAGCCTTAGCATTCTTTGATTACTAAAAATAGGTTTTTAACTTCAGACATCTATATCTATCTACATGTATCTATGTCTATAAGCAACTCTTTGTTAGAATGAAACTACTCAAATAAATTTTCAACCTATGCGTTTGACGATAAATGAGAATAATTTCCGAGTATTTCCGCTAAGCTGGATTTTTACTTGTAACAAACTCGCGTAAAATATAGTGAAATAGCACTTTGTGAGACGTGATTATTTAATATACATTTCTCTCTTCTAATTGATACGTGTTCGCTCATTTCTTAATCATGGCCTCAGAATCCTCGCATTCTCCCTATACCTGCCAACGTCCTCTATCCTATATCTATCCTCGACTATTTCTAACTTTTATTAAACCTTAGTCCCAACCTACTATGGTAGACTAAGACTATCTTCAGCTCTGAAATTTCATGATATTGCCAAATCGCAATCATGAAGGAACCGAAGGAAAAACAGAGACAGCGGTACACCACGGTGTCCGAACGTGACTGCTCAGTGGCTGATTGGAATATTTCCTGACAGATCCATCGCTCTAATTTGTATTGGTTTTTAGAGCTCAATTTAGGCTATCATAGTATGCTCCTTTACCACATCCTACTTCACTCACAATTCCGTTACTGCTTTGCAGCATTCCGCTTTCTCTTTTCACCTTTCATTCCTTGTCTCCTTACTACATTTTCACTTTCCTTTCATTCTCTCTCAAATTATCCATAAAACCTCTCTCTCAATTTTTCTTTGCCTCTCTTACACATACTAATGTTTTCCCCCTCTATCTGTCCTCTCTCTCATCCACCACATCCTTTCATATATTCTGTCCCTTCTATCTTAGATTAACTATATTTTCATGATCTTATCATTTCAAATAAACAAAATCCTCGTAGTTTGGGTAATTTCGTTTTTCAGGTACCGGTCTAATTGAAGAAATTGCCAAATAATGACACCTTAATGTAACATAATATATAAGAAATCAAACAAGAATAAAAAATTGAAACTTCTTATGCACATATGCTAATATGAAAACGCTTTTTATTATTCTAGATTTGTTTAGAATTGCAAACTTAAACATCTTTATGGATTTATTAATACTAAAGATTTTCCCTTTGAAAATCGACGAAACAGTTACACGAATTTATATTCACCCAGAAAGTGAAGCACTTGAAATGTATTACACTCGAATACTGCTATTTATACTACCGATTATTCGATAAAATCATTGTAATTTTTTGTGATGTTAAATTCTTGCATCTATATACCTTGTTCTTTTTCTCAGGAGTGAATTTGCCAGTCTCTGGGTCCGCTGGGTCCGTTGTACTTCCCCTACGTTTTTCCTGTTATTTTTTAGCCTCGCGTCTTAATCCGCCATTTTTTATTCCGTTGTTTGTTGGTTTCAATTGAACGTTTTCGTCTTTTTCTTAGAGCTTGATCTAAACTTTGCGGGTGCGACAAACAAATCTCTAGAGTGTAATATTCTGTGGAAGTACTACAGTTAGCAACCAGTCACGCACATCTCACTCCCCTCTTCCGAGCAGCTCTCTTCCCACCCTACCTCCCCTACTGCCGTGCGCAGGGGAAACAATGTATAGGCAGTAACAAAGCAGCTCACTTGCCTCCTTATCGTCCCTACCAATGTGCGCCGGGAAAACAATGCGTCGGGACATCGTACAGAAATTCAACTTTGATTTTTCTAAAATCGAAGATTTAAATCGACGATTATTTTCCCGCGATACTTTCGATAAATATCGAAGCTTACACATGTCAACGTTGTAGACAAGTATCCTACGCTATTCAATTTCCCGGTTTAGTTAAGAACGAGCGATGACATTCTCTAATAGTGAAAATGATTGCTAGAAGACATCAGGCTAGATGATACAGAAAGCCTGGCCCGGCAATGTTTAGTAGAGATTGTCTCCGCCAGAGCGCAGGAGCTTATAGTCTTGCGGCAAAGAACGAAAGTCAATGCATCGTATCGTATCGTAAATTTAAAGTGTTTTGCGTTGTGAGAGATAAAATTGGAATAAAGAATGTTAAATTTTAGAAAATTCTAGCTACGGCCAATGTTTTAAATTAACCAAACCGCATCGAAACAGCAATAAAAATGTATAAATTTTTCGAAACTGTAAAAATAAAAGTAATTTTTAAACGTTTACATCTGATGTGCAAATTGTATTCCTTTCCTTAGAAAAAACGACGAAATTAAGAAATAAAATAATATTACGCCTGCAGGGGAGGCCAGAGCTCGCCATTCGGAGAAATAAACAAGTAGGGATGTACACGGGTTCCCCGAGGTACAGAAGTACTTTTCGTCAAATTTGCCGTAAAATATACGTATAATGATATATTTGCTTTGATGTCAGAAAATTATTTTTCCTTCTATTGTGGAAACCCTGCTTTTTAGATCCTTTTTAAACACGTTCATTTCGTTTTGCCATTCTATACTTATCATAAAAAACGAAATTTCTTTGAAATCCGCTCAGACGAGATCTTCGAAATTAATAGTTACAGACAAATTCTAACTTTGATATTGTGGTGTCCCTGTTTAGTCGGCCCGGTTGAAATATAATAATTTTTTTATTTATTTATATGAAGATTATGTACATCATGCCGTCAATTCTCTAGAATTACATCTAAAAGACATATTATTTTACTTTTTAATGTGGTACCCCTGCTCTTTAGCTCCGCTTTAAACATCTTGATTTCATTATGGTATGTTGTACAAATCCTATATAAAAAATTTAATTGAAATTCGTTCAGCCAATTTCTTCCAACTCCATAATAAGTGAAATAAATTAATTTGCAATTGTGGCATCCCTGATTAGCAGATTCAGTTAAATCTGCGTTTATTGTTTTCTATAGATGTGTATTTTATAGATATTAAATTTGTTTGAAATTGATGAATATATTACAACAAAAGTATGTGTAAAAAAGGTTTTTATTTGTTTTATTGTGGTGGCCCTGATTTCTACATCTATACTAACCATGTTGATTTTGTTTCTATATGTTAAACGCCTCCATACAAAATTTCATTGAAATCGGTTCAGTCAATTACTTCCCAATTCATAGTTACCGATAAGTTTAACTTTGCAATTGTGGCACCCCCGCTTAGTCGATCTTGTCCAAATATTTCATTTTGGCCATTTATTTATGTGAATATTATATGTACTAAATTTGGTTAAAATCGGTTAAGCCAAATCTTCCGTGCGGACGTACGGAAAGACGGACGGACATCACAAAGATAATAGTGCTTTTCAGCAATGACGAAAACTACTTAAAACCATTTCCTCTGCATGCTTTATCGCTGGAGTATTTTCATAAAAAATACGCTACACATTGCTATTTATTCTCAAAAATGTTATAAATGCTTTATAAAATCCTCATCGCCTTTCTGTTTCCTTTAAGAATTCGTAAGTTTTAATTTCGGGGTGGCACCGGTAGTTTTCCCCCAAAGATACACCGCTACAAATTTGTTTCTTGTCCATCCTTTCACCTCTTCTACCCTCACAAGATCCACTTCTCGTTTCATTCAACACAAAAATGCAATTTGGTGATGCTCGAATATTCGAATATTTGTGGAATAAGTTTTCATAATATTTCTCGCGCTTGCACCACAGTACTAATAAACATTACCCTTCGCTTCATGTTGTTCCTAATAAAGAGTATAATAATTGATTTTTCGATTGAACATCAAATGCGCTACGTACCCTCTTAGGCTAACCTTGTTTCATTAGGTACGAGCGCTTGCTCCTAGGTGGCAGGACGTATCTTACATTGAGTTGAGTCTTTCGCTGCCGGTATTTAAAAAAATCCATGCATATAAATTTGTAAATTATTCTTGAAATAGAGTGATAACACAAGTGATTATTTTAACTCCTTCAGATGGTATAATCGTCCAATTAGCCATTTCTGGTCTATCTCTATACGTTTGTTCTTGTCGTAGCACAGCAACTGTCCGGGCAGGATATGAGCCGATAGTTCCAGGGATGAGGTTATATGTAAAATAATAATGAAAATGGACTCAATCTCAATTTTTTTAATAGAGTTTACTTAGTAACTCGGTTATAATCAGATAACATCTTTTTGAAAATATATACTATAGAAGGAACTTTGAGAAAAAAACAGTCATTGTCAGTTAAAATTTAAATCTGTAGGTCTCGTTCAAACGTGTCATACATGCTGTTGCAATAGGAGGATTTGTGTGTAAATGTATACAATAGAATGTTAGCCCTAAACCGAAAGTGGTGATTTGATGGGAGTGCTATATTTCCTAACAATGATTTGAAAAACTGACGACTTCTTCCGAGAGGAATGAGAAACCATGGGTTTCTCGGTGCCAAAATCAAATATGTACTCGCTTAGCTCTTTCTAGTGTTGCTGTAACAATTAAAGTTTTAACAGTAAGAAATTAATCATTGTGAAATCCCTGGGGTTTATTTTATAATCATTTTATATCTATCGGGTAAAATTTCCACTTTTGTTTAAAATGATAATAAATTTAAATTTCAAACATTGTTGTATTACACGCCATTGTTCCCGAATAAGTTAGTCCACAAGTTTTCAATCTGTGAGGCGAGAGTATTCCTTATCAACATAACACTTACGCATGTTTTTAACTATTATAATGATGTGAACGAAGAAAAATTTACTAACGTGATCAGTAGGCTACTTCGCGCAGACAGGCTGTCTCACCCCACTGCTCCCACTGGCACCAGTGACGTCAGAGGGGTTGTGGGAACCCTTCAGGCGTGGGTCAGATGTGAGACAGTCTGCCTAGGTGAAGTAGGCCACGTATAAACCAGACCCCCCTTCACTTACCTTCCCCTACTAATGGTTGTGACGTTAAAGTTGCGGGTATTTAAAATAGTGTTTAAAATCGCCCAAATCTAAACAGACGCCTCACCCACCCTAACAGCCACATGCACTGTGGTGGTCATTTCAAATCAAACTCAAATTATCTCTTCCGATTAGGTCTCCCACTCCATTTTCTAAATTCTCTGTCTAAACAGTTGATGTCTCAATCGGCTCGAACCCGAAGTCCCAGATCGCGTAATTATGCAAACACTTTTGATTCTTTAATATATCCTTAAACAATCGTGTAACCATACAATCGTTTTTCTTTCTATTAACGCTAAATATTTTAACAGAGCCTTCTTTTCTAGCCCATGGCATCTGAATTAATGATAAACAACACTTTACATCCCGCAAACATCGGATGTGTACCTCTGAAGTAGATAGTCATTATATGTCCAAGTAATTGAATTACTTGCGATGAATTTTTGGTGATTCTTGATGATCGGCGGTAATCCGTAACTATCGAAATATTCTCCACAGTCACACTTGATAATGAAGACCAATGTTCTCCCGGCATATGTCGAGGACCGGTGTTCGACACGTATGCGCACGGGCGTTCAGTGAGCATTGGTAGGCTATCCGAAGTGAACACGTCTGTGTGAATATTTTGAAAACCTTTCACGTTGATGTAAATTGTTTTCAATTCGTAAGAGTTCATTATTATTCGTCGTAGCTGATGTGCTTATTAAAGCATTCGGTTATGTTGAAAACGTTTGACGCAGAACACACGCAATTTTTCCTTACTATGGTATTTATGGAAACGTCATTGGTGAAGCTTTTTAGAGAATGACAACCAAGCGTTTCTCAATCGTTGATTCTTCTGCACAAAAGTTGGGTAAATATTCGGATTTTTGAAACCCTTTGGAAAATATATTTTCGTATCTTTTATAGATCGTGTACAATTCTCTTCTAAAATCGTTGCATGTTCCACAACCGTCATCCCAATCTATGCCATGACGATGCAGTTTCAGCCACTCGTTTTATCTAACACGTCGAAACCTTAATTTATGTTTTGGATAAGGAGCGCGAATGATCCAGTGCTGAAATAAAGACTGGTTTTCGCCAAAAATTGCCATAACTTTTAAAACGTATCTTCCCTGGTTGTCAATGCATGCTTGGAAATCTACGAAGAGGTTCGGCATCGTACGCGGTTGAAAGCCTACTGACTCAAAACGAATTATTCATATATTTTAACTACTGTAGTCAACCATAATATTTCGATGACGATCGATTTCGATAATATTATCGAATTCGGCGTATATTATATAATTTATTTATTCTGCAAATCGTATATCCATACGTAGACTTCCTTGTCTTATTAACTTCCAATGTGAACCGACGTTTGATGATAGATCTAGTGTTAAGTCGAAGGCTGTTAGACAATATCAGTGAGGATACTGTTCGCGCGAAATCGAATTCCCTTCATTCATGAAATGGATTCCAGTACCGCTGAAATGTGTGTGATACGCCCCCACATATAATTTATCATCCGTATAATCAGTTTGTAACGGTTTTGATGGTATTTGCTGTCCGTCGATATAGAGGGACAAGTGTGTCATTTTAAAGTGTTAGAAATTAAACGGGTTTAATGTTATATCACCCTTACGCCTCTTTGGCAATTGACCTATAATTATGTTATCGATTATTTTACTTTGTATTCCTGAGGAGATTGTGAGAACATTTATATCAACCCTTGTTAGAGGGTATTTGACCGTTGTTTTCTCCAGCGTTCTACTATGCTCAATAAGAACTGTGGGGTTGATTCGAACACGCCTTACCATAAGAGTAGCGTCAAATATTTTTATTTTTGCATAATTTGACCCACCCAGCAGACAGAAAATGTCCATTGAACGAATCAACTTAACACGAAGTTCGACACCGTTTAATAGAATTGTCTTGATTGAATATATCGCTATATATGACCGATCATATCCAAGGGTTTACTTAGTTTGGTTAACTCTCTTCTTTTTAATAACCCAGAATGGCCATTATCGAGACTATTCATCGCTTTTCCTGAATCGTCATACCAAAGAGACATTGTCTAATGTGATTTTTAGCAGCGGGGCCATAATTGAGAGCCGTTTCGATATAAGACGTATAAGAATAAGTATTACTTTGCGGAGTAACCAATTTCTGATTCAAGTACACATCCAATTGTGAGAAGATGCTGTGTAAAGTATTATTTACATGTCCTACTTGATGTTCAAGCGTTGTTTCTCCCCCGTCTTGTTTTCTGATTCTTCACGTGACTTGCAGTAGCTTTTGCGGAAGATCGATGTACATCTAACCGTCCTAACCATCTTTATATTTTACGAAAATTAAGTTTAACCCACGACGTCTCAAACTCAAATGGTATAGGCTCACCCGTATCGTCTCTTATCCATGTTCGCGATTCTTAGAAGCGGGTTACATGTATCTCCAACGATTTGAGATTCCACAATATCACAGTAAATGAACATTTAATGTGGAAAACCTAAGAAAATATTTGCAGGATGGTTTGAAATATTGCCACTAGCCACATCGATTTTCGGATCAAAACCTAGTTGAAGAGCCAGCCTCGGTGAAAACGTTAGCTTAACTTTCTCAATGTTATCAATCTTGGTGTGAAAATTACTGACGTCCGTGCGTTTTATTTCTTTTTTATCGGCTGATATTATTTTAACACGTCCTGTATTCTCTTCTACCTCGAAAATAAACCTTGAAGAAATCTTTTCTTTTTCATTTATTTCACGAACTATATCATGAATTATTTCGGAATTTCCAGGTTATAATTTTAATTTTTCGGAACTTCCTATTTCTTCCCATATCCGAATAGTGTTGTTGTTGTTACTAACAGTGAGATAAAACGAGGAAATTCCACGACTTCCGCAACCCATCGACCTTTTAATTCGATACGTCGATGCAACCGAGTTCTGAATTTAGTAGTACTCTTATTCGGGAACGAGTGGCGTTAGCTATTACTAGGCAATGTAATATAAAACTCCTCTATCATTTTAACTTTTTTGTTTTATATCCTTAATTTTAACACACGAATTAAAACTTTCGGAATAGCCTCTCCACTTGACGAACGCTTCACGTCTGACACCTTTTCACTTGTACGCCATAATTTTATCTATTTTGCGTTCTTGCATGGGGGTGACGCGGATGCGTTGTAATTCAGGCTCGTAAAACGTACCTTCAATTTCATTACCACAAAGGACTTCGATGATGTAAACCACCATCGATCTCTTAATAAACTTTTTTATTTTGAACCCCTCTTCTGACCAGTTATTATTATAACTTTTTCGAACTTAGATTTTTCCCTACATATTCTCACTAGATCTCCAACGTTGTAACACGGTGCCTTAAGTTTTGCACGTTATTTTACACAGCACAAATTTTTCCAAACCTCGTAAATATTTTCATCATTGACAATAACATTCTTATTTAAGAGTGCGGTTAAAGCGTTCCACGACTCTAGCTTTCACATCGGGATTCTGTGTTACGAAGTAATTTATATTTTTCTCTTTGAAAAATTTTCTCACCAACCTCGATGTGAATTCTGTTCCCTTGTCTGTTAGGAGATGCAACGGTTTACGTTTACATTTGGGAAATATTTGTTGAAATGCCTTCTTCAAGTGTGAACCTTTTTTGCCCTTCAAAGGTATTCCCCAAGCATATTTACTTAAGATATCGATCACTGCAAGTAGGTAATTATAACCATCATTACACTCTTTCAATGACCGCATGTCGTTGAGATCAGCTTGCCAAACTTCGTCTTTCGTGGTCACAATATCTCACGATATCTCAAAAATTTTCTACGGATTGTCTTGTGAAGAGTGTATGTTTCTTCCCCTTCTAACCAATGCTTAACTTCTTTTGGTGAATATTTTCCACGCATTTCACTCATTGAAGCTCGAGCGCCTGAAAACCCCGCAGGATTCGCCGGGTAAAAATACGTTTCAGAGATACTCATTGTAAACGAAATTTCGTCCACCCTTTAATTTTGTAAGGCGAATAGCGTGATTATGTTTTTTCGTATGATGAGTTGATGGCGGAGTTGCTTCAAACGGCTCGGTTGTTCTTTGACTAATGAATGACCACCTTCTTCTATTACCTATATATTCATGAGGGATATTTAACTCTCTTAAAGCGGTGCAGAATATTTCCCATCCTTCGTTATTGCTGTGCTTACGAGGCCTTATCACGTCGTTGATCAAATATGTTATGTTCGAGAATGGGAGAACTCTCCCATGAACGCTTATAACACCTCGCTCATCCCAAGAAACAATATCGCTGCGTAAAAGCTGATCGTGCAACAATTGTGATTTTCTCCGGAATGTTTGCGGTACCGAGCTTAAAATTTAATTATCTGCAAACGCGTCGCTCCTCCGCTCGTTAGTCATATCATTACCACGAGGTCTCGTCTCAGCGCTTTTTGGATTTATCTCATCATCATCTTTAAATTTCGTTATTGGTAAGTATATAGGTTTTTTTCCTTTCGCCACCAGACTTAAATATTTTTGCAAAATTTCTTTATATTTTATCCATTTCTCCAGATCTGTGACATCTTTTTCAATCAATATATTTATCATTTATTCATCCATTCGTGAAAATTGAGAATATTCAGTTAGTGGTCTAAAACGTTCGAGAGCGTCCGGGGATATTAACAGCATTTTCTTTGGATGCTCCATGATTAACCAAATAATGACTCTACAGCCCCGCTAACCAGTGAACCCAATATTATGGAGAGAAAACAACCACCAGACTGTATTATGACTCGTCTCTTCTTTCTCCAGCACTTGACACGTCTGATTAGTTTTCGTAAGATCTTCTTGTGTCGAACTAGTTTGCGTTTATGACACGAGTTGAGAGAGACGTTAACTTTCAATACGTTGAGAACACATTCACAAATCGCCTCGATTAAAGTTTTGTCAGCCGTTTTTATAATCGCTATTCGTTGTGGTGGTTTGATCCAACAGAGAGCTCTAAGGGTATTACGGCAGCTCCGATCCGTGCGAGACATCTTTTTCGAATGAAATATACCTCTCAGCGTTGCGGTTTTTATGTTTTGGTATAAAAACTTCGGTGATTCCGTCTTTCGGAAGTATTTTGTTCTTATTCGATATTCATCAGGAGTACCCTGTTTTAAGTCAAATAAGATGTAACCGTGAGGTCTTGAGGTGGCACCTCTAAAAGCGTCTTGAATGGATTTTGGGTTTTCTGGGTAAATTTGTCTTGAAAGATGTAAGATCTGAGCTCCATCTCTCGGATTTTTGAAGCATTTAATATAATAGGAATTGAGAGATATGTCGCGTCCACCTTTCCCTTGATGAAATAAATTTTGTGTTATGAAAATCACGCTCAGCCCACGTTGATGAGACCCCTTAGTAAAAAGATAAACGACGCGACCTCTCGCATCATATCATCAAGGATGATGAACAATGGCCGTGGTTGTAAATCATTATCCCCATTTCTCAAATCATCCACATCTGTAACCCCTCTATAAAATTTAACGTTAGCGTTCTTTCTCAATTTTATCGGTAAAGATTGCACCTCTGAATAACATCAAATAATCTCTTCAATTCTAAGAAAGACCATAGAATCGATTTCGTTTATAAATTTTTCTATGAAAACAGATTTACTGGACCCTGCAGGTCCCGCCAAGATGGCGGTGAACGGATGCTTCCAAGGGATCGACATGATAAAGAGTGAAGATGTAAAGTGAATGTTTCGGGTTTTTATCAGAAGTTGCACACTTATTTTAAACTGTAAATTTTATTTACCAAAAGAAAACGGTGTATGTCTTTACAAAAAATATATTACATTGCACAATGATTTTTATTTCATCATTTATATCAGGCTCTGGAATAACGATTAGTACTCTATACAAATGAATACAGAGACAAAAATTAATTAAAAAATCTACACACGATTGAAAAACACAATAAATAAGTACATAAATAAGAAAATCAATTATAACAGCAACATGAATAAATTTTGGATAAAAACGAGAATACGATGTACATATACATATAAAATAAACTTACATAAATAGATAAATTAACATCAATAATAAAAATACAAATATAACAAAATAAAATAATAATTCAAATATAGCAAGCAATTACAGGAATAAGTATAATTAATACATGAATAAATAACATCTGCAAACAGGAACGTTTTCTTAGCCTGATATTAATTTGCGAAAAGAGTGACGGCCCTCCTTAATTATACAACGTTCTGGAAAGCACTTCAGAAAAATTATACGCATTACACATTTTAAATGCTATGCACACACATACCCATACGGTGACGTACAATACTCTCCAACTCTCCGCCTTTTTGTGTATACAACGCGGTATACTTTTGTCTCTGTGCGGGTACACCACATCATGCTTCTTTGTTCTGCGGATTTGTTGGGGAATGGTGATCGTTACCGGGGGTGAAACATTCACCACCATATCTTTAAGCTTTTCATCATTGCAATTGTATGCAGTTATCGAAATACACTTCAACTTACATATGGTTTTTATACAAGCAAGGTCGCCGCCGCATAACACCATATAGGCGTAATTTTTTGGACCCCCCGAAACGAATTCAGAGATGTAGGATTCTTCACCGTACTCTCCTAATTCATCCGTGAGATCTCCCAAGTAACAACCGGTCGGTGGCGACCATTCCCCTTCCTTTACAGTGAATATCACACTGTCAGTGTCCCAATAGATCGCCCTTTCTCCCAACTTTTCCAAATATTCATACAGTACTAGTCGTGCTTGTGCTGTTGTGTAACAAGCAATTGAGACACTGACATTTGGATGTGTTTTCATACCTTCGACTTTATCTACATAATTAACAATGATCAATTCATCGGTAATCGGAAGAAGTCCACTCACTGTAAAATTAGGGTTTGTTAAAATTTTTGAAATACATCTCTGAATTATTTACAATTACTGTACGGTGAGATCTTCTCTTTTGCCAAATTTACCCTAAAGAGAGTTTAACATCAATTTTAATGTTGATCTCTGACCCGCGTTGAATTTTATGCACTCGTAAACTAATGATACAACTTCCTTCAACATCATACCCGACACATATGATAATTTCTCATCTTCTGTAACACAACTGTCAGGCCATCCACTGGCTTGTTGCTTAATTTAAAAAAAAATGTTAATATACCCCGGAAAAATACCACCCTCTTTTTTTAAGGGATCATAGCATGTAACCTCATAACCCCACAACTCTACCATCTCCAGAATTATGTAGCCTCTTACGACGGTATGTTTCACCTCATCGGTAACCTAAGTTCCCGTGAATTTTCTATCGTTGATGGAGTTGTGGTGACAATCATTTTGCGTGCTACATTCTGCACATGTTCTACAAAGAGGGAATAGCAACTTCCCTCATATACGAACGGGGAGGATGGGATGATAAAGATTAGTTGGTGGGAGCACCGTGCATTTCAGAATGCCTCCACACTCGTTCAATGCCGGACACTCGCAACCAACATAAATTTTCGGATATCCAATTGGGTACTTTTTCCATTTATTATTAAGTATATAAAGTGAGCTCACATCCAAATATTTTATCTGTTCCCCCTGACACACGCTGTGATTCAGTTTCGCTGCGTTTGTTCTACCACCAAAGAAAGCGTCTCGAGGTTTAAGAGATATTTTTATGGCTAGGGGGTTTTTACCTAGAAACTCTTTAACTTCAGGGTTCGATTGAAGGAACTCATCGAATTCACACTCCCACATCTCGGTCAGAGAGCAACCTCTATTTAAGAGACGCTAGCGACGATACATGGTTGTTTCGAACCTAGTCTCCATAGTTTCGTTTTGCTTGTTACCAATAGGTGTGTTACGGTCAACGTTTGCTTATAGTGCTTTCCCACTTCTGAGCTCTTCTACCAAAATCCTTCACAAGGGACTTTTCTCTATCTTGGGTTTTCCCGTCATTGTTTTCAAGAGCTTCCTAGCGTTTTAAGATCATTCATTCAGTGATTCGCTAGCACGTGTATGATAGTTTGCCGGAGAAGTGCTATAAGTTGCAAGTGTCGCAGAAGTATATAGTCGGTACAGACAATTAGGTTTTTCGTATTATCGTGTCCCACATTTTAGCATTACAGCTGCAGTTCTACAATTATTCGAAATACCATGACTTCCAAAGTGATTATTACTTCTTTGGAGATAGTCGACAAACATGCAGCGGAAGAATTCTACAATTATCTGTAAGTGATTTCTTAGGAAGTTTTTTTGTTTCTTTTCTGTGTATTCGAATTCAAAGCACTAAAAATGCAACAATCAATGTCTGATAAAAGTATTATTATTTTAAAAATTATTCCGTGGAATTTATCTTTAAAAGGGAATTTATATATTTAGTCATAGTATTATACTTTATTCAGCATTGAAGATGCATAGTTAAATTTCGTATATTATTAACGTGAATCATTATTTGAACATTTTCAGATATACCTTGATTAAAATGAAATCTAACAGACAAAAGCGCTAGAAAACATTGCATTTTTATCTCAACTATTCAGAAAAACTGTTTGTTCAATAAAATGTAAAACTCATACCGGGGTTTTAGTTTCAAAGCCGCTTACTGCATTTTCACAATTATTTGGTAAGGATGGCGTTCTTGAAAAACACCAAGGCAATGCTTGTCATAATAGCTCTGCGGAATCGGCAAGAATGTTTTTAAGGAACTTTGGCAAGCCCCAAAATGATGTTCAAAACATGTTAATATCAGGGAGACTAAAGCAAGTTCAAGAGAATCGGAAGCGTCATTTGCCTATTATCGACAAGATTATCACTCTAGGTAGACAAAATATAGCATTTCGAGGCCATAGGGATGACGGTAATTTTTCAGACAGGCCTGAGAGCAGTGAAAGCATTACGAATGAGAGAAACATTCGCACTATATTAAAATAATGTATCCGAGGTGGTGACCAGGATCTTGAAAATCATCTGAAATCCTCTAGCGCAAATGCCACATACATTTCAAACGACTCAGAACTCGATTATTGATTGTTGCGGCGATGAAATTTTGGAAAAAAATCCTAAACTTTGTGAGGGAAGGAAAATATTATTCCATTTTATTTGACGAAACTACTGATAAAACTATGGTGTATCAATTAAGCCTTGTTATTAGGTATGTTTATGAAAATAAAATTAGGGAAGATTTCATTGGTTTTGTGGATTTGCACGATGAAAATTTTACATCAGGAATTAGACACCCTAAATTAGGGGGAAATGTGCTAGGAAAATCAGTTGTTCAGTTATTAATAAAAAATAATCTTGATACGAAAAACTGTGTTGGTATTTGCACCGATAACTGCCTTGTCATGGCATCTGAGCAGCATGGTGCTGCTTTAGAAATCCGTAAGGTTTCTCCTCATGCGGTTAGATTTCCTTGCCAAAGCCATTCATTGAACTTGACTTTGTCGAAATCGTCCGAAATTAGGGCAATTAGAAAATGTTTTGAATTAATGGGATAGGTTATTAATTTTTGTCATTTGTCTGCTAAGAGAAGTTTTCTTTTAAAGAGAGAAATGGGTGGGGGATAAAGTAGCTTGTGCGATACATGCTGGGTAGAAAGGCATAATGCTCGTTTAATGTTTGAGAAAAACTTTTCCACAATTACCAAGATATTGAACGATATCAGTAATTGGGAAGATAGGACATCTTCAACAAAGGCAGATTTACTCCTAAATAATCTCATGACAAGCGAATTCATTGTTTCGATGAAATGCATTACTTTTATTTTTTCTTTAACACTTCCGGTTAGTAAGTCATTACAAATAGAATCGCTAGATCTGTATTCAGCTATAAAATGCATTGAGGGCATCATTTGCTTATTAGATTGTGAGAGGAAAAGGGTTGACGAAGTATTTAATAGAATTTGGAAAAGCGCAAATGAATTTGCAGATATTTTGCAATTGAAGCTCATTAAGCCCTGGTATGCATCAAGACGAATTAACTGTTCGGAAACCGCCGAGGAATACCATCGACGTAGTGTATTTTTCCCGATACTCTCCTAGTTGATTTTCGAAGCCGTTTCTGTGATGATACACTGAAGGCATTTAATTTGGGAAATATTTTACCGAAACAACTATTGTGTTTGGATCAAGTTGAGTTAGATAATACTGCAACCTCATTATGGGAAATATATTCAGACTTTTTGAATGTTTCCGTTATTTCAAATTCGTTTACTATTTTTCTAAGCGAATTAATAATGTGGAAAACCAAATGGGAACGTGAATATAAGTGCAATAACATTAAAACTGGCATGAATGCCTATGAAGTATTCTGTATGTGCGAAGAGGAAATTTATCCAAATTGCAAAATTTTATTAAAAATTTTACCCACTATTCCTATAAGTGTTGCTGACTCTGAACGCTGCTTTTCGGCTTTGCGACGATTACAAACTTGGTTGCGGAACAGAATGGGTGAAAAAAGACTTGTGGGTTTGGCGTTACTCCATATACATCAAGATAATTATCTTGACCCAGAAGAGGTTTTAGATCGTTTTGCTAATTCTGGTAATGGACGTCTTGATTTTTTATTGTGATTTTTAAAATAAAATGTTAAGAAGTGCTATACAAAGTAAATAAAATGTTACAGATACCTGATATAAATATATTTTTTTCTTTTTTATATTATGCGAATCATAAGCCTTATACATCATTTTCGCAAAATATGGATTATTATAAGGTAGGTCAATGTATGCGTGGTTTTCAAAATAGATTTCACCTAAAATGGGATTTATGATAGAAAATATACAAAACTATTATTTCTTGAGACAAACTCTTTAAAAAGTCCTGAATAAAATTTTGACGAATATAGGGAGTTGTATTTGATAATTTTTCGTATTTACGTGGAATATAGTACTTAATAGCCACCCCCTGGGAGGTTTCTTGATCCGCCCTTGTAATAAACCATATTGAATTTATGTGGGCGACCACTCTTTTTTACTTTGTAGACCCACCCGCAACTCTCACAATATTTTACCCTTTCAAAAATTTTATTTTTCAGGTGGTTGCCCATGCAGATATCGCCGAAAAACCATCTAGCACAATTCATGCATTTCATTTTACTAGTTGAATCATCACATATCTTTTCGGCATCACAGCGCGGGCATTTATAAACACACTTGTGACCGTGATTGTTATTATAAGGCGTGTGACAAAGCCGATAGTAATATGAGCATGAAAACGCCCCTGTTACTGATGTTATTACGTTAAAATGCCCTTCTTCATATATTTAGTCAATAGGCTTTCAAGGTTGATGTGGCGATGAATGCGGTCCTTCAAATAATATTTTTCGTCTCTTTCTACGACCAAAAACAGTTATGCTGTAGCTTTTCAAATCCTTTTGAAATAGCTTAATTTCATCCAAACCACCGCCGTTTTGCAAATTAACCGCAACAGCCCTCATTAAAAAATTAGCACGCTCTGTTTGAATCCTCCCAATGTTTTCTTTTAAATTTCTTAATAGATTTCCGTGATCTTCATACCGACCCACACAGCAATACAAAGTCATATCTGAGTCCAGCTTGATTCGCCTCTATCCTACTCACAATGGGTATATTTGAGGTATTGCAATGAATAGCCAGGAAGGGAGGAGGACGGAGTGTTGGTTTGAGCGCGCTCCTCATTTTCTCTTTCCTTATTGGCTCGTCCTCGTCACCTTAGTTCCAACACGCACAAATAGGGTGCCGGTGCGTCCTCGGAAAAAATCTTCATAAGGATTCGAACCGGGTGTCGTACGTCGTACGGTGGGGTCAACACCCTAACCACTACACCACCGGCTCCCGATGTGGTCCCTCCCGAGGGCCTTGAAGTTTTGGTCAAGATTAGCAAGCCGCAGAGCAGTGCGCCAGAGTCTGTTCGGTCCGAGGAGGGCCCCGACTTCTGGCGGACGATGGCGATGATTTGTGGGGCGCTGAGAGGTTATATCTCTTCAACGTCTGGCCAGCTCCTCTTCTCTCTCCTGGAGGAGCTGGTCAAGGAGCGCATCTCGGCCCCCAACAATGGGGACTAGGGGGTGCAGCATCCTTGTGCAATGGAACGCCCGAGGTGTCAAGGAGAAGACGGAAGAGCTTCGGGCGTTCCTACAAGAGAAGCACGCCATCGTCGCCGCCGTGAACGAGACACACCTCCGCCCGGCGGATGCGTGGAAGATTCCTGGTTGGGCAATATACCGCGCAGACAGGATCAACCAGCCCGCCGGGGGGCAGGGGCGCGGCGGCTCGGCACTGCTAGTTCATCGATCCGTAGAACATCGTCCGCTTTCAGAGCGGAACTACGGGTCGATGGAAGCTGTATCCGTCGACATCAGGACCTGTACCGGATGGATCAGGGTCTCTTCGGTGTATTACCCGCCGGGGAGGGCGTGGGATCCGGATGAGGTCTTGGAGGTCGTCGGGAATGGCTGCCCCTAGATGGTACTTGGGTACTTGAATGCCAAGCACACCAGTTGCCATTCCAGAGTCCCTAACCTGAGGGGCCTGCGGCTGAAAGATCTTGCCGATGAAGAGGGGCTCACGGTGCTCGCGCCGAACGAGCCCACCTATCTCCCTTCCAGGGACGTCCTTGATGTTGCAGTCATCAACAACATCAGGTCGTCCCTCAGCATGCATTCCGTGTGCGATATGTCCTCTGATCATAATCCGACCCTGCTACTTCTGGGGAACTTGCCAGTGCGAGTACCGCCTTCGCAGCGTCTGGACCTAGCTCGTGCCGACTGGCAGCACTTCCGCGAGTTCATTGCGGAAAGGCTGCCGGTCGACCCAACACCGCCTAGGACGTGCGAGGAGGCAGACCGCATGGTCGACCTTCTCACCACCACAGTCCAGCAGGCCATGGACGCTGCGATTCCGAAGGTGGACGTAGCCGGGGGTATACGCATTGCTTTGCCTCGTGTCGTCAGACAGACGATCACGCTGCGCAACAGCGTGCGGCGGAAGTGGCAGCGCCACCGTACGATGAACCTCAGGATCCAGATGGACTCCCTCAACAGGACGGTCCGGGACATGTTGAAAGACGTGCGCTCGGACGCGTGGGAACTCCATCTTTCCACGCTTTCCCTGGAGGACCAGTCCATCTGGAAAACCTGTAGGAGGCTTTGCGTTGCCCAACGGAGGGACCCCCTGATCATCCAGGGGGACTCCGTTGCGAGGACTCTGGAGGAGAAAGCCGGGTTGATGGCAGAATATCTGGAGGGGGTATTCTGCCCGAACCCGGCCACAGCAGAGTCGGATGAGGTCGAAGAGGACATAGCACGGGAACTCGGGACGCTTGACCGCGGCCCCTTGCTCGATGCTGCGGAGCTCCCTCGCTTCGAAGTGCGCGAGATCGTTGCGGTGATCCGTCGCCTTGGGACGAGGAGGGCTCCCGGGGATGATGCCATCCCCAACATCGTCTTGCGACAGCTACCTGTCGCAGCAGTAGAATTCCTGGCCGCCATTTACAACGGTTGTGTCGGGATTCCATATTTTCCGTCTGCCTGGAAGAGGGCAAAGATCATCTGTCTCCCGATGCTTCCAGGAACGGAGGTTGGTCCCGGGGACATCCGGCCAATCTCTCTCCTGGCGGGCTTTGGGAAGATCTTTGAGCGTCTTGTCCGGATGCCGCTGGTGGATATCGTCCGGGAGAAGAATGTTCTCCTGGACGAGCAGTTTGGCTTCCGGGAGGGGCACTCCACTACCCAGCAACTGGGTAGAGTGACCCACTTCATCACTGACGCCTTCAACAGGAACCACGCGGTCGCAGGGGCTTTCTTCGACATCTCGAAGGCTTTCGACCGCGTGTGGCATCCAGCTCTCCTGTTGAAGTTACATCGACTCCAGTTTCCTGCGTGGCTAGAGCGGCTCATCGAGTCGTACTTATAGGGCAGGACGTTCAGGGTGTTTTGGCTCCAGGTCGGATCAGGACTGCGGCGAATATGCGCCGGTGTCCCGCAGGGGTCCGTCCTGGGGCCAATCCTCTTTAACATCTTCACCCAAGATCCTCCTCGGGATCTTTGGTGGAACACTACGCTTGCCCTGTACGCGGATGATGCGGAGCTCCTGTCGCGGTCTACCAAGACGTACGCGGCCGTGAGGACGCTGCAGTGCGCCGTCGACGAATTGGTGTCCTGGTATCGTCGATGGCGCATTGTAGTTAACCCCAGTAAGACCAAGGCCATCATCTTCCACCCTGGAAGAGGAGCGCCGCCTGGAGTCGATTTGTCAGTGATGGGGGGGGGGTTATCCCCTGGTGCCCAGAAGTCACATACCTGGGAGTGGTGCTAGACCGGAGGCTTCTCTGGAAGCCTCAGGTTGAGCGCGTCCGCCACAAGGCACTCGGAGCGCTGGCGAGGCTTCGTCCGATCCTGCGCCCGGGTGTCTTGTCGGCTGACACCAAGAGACGCCTCTACCTGAGCTGCGTGAGGCCCATCATGACTTACGCAGCGCCGGTCTGGTCTGGAGTGCCCAAGACCACACTCTACAGGCTGCAAATGGTGCAGAACAGTGCACTCCGGCTGATACTCGGTCGTTGCCGATACGAGAGCGTCAGCCGGTTGCACTTAGACGGAAATGTGGAATCCCTGGACGTCCTCCTTCCGAGGATGTCCAAGGAATTCTACTGCAAGGCAGAAGCATCGAGGCACAAATAGATGCAAAAGCTGGGCGATATCAAGGTTAGGTGGTGGGACCGCTACAAGCGACCCACGCCAGGCTTGATTCGCTGGAAACCCTCCCTAGCAACAAGCGTCCCGGCTTGTAGGAAGGGATTGGTGCCTCTTTGTAACAAGGGGGCAAAGAAGGGAAAATTGTGATAGTGAAATTAGCCTAGAACCGCATTAAAAGCACTGCTGGGAATGCAAATAAGCCAACCCCAGGAGGTTGGAGAGTTCAAGCTGTCCACCGGCTACCCCGAAATACAAAGTAAAATAATCGATAACATATTTAAAGGTCAATTGCCAAAGAGGTGTATAATAGGTTTAGTGACCAATCAGCGCTTTTATGGTGATATAACATTAAACCCGTTTAATTTCCAACACTTTAAAATAGCACACTTGTCCCTCTATATCGACGGACAGCGAATACCATCAAAACCGTTACAAACTGATTATAAGGATGATAAATTATATGTTGGGGCGTATCTCACACAGTTCAGCGGTACTAGAATCCATTTCTTGAATGAAGGGAATTCGATTTCGCGCGAACAGTATCCTCACGGATTCGAAATTATATTTTCCAAAAGGTTTAAAATACCAGAATATTTATCCCAACATTTGTGCAGAAGAATCAAAGAAATGTTTAATAAACACATCAGCTACGACGAACAATAATTAACTCTTACGAATTGAAATCAATTTTCGACAACGTAAAAACTATTTAAAATATTCACACACGAATTTGCTTCGGATAACCTACCAATGCGCACTGAACGCCCGTGCGCATACGTGTCGAGCACCGATCCTCGACATAGGCCGGGAGAACATTGCTTATCTTTCTACATTGACGACTGTGGCTGTGGAGAGCATTTCGATAGTTACGGATTACCGCCGATCATCAAGAATCACCAAAAATTCATCGTAAAAAATTCAATTACTTGGACATATAATGACCATCCACTTCAGAGCTACACATCCGATGTTTGTGGGATGTATTGTGTTGTTTATCATTAATTCAGATGCCATGGGCTAGAAAAGAAGGCTCTGTTAAAATATTTAGCGATAATAGAAAGAAAAACGATTGTACGGTTACACAATTGTTTAAGAATATATTAAAGAATCAAAAGTGTTTTCATAACTACGAAACCGATTTATCTTAATTACAAAATTGTTGTACTTATATCGATGGAAAATCATATTCGGCTGTAAATCAACTTTGATTGAATATACAATTTCAGTTATTACGTTTACCAAACAAAACTATAAAAGATAAACTGTCTCGCTTTTTATTAATTGTAATGATACCTTCCGCACCCACTCCTTGAACCGTCCACCTTGAGACAAAGCTTCCGAAATACAGTCAACCGCCTCAGGTGCATAATTTTCCGCATACGCCAAAAGAGAAAGTTCCTCACTTCGCCATGCTGACACTAGGTGTCTGCGCCTAGGGATTTACTGACGGTAGTCCCTGTCGAACTTTCAAAGCTTGTGGTTGTGATTCTAAGCTCGTAAAGGTCATTCGCATTTCATACGTGTTAAACCGTATAGCGCTCTAGTGATAGATACAAGGTATGACTTCAAACCATCCACTGTGAAGTAAAACTATCGAAATATTGGCAAACGCCTCAGGGTCTTGCTATACCGTTATAGAACATCAACACTCGTTGTCGTTCATCCAACTCCTTCGAAGCATAAAACAACCTGAAACGTCTCTCCCATATGGGACCTCGGGTTTGAGCCGATTGGAGACCTCAACAGTTTAGACAGAGAATTTAGAAAATGATGATGATGAGCAAACACACCTTTTAAGCCATAAAGGCTATGTAATCTTTCCTTTTCCTTATTTATGTCAATGAACTCTTTTTTATTAATTATAATAAAAAAGTGGCATTTCCATAGGAGAAATTAAGTTGTAATAATCGATATCGAATCCAAATCGAACGATATATACGGAGTTACATAACTCTAGAGGTTATTTTGCTTTTCGATGGTTAACAAAATCAAACATTTCTGTAAAAATATCACCTATCAATCTGTATAAGTGTTATTATGTATATTTCGCATGTCAACCTTTCTATTTATGTTAAGCGGTGATAAACCTCCAGTAATCTAACTCAGAATAAAAATATATGTAAACACATATAATATCAATGTTAATACTCAATATCTTATTTATTTGTTAATGATTAATGGTTCCTAATAGATATAATATGGAAACCCATGGCGACAAGCGGAAATATAAATTTAGTGAAGCCATATCAAGGCAGTATCCATCATCAGAGATGATTATGATACAGATGTATCAAAGGACTACTGCATAATGATGATATGGTTATACAAAATCTGGCGAAGATGAACCCTGTGGAACGATTTTTTACATTTTCTTACCACATCAATATAATCTTTTTGGTTTCGAAAAATCTAATCACCTCAGAGATACTTCAAAAGTTCCTTTACACTCTTGAACAAATATTCCTAGGGCAGGGGTATCAAACACGAGGCACGCGAAGCAAGATACTTCATAATTTTACGCAGCTCAAACTCAAACGTATTTATTATAGAATATTTTTTAAATAATCCGAGAAATTTATTAAATAGTCACTTCGAAAATATCCACAGTTTAATTTACATGCCCATTTTAAAACACTCTACGCAGGTTGGGTTTTGAATAATGTTCTTATCATTTGATGTGGCCGGCAAATTTACTGCAATGCAATCATATGGCACACGCACAGCCGAGTAAGATTTGGTCGTGTCATGCTAACTGGTCTGAAATGTTTTGAAACCGATATCCACAAAATCGATTATGCATAAAATATCTGAATCTAGGCTTCTGTTCGTTGCAAAATCTGCAATTATCTAATGTGATAAAATGTGAAATTTCTGAAAGTATCGCACTCCGCCCTTAAAACGACACGCTTTCATATACGAAGGATAGAAATATATTATAACCGCTACGTTAAAGTGGATGCATTTAAAAAATATTTTGCGGAGGTTTTCACAGAATTCTAAATCGTATTTCAGAACTTCTTAGTTTGTTTCAAACGGTTCTTAAGGATATTTTTCCTATATACGGTCTTGAACATCATTAGAATACAAAACGGACTCTTTTCACTTTCTTCACTATAATCCAAACTAACTGAATTATAAATTGCACAGATCTAAAAATGAATGATATTTGAGTAAAGTTTAAGTTTATTTAAATGATAAAGATGCGAAATTACCTTATCAGAGGAATGATAATAGCCTTAGCATTCGTTGATTACTAAAAATAGGTTTTTACCTTCAGACATCTATATTTATCTACATGTATCTATGTCTATAAGCAACGCTTTGTTAAAATGAAACTAATCAAATACATATTCAACCTATGCGTTTGGCAATAAATGCGAATAATTTCCGAGTAATTCCGCTAATTTTTACATTTAATAAACTCGCGTAAAATATAGTGAAATAGCACTTTTTGATAATTGATTATTTGATATTTATTTCTCTCTTTAAATTGACACGTGTTCGCTCATTTCCGAATCATGCCCTCAGAATCCTCATAAAATTATTTGTTTTGCATCGAATTCTCCCTATCCCTTCCAACGTCCTCTATCTTATATCTATCCTCGCCTACCTTCTCACTTTTATTAACCCGTACTCCCAACCTACTATGGTAGACTAAGACTATCTTCAGCTCTAAAATTCCATGACATTGCCAAATCTCACACATAGAGGAACCGAAGGAAAAGCAGAGACGGCGGTAGGCCACGGTGTCCGAACGTGGCTGCTAAATGGCTGATTGGAATATTTCCTGACAGATCCATCGCTCTAATTTGTATTGGTTTTCAGAGCTCAATTTAGGCTATCATAGTAGACTCCTTTACCTCATTCTACTTCACCCACAATTCCTTTATTGCTTTGCAGCATACCGTTTTCTCTTTTCACCTTTCATTCCTTGTCTCCTTACTACATTTTCACTTTCCTTTCATTCTCTCTCAAATTTTCCATCAAACCTCTCTCTCAATTTTTCTTTGCCTCTCTTACACATACTAATATTTCCCCCTCTATCTGTCCTCTCTCTCATCCACCACATCCTTTCATATATTCTGTCCCTTCTATCTTAGATTAACTATATTTTCATGATGGAGCATCACGGGCAAGCGAAGAAAAACGGAAATATAACCAGAAGAATAAACGCCATACTACCGGTAAAAAAGCGGAGCAGTGTAATGTTTTTGTAATATTATCATTTCAAATAAACAAAATCCTCGTAGTTTGAGTAATTTCGTTTTTCAGCTGACGGTCTAATCTAAAAATTTGCCAAATAACCACACCTTAATATTTCATAATATATAGGAATTCAAACGAGAATAAATAATTGAAACTTCTTATGCAGATATGCTAATATGAAAACGCTTTTTATTATTCTAGATTTGTTTAGAATTGCAAACTTAAAAATCGTTATGAATTTATTGTTACTAAAGATTTCCCCTTTGAAAATCGACGAAACTGTTACACGTATTTATATTCACCCAGAAAGTGAAGCACTTGAAATGTATTACACTCGAATACTGTTATTTATGCTACTGATTATTCGATAAAGTCATTGTAATTTTTTGTGAAGTTAAATTCTTGCATCTATATACCTTGCTCTTTTTCTCAGGAGTTGATTTGCCAGTCTATGGGTCCGCTGAGTTCGTTGTTCTTCCGTTTCGATTTTCCTTTATTTTCTACCCTCGCGAGTCGCGACTTAATCCACCATTTTTTATTCCGTTGTTTGTTGGTCTCAATTGAACGTTTTCGTCTCTTTCTTAGAGCTTGATCTAATCTTTGCGGGTGCGACATACAAATCTCTAGAATGTAATATTCTGTGGAAGTACTACAGATAGCAACCTGTCTCTCGCATCTCACTCCCCTCTTCCGAGCAGCTCTCTTTCCACCTTACCGCCCCTACTGCCGTGCGCAGGGGAAAAAATGTATTGGCAGTAACAAAGCAGCTCACTTTCCTCCTTTTCGCCCCTACTAAAGTGCGCCGCGACAACAATGCGTCTGGAGATCGTACCAAAAATCAACTTTGATTTATCTTAAATCGATGATTTTAATCGACGTTTATTTTCCCGGGATAATTTCGACCAATATCGACGCTTACACATAGGCTTGGTAGTTTCCGACGTTTAATTTTCTCAGAAATCGAAGACTAAAATCGACGTTTATTTTTCCTAATAACCGGTGACGATTTTCGGCGTTTGCTTTATTATATTTTACCAGAATTAGTAGATTTTGATGTTAATATTTCCTAAAAAGTGATCACTACAGTTGTTCATTTTTCCTAAAAATGAACCACGTATATCAACGTTTATTTTTATACATTTAATTAGGCTTGTTAGTTTTCCACGTATAGAATATTTCTTAAAAGGCGTTATCTAATAACGACGTTTATTTAAATATATTTTATGGATTTTTATTAAGAATAGTGTTATCAATTAAATTCCGTTCATTTAAATATAACTAAAAGTGTATAAATAAAAATGACAAATAAATAAAAATAATTATTTAAAGTTATTAAACTTTATAAAGTGCACAAAAATTGTAAAAATAAAAACATGATCATTTTGTTATTAAAAACTAATATAAAACATACTGGATAAAAAAATAAATTAATGAATTTATAGAGATATTGAATATATAAATGTTGTGTTGAATTCTTTAGGACATCTGGACTAATCATTGCAATTGCAAAAATTGAATATATCCAATACCTCCATATATTCAACCATTTAAATTTCTTTTTCATTCAGTGCAGAGGTTCTAAATGCTTTAGTTAATTTCAGAAATTTTTGCAAGCATAATTATCAGAGTGTATGTTTTCTATATATGACGTCAGGCAAGAAAGGAAGAAAGCCTGGGCCGGCAATGGTTAGTAGAGCTTGTCTCCGCCAGAGCGCAGGAGCTTATAGTGTTGCGGTAAAGAACGAATTTTAGAAAATTAAGCTACCGCAAATGTTTTAAATCCACCACACAGCATCGAAACATCTATAAAATTGTATTAATTTTTGAAACTGTAAAAATAAAAGTAATTTTTAAACGTCTGCATTTGATTTGCAAATTTAATTACTTTCCGTAGAAAAAAAGACGTAAATAAGAAATAAAAAAATATTAGGCTAGAGCTCGCCATTCTGGGAAATAAACAAGGAGAGATGTACACAGGTCTCCGGTGGTACAGAAGTACTTTTCGTCAAACTCGCCGTAGTTCAATCGTTTACTAATATATTTGCTTTGATGTCAGAAATTATTATTCCTTATATTGTGAAACTTTGCTTTTTAGATCCGTTTTAAACACGTTCATTTCGTTTTGCCATTCTACACTCATCTTACAAGCGAAATTTCTTTGAAATCCGTTCTGCCTATACCTTCGAAATTAATAGTTGCAGAAAAATTCAAACTTTGATATTGTGGTTGCCCTGTTTGGTTGGCTTGGTTGAAATATAATAATTTTGTTATTTATTTATATGAATATTATGTACGTCGTATTTGGTTAAAATCCATTGCGTCAGTTCTCTAGAATTACATCTAAAATTCATATTATTTTACTTTTTAATGTGGTAGCCCTGCTCTTTAGCTCCGATTTTAACATCTTGATTTCTATATGGTATGTTGTTATATAAAAATTTTATTAAAATTCGTTTAGCCAAATTCTTACAACTCCATAATAAGTGAAAGAAATTAATTTGTAATTGTAGCATCCCTGTTTAGCCGATTCAATTAAAGCTGCGTTTATTGTTTTCAATATATGTGTACATTATAAATATTAAATTTGTTTGAAATTGATGAATATATTTCAAAAAATGTATGTGTAAAGGAAGGATATTATTTGATTTATTGTGGTAGCCCTGATTTCTATATCTATACTAAGCATGTTGATTTTGTTTCTATATATCACACGCCTCCATATAAAATTTCATTGAAATCGGTTCAGCCAATTCCTTCCAAATTCGTAATTACCGAAAAGTTTAACTTTGCTATTGTGACACCCCCGCTTAGTCGATCTTGCCCAAATATTTCATTTTGGCCATTAATTTATGTGAATATTCTACGTACTAAATTTAGTTGAGATCGGTTAAGCCAATTCTTCCCTGATATATACTCGTGCGGACGTACGGACGAATGGACGGATATCACAAAGGTAATAGCGCTTTTCAGCAATGGTGAAAAGCACTAAAAACCATTTACTCAGCATGTCTTATCGCCTAAGTATTTTCATAAAAATACACTGCACATTGCTGTTTAGCCTGAAAAATATTATAAATGCTTTATAAAATCTTCATCGCTATGCTGTTTCCTTTAAGAATTCGCGATGATCCCCAGAACGCGTTTACTTATTCCCGTTCTCCAACAAATACAAATTAGACATGGAAATTAGATTTCAATTTTACAATATAATTTGTTAAGGATATTTTTAAAAACCCGCGTTGTTTTTATTTTGCCAAAACGATAGTATATACTGTGGTCGTTTCTACATCTTCATCTATATTATACCCTGTAAGTCACCTTTTTGGTGGATGGCAGGGGGTGCAGTGCACCAAGGGTCCATAGTTTTCCTACGTTAACTTTTTCTATTTTGGTCTCTTATCGTCCTAGGGAAAAACGATCCTCTATATCGCTCCGTTCTACAGTCGATCTCGCGAATCTTATCCTCACTGTCCTGCCTTCCGTGATACGTCGGGCTTCTGATAAGTCCAATTACCTCATTCGCTAGTCCCTCCGACATAAGTTTTTCCAGTAGTTTAATTCTAGCCTGCAGCCTACGTTCCTCTAACGATGTCCATTTCACATTTTCTATTAATGATGTTACGTATTGTTTACTATCGTAATTCCTCTTTACAAATCTAGCTGCCCTGCGCTGAACCTTTTCTATCTCGTTAGTGAGTCCCTTTTCGTAAGGATCCCACACAGCTGAAGCATATTCGACCTGCGGTCGAACCAAGCATAAATTACATAATTCTTTCACTTTTTCGGAGCTATTTCGAACTATTCTCCCTATAAAGGCCAGCTTTTTGTAAGCGGCACCTATGAATCGGCGAATGTGGGTGTCCCACGAGAGATCACGATGGATCGTGACTCCGAGGTATTTAATCGAGTCTAAAACTGGAATCTCTACTCCGTCCAACGAATAATTATTATTCAACGAGATACTCTTGGTTCTCCAGAAGTTGATGACGCAGCTTTTCTTTTGGTATATCTCTAACTGCCATTCCTTACACCATGCAGAAATAGTTTCTAGGTCATTTTGGAGACACTGGTGGACTTCCAGATTGCTTATTTCTCTATAGATGACGGTGTCATCCGCGAAAACCTAATTTTACTCCTGACTACTGAGCTGATATCGTTTATATAAATTAGAAATAATAACGGACCAATTACACTACCCTGTGGAACGCCAGAGACAACCTCCACTAAGTTCGAAGATTTCCCATCTATAACAACAATCTGCTTCCTATGATTTAAAAATTTACGGATCCAACTAACGATTTTAGAATTAACGCCTAAGGTTTCTAGTTTCGTTATTAACTTCCTGTGAGGTACCTTATCAAAGGCTTTCCTAAAATCTAAGAAGATGGCATCGACCTGCGTATTCTTTTCTCCGCTTCTCAGTAAACAATTAACAAATAGACAGAGCTGAGTATCACATGACCTACCTTTCCTGAAGCCGTGTTGACAATCATCTAACAATAAATTACTATCAAGAAATCGCATTATGTTGCGAACGAGTATATGCTCGAGAATCTTACACGATATCGAAGTTAAAGAAATCGGCCTGTAATTTTCTGGGTTCTCCTTGTCACCGCCCTTATGAATTGGGGTAACGTGCGCTAACCTCCAGTCGTTATGGACCTCTGCGCGAGAAATGGATTTCTCGAAGATTATCAGAAGAAAAGGTACTATTTCTTCAGCTAATTCTTTTAAAACGCGAGCAGGAATTTCTTCGGGGCCAGTGGCTTTGTTATGTCTGATGGAACTTAATTGATTTGCTATTCGTTCATTTACTGAAGACGTTTTCTAGGAAAAAATATGACTGTTGAACTTTTGCCACGCGAATAAATATATAGTTCTTTTAGTTGTGCTTCTCGTAAGGACATTTAACTCAAGGATTGAGATAACCACTCTTTCTTTATTTCAACTGCTTTGAATCACATTCAACGATTAACATTTTCACGGCACAAATGTTTACTTTGCTGTAGTGTAATTAATTACATGAAAAATATGTAAATAAACCAGGAAAGGACAACTTTTCTTCAGAAATTGGCTTCAGCGCCAAAAATTAAGAGCCAGGGCTGATTTAAGAAAGAGTGCGAATATAATCTCTTCATACCGGAGACACATCATTGCTTTTAATCCTTCACTTAAATGAAAAATGAGCCGAAATTTATATGAAAAAGATTTATTGGTATAGTAGAGAAAAAGAGTTGATACTGCCGAAATATTTCTAGGCGCAAAGGTTAATTGGTGCCTGGTATTGATCGTACCCTTGTATTAAAAGGCTTAATTTCCACTATTGGCATCAGTAGAAAGGGGCCTATGAAGGAGTATTTAAGGGTTAGTTTTAAAAAAATTTAATGTATCAACGACCGTCTCATCAAAACAGTTATAATCGAAATTAATTTTAAAATTTTTATGGCTATATTAAACAAGAGAAAATACCGAGACGTAATTAGCTCATATTATTCGTGAATGCTTAATTTTTTTCCACCACGCGATATTGCTCTTGAAAATACATTTTAAAACTGAAAGTAAATCATTTAGCGTAGTAGTATAAATGTCAAAAAACTATTGCTCAAAAATAATGAATGAAAATGGTTGAATGGCAAAACTATATAACAATCAATGGTTCTGTAAACTTCATATATAAAAATATTTTTTGGAAATTATCAGCATCTTAGATTGCCAAGATCACAATTTTTTAAGTATTACCAGCCTATATTTTATTGTTAAATCGTAAGTTGAGAATTACTCTCAAGAAAGTTACCTTTAAAATGAATATCCCGTTCTTCATGAAAATATACTATAAATGAAAAACGATTTATATTATTCATTATAGTGATCACTTGCCATCCGCACCTTAAGCTAACATATGGAATCGATTTAAAATCGAAAAATACAATTAATTGAAATTTTACTGTAAAACTTAAGAGGAATCAGGAAACTTCAGATTATATCCATTACGTATATTTGTCATATATATGAAATTTACACAGCGATAATTATGCTGGCAAAGATTTCTGAAATTAACTAAAGCATTTAGAGCCTCTGCACTGAATGAAAAAATAATTTAAATGATTGAATTTATAGAGATATTGAATATATAAAATTTCTGTTTCAATTCCAATAATTAGTTCAGATGTCTTAAAGAATGCAACATAGGATTTATACGTTCAATATCTCTATAAATTCAATCATTTATATTACCTTTTCATTCATTGCATTGTATATAAGTTATTAATAACAAAATTACTATATTTTTATTTTTACACTATTTGTGCGCTTTATAAAATTTATTTACTTAAAAAATTTATTTTAATTTATTTTTAGTCTTAATGTGAAATATATTAATGTTTATATATTCTTCAAAAATTATCTTTATGAACTAAATAGTTAGGTGCCTGTTTAAATTCTACGGTAAAATTTTTAATAAAATATTCGTGAAAGGATTATCTAAGTCCAATGGTACCCAATTACACAAAACCGGCAAAAACGCAAATCACTAATTATGCGTCAAATTCTCACTTTAAAAACTGATTTTTCGATCGATTCGACAAGTATTCAAAAATATATTGCAGGAAAACACACTTTCGTTCTTTTATACATTCGTTGTTTGAGGTTTCGACCTCCTACGATAATTCTAAGTAATTTTAATATGCCAATAATTAATGTTGTACATTTGGATGTATTCCTTCTCGCATATAACGCAACGATCTCTCTCTTATGAAAAGCATTCAAAGCACGCTTTCACCCATAAGGATTGAAATAACAATAGGATTTCGAGGTTTTACAATGTAACTATTTGGCAATGCAACATCCCGTTAAAATATAATGAATTCCTCAAAATATGTGAATTAAACGTTTAACATGAGGTATTTCTACCTGTAGGCGGAGAAAGATTAACAGAACAAAAATCTTTATATTTTATCTTTAAATTGGTTTAGATCCTAAGATCGTAGGTTTATTCTTTTAATTTAGATATCAAAAAATAAAAGCATGCACATCTTAAAATCGGTGTCTACGTGATATTTTATGGAAATGTCTTCCTTAGAGACAAACCCTGGTTTTTTTCGAAATATTTTTTCGTCAATCACTTTTAAAATGTGAATAAAGCAATCTTGCCAAATTTAGATGTTCTATTTCGATTCTTTATAAATTGTATAGAACTTGACCAACAAACATATAGATAGATTTCTCAGTAGTTTGTCATGCTCAACGTGACTTACTATTTGTTTTAATCCATGGCTCATGAAGAGCAGTACAAGCCTGAGGTGGTTCGAATCTTATTAAGGTAAGAAATTTTTCTGATGTCGAAGGGCATGAATAAAACAAATATATGTATATATATATATATATATATATATATTTATATTTATATTTATATATATAATAGCTTCTTTTTCGTATATTGCCACTGAAGACGGATGATTTTTGCCGAAATGCTCAAATGCTTTTATAACCATGTTGTGGCTATTAGAGATACCTGAGCCAAGTATATAAGGCAGGCTACGGGACGAGATATTGGCGCCTAGCTCGTCCTATACAAAGGCTTATGTGAGAATGATTCATAGACACGGAAGGGTCTAGAAAGGTTTAGTCGGGTGAATCATGCTCATAAGTTGCGAGAAGTTTCCACGGCCTGCATAAGCAGCGCGCAGAGTTTAGGCGGAACACTTGCTGTAAGCAACGGGTTGAGTCAAGATTACGGAACACGGGAAAGGTGTCCCCCTCTAACCCACCAATTAGGTAAATAGCAGGGTAAATTGTAGATGTAGATGGAATAGGAGATTATGAAGTGAAGAGGATGCGTCACAATTCCTTCTGACTCGGTTGAGAGGTTGTTAGCGCATCTAGCAATGTCAGGGTCACGGCTTTGTATTCTCTCAAGGACAAGTTACGCGCTATTTATGATCTAGATCAGCGTTTCCCAACGTGGGCGGTAGCGCCCCCCATTGTGGTGCTACTGCCATTCAGGGGGCTTTGAGGTGACTACTAAATTTAGGGGGGCGTTTGGGCTATTAAGGTGGCTTTGACATTGGTGGTTAGATTCGATCGCTGAAGCATCGAAACATTAAATTAAATTTGACGTTCAATTTTGGTGTCTCTTGTGCCCCGTTCCCATTACCACAATCTTAACCTGGTTAGGCACTGACTACTCGTGATACTTTTTCAATAAGTACAGTTTTTAAAACGGCCGACGAATGGGCAAAAACTGTACGGATTTATTTTTTTCAATATTAAATTACATGCATGATAAAATATTCATGCAAATAAATGAAATGATTAATTCTAATTTCTACGCTAACAATTGCAACAGAAAAGTCGACTACGCTAAATGATTTAGTTTCAGTTTTAAAATTTATTTATTTTCATAGTCTTTACCTGGCTGTTGAAGTGAACGGACGTGCCTTTCACTTGCTCCTGCGAGTTCCTACGTAGCCTCGAGCGACTAGAGTAGCTGTAGCATTAGAGTAGGTGTAGTGTTAAGTAGAACTAACAATTTACTTTATTCTATTGTTATCCTTCGGCAATTTTATTTAACATTCGTTTAAGTTATGTAATTAGTTTTGTTATAACATCCACGTTATAGTTTTTATTTTTCCCTACCGTAATTGTTAACTTTTAAGCCTCGTAGTTTCTTGTTATAAATTTCATTCTCCCTTTTAGAAAATAATATTTATATCATAGTAGTTATTGTGTATTAGCATATTCTCGTTACATTTGAAAGGTTGTTTTAGTTTTACGCTCCATAGTATTTATATTTTTCGTTGTTGTGTAATATCATCACCTGTGCGTGATCTAACCTTGTTTGTGTTGTTTACGCCTTTCACTTTTTACCTGCGTTTGACCCTTTCTTGTACGCTAAACGAAGTGTGTCCCCGCTTTAAAACAGACCAAATTCTTTAGCCTTATCCCATTTCAGCTTTTGTTTTATATTGTAACTCTTTTGGGAGGGAGGGTTGTTAGTTTTCGGTAGCTCTAACGTTCGGCGTGTAATGGCACTGCTGTTATCCAGTGCCCGCCGGGAGGGAGTTGAAGAGCGGGTCTTCTCCAAATGTATATCAGGAGGCACGGTGCCGCAAGTGACCAACACGGTGAGAGAAGCGGTAGTGGCGACAGGTTGCTCTCGGCTGCGGGTGGTTGTCCATGTTGGGACTAACGACGCCTCGAAGCGCGGGTCGGAGGAGATTTTAAGTTCATTTAAGGACTTGGCCTCTGAGGTTGCTCGTGTCCGAGAGGAGTCGGGTTCCGATGTGCGGCTTACTGTCTGCAGTATAGTCCCTAGGATTGACCGCGGTTCTGAGGTTTGAAGTAGAGTTGAATGCCTGAACCGAAGGCTGTGGAATTTCTGTCGGGACTTGGGAGAGGACTTCGTCGACCTACGACCGAATATCGAATCGTGCAGGGCACCACTGGATCACTCTGGTGTTCACTACACGCCCGAATCGGCTCGGAGAGTAGCGAGTTGGATTATTGAGCACAGTAGGGATTTTTTAGGCTAGAGAGTAGGGCAGGGTGTAGGTCAGTTTTGGGTCAGGGGATAATTGATGCACTTGTAGAAAATAAGAATCCCGAAAGATTATCTAATGATAGAATATACACCGAGCGTAATATGCAGCACCAATTTCGCGATAGGTCATTGATAGAATGTTCCGTAAAGGGCGCGACGGGTCGCAATTCCAGGTTTGATGTGACGCCATACAGTCGTGGGAGTGATTGTGGTGGGAGCGCATGTAGTTTTAGAGTGGAAGAGAAAGTCAAGGGTGAGATTAGTATGCGAAGTGATACTGAGAAATTAAACGTCGTCGTACTGAACTGTCGTAGCATCCGTAAGAAAATTGCAGAGTTCGAGCATCTTATTCGCAGTCTGCATGCCGACTTCGTGATAGGCACAGAAAGTTGGTTAACGGATGAGATTCAGAGTCAGGAGATATTTCCTAGAGACTATCGTGTCTATAGAAAAGATCGCGCTAATAGATTGGGCGGGGGAGTTTTCATAGCGGTTAGCGATAAGTACGATAGCAGTGAGATTCCGATAAGTGACGAGGATATCGAGAGTGTTTGGTGCCGCATAGGTAAAGATGGCTCCATAAAGGTGTTCATATGCTTGTTTTACAGGACACCTAACGCTGGTGTAGATTGTATTTAAGTCTCGAGAAACATATATCAAATCTTAGACTGATAAATCAAGATGGTATCGTTATAGTCGGTGGTGACTTTAACTTACACTCAATTGATTGGGAAAATCTATGTTTCTAATCTAGAGGTAAAGAACGCGAATCCTGTGAGGCATTAATCGAAACATTCTGCGAGCACTCTCTCCTTTAATTAGTCAGAAAGCCAACGCGATTGGGAAACATATTAGATTTATTAGCAACTAAGGTCCCAGAAAGAATAAACAAAGTCACCATTGAAGATGGGATAAGTGATCATCAGGCCGTATATGCAGAGTGTAAGTTGAAAATCGATAGGCACCCCAAGCCTGAAAGAATGTTTTATATATTTGCTAGGGCAAACTTTTCAAGCTTCAGGTCGCGCCTACGAGAAATACTACCTGGCTTCCGTGATATGACCGAACGATCAGAAGCTGAGTCGTCATGGAAACTATTCAAGGAAATAATGCTACAGAGTATCGATAAGTACATTACAATTAAATTGAAGGTCGACAATAAAGAGCCACGTTGGTACAATAAGCAATTTATGAGTGCGCTTAGGCGTCAGAGAATAAGCCACGCGAAAATAAAAAATATGCCGTCTACATCATCCGATGATTATAGAGCAACTAAAGTTAAGACGCCTAAGGAATCCCGCGCTAAAGCGAGAACTACTATGCGCGAGCCTTTTACTAACTTCCGGAATAAGGTATTAAATTATTATTTGAAGGAGGACCCTAAAGCGTTTTGGTCCTATGTGAGAGAGGTCCAAGGTAGAGGCCCTACCATACTTTCCCTGCGTAATCACTCGGGTGACGTTATTTATGATAGCGTAGAGCGTAGAGAAAGCCAACCTGTTAAACAGTCATTTTGTAAATGCATTCACAGCCGTCAGCGACCAATGCGTACATTATGCACCCGCAATAAGGGGGGACCTGATGGACGATATAGTATTTTCTGAGGTGGGAATATCAAAGCAATTAAGTTCCATCAGATATAACAAAGCCACTGGCCCCGAAGAAATTCCTGCTCGCGTTTTAAAAGAATTAGCTTAAGAAATAGCACCTTTTCTTCTGATAATCATCGAGAAATCCATTTCTCGCGCAGAGGTCCCTAGCGACTGGAGGTTAGCGCACGTTACCCCAATTCATAAGGGCGGCGACAAGGAGAACCCAGAAAATTACAGGCCGATTTCTTTAACTTCGATATCGTGTAAGATTCTCAAGCATATACTCGTTAGCAACATAATGCGATTTCTTGATAGTAATTTATTGTTAGATGATTGTCAACAGCAGGAGAAAAAAGAAGTTACCCAATGGAAATGTGGTGATGATTGTCAACACGGCTTCAGGAAAGGTAGGTCATGTGATACTCAGCTCGGTCTTTTTGTTATTTGTTTACTGAGAAGCGGAGAAAAGAATACGCAGGTCAATGCCATCTTCTTAGATTTTAGGAAAGCCTTTGATAAGGTACCTCACAGGAAGTTAATAATGAAATTAGAAACCTTAGGCGTTAATTCTAAAATCGTTAGTTGGATCCGTAAATTTTTAAATCATAGGAAGCAGATTGTTGTTATAGATGGGAAATCTTCGAACTTAGTGGAGGTTGTCTCTGGCGTTCCACAGGGTAGTGTAATTGGTCCGTTAATATTTCAAATTTATATAAACGATATTAGCTCAGTAGTAAGGAGTAAAATTAGGTTTTCGCGGACGACACCGTCATCTATAGAGTAAATAAGCAATCCGGAAGACCACCAGTATCTCCAACATGAGCTAGAAGCTATTTCTGCATGGTGTAAAGAATGGCAGTTAGTGATAAACCAAAAGAAAAGCTGCGTCATCAACTTCTGGAGAACCAAGAGTATCTCGTTGAATAATAATTATTCGTAGGACGGAGTAGAGATTCCAGTTTCAGATTCGATTAAATATCTCGGAGTCACGATCCATCGTGATCTCTCGTGGGACACCCATATTCGCCGATTCATAGGTGCCGCTAACAAAAAGCTGGCCTTTATAGGGAGAATAGCTCGAAATAGCTCCGAAAAAGTGAAAGAATTATGTTATTTATCCTTGGTTCCACCGCAAGTCGAACATGCTTCAGCTGTGTGGGATCCTTACGAAAAGGGACTCACTAACGAGATAGAAAAGGTTCAGCTCAGGGCAGTTAGATTTGTAAAGAGGAATTACGACAGTAAACAAAGCGTAACATCATTAATAGAAAATCTGAAATGGACATCGTTAGAGGAACGTAGGCTGCAGGCTAGAATTATACGACTTTAAAATTTTATATCGGGGGGACTAACGCATGAGGTAGTAGGACTTATCAGAAGCTCGATGTATCTCGGAAGGCAGGACAGTGAGGATAAGATTCGCAAGATCGACTGTAGAACAGAGCGATATAGAGGATCGTTTTTCCCTAGGACGATAAGAGACCATAATAGAGAAAGATAACGTAGGAAAACTATGGACCCTTGGTGCACTGCACCCCCTGCCATCCACCAAAAAGGTGACTTGCAGGGTTTAATGTAGATGTAGGTGTAGAATAGGAGATTATGAAGTGAAGATGATATGACACAATTCCTTCTGACTCGGTTGAGAGGTTGTTAGCGCATCTGGCAATTTCAGGGTCACGGCTTTGTTTTCTCTCAAGGACAAGTTACCCGCTATTTATGATGTAGATCAGCGTTTCCCAACGTGGGCGGTAGCGCCCCCCATGGGGGTGCTACTGCCATTCAGGGGGGCTTTGAGGTGACTACTAACTTTAGGGGGGCGTTTGGGCTATTAAGGGGGCTTTGACATTGGTGGTTAGATTCGATCGCTGAAGCATCGAAACATTAAATTAAATTTGACGTTGACGCTTAAATTTTGGTGTCTCTTGTACCCCGTTCCCATTACCACAATCTTAACCTGGTTAGGCACTGACTACTCGGGAATATTTTTCAATATGTCCAGTTTTTACATCGCATTCTCCCTATCCCTGCTAACGTCCTCTATCCTATATCTATCCTCGACTACTTCTCACATTTATTATCCCTTAGTCCTAATCTAATATGGTAGACTAAGATTTTCTTCAGCTCTGAAATTCCATGATATTGCCAAATCGCAAACCTGAAGGAACCGAAGGAAAAGCAGAGACAACTGTAGACCACGGTGTCCGAACGTGGCTGCAATGTGGCTGATTGGAGTATTTCCTGACAGATCCATCGCTCAACTATTCAAACAGTAGGAAATATTAAATTGTCGAATGATTTCTCTTTCATGCATTCATCTTGTTGCTAGATTAAATTGTGTGTTCATTAAGATTTGCTTTAACAACATGGCGCTAACTTTGTGTCATTACAAAATATTTTCAAAAATCCAAATGGAAATATTTACGAAATTGAAGTCATCCTATCTTCAAATGGCGATAGTTTATAAAACCTTTTTTGAGACAATTATTTGTATTTATTATCGATCGGTCATAGGCTCCCAACTTGAATAATGTTCGGACGAAATTTCGCTGCCGCTCGCACGCGACACTCGGCCGAAGAACGCAATCGATTGATTTTTCATACCTTCGGTTTTATTTTCATGGCCTCTTAGATTTTGTATGCTCCTATTGTGTCTTTCGAATCCGCTATATAGGGTGTTAAATCTGTGCTCCTGCATGTGTTAGTGATAGGTTATCGTTGAAAATAAATTGTAATAATCGATATCGATTCCAAATCGATCGATTTATATGGAGGAACAATAGTCTAGATGTGTTTTGCCTTTTCGTTGGTTAACAAAATCAAACATTTCTGTAAAATTTCACCGATCAATCTGTATAAGTGTCACCATGAATATTTCGCATGTCAACCTTTCTATTTATGTTAAGCGGTGATAAACCAGTGATAAACATATAGTAATCTAACTCAGAATAAAATTATATGTAAACTAATATAATATCAATGTTAAAACTCAACATCTTATTCATTTGTTATTGATTAATGGTTTCTAATAGATATAATATAGAAACCCATGGCGCCACGCGGAAATATAAATTTAGTGAAGCCATATCAAGGCCGGATCCTTCATCAGAGATGATGATGATACAGATGTCTCAATGGGCTGCTGCATAATGAAGATATGTCCGAGGAGATTCTAAGTTCTTTTGAGGACTTGGTCACCGAGGTCACTCGTGTCCGAGAGGAGTCGGGTTCTGATGTGCGGCTCACAGTTTGTAGTATTGTCCCGCGGATTGACTGTGGTTCGGAGGTTTGGAGCCGCGTGGCGGGGCTAAACCAAAGGCTATGGAATTTCTGTGTGGGCATGGGAGTCGACTTCGTTGATCTCCGGCAGGTTCTCGGATCGGGTAGGGTACCCCTAAACGGCTCTGGAGTCCATTACACGACCGAGGCTTCACAGAGTGTAGCGTGTAGGATCTTCTACCATGGTAGGTCTTTTTTAGATTAGAGAGTAGGGTAGGGTGTAGGCGTAATAGGAGATTTCATAGGGAAATCGAGTGCAATACAGTTTCTGGTCCACCTGCAAAAGCCGTAAGAGAGCAGTTAATGCTTTGGGCGATAACGAGAAATTAAATATTATAGTTTTAAACTGCCGCAGCATTCGTAGGAAGTCTGCCGAACTTGAACACGTAATTCGCACGTTGCATGCGGATGTAGTTATAGGCACGGAAAGTTGGCTCACTGAAGATTTCGCTAGCCAAGAAATTTTTCCGAAAAGCTATAGAGTATACAGAAAAGACTGTGCCAATAGAATAGGTGGCGGAGTATTTTTGGCAATAAGTGAAAAGTACGATAGTTGTCAGATCCCTATTATCGATGAAACGACCGAGAGCGCGTGGTGCCGCCTAGGTAAGGATAATTCGAAAAAGATATATTTATGCTCATTTTACAGACCATCTAATGCCAAAGTTGATTATATTTTAAGTTTAGAGAGGCAATTAGCCAAGCTTAGATCTATTATGATCGACGCTTACGTGATAATTGGAGTCGATTTTAACTTACCGTCAATCGATTGGGAAAACCTATGTTTCGTTACGGGAGGTAAAGAACGCGAATCGAGTGAAGCCTTAATTGACACGTTTCATGAATATTCCCTAACCCAGATGGTACGAAAAGCCACGCGTTCGGGCAATGTTCTCGACTTGCTTGCTTCTAACATCCCGCATAGGATAACTAAGGTATCCACAGAGGATGGACTTAGCGACCATCGAGCTGTGTATGCGGAGTGCGAATTAAAGTTCAAAAGACATCCTAAGCCTCTACGGAATGTATACACTTTCACCAAGGCCGACTTTAAAAGTTTCAGCTTACATCTCAAAAGTACCTTTGTCAGTTATCGTGAAAAGACAGAACGATTAGGTATGGAGCCATCATGGTTATTTTTTTAGGATATATTAGGAAAAGGTATCAATAGATTTATCCTCAGTAAGTTAAAATCTGATTAGAAAGAACCTCGTTGGTTTAATAAGGAAGTCAGGATTGCCTTAAGACGGCAGAGGCGTAGCCACGCAAAATTAAAAAACATACCTACCACCGCTTCCGATGAGTATCGCACAGCTATAGTCCATGAGTATAACAGTGCCCGCGTACTAGCGAGAAAAACCGTGCGTAACGCATTTAACACCTTCCGGAATGAGGTATTAAATACAAAATTGAAGGAGGATCCAAAAGCGTTCTGGTCCTATGTAAGAGAAGTCAAGGGAGGGGGTCCTTCAATACCCTCCCTACGATGTGATTCCGGAGACATCCTTCACGATGGGGAGGATTAAGCTAATCTACTAAACGTTTACTTCGCTAAGGCGTTCACGGCAGGTGGAGATAGACTTGAAGATAATCTTATTCCCGATGGATGTACTCGGATGGATAATATTAAAATCTATGAGGCAGGAATAGCGAAGCAACTGGGTGCGATAAAGCCCAACAAAACTCCAGGACCAGAAGGAATTCCCGCGCGTGTATTAAAAGAACTAGCAGAAGAAATAGCTCCCTTCCTTCGGATAGTATTCGAGAAATCCCTTACCCTCTGTGAGGTTCCTGATGATTGGAGACTAGCACACGTCACACCCATTCATAAGGGAGGTGACAAAGAAAACCCCGAAAATTATAGGCCGATTTCTCACATTATTGTTAGCAACACAATGCGTTATCTTGAGAGTAGATCGTTCTTAGTCAGCTGTCAACATGGCTTAAGAAAAGGTAGATCCTGTGACACCCAACTCGGTCTGTTTGTGAATGATGTTTTATCATGCGGCGAAAATAATAAGCAGGTCGATGCAGTGTTCCTTGATTTTAGAAAAGCTTTTGACAGGGTTCCCCACCGTAAGTTGTTATTAAAATTGGGAAATCTTGGCGTTAATGTTAAAGTCATTAACTGGGTTCGCGCTTTCCTTTGGAATAGAAAACAAAAAGTAGTCATCGATGGTAAATCCTCGAGTGTGGCAGATGTAGTCTCTGGAGTGCCGCAGGGAAGTGTGATCGGACCTATGCTTTTCTTGCTTTATATAAACGACATCAGCTCAGTTGTAAAAAGTAATATCAGGCTTTTTGCGGATGACACCGTAGTCTATAGAGAAATTAGTGCTCCTAGCGACCATAGCCAGCTTCAGGATTATCTGGATGCGTTATCTGTTTGGTGCAAGGGATGGCAGCTAGAAATCAATCAGAAAAAGAGTAACGTTCTAAACTTTTGGAAATCTAGAAGCCCATCATCCGTGTTTACCTACTCGATAGATGGTGAGAGCATTCCTGTTTCGGAATCCGTGAACTACCTCGGGGTAACCTTGAATCGTGACCTGTCTTGGGACACCCACATAAGACGAGTGATAGGTGCGGCAAATAAGAATTTGGCTTTTGTGTGTAGGATAGTCAGGAAAAGCACGGAAAAGGTGAGAGAATCCTGTTATTTATCGTTGGTTAGACCTCAAATGGAATACGCAGCAGCGGTTTGGGATCCATATCAGAGGGGACTCATAAAGGATTTAGAAAAAATACAGCGGCGAGCAGCTAGATTAGTGAAAAAGAATTACGATTAAAACAGAGCGGTACGTTACTCACTGATGAGTTGAGTTAGCCAACGTTGAAAGATCGTAAATTACAGGCGGGACGTAAACTTCTAGATAAATATAGGTCGGAGATATTCGTAAATGAAACAAAGGATATTATTCGACAACCAACGTGTATCAGACGGAAGGATAATAAGGACAAGATTCGCGAAATAGATAGTAGGACGGAGAGGTATAAGGAGTCCTTATTCCCTAGGACAATACGTGACGACAATAGATAACTGTGAATATTAATTAGTTAGGAACTTGGTGCGCGGTACCACCTTGCATCCACCGTCAAGGTGACTTTCAGGGTAATATGTAGATGTAATACAAAATCTGAAGAAAATTTACCCTGTGGCACGCTTTTTTATATATTCTTACCACATCAATATAATCTGTTTGGTTTCGAAAAATCTAGTCACCTCAGTGATACTTCAAAAATTCCTTTACACACTTGAACCGATATGCCTAGGGCAGGGGTATCAAACACGAGGTCCGCGAAGCAAGATTCTACGTAATTTGACGCAGATCAAACTCAAACTTATTTGTTATAGAATATTTTTAAATAATCCTAGAAATTTATAAAAAAACACCTCGAAAATATCCGCAGTTTAATTTTCATTACCATTTTAAATCACTCTACGCAGGTTGGGTTTTCAATAATGATCTTATCATGGATGCGGCCCGCGGATTGGTTGCGGTGCCATAAAGCAGCCCGCAAATTTAGTGCTAACATATGGTCCACGCACAACCGAGTAACATTTGGTAGTGTCATGCTAACTGATCTGAAATGATTCGAAACCGATATCCAAAAAATATGTCATGCATAAAATATCTGAAACTAGGCTGATGTTCGTTCCAAAATTTGGAATTGTCTAATCTGAGAAAAAGTTATCAAATTTCTGAAAGTTCCGCACTCCGTCCTTAAACCGACACGCTTTTATATACGAAGGATAGAAATATATTTTAACCGCTAAGTTGAAATGGAAGCATTTTAAAATATATTTTGCAAAGGTTTTCACAGAATTCTAAATCGTTTTTCAGAAATGCTTTAGTTTGTTTCAATCGGTTCTTAAGGATATTTTTCTTATATACGGTCTTAAACTTCATTAGAATACAAAACAGACTCTTACCACTTTCTTCACAACAATCCAAACTAACTGAACTATAAATTGCACAGGTCTAGAAATGAATGATATTTGAGTCAAGTCTGAGATTATTTAAATGATTAAGATGTCAAATTACCTTATCAGAGGAATGATAAAAGGCTTAGCATTCGTTGATGACTAAAAATTGGTTTTAACTTCAGACATCTATATCTATCTACATGTATCCATGTTTATAAGCAACTCTTTGTTAAAATGAAACTACTCAAATAAATTTTCAACATATGCGTTTGACGATAAATGAGAATAATTTCCGAGTAATTCAGCTAAGCTGGATTTTTACATTTAATATACTCGCGTAAAATATAGTGAAATAGCACTTTTTGATAGTTCATTATTTGATATTCTTTTCTCTCTTTAAATTGACACGTGTTCGCTCTTTTCCTAATCATGGCCTCAGAATCCTCATAAAATTAATTGTTTTGGGTCGCATTCTCCCTATACCTGCCAATGTCCTCTATCCTCGACTACTTCTCACTTTTATTAATCCTTAGTCCCAACCTACTATGGTAGACTAAGCCTATCTTCAGCTCTGAAATTCCATTACATTGCCAAATCGCACACATTGAGGAACCGAAGGAAAAGCAGAGACAGCGATAGACCACGGTGTCCGAACGTGGCTGCTAAGTGGCTGATAGGAATATTTCCTGACAGATCCATCGCTCTAATTTGTATTGATTTTCAGTGCTCAATTTAGGCTATTATAGTAGACTCCTTTACCACATCCTACTTCACGCACAATTCCGTTACTGCTTTGCAGCATACCGTTTTCTCTTTTCACCTTTCATTCCTTGTCTCCTTACTACATTTTCACTTTCCTTTCATTCTCTCTCAAATTATCCATCAAACCTCTCTCTCAATTTTTCTTTGCCTCTCTTACACATACTAATATTTCCCCCTATATCTGTCCTCTCTCATTTCTTAGATTAACTATATTTTCGTGATGGAGCATCACGAGCAAGCGAAGAAAAACGAAACATAACCAGAAAAATAATCGCCATACTACCGATATAAAAACGGGACAATGTGATTTTTTTGTATTGCTATCATTTAAATTTAAATGAGTTATTTTGTTTTTCAGGTAACGGTCTATTTGAAAAAATTGTCAAATTAGAACACCTTAATATTGCATAATATATGAGAATTCAAACGAGAATTAATAATTGAAACTTCTTATGCAGATATGCTAATATGAAAACGCTTTTTATTATTCTATATTTGTTTAGAATTGCAAACTTAAAAATCTTTATGTATTTATTAATACTAAAGATTTCCCCTTTCAAAATCAACGAAACAGTTACACGAATTTAAATTCACCCAGAAAGTAAAGCACTTGAAATATATTACACTAGAATACTGCTTTTAATACTACTGATTATTCGATATAGTCATTGTAATTTTCTGTGATTTTAAATTCTGGCATCTATATACCTTTTTCTCACGACTTGATTTGCCAGTCTCTGGGTTCGCTGTTCTTCCCCTTCGTTTATCTTGTTATTTTCTAGCCTCGCGACTTAATCCGCCATTTTTTAGTCCGTTGTTTGTTGGTTTCAACTGAACGTTTTTGTCTTTTTCTTAGTGCTTGATCTAAACTTTGCGGGTGCGACATACCAATCTCTAGAATGTAATATTCTGTGGAAGTACTACAGTTAGCAACCTGTCTAAAATCGAAGATTTTAATCGACGATTATTTTCCCGGGATACATTCGACAAATATTGAAGCTTACACAAGGGTTTGGTAGTTTCCGACGCTTATTTTTCTCAAAAATCAAAGACTAAATGGACGTTTATTTTTTATAAAAATCGGTGGCGATTTTGGCGTTTACTATATTATATTATACGAGAATTAGTAGATTTCTATTTTAATATTTCCTATAAAGTGATCACTCTCGTTGTTTGTTTTTCCTAAAAATGGACCACGTATATCAATGTTCATTTTTATACATTTAATTGTTGTTTGTTTTCGACGTATAGTATATTTCTTAAAAGGCGTTATCTAATAACGACGTTTCTTTAAATACATTTCTTGGATTTTTATCAAGAATAGTGCTATAAATTGAAATTCCTTCCAATGAAATATAACTAAAAGTGTATAAATAAGAATAATTTTTTGAAGTTATTAACATTTATAAAGCGCACAAAAATTGTAAAAATAAAAATATGACAATTTTTTATAATTACCTAAATCAAAACGTAATGAATAAAAAAATAAATTAACTATATTATAGAGATATTGAATATATAAATGTTGTGTTGAATTCTTTAGGACATCTGAACTAATTATTGTAATAGCAAAAATTTAATATATCCAATACCTCCATATATATAACCATTTAAATTACTTTGTCATTCAGTGCAGAGCTTCTAAATGCTTTAGTTAATTTCAGAAATTTTTGCAAGCATAATCATCAAAGAGTATATTTTCTGTATATGACGGCATGCTAGAAAGGAAGAAAGCCTGGCCCGGCAATGGTTAGTAGAGCTTGTCTCCGCCAGAGCGAAGGAGCTTATACGGCTGCGTAAATTTAAAGTGATTTGCCTTGTGAGAGATAAAATTGGAATAAAGAAAGTTACTTTTAGGAAATTATAATTACGGCAAATGTCTTAAATCTACCAGACAGCATCGAAAAATACTAAAAATTTATGACTTTTTCGAAACTCTAAAAATAAAAATAATTTTTAAACGTTTACATTTGATTTGCAAATCAGTCGGCCTGGAGGAAATATAATAATTTTTTATTTATTTATATGAAAAATATTTACGTCGCATTTGGCTAAAAACCATGCCGTCAGTTCTCTAGAATTACATCTAAAAGACATAATATTTTAATTTTTAATGTGGTACCCCTGCTCTTTAGCTCCGATTTAAATATCTTGATTTCATAATGGTATGTTGTACAAATCTTATATAAAAAATTTAATTGTAATTCGATCAGCCAAATTCTTCCAATTCCATAATAAGTGAAAGAAATTAATTTCTAATTGTGGCATCCCTGATTAGCTGAATCAGTTAAATCTGCGTTTATTCCTTTCTATATATGTGTATATTATAAATATTAAATTTGTTTAAAATTGATGAATATATTACAAGAAAAGTATGTGTAAAAAAGTTTTTATTTTTTTTATTGTGGTAGCTCTGATTTCTACATCTATACTAAGCATGTTGATTTTGTTTCTATATGTTACACGCCTCCATACAAAATTTCATTGAAATCGGTTCAGCCAATTACTTCCCAATTCATAACTACCGAAAAGGTTAACTTTGCAATTGTGGCACTCCCGCTTAGTCGATCTTATCCAAATAATTCATTTTGACTATTAAATTATGTGAGTATTCTATGTACTAAATTTGGTTGAAATCGGTTAAGCCAATTCTTAGCTGATATATACTCGTGCGGAAGTACGTACGGACGGACGGATATCACAAAGGTAATAGTGCTTTTCAGCAATGACGAAAACTACCAAAAACCATTTACTCTGCATGTTTTATCGGTCGAGTATTTTCATAAAAAATACGCTACACATTGCTGTTTATTCTGAAAATGTTAAAAATGCTTTATAAAATCCTCATCGCTTTTTTGTTTCCTTTAAGAATTCGTAAGTTTGAATTTTGGGGTGGCACCGGTAGTTTTCTCCCAAAGATGTACCGCTACAAATTTGTTTCTTGTCCATCCTTTCACCTCTTCTACCCTCACAAGATCCACTTCTCGTTTCATTCAACACAAAAATGCAATTTGTTGATGCTCGAATATTCGAATATTTGTGGAATAAGTTTTCATAATATTTCTCGCGCTTGCACCACAGTACTAATAAACATTACCCTTCGCTTCATGTTGTTCCTAATAAAGAGTATAATAATTGATTTTTCGATTGAACATCCAATCCACTACGTACTTTCTTAGGCCAACCTTGTTTCATTAGGTACGAGCGCTTGCTCCTAGGTGGCAGGACGTATCTTACATTGAGTTGAGTCTTTCGCTGCCGGTATTTAAAAAAATCCATGCATATAAATTTGTAAATTATTCTTGAAATAGAGTGATAAATCGAGTGATTATTCTAACTCCTTCAGATGGTATAATCGTCCAATTAGCCATTTTTGGGCGATATCTATACGTTTGTTCTTGTCGTAGCACAGTAACTGTCCAGGCAGGATATGAGCCAAATGTTCCAGGGATGAGGTTATATGTAAAATAATAATGAAAATGGACTCAATCTCAATTTTTTTAATAGTGTTTACTCAGTATCTCGTTTATATTCAAATGACAGCTTTTTGAAAATATGTACTATAGAAGGAACTTTGAGAGAAAAACTGTCATTGTCGGTTAAAATTTAAATCAGTAGGTCTCGTTAAAACGTTTCATACATTCTGTTGCAATAGGAGGATTTTTGTGTAAATGTATACAATAGAATGTTAGCCCTAAATCGAAAGTGGTGATTTGATGAGAGTGCTATATTTCCTGACAATGATTTGAAAAACCGACGACTTCTTCCGAGAGGAATAAGAAAACTATGGGTTTCTCGGTACCAAATTCAAATATGTATTCGCTTAGCTCTTTCTAGTGTTGCTGTACCAATTAAAGTTTTAACAGTTGTTGTGGTTGTGACGTTAAAGTTGCGGGTATTTAAAATAGTGTTAAAGTCTCCCAAATCTAAACAGACGCCTCACCCACCCTAACAGCGACATGCACTATGGTGGTCATTTCAAATCAAACTCAAATTATCTCTTCCGATTAGGTCTCCCACTCCATTTTCTAAATTCTCTGTCTAAAGCCAGCGTTTCCCAACCGGGGTCCACATGGACCCCCAGGGGTCCATAGAAGCTTTGAGGGGGTCCACAAGAAAAAAAATTTATTATAGGGGTCCATAATATGAGCTAAGGGGTTCATGATAAAATATAAATAAAATAATTTAATAATAATAATAAAATAAACTAATATCATAGAAAAGTCCAGAAATTCGCAGTTAGACGATATTCGTATTTTCTGGAACCTTGTTTAGCTGACGGAAAAAAAAATTCTTTCCATAGAAAATTCTCGAAGAAGAAAACATTATTTAGGCACCGACTAATCTAGAACGAGTCAGTCAGTCAGAGGCAATTATTTCATTCTATAATGAGTAATCGGCATCGTCATGATGAAATCTATTGTTTGTGTTATTGAACGTTATTGTTCTAGTGAACTATATTTCCATTAGTACATGCAAGCATTTCCAACATTAAATATTTGCGGTTAATAATATTATTATGGTTATTCAAATTGACCATGGCTCATGCAAAGAAGAAAACAAGACAATATTCGACTGAATATCTGTCGTATGGTTTTATTGAATCACCAGAGAATATCACAAAACCAATTTGTCTTATATGTATGACTGTGCTGTCTAATGATAGCATGAAGCCAAGTAAGCTTCGTCACCATTTGGAGACAAGGCACAGCGAAAAGAAAAATAAATCAGTGGAGTATTTCCGAAAACTACGAGAAAATTTTCAAGGAAGAAACCAATTGGATCAGATTTTTAGCGAACAAGCAAGCAATAAAGATAGCGGTTTATTAGCATCATCTGAAATCAGCAAAATAATAGCAAAATCTGGAAAGCCACAGCATTGGTGAAACTGTCATCTTGCCTTCGATATCAGTTGTAATTTCAACAATGTTAAACAAAAATACACGTGAAATTACCGATAACCTTCCTTTGAGCAATAACTCAATATCCAGGCGCATTGATGAAATGTCTGAAGATGTAGAAAATCAACTTATTGCTCAATTAACGAGTGAAACAGTTTGCAATGCAACTCGATGGATCAACTTTGATGGGCAATGAAGCACTTTTGTTGGCATATGTGAGATATATGGATGATAATCAACTCAAAGAGGAAATGCTTTTTGCAAGCTTCCTCAAAACAGATACTAAAGCAGTAGGTGGTAGCTCGTGAACACTTTGGCTCCAAGTTGAACAGTGGTAGAAAACTCATTCAGCCAAAAATTATAGGGTAAGCCCTATGCATTTCGCCCACTAAGTGGGCATCTTCAGGGGAGAACCTGCCTTGGCAGTGAACGGAGTTCAACTGCGATTAAATTAGAAGAAAAGTTTATAACGAAGATACTAAAGGTTAAACAATATTTAAGGAAAAGTATTTTGCATACATTGCGTGATTCACCGCCAACATCTGGTGGCGAAGAGATTGAGTGGACGTCTTCATGAGGCCTTAACTCTTGTAATAAAAGCTGTCAACCTCATTAAGGCTAATGCTCTTCAAGATCGTCTCTTTCGCAAATTTTGTGATGAAAATGAAGAAGGATTTGACCGTCTTGTACTGCATACAGAGGTACGATGGTTGTCTAAAGGCAATTGTCTTCGTCGCTTCGTCGTCCTTTGGGACAGTATTGTATCATATCTAAATGAAAAGGAGATTAGAAAACAGTTGTTTGCCATGAAAACAGACATATTTTACCTCTCAGATGTGTTTGAAAAACTGAATTCTCTTAATAAGCTGCAGCAAGGACATAATTGTGATTTAATATCTAGCAAAGAAGCCATTAATGCATTCCTAGGAAAACTCAAATTGTACAGTCTTAATATCTCACGCCGTGCTTTTGACCAGTTTCCAAACCTTGCTTCAGTTAGCAGTGATTTAAAAGATGATGATTTTGTTGTGTATGTTGATCATTTAAAAGAAATTTATGAAGACATGCAAGTTCGGTTCAAGGACCTACTAGAACTGAACATCCCAGATTGGGTGCTGATTCCATTTGAGGTAAATGTTGCTGATGTTGAAATTGATTTACAAGAGAAACTTGTTGAATTGCGGTCTGATGAGACAGTCCAAAGTCTATTCAAAAAAGGAAAGCATGATGCATGAAAGAATAGTGACATTGCATGTAAATATCCGCTTTTATGGGAGAAAGCTAAAATGTATGTCATTGTTTTCCCATCATCTTATCTTGTGGAATCTGGCTTTAGTCGTGTAACACAGTTGTTGACAAAAAATCGTAATCGACTTGATATAGTAAAAAGAGGTGATCTTCGTCTGACTCACAAAATTGGAGCCAGATATTAATATGCTAATATCAAAACATCAGCCACAAGGATTTCATTAGTAGGGCCTATTTAATGGGATCTTATTTAATAACCTTAGTAATAAATTTATATATGTTGTTTGAAATAGTATTTTTTAAATTTTTTTTACTATTTCTGTCATTACAAGTAAAAATATGTTTCAGTTTTATCAATTAAAAATTTCAAAATTTGTAATTTACATTTTTTATATTATATTGGAATTGTTTAATTATAATCTTTTACTAACTTACAAATAAATATTTCATTTAGGAATTGTTTAATTATTAGCTTTTACTAACCTACAAATAAATATTTCATTTAGGAATATTACATATGCGTATATGCACAAGCAAGCAAAAAAAGGTTGGGAACCCTTGGTCTAAACAGTTGATGTCTCAATCGGCTCGAACCGCAAGTCCCAGATGGGAGAGACGTTTCACGTTGTTTCACTCTTTGAAGGAGTTGGATGAACGACAACGACGGTTGATGTTCTATAACGATATAGCAAGACCCTGAGGCGTTTGCAATATTTCGATAGTTTTACTTCACAGTGGGTAGTTCGAAGTCATACCCTGTATCTATCACGAGAGCGCTAAACGGTTTAACACGTATGAAATGCGAATGACCTTTACGAGCTTAGAATCACAGCCTCAAGCTTTGAAAATTCGACGGAGTTTACCGTCAGCAAATCCCTATGCGCGGACACCTAGTGTCACCATGGCGAAGTGAGGAACATTCTCTTTTGGCGTATGCAGAAAATAATGCACCTGAGGCGGTTGACTCTATTTCGTAAGATTCGTTTTTAAAGAGTGGCTGCGGAAAGTATCATTACATTAAGTAATATGCGAGACAGTTTATCTTTTATAGTTTTAATTGATAAAGGTACTAACAGAAGTTCTATATTCAATCAAAGTTGATTTACAGCAAAATAACATTTTCCATCGATATAAGTACAACAGTTTTGTAATAACGTTAAATCGGATTCGTAATTATGCAAACACTTTTGATTCTTTATAATATCTTTAAGCAATCGTGTAACCGTACAATCGTTTTTCTTTCTATTAACGCTTAATATTTTAACATAGCCTTCTTTTCTAGCCCAACAACACAATACATCCCGCAAACATCGGATGTGTACCTCTGAAGTAGATAGTCATTAAATGTCTAAGTATTTGAAATTCTTGCGATGAATTTTTGGTGATTTTTGACGATCGGCGGTAATCCGTAACTATCGAAATATTCTCCACAGTCACACTTTTTATTGAAGATTGATAACAAATGTTCTCCCGGCATCTGTCGAAGACCGGTGTTCGACACGTATGCGCACGGGCGTTCAGTGCGCATTGGTTGGTTATCCGAAGAGATCACGTCTGTGTGAATATTTTGAAAACCTTTCACGTTGATGAAAATTGTTTTCAATTCGTAAGAGGTTATTATTTTTCGTCGCAGCTGATGTGTTTATTAAAGCATTCGGTTATGTTTGAAACGTTTGATGTGGAAGTCACGCAATTTCTTTCTTAGTATGGTTTTTATGGAAACATCTAGGCACGTCATTGGTGAAGCTTTTTAGAGAAGGACAACCAAGCGTTTCTAAATAGATGATTCTTCTGCACAAAAGTTGGGATAAATATTCGGTTTATTGAAACACTTTGGAAAATATATTTTCGTATCTTTTACCGATCGTGTACAATTTTCTTCGAAAATCGTTGCCAGTTCCAAAACCGTCATACCAATCTATGCCATGACGATGCAATTTCAGCCACTCGTTTTCTCTAACACGTCGAAACCTTAACTTATGTTTTGGATAAGGAGCGCGAATGATCCAGTGCTGAAATAAAGACTGGTTTTCGCCAAGAATTGCCATTACTTTTAAAACGTATCTTCCCTGGTTGTCAATGCATGCTTGGAAATCTACGAAGAGGTTCGGCATCATACGCAGTTGAAAGCCTACTGACTCAAAACGAATTGTTCATATATTTTAACTACTATAGTCAACTAGAATATTTCGATGACGATCGATTTCGATAATATTATCGAATTCAGCGTATATTATACAATTTATTGTCTCCGGAAGAGATTCTGCGAATCGTACATCCATACGAAGACTTCCCTGTCTTATTAACTTTCAATGTGAACCAATGCTTGATGATAGATCTGGTGTTAAGTTGAAGGCTGTTAAACAATATCCGTGAGGATACTGTCCGCGCGAATTCGAATTCCCTTCATTCAGGAAATGGATTCCAGTACCGCTGAACAGTGGGTGATACGCCCCCACGCATAATTTATCATCCTTATAATCAGTTTGTAACGGTTTGAATGGTAATTGCTTTCCGTCGATATAGAGGGACAAGTGTGTCATTTTAAAGTGTTGGAAATTAAACGGGTTTAATGTTATATCACCATTAAAGCACCGATTGGTCACAAAACCTATTATACACCTCTTCTGCAATTGACCTATAATTATGTTATCGATTATTTTACTTTTTATTCCTGAGGAGATTGTGAGAACTTTTACATCAACCATTGTTAGAGGGTATTTGGTCGTTGTTTTCTCCAGCGTTCTACTATGCTCAATAAGAACTGTTGGGTTGTTTCGAACACGCCTTACCATAAGAGTAGCGTCAAGTATTATTATTTTTGCATAATTTGAATCACCTAGCAGACAGAAACAGTCCCTTGAGCGAATCAACTTAACACGAAGCTCGACACCGTTTAATAGTAGTTTGTCTTGATTGATTATATCGCTATGTATATGACCGATCATATCCACGGGTTTACTTAGTTTGGTTAACTCTCTTCTTTTTAATAACCCAGAATGGGCATTATCGAGACTATCCATCGATTTGCCTGAATCGTTATACCAAAGAGACATTGTCAAATGTGATTTTTTAGCAGCGGGGCCATAATTGAGAGCCGTTTCGATATAAAACCTATAAGGATAAGTATTACTTGGCGGAGTAACCAATTTCTGATTCAAGTACACATCCAATTCTGAGAAGATGCTGTGTAAAGAATTATTTACATGTCCTACTTAATGTTCAAGCGATGTTTCTGCCCCGTCTTGTTTTCTGATTCTTCACGTGACTTGCGGTAGGTTTTCCGGAAGATCGATGTACATCTAACCATCTTTATATTTTACGAAAATTAAGTTTAACCCACGACGTCTCAAACTCAAATGGTATAGGCTCACCCGTATCGTCTCTTTTATCTATTTCTATGCAATCAAACTCGCGACACATCACGGGTACATAGTGCGTTGCGTCAAATATAAGCATTTTTTGAGTTCCATAAACGTACTTCTTGGTATCCATGTTCGCGATACTTAGAAGCGGGTTACATGAATCTCCAAAGATTTGAGATTCCACAATATCACAGTAAATGAACATTTGATGTGGAAACCTTAAGAAAATATTTGCAGGATGGTTTGAAATATTGCCACTAGTCACATCGATTCTCGGATCAAAACCTAGTTGAAGAGCCAGCCTCGGTGAAAACGTTAGCTTAACTTTCTCAATGTTATAAATCTTGGTGTGAAAATTATTGACGTCCGTGCGTTTTATTTCTTTTTTTCGGCTGATATTATTTTAACACGTCCTGTATTCTCTTCTACCTCGAAAATAAACCTCGAAGAAATCTTTTCTTTTTCATTTATTTCACGAACTATATCATAATTAGTTTCGTAATTTCCAGGTTTTAATTTTAATTTTTCGGATCCTCCTTTTTCTGTTGTTACTAACAGTGAGGAGAGAACAAGGATATTGAAATTCCACGACGCCCGCAGCCCATAAATACGTCGATGCAACTGAGTTCTGAATTTAGTTGTACTATTATTCGGGAACGAGTGGCGTTAGCAATTACTCGGCAATGTAACATAAAACTCCTCTATCATTTTAACTTTTTTGTTTTATATCCTTAATTTTAACCCTCGAATTAAAACTTTCGGAATAGCCTCTCCTCTTGACGAACGCTTCACGTCCGACACCTTTTCACTTGTACGCCATAATTTTATCTATTTTGTGTTCTTGCATGGGGGTGACGCGGATGCGTTTTAATTTATGCTCGTAAAACGTACCTTCAATTTCATTGCCACAAAGGTCTTCCATGATATAAACCACCATCGATCTCTTAATAACCTTTTTTATTTTGAACACGTCTCTGACCAGTTATTATTATAACCTTTATCGAACTTAGATTTCTCCCTACCTATTCTCACTAGATCTCCAACGTTGTATCACGGTGCCTTATGTTTTGCACGGTTTATTACACCACACAAAGATTTCCAAACCTCGTTAATATTTTTATCATTGACATCTACAGGCGCCATTTTATTGGAAGTGTGCGTTGCATTGTTATAGCCTTGTAGTAGTTTTGAAATGACGGTAATAGAGCCTTGTGTGTTGAGGTGTGTGAAATAACGCCACATTCTTGTTTTAAGAGTGCGGTTAAAGCGTTCCACGACACTAGCTTTCACATCGGGATTCTGTGTTACATAGTAATTTATATTTTTCTCTTTGAAAAATTTTCTCACTAATCTCGAGTGAATTCTGTTCCCTTGTCTGTTTGGAGATGCAACGGTTTACGTTTACTTTTGCTAAAAATTTGTTGAAATGCCTTCTTCACGTGTGAACCTTTTTTGCCCTTCAAAGGTATTCCACAAGCATATTTACTAAAGACATCGATCACTGTAAGTAGGTAATTATAACCTTCATTATACATTTTCAATCGGCTCCTTATTGGTTTACTCTGGTATATAGGCGGGAGGGATCGCTCGGGCGGGACCAGTCGCGGAATTGGGATTCTGGGGAGCGTGCGACCAACAACAACCCTCACCAGTCGTTATATGCAAGTGCATACCCGGGCCAATCTCACCACGCCACTTGGCTTGCAAATGGCGTCTTCTTCTCCACGCACGTCTCCCGTACGTTTGGGAAGACACTCTCCCACCTTGTTTTCCGAGGACCCACGATTAACTGCCATGATGGAAAAAGTTGAGTCACTGTCTCAGCAACTACAGAATTTTCTTGAGCATCACGCCACTGCTAACCTGTCCACTACATCCTCCGCTTCCGCACCACCCACCTGGTCTTTGCTACGACAAGATGAACCACCAGTCTATGACCTGCCTCCATACCCGGAAGTACTTCAGCTGGCCTTGATAGTGAAGAATTCGATTGCCACAAATCGCTTCCGCCCTAGAGACGCGCATGAAGCCACCAGCCTGCTGAATATGACCAGTCGATGGGAACGCCTTCCTATCCCACTTAAGGCATACCTCTACGCTCGGTTACGCATTTTAGGCGTAGCCGCACGTCATGGCTGGTCTACAGCCTCCCAACTAGCATCGCCACAGGATGAGAATATTTTCCGTCTCCCGCCAAACCTACAGCCTCGGAAAAAGCCACAGGTAATAGTGGTCTCACAGCCAACGAGACCCTCCTCCTATCGCGCATCCAGATCAACGTCACAGCCCCCCCGAGGACGCGGTCGTGGCCGCTCCGGACCACGAGCCGCCAGAAGGTGAGGACCTCCCGGTCATTCACTTGCCGGGACCTGCGTCGCTTTGCCACACTGAACGCGTGGAAGACCTCCCCCAGCCCCTTCCAGAAGAGGAATTCCTCAACTAGAAAGACAGCGGCGAACCCCCCGACCCTGTCACCTGGGAATCGGCCCCTGAAGACTCCGCCATGGACGACGGCAGTGACTCCGGACGTTCTACAGATGCAGACAGCACAGACAACGGAGAAGATATCCCAGATAGCGGCATCCCATATAACTGGCTGAGGACAGCGCCACCATTAGCAGTCCCTACAGAATCCGCTGCATGGCTGCCGCTTCCGGAACCATACCCCTACACGGACCCTTCAGTTTTTGATCTTTTCGTAAATGGAGCAAACATCCCGAAGCCAGCAAACGCGCCGCACGTCTACGTGCCATCCCCACCGTCACGTGAGTTATTACTTACCATAAAAAGATTTGTACGACGAGGCATTCTGTCCAAACAAAAGCCTCAATGCGCTTTTCGGGCCAGACTTATCCCTAAGGCCTCCGGTGGATATCGCCTAATTCATGATTTGTCCCCTTGGACCAGTGCCTATAACAAACCTAAATTCTCGTTACGGGACGCAGCCAAAGCAATGCTCACCATTCCCTTTGGTTCCTTTATGGCAAAGTTAGATTTAGAAGATGCATTTTACCAAATACCGATTTGTCCTGACCATCGACGGTTTTATGGAATTTATCTTGATGGAAATTTTTATTGTTTTAATAGATTACCCATGGGTCACGCTCTAGCCCCAGCTATTATGCAACGCTGGGCTAGAGCGGTGGCACAGAAAGTGTTTGCTATGTTTAAAATAAAATTATTATGTTACCTAGATGATTGGCTTTTGGTGGATTTTAATCTGTCTAATTTGCTAGTGCAACGAGTGGTTAAATTTTAAAAGAAGATCTAGGTATTTCCTTTAATATGCGGAAATGTATATTACAACCAGTGCAACGCATTAAATATTTGGGAGTAATTATCGACACGCGGCTGATAGAACTATGGTTAACCCCAGCTAGTTTAGCTAAACTTCACCACGCCATAACCATATGCCCCAAGATCCGCACCGCAGACATTCCTAAAGCAGCCGGATTTGTAGCTTGGACTTGCTATATTCTCGCCCTACCCTAATTTCTTATCACGGACGTCTACAAACGCGACAATCGTATGTTAGTACATGCATGAGCAAACGGCCTATTTCAGAAACATAGACGTTTTGCAAGTGAAAACATAAGGCCTTTTGTAGTGTTTAGTGACACGACACGCTGGCAGCTAGCCTGGGTTTTGCCGGAACAACAGCTGACTGAAATTCTTCCCCTGGAAGAAGAGTTGCCCATCTACTACGCAGAAGCCGACGCCGCACTACGAGGGGCAACAGCAGCAGCTCACCACCTCCCAGCTGATAGGAGAATTATCTGCTGGCTGGATAACCAGGCAGGAAAAGGGTTGTTATTTACCAATGCTATGTATCGTGAAATGTTTTTCAAGTTAATAAAAGAATTGGCACATGATGTGTCTTGGGCGTACGTTCCCTCGGATCTCAATCCAGCCGATCGTCCTTCCCGGACGGTCCTTCCTGGTTATATGCTAGATCGGCTCCATATTGGTTGACTCTGGTATATAGGTGGGAGGGATCGCCCGGGCGGGACCAGTCGCGGAATTGGGATTCTGGGGAGCGAGCGCCCAACAACAACAATCCGGAATGTTTGCGGTACCGAGCTTAAAATTTAATTATCTGCAAACGCGTCGCTCCTCCGCTCTTCAGTCATATCATTACCACGAGGTCTCGTCTCAGCGCTTTTTGGATTTATCTCATCATCAACTTTAAGTTTCGTTATTGGTAAGTATATAGGTTTTTTTCCTTTCGCCACCAGACTTAAATATTTTTGCAAAATTTCTTTATATTTATCCATTTCTCCAGATCTGTGACATCTTTTTCAAGCAAAGATGTCACAGATCTGGAGAAATGGATAAATATAAAGAAATTTTGCAAAAATATTTAAGTCTGGTGGCGAAAGGAAAAAAACCTATATACTTACCAATAACGAAACTTAAAGTTGATGATGACCAAATAATGACCCTACAGCCCCGCTAACCAGTGAACCCAATATTATTGGGAGAAAACAACCACCAGACTGTATTATGACTCGTCTCTTCTTTCTCCAGCACTCGCCACGTCTGATTAGTTTTCGTAAGATCTTCTTGTGTCGAACTAGTTTGCGTTTATGACACGAGTTGGGAGAGACGTTAACTTTCAAAACGTTGAGAACACATTCACAAATCGCCTCGATTAAAGTTTTGTCAGTCTTTTTTAAAATCGCTATTCGTTGTAGTGGTTTGATACAACAGAGAGCTCTAAGGGTATTACGGCAGCTCCGATCCGTGCGAGACATCTTTTTCGAATGAAATATACCTCTCAGCGTTGCGGTTTTTATGTTTTGGTATAAAAACTTCGGTGATTCCGTCATTCGGAAGTATTTTGTTCTTATTCGATATTCATCAGGAGTACCCTGTTTTAAGTCAAATAAGATGTAACCGTGAGGTCTTGAGGTGGCACCTCTAAAAGCGTCTTGAATGAATTTTGGGTTTTCTGGGTAAATTTGTCTTGAAAGATGTAAGATTTGAGCTCCATCTCTCGGATTTTTGAAGCATAAAATATAATAGGAATTGAGAGATATGTCGCGTCTACCTTTCCCTTGATGAAATAAATTTTGTGTTATGATAATCACACTCAGCCCACGGTGATGAGACCCCTTAGTATAAAAATAAAGCGACCGTGGTTGTAAATCATTATCCCCATTTCTCAAATCATCCAGATCTGTAACCCCTTTATAAAATTTAACGTTAGCGTTCTTTCTCAATTTTATCGGTAAAGACTGCACCTCTGAATAACACCAAATAATCTCTTCAATTCTAACATCGACCATAGAATCGATTGCGTTTATAAATTTTTCCACGAAAACATGTTTAATGGACCCTGCAGGACCCGCCAAAGTGGCCGTGAACGGATGTTTCCAAGGGATCGACATGATAAAGAGTGAAAATGTAAAGTGAATGTTTCGGGTTTTCATCAGAAGTTGCACACTTATTTTAAACTGAAAACCTTTATTTACAAAATGAAAACAGTGTATGTCCCTACAAAATATATTTTACATTGCACAATGATTTTTATTTTATCATATATATCAGGCTCTGGAATAACGATTCGTACTCTATACAAATTAAATGAATGAAAATGAAAAATTAATTAAAAAATCTACACACGGTTGAAAAAAACAATAAATAAGTACATAAATAAGAAAATCATAACAGCAACATGAATAAATTTAGGATAAAAACGAAAGTACAATATACATATGCATATAAAATAAATTTACATAAAAAAATAAATTTACATCAATAATAATAAATACAAATTTACAAAATAAAATTAAAATGCAAATATGGCATGCAATTACATGAATAAGTATAATTAATACATGAATAAATAACATCTGCAAACAGGAACGTTTTCTTAGCCTGATATTAATTTGCGAAAAGAGTGACGGCCCTCCTTAATTATACAACGTTCTGGAAAGCACTTCAGAAAAATTATACGCATTACACATTTTAAATGCTATGCACACACATACCCATACGGTGACGTACAATACTCTCCAACTCTCCGCCTTTTTGTGTATACAACGCGGTATACTTTTGTCTCTGTGCGGGTACACCACATCATGCTTCTTTGTTCTGCGGATTTGTTGGGGAATGTTGATCGTTACCGGAGGTAAAATATTCACTACCATGTCTTTAAGCTTCTCTTCATTGCAATTGGATGCATTTATCGAAATACCCTTCAACTTACATATGGTTTTTATACAAGCAGGGTCGCCGCCGCATAACAACTTATAGGCGTAAGTTTTTGGACCCCCCGAAACGAATTCGGAGATGCACGATTCTTCACCGTACTCTCCTAACTCATCCGTGAGATCTCCCAAGTAACAACTGGTCGGTGGCGACCAATCCTTTTTTTACAGTGATCGTCACACTGTCAGTGTCCCAATAGAGCGACCTTTCTCCCAACTTTTCCAAATATTCATTCAGTACTAGTCGTCCTTGTGCTGTTGTGTAACAAGCAATTGAGACACTGACATTAGGATGTGTTTTCATACATTCGATTTTATCTACATAATTAACAAAGATCAATTCATCGGTAATCGGAAGGAGTTCATTCACTTTAAAATTACGGTTTGTAAAATTTTAAAATACATCTCTGAATTATTTACAATTACTGTACAGGTGAGATCTTCTCTTTTGCCAAATTTACCCTAAAGAGAGTTTAACATCAACTTTGATGTTGATCTCTGACCCGCGTTGAATTTTATGCAGTCGTAAACTAATGATACAACCTCCTTCAACATCATACCCGACACCTATGATAATTTCTGATCTTCTGTAACACAACTGTCAGGCCATCCACTGGCATGTTGCTTAATTTTAAAAAAATTGTTAATACACCCCGAAAAATTACCACCCTCTTTTTTTAAGGGATCATAGCATGTAACCTCATAACCCAACAACTCTACCATCTCCAGAATAATGTAGCCTCTTACGACGGTATGTTTCACCTCATCGGTGACCTATGTTCCCGTGAATTATCTATCGTTGATAGAGTTGTGGGGACAATCATTTTGCGTGCTACATTCTGTATATGTCCTACAAAGAGAAAATAGGATTTCCCTTCTCCCCGTTTGAAGTACCAAATTACACAAAACAGGCAAAAACGCAAATCACTAATTATGCGTCAAATTCTCACTTTAAAAACTGATTTGTCGATCGATTCGACGCGTATTCAAAAATATATTGCAGGTAAACACACTTTCGTTCTTTTATACATTCGTTGATTGAGGTTTCGACCTCCTACGATAATTCTAAGTAATTTTAATTTGCCAATAATTAATGTTGTACATTCGGATGTATTCCTTCTCGCATATAACGCAACGATTCATTTCCCTCTCCTTCCTTCTTTCTCTCTCTCGTATTAAAAGAATTCAAAGCACGCTTTCACCCATAAGGATTGAAATAACAATAGAATTTCGAGGATTTACAATGTAACTATTTGGCAATGCAACATCCCGTTAAAATATAATGATTTCCTCAACATATGTGAATTAAACGTTTAACATGAGGTATTTCTAACTGTAGGCGGATAAAGATTAACAGAATAAGAATCTTTATATTTTTTCTTTAAAATGGTTTAGATCCTAAGATCGTAGGTTTATTCTTTTTAATTTATATCTAAAAAAAAATAAAAGCCTGCACGTCTTAAAATCGGTGTCTACGTGATATTTTATGGAAAAGTCTTTCTTAGAGACGAACCCGGGTTTTTTTCGAAATATTTTTTCGTCAACCACTTTTAAAATGTGAATCAAGCATTCTTGCCAAATTTAGATTTTCTATTTCGATTCTTTATAAATTTTATAGAACTTGACCAACAAATATATAGATAGATTTCTCAGTAGTTTGTCATGCTCAACGTGACGTACTATTTGTTTTAATTCATTGCTCATGAAGAGCAGTACAAGCCTGAGGTGGTTCGAATCCTACTAAAGGTAAGAAATTTTTCTGATGTCGAAGGGCTTAAATAAAACAAATATATATATATATATATATATATATATATATATATATATATATATATATATATATATATATATATATATTAGATTATAATAGGTTCTTTTTGGTATATTGCCACTGAAGACGGCTGCTTTTTAGCCGAAATGCTCAAATGGTTTTTTAACCTTGTTGTGGCTATTGGAGATACCAGAGGCAAGCATATAATTTTTATTTGCTTGTTCTTGAATTAATGGTAGATGTTTTAAATTTCATAATAACTTTTTAAAAATTCTTAGAACATATTTTACTCCTGTTTGCCTCAATTTAATTTTTATCACTCTTAACCATATATAAAACTCTTGACAGACCTACCTGCCTCAAGGCAACTTTTCCTCCTCCATCCTCATTCAGCTCGACCTCACTCTCCAATTTCTCTCCCATTCCCTCTAATCACCCTAAAACTCCACCTCTTCCCTATTACCACCCCTCACCTTCAGCTCATACACCTTGTTATTTCCCTTCTCATCATATATCCCTAATTTTTCACTCCCTATCATTTTCTCTTTTACCCACCCCACTCTTATTCAATGGAAGATACAAAAGGGGGTAATAGAGTAAATACCCCCCCTCCCTAAGGAAGATATCAATCTTCAATAAAATATTATCTCAATTTATTTTATTCTAGAAATATTATGCAACTATCTAAGGAGTGCATAACATACGCTGTATATTCGTTATAATGAGAGGGTATTATTGTGCATTTATAGAGGTAAATATATTTGTTTTCTATTAGGTACCTCTTCGAGCGCTCTACGAGTCCCACGACAACGCGGAGAAACTGAACAGTGCTAAACCCCAGAAAATCAGGCAGGCTACAGGACGAGATATGTGCGCCTAGCTCGTCCTATACAAAGGCTTATGTGAGCATGATTCATAGATACGGAAGGGTCTAGAAAGGTCTAGTCGGGTGTATCATGCTCAGAAGGTGCGAGAAGTTTCAACGGCCTACATAAGCAGCGCGCAGAGCTTAGGTGGAACACTTGCTGTAAGCAACGGGCTAAGTCAAGATTACGGAACACGGGAAAGGTGTATTGTTCTTTTCTTACTGCCTAACCCCTCCTCTTCTCTTACGAACGTAGATGTTCAAATCGCACGCCCCACCATTTCATTCAATGCAACAATCTCGGTGCTACATTTATAATGTCGGTAGGAAATAGAATGTAAGTGGAATATGAGAGATATGGATTTGAATTGGGTACCACTGGAGGATCGTAGATTGAACTCAAGGTTGCGGCTTCTGGAGAAATATAGATCGGAATGTTAAAGGACGAGGTTGTAGGAATAATTGAAGCATCAACGTAAAGAGGTAGAAACGACCGTGATGACAAGATACGTGAGATCGATTGTAGGACGGACCGTTATCTAGGCTCGTTCTTTCCGAGGACAATACGAGATCACAATAGAAAATTTCAACCTGCGACAGACAATCTTTAGGTAGATTATGGTGCATTTCACCCCCTGCCACCCACCAATTAGGTGAATAGCAGAGTAACATGTAGATGTAGATGGAATAGGAGATTATGAAGTGAAGAGGATGCGTCACAATTCCTTCTGACTCGGTTGAGAGGTTGTTAGCGCATCTGGCAATGTCAGGGTCACGGCTTTGTTTTCTCTGAAGGACAAGTTACGCGCTATTTATGATCTAGATCAGCGTTTCCCAACGTGGGAGGTAGCGCCCCTCATGGGTGTGCTACTGCCATTCAGGGGGGCTTTGAGGTGACTACTAACTTTAGGGGAGCGTTTGGGCTATTAAGGGGGCATTGACATTGGTGGTTAGATTCGATCGCTGAAGCATCGTAACATTAAATTAAATTTGACGTTCAATTTTTGTGTCTCTTGTACCCGGTTCCCATTACCACAATCTTAACCTGGTTAGGCACTGTCTACTCGTGATACTTTTTCAATAAGTACAGTTTTTAAAACGGCCGACGAATGAGCAAAAACTGTACGGATTTATTTTTTTCAATATTAAATTATATGCATGATAAAATATTCATGCAAATAAATGAAATGATTAATTCTAATTTCTACGCTAACAATTGCAACAGAAAAGTCGACTACGCTAAATGATTTAGTTTCAGTTTTAAAATTTATTCATTTTCATAGTCTTTACCTGGCTGTTGAAGTGAACGGACGTGCCTTTCACTTGCTCCTGCGAGCTCCTACGTAGCCTCGAGCGACTAGAGTAGCTGTAGCATTAGAGTAGCTGTAGTGGTAAGTAGAACTAACAATTTACTTTATTCTATTGTTTTCCTTCGGCAATTTTATTTAACATTCGTTTAAGTTATGTAATTAGTTTTGTTATAACATCCACGTTATAGTTTTCATTTTCTCTACCGTAATAGCTAACTTTTAATCCTCGTAGTTTCTTGTTAGAAATTCCATTCTCTCCTTTAGAAAATAATATTTATATCATAGTAGTTATTGTGTAATAGCATATTCTCGTTATATTTGTAAGGTTGTTTAGTTTTACGCTCCATAGTATTTATATTTTTCGTTGTTGTGTACTACCATCTCCTGAGCGTGATCTAACCTTGTTTGTGTTGTTTTCGCATTTCTCATTATACCTGCGTTTGACCCTTTCTCGTACGCTACACGAAGAGTGACCCCGCTTTAAAACAGACAAAATTCTATAGCTATATCCCATTACAGCTTTTGTTTTAATAATGTAACTCTTTTGCGTTAGTATATAAATGAGGTAAATTTAGGATGGCTTCACCGAGGACTCCCGTTTCCTCCTTCTTGTGCGCCGCTGGTTGCGAGGCAATGATGGCACGAATCACGGAGCTGGAGAGGGTGGTTGCGGACCTCCTTCAGAGGGTGGAAAGGTCCGAGGCAGCCTTGGTTCGTGTGGGGGGTGCGGGGTCATCCCTGAAAGTTCGCCGCGCCAAATTGGCGGCCCGGGTTCGCCTGGGTGCGGTAGCCGGTAGAGCGATCAGGATTGACTCTGACTCCTTACCGAGGGCTGAATGTCCTCGAGCTGGGAAATCCGATGAGTTGAGAGTGGTGTCCACTCGGGGAGATCGTGGGGTGGTGCTGTAGAGGCAGGGAGATGGGAATGCTTCGGCGGACCCCCTTCCTGTCAGTAATAGGTTTGAGGTGTTGTCGGAGGACGACTCCATAGCCATTGCGCCCTTACCCACTCCCGTCTCTTCGATGGAGGCCGGGCCCAAGGGGTGTCAGGTTGGAAAGGTAAACTTTTCAAGCTTCAAGTCGCGCCTAAGAAAAATACTACCTGGCTTCCGTGATATGACCGAACGATCAGGTGCTGAGTCGTTATGGAAATTATTCAAGGATATAATTCTATAGGGTATCGATAAGTACATTCGAATTAAATCGAAGGTCGACAATAAAGATCCACGTTGGTACAATATGCAAGTTAGGAGTCCACTTAGGCGTCAGAGAATAAGCCACGCGAAAATAAAAAATATGCCGTCTATATCATCCGATGAATTTAGAGCAACTAAAGTTGAGACGTATAAGGAATCCCGCGCTAAAGCGAGAACTACTATGCGCGAGGCTTTTACTAACTTCCGAAATAAGGTATTAAATTATTATTTGAGAGAGGACCCTAAAGCGTTTTGGTCCTATGTGAGAGAGGTCCAAGGTAGAGGCCCTAAAATAGCTTCCCTGCGTAATGACTCGGGTGACGTTATTCATGATAGCGTAGAGAAAACAAACCTGTTAAACGGTCATTTTGTAAAAGCTTTCACAGCCGTCAGCGACCATTGCGTACATTATGCATCCGCAATAAGGGGGGGCCTGATGGAAGATATAGTATTTTCTGAGGTGGGAATAGCAAAGCAATTAAGTTCCATCAGACATAACAAAGCTACTAGCCCGAAGATAATCCTGCTCGCGTTTTAACAGAATTAGCTCAAGAAATAGCACCTTTTCTTCGGATAATCTTCGAGAAATCCATTTCCCGCGCAGAGGGCCCTAGCGACTGGAGGTTAGTGCACGTTACCCCGATTCATAAGGGCGGCAACAAGGAGAACCCAGAAAATTACAGGCCGATTTCTTTAACTTAGATATCGTGTAAGATTATCGAGCATACACTCGTTAGCAACATAATGCGATTTCTTGATAGTAATTTATTGTTAGATGATTGTCAACACGGCTTCAGGAAAGGTAGGTCATGCAACAGTCAGCAGGATATTAAGTGAACGAGCTGTATGCAATGCTGTAAGCGGGTACGAATAAGAGAAATTTAACTTCCACGGAAACAAAATTTTAAATATAATTTCTGGGCAAAGTGAAACCCTAAACCTTAAATTCATAAAAATCCGGGAAATACACTATTGGAGAGACAGTTCCTGAGATACATCTACATCTACATTATACCCAGCAAGTCACCTTTTTGGTGGATGGCAGGAGGTGCAGTGCACTAAGGGACCATAGTTTTCCTACGTTATCTTTTTCTATTATGGTCTCTTATCGTCCTAGGGAAAAACGATCCTCTGTATCGCTCCGTTCTACAGTCGATCTCCCGAATCTTATCCTCACTGTCCTGCATTCCGAGATATGTCGGGCTTCTGATAAGTCCTACTACCTCATTCGCTAGTCCCTCCGACATAAATTTTTCCAGTAGTTTAATTCTAGCCTTCAGCCCACGTTCCTCTAGCGATGTCCATTTCAGATTTTCTATTAATGATGTTACGCTTTGTTTACTATCGTAATTCCTCTTTACAAATCTAGCTGCCCTGCGCTGAACCTTTTCTAGTGAGTCCCTTTTCGTAAGGATACCACACAGCTGAAGCATAATCGACCTGCGTTCGAACCAAGGATAAATAACATATTTCTTTCACTTTTTCGGAGCTATTTCGAACTATTCTCCCTATAAAGGCCAGCTTTTTGTTTAGCGGCACCTATGAATCGGCGAATGTGGGTGTCCCACGAGAGATCACGATGGATCGTGACTCCGAGGTATTTAATCGAGTCTGAAACTGGAATCTCTACTCCGTCCAACGAATAATTATTATTCAACGAGATACTCTTGGTTCTCCAGAAGTTGATGACGCAGCTTTTCTTTTGGTTTATCTCTAACTGCCATTCCTTACACCATGCAGAAATAGCTTCTAGGTCATTTTGGAGATACTGGTGGTCTTCCGGATTGCTTATTTCTCTATAGATGACGGTGTCGTCCGCGAAAAGCCTAATTTTACTTCTGACTACTAAGCTGATATCGTTTATATAAATTAGAAATAATAACGGACCAATTACACTACCCTGTGGAACGCCAGAGACAACCTCCACTAAGTTTGAAGATTTCCCATCTATAACAACCATCTGCTTCCTATGATTTAAAAATTCACGGATCCAACTAACGATTTTAGAATTAACGCCTAAGGTTTCTAATTTCGTTATTAACTTCCTGTGAGGTACCTTATCAAAGGCTTTCCTAAAATCTAAGAAGATGGCATCGACCTGCGTATTCTTTTCTCCGCTTCTCAGTAAACAATTAACAAAAAGACCGAGCTGAGTATCACATGACCTACCTTTCCTGAAGCCGTGTTGACAATCATCACCAGGGAAGAAGACATTTCCATTGGGTAACTTCTTTTTTCTCCTGCTCTTTTGGTTGTTGAACATTTTGATGTTTCTTGGTCCTGCTAATTGTAATGGCATTTGTTAAGTTTTGACATTACATTCATCATTTTGTGCATTCGATTTGTTTTTTGTTGATGCTAAAATTGTCCAAATTTTTTTTTGTGAGCTGTTAATGACATATTGAGACACACTGTTTAAATTCTATTACTCATTTTAGTTTTCAAAGGATTAGTTTTTCCTGCTCTGTTCAGTGTTCAACATATTTGTAGTTGCTTTTTTGCATCTGTTCACTCTGGAATTTTGTAAAATTTATGGCATTCTTGAGAAAAGTAGATATTCTTATCCAATTACTTTGGGTAAACTCTTTGAAGGTAGAAGGTTGAAGAAATGTTTGAAACCATGAAAAGAGTTTCTCCTGTCTGTTAAATGTTTTAATAGTATGAGTCCAATTGGGTTTATGGTGCAAGCTACCTCAATTGAATGTGCTATACTGATGATGTCTCAATAAAATTGCATTATTGTGTATTGTAGTCAGTTTATTATTTGTAACGATGTTTTGAAATCAATTGGCAATTTATTGTGATACAATAATTTTCGATGAATGCAATTTATGTGATTAATGTGTTTTCACCATCGCCCGCCCACGACCACCGGCCACGACGCCCGCCCCACCCGGGACCATGAAACACCCTCCCCCGGTCTGGAAATTTCTTTTCCTTAATCTTCTTGCTGGTGATGTGCATCCCAATCCCGGTCCTGGTAACAGTGTCTTTTATCAAAATGTCAGGAGCATTAAAAACAAGCTCTCGTCCGCCACCACAAACCTTGTGGAATTGTCCAAGTTCAGAGTAATAGCGCTGACGGAAACGTGGCTTAGTGAAAGTGTCGGCGATGACGAATTAGCCCTTACGCCAACTCATGCCATTTTCCGCCGCGATCGCAGTTCTAGGGGAGGCGGCTATTGGCAATTCATTCCGCCATCCAATCCAAACGCAGAAGTGACTTAGAGACGGATTGTGAAATTCTTTGGACCGAAGTTGTCATTTCCACTAACTCGCCCCGGAATAATTCTGCGGTATTTAACAACAAACTATTTATCGGATGTTTCTATCGCCCGCCCGACAGTAACATTTCGGTGTTAAAGAGCTGTTTCCAATCGGTGATTCGTGTGCGGTCACTCTGTCCCAATGTTATTCTCCTCGGGGACTATAATCTGTCTATTGGTTGGAACTCACATACTGACGGTTCCACCAAAAGTGTTCATGATGAATTCTTCCTGGACCATTTCATAAACGGTCTGGGTTTTTTTTCAATGCAACTCCCACCCCACCCGAATCTTGGCAACGTTGGATCTTTTCATCTCAGTCCCCGTGCAGGCCATGATCCCCGGCAGAAACATTTTCGCCTCCGACCACCAGTCATTAGAATTTCTTCTACCCCCACCATACCGATCCTCACCGCCGTTGCCCTCACCCCCTGTCCGAACCGTTAGAGCTTGGAACAAAGCTGACTGGCAGGTCATCAACCTTGCACTCTCCCTCCTTCCATGGGACCTCCTGGACTGTGGGACTACGCAGGATAGCATCTCCCTTTTCTACGACATTCTCCACGGTGCCATTGGTGACCTCGTTCCCTCCCGCAAGATTTCCAAGAGACGACCCCTATGGATGTCCGAGGCGACCGCTGCTACCCTCCGTAACAAAGAAGCCGCTTGGAAACTAAGTAAGACCAACCCAAACCCCCGCACACGCTCGGAGTTTGCAAAAATTCGCAGCCGCTCGAGAACGCTCCTCAGACGTGACTATGCCAAATATGTGAAAACAATCACCGAAGATCTCAAAGACAATTCCAAGAGATTTTGGACTCTCATAAATGGCAGAAGAAAGTGTTCTCGTATCCACCTTACTGTGAGCTCCGATTCCAAGTCATTCATGAACCACGAAAGGCCCACCGCTTTCAACGACCAGTTCACTTCGAACTTTTCCGCACCCTCTCTCTCATCCCCCTTACCACCCGTTGAGTCCATTTGCACTCACTCCCTCTCAACCATTTCCACCACCCGCAGTGAGGTCCTAAGCCTTCTTTCCTCCTTACCTTCAAATAAGGGCACATGATCGGACGCCATCGATTCCCTATTCCTCAAACGCACGGCCAACACTCTTCATCTCCCTATCACGAAAATATTTAACAGATGCTTCTCCGATGGATCTTACCCGACGGAGTGGAAAACAGCAAATGTCACCCCTATTCTAAAATCCGGTTCTAAAAATTGCATTGATAATTACCGCCCCATATCTATTCTTCCTGTTCTTTCCATCCTCTTTGAACGCATTATTCACAGCCGCCTCCTGTCGTTTATCCTCCCTTACATTTCCCCCTATCAACATGGTTTCCTTCCCGGGAGCTCATGCCTCACCAACCTTTCCGTCATTCACTATCATATTACCAATGCTTTCGAACAATCTTCCCAACTCGACGTTTGTTACGTCGATTTTTCCAAAGCTTTTGACACCGTGGATAACATCCTATTAATTCACAAACTTGCCAATCGTTACAATATCCATGGACCCCTTCTTAGTCTTCTCACCAGTTTTCTATCCAACAGATTTCAACGTGTTACAATCGACGGCGTTACTTCCCCTTCCCTTCCAGTTCCTTCCGGTATTCCACAAGGAATTGTTCTTGGTACCCTTCTTTTCTCTTTATATATTGATGATATTGTTGATTCCGTTCTTCCCCATTCCTGCAACATACTGTTATATGCCGACGATTGCAAGATATTTAAGCAAATAGACAACTCCAATGACAGTCACTTGCTTCAGCTTGCCCTCCATTCAATCTGTAATTGGAGCTCTGCATGGAAACTTAAAGTTAATCCCACCAAATCTAAATTTATACAGTTCACCCTTCGAACCAAACCCATCCCTTCAGTTTATTTATGCTCCGCCCAACCCATACCCGAAGTTTCCTCACACAGTGACCTTGGAGTGCTCTTCGATTCCAAGCTCACCTTCACCTCACATATAAGAAAAATTTCATCCAAAGCCATGTCCCTTGTTGGCCTGTTGTACAGATTCACAGAAATCAACAACCTTCAGCCATTAAAATCAGTTTTTTCCGGTTGTGTCCTACCACTACTTGAATATTGCTCTCCTATATGGTCCACGGCATCTCCCAACCAAACTTAAACTCCTAAATCGCCCTCTAAATTTCTTTCTAGCAATCGTGCGCCATCAAGTCCCCACTTACCGTAACTTGTCTCGCGAGGAATTGCTTTCAGTGATGGGTATTTCCTCCATGCTATTGCGTAGGAAAACATCAGACCTAAAATTTCTCCATGGAATAATGAATGGTAAATACCGACCAAATGAACTTCTTACCTACTTCTCTCTTCACGTCCCCCCTCGTCCCACCCGCAATCCCAACCCCTTACACTTACCCAAATGCCGACTTTCCATCACCAAAAGATCTCTCTTCTATCGATTGCCCCAAACATTTAATTCCCTGGTTCGTTTGTTCCCTGTTATTGATATGTTTTCCCCATCTCATCCTTCCCTGCACTAGTTGCCCGGTCACCCCCATAATTCTTATTGTCTAAACGCTTTTGTTTTTGCATTTTCCTGTTTGGAACAATTTAATATCTGTTCCACGATTGTTAATTTAATTTATTTTATTTGTTATTTTATGTTGTTATATTACGGATCCATTGTAAAAGGCCAAAATTTGGCTGTTTATGGACCTTTTTTAAATAAATAAAAAATAAATAAAACAATAAATTACTATCAAGAAATCGCATTATGTTACTAACGAGTATATGCTCGAGAATCTTACACGATATCGAAGTTAAAGAAATAGGCCTGTAATTTTCTGGGTTCTCCTTGTCGCCGCCCATATGAATTGGGGTAACGTGCGCTAACCTCCAGTCGCTAGGGAGCTCTGCGCGGGAAATGGATTTCTCGAAGATTATCCGAAGAAAAGGTCCTATTTCTTCAGCTAATTCTTTTAAAACGCGAGCAGGAATTTATTCGGGGCCAGTGGCTTTGTTATGTCTGATAGAACTCAATTGCTTTGCTATTCCCACCTCAGAAAATACTATATCGTCCATCAGGTCCCCCTTTATTGCGGGTGCATAATGTACGCAATGGTCGCTGACGGCTGTGAATGCTTTTACAAAATGACCGTTTAACAGGTTGGCTTGCTCTACGCTATCATGAATAACGGCACCCGAGTCATTACGCAGGGAAGGTATTGTTGGACCTCTATCTTGGACCTCTCTCACATAGGACCAAAACGCTTTAGGGTCCTCCTTCAAATAATAATTTAATACCTTATTCCGGAAGTTAGTAAAAGCCTCGCGCATAGTAGTTCTCGCTTTAGCGCGGGATTCCTTATACGTCTTAACTTTAGTTGCTCTATATTCATTGGATGATGTAGACGGATTATTTTTTATTTTCGCGTGGCTTATTCTCTGACGCCTAAGCGCACTCCTAACTTGCTTATTGTACCAACGTGGCTCTTTATTGTCGACCTTCAATTTAATTGGAATATACTTATCGATACTCTCTAGCATTATATACTTAAATAGCTTCCATGGCGACTCAGCACCTGATCGTTCGGTCATATCACGGAAGCCAGGTAGTATTTCTGGTAGGCGCGACCTGAAGCTGGAAAAGTTTGCCCTAGCAAATATATAAAACTTTCTTTGAGGCTTGAGGTGCCTATCGATTTTCAACTTACACTCTGCATATACGGCCTGATGATCACTTGTCCCATCTTCAATTGTGACTTTGCTTATTCTTTCTGGGACGTTAGTTGCTAATAAATCTAATATATTTCCCGATCGCGTTGGCTTTCTGACTAATTGAAGAAGAGAGTGCTCGCAGAATGTTTCGATTAATGCCTCACAGGATTCGCGTTCTTTACCTCTAGATTAGAAACATAGATTTTCCCAATCAATTGAGTGTAAGTTAAAGTCACCACCGACTATAACGATACCATCTTGATTTATCAGTCTAAGCTTTGACAATTGTTTCTCGAGACTTAAAATACAATCTACACCAGCGTTAGGTGTCCTGTAAAACGAGCATATGAACACCTTTATGGAGCCATCTTTACCTATGCGGCACCAAACACTCTCGATATCCTCGTCACTTATCGGAATCTCACTGCTATCGTACTTATCGCTAACCGCTATGAAAACTCCCCCGCCCAATCTATTAGCGCGATCTTTTCTATAGACACGATAGTCTCTAGGAAATATCTCCTGACTCTGAATCTCATCCGTTAACCAAATTTCTGTGCCTATCACGACGTCGGCTTGCAGACTGCGAATAAGATGCTCGAACTCAGCAATTTTCCTACGGATGCTGCGACAGTTCAGTACGACGACATTTAATTTCTCACTATCTCTTCGCATACTAATCTCACCCTTGACTATCTCTTCCACTCTAAAACTACATGCGCTCCCACCACAATCACTCCCACGACTGTATGGCGTCACATCAAACCTGGAATTGCGACCCGTCGCGCCCTTTACGGAACATTCTATCAATGACCTATCGCGATATTGGTGCTGCATGTTACGCTCGGTGTATATTCTATCATTAGATAATCTTTCGGGATTCTTATTTTCTACAAATGCATCGATTATCCCCTGACCCAAAACTGACCTACACCCTGCCCTACTCTCCTGCCTAAAAAATCCCTACTGTGCTCTAGAATCCTATTCGCTACTCGCTGAGCCGATTCGGGCGTGTAGTGAACACCAGAGTGATCCAGCGGTGCCCTGCACGATTCGATATTCGGTCGACGAAGTCCACTCCCAAGTCCCGACAGAAATTCCACAGCCTTCGGTTCAGACTTTCAACTCTACTTCAAACCTCAGAACCGCGGTCAATCCTAGGGACTATACTGCAGACAGTAGGCCGCACATCGGAACCCGACTCCTCTCGGACACGAGCAACCTCAGAGGCCAAGTCCTTAAAAGAACTTAAAATCTCCTCGGACCCGCGCTTCGAGGCGCCGTTAGTCCCAACATGGGCCACCACCCGCAGCCGAGAGCAACCTGTCGCCACTACCGCTTCTCTCACCGTGTTGGTCACTTGCGGCACCGTGCCTCCTGATATACATCTGGAGAAGACCCGCTCTTTAACTCCCTCCCGGCGGGCACTGGATAACAGGGGTGCCATTACACGCCGAACGTTAGAGCTACCGAAAACTAACAACCCTCCCTTCCCAAACCGACTCCCCTTGGGCCCGGCCTCCATCGAAGAGACGGGAGTGGGAACGGGAGCAATGGCCGTTGATTCGTCCTCCGGCTACACCTCGAAACTATTACTGACAGGAAGAGAGTCCGCCGAAGCATTCCCAACTCCCTGCCTCCGCAGCACCACCCTACGATCTCCCCGAGTGGACACCACTCTCCACTCATCGGATTTTCCAGCCCGAGGACCATCAGCCCGCGGTAAGGAGTCAGAGTCAACCCCGATCATTCTACCGGCTGTAGCACCCAGACGAACTCGGGCCGCCAATTTGGCGCGGCGAGCTTTCAGGGATGACCCCGCACCCCCCACACGAACCAAGGCTGCCTCGGACCTTTCCACCCTCTGAAGGAGGTCCGCAACCACCCTCTCCAGCTCCGTGATTCGAGCCATCATGGCCTCGCAACCAGCGGCGCACAAGAAGGAGGAAACGGGAGTCCTCGGTGAAGCCATCCTAAACTTACCTAATTTATATACTAACGCAAAAGAGTTACAATATAAAAACAAAAGCTGAAATGGGATAAGGCTAAAGAATTTGGTCTGTTTTAAATTGGGTATGCTCTTCGTGTAGCGTACGAGAAAGGGTCAAACGCAGGTATAAAGTGAAAGGCGAAAACAACACAAACAAGGTTAAATCATGCACAGGAGATGATATTACACAACAACGAAAAATATAAATACTATGGAGCGTAAAACTAAAACAACCTTACAAATATAACGAGAATATGCTAATACACAATAACTACTATGATATAAATATTATTTTCTAAAAGGGAGAATGAAATTTCTAACAAGAAACTACGAGGCTTAAAAGTTAACTATTACGGTAGAGAAAAATAAAAACTATAACGTGGATGTTATAACAAAACTAATTACATAACTTAAACGAATGTTAAATAAAATTACCGAAGGATAACAATAGAATAAAGTAAATTGTTAGTCCTACTTAACACTACAGCTACTCTAATGCTACAGCTACTCTAGTCGCTCTAGGCTACGAAGGTGCAGGCAGGAGCAAGTGATAAACTATTCTCATAGTTGTACTTCCTCCGTGACTTCCGCAAACACAAAGGTTTACATGATTCTCCAATATTATTATTATTATTATTTACTTTTGTATTTCACAGCTTTTGAGCCGGTTATTTCAATGAGGTACGGGCTTTGCCAAGCACTCTCATTATACGGAACTTACACAACAGTATAAAAATAATAGATTTACCTAAATTGCAATATACCCTCCTACAGAAAGCTGTCATACTAAATACAACCAGAATAGTACGTCAATTTTTAAGTTCCGAATAATGAGAGTGCTTGGCAAAGCCCGTACCTCATTGAAATAACCGGCTCAAAAGCTGTGAAAAACAAAAGTAAATAATAATAATAATAATAATATTGGAGAATCATGTAAACCTTTGTGTTTTCGGAAGTCACGGAGGAAGTACAACTATGAGAATAATTTATCTCAGGAACTGTCTCTCCAATAGTGTATTTCCCCGATTTTTATGAATTTAAGGTTTAGGGTTTCACTTTGCCCAGAAATTATATTAAAACTTTTGTTTCTGTGGAAGTTAAATTTCTCTTATTCGTACCCGCTTACAGCATTGCATACAGCTCGTTCACTTAATATCCTGAAACGCAGCGCGATTTCCTCTCGATAACTAAATATGTACATACATACTATATAAGTATTGACGCTGTGACGCGGTGGGCGCTTGATTAGCGAGACGTGTCTTTGTCTCTCTCCCTGTTATCACGCATGCAGTTAACAGTAGTATATACAGTTTTTTGCACTGGCCTACAACACTGCGACTAAACTATGACCGCAAAGATGCAAAGGAAGTAAAATGCCTCAGGTATCTCCAATAGCCACAACAAGGTTAAAAAACCATTTGAGCATTTCGGCTAAAAAGCAGCCGTCTTCAGTGGCAATATACCAAAAAGAACCTATTATAATCTTATATATATATATATATATATATATATATATATATATATATATATATATATATATATATTTGTTTTATTTAAGCCCTTCGACATCAGAAAAATTTCTTACCTTTAGTAGGATTCGAACCACCTCAGGCTTGTACTGCTCTTCATGAGCCATGAATTAAAACAAATAGTACGTCACGTTGAGCATGACAAACTACTGAGAAATCTATCTATATATTTGTTGGTCAAGTTCTATAAAATTTATAAAGAATCGGAATAGAAAATCTAAATTTGGCAAGAAAGCTTTATTCACATTTTAAATGTGATTGACGAAAAAATATTTCGAAAAAAACCCGGGTTCGTCTCTAAGAAACACGTTTCCATAAAATATCACGTAGACACCGATTTTAAGACGTGCAGGCTTTTATTCTTTTTTAGATCTAAATTAAAAAGAATAAACCTTAGATCTTAGAATCTAAACCATTTTAAAGAAAAAATATAAAGATTCTTATTCTGTTAATCTTTATCCGCCTACAGTTAGAAATACCTCATGTTAAACGTTTAATTCACATATGTTGAGGAAATCATTATATTTTAACGGGATGTTGCATTGCCAAATAGTTACATTGTAAATCCTCGAAATCCTATTGTTATTTCAATCCTTATGGGTGAAAGCGTGCTTTGAATGCTTTTAATACGAGAGAGAGAAAGAAGGAAGGAGAGGGAAATGAATCGTTGCGTTATATGCGAGAAGGAATACATCCGAATGTACAACATTAATTATTGGCATATTAAAATTACTTAGAATTATCGTAGGAGGTCGAAACTTCAATCAACGAATGTATAAAAGAACGAAAGTGTGTATTCCTGCAATATATTTTTGAATACGCGTCGAATCCATGGACAAATCAGTTTTTAAAGTGAGAATTTGACGCATAATTAGTGATTTGCGTTTTTGCCGGTTTTGTGTAATTTGGTACCATTGGACTTAGATAATCTATTCACGAAAATTTAATTAAAAATTTTATCGTAGAATTTCAACTTATAAAATGCACTGAAAGAAAAGGCAATTTAAATAATTGAATTTCTAGAGATATTGAACGTATAAATCCTATGTTGCATTCTTTAAGTCATCTGAACTAATTATTGGAATTGTTACAGAATATTTATATATTCAATATCTCTATAAATTCAATCATTTAAATTATTTTTTCATTCAGTGCAGAGGCTCTAAATGCTTTAGTTAATTTCAGAAATTTTTGCAAGCATAATTATCGCTGAGTAAATTTCATATATATGATAAATATTCGTAATGGATATAATCTGATGTTTCCTGATCCCTCTTAAATTTTACAGTAAAATTTCAATTAATTGTATTTTACGATTTTAAATCGATTCTATATGTTAGCTTAAGGTGCGGATCGCAATTGATCACTATAATGAATAATATAAATCGTTTTTCATTTATAGTAGAATTTCATGAAGAACGGGATATTCATTTTAAAGGTAACATTCTTGAGAGTAATTCTCAACTTACGATTTAACAATAAAATATAGGCTGGCACTACATAAAAAATTGTGATCTTGGTAATCTGAGATGCTGATAATTTCCAGAAAATATTTTAATATATCAAGTTTACAGAACCATTGATTGTTATATAGTTTTGTCATTCAACCTTTTTCATTCATTATTTTTGAGCAATAGTTTTTTGACATTTATACTACTACGCTAAATGATTTACTTTCAGTTTTAAAGTGAATTTTCAACAGCAACAACGCGTGGTGGCAAAAAAATTAAGCATTCACGAATAATATGAGCTAATTTCGTCTCGGTATTTTCTCTTGTGTAGTATAGCCATAAAAATTTTAAATTTAATTTCGATTATAACTGTTTTGATGAGACGGTCGTTGATACATTAAATTTTTTTAAAACTAGCCTTTATATACTCCTTCATAGGCCCCTTTCTAATAATGCCAACAGCGGAAATTTAGCCTTTTAATACACGGGTTAGATCAATACCAGGCACCAATTAACCTTTGTGCCTAAAAATATTTCGGCAGTATCAACTCTTTTTCTCTACTATACCAATAAATCTTTTTCATATAAATTTCAGCTCATTTTTCATTTAAGTGAAGGATTAAAAGCAATGATGTGTCTCCGGTATGAAGAGATTATATTCGCACTCCTTCTTAAATCAGCCCTGGCTCTTAATTTTTGGCGCTGAAGCCAATTTCTGAAGCAAAGTTGTCATTTCCTGGTTTATTTACATATTTTTCATGAAATTAATTACACTACAGCAAAGTAAACATTTGTGCCGTGAAAATGTTAATCGTCGAATGTGATTCAAAGCAGTTGAAATAAAGAAAGAGTGGTTTTCTCAATCTTTGAGTTAGGTGTCCTTATGAGAAGCACAAGTAAAAGAACTATATATTTATTCGCGTGGCAAAAGTTCAACAGTCCTCTTTTTTCCTAGAAAACGTCTTCAGTAAATGAACAACCACAGTATATCCTATCGATTTAGCAAAATAAAAACAACGCGGGTTTTTAAAATATCCTTAATTAACAAATTAAATGGCAAAATTGAAATCTAATTTCTGTCTAATTTGTATTTGTTAGAGAACGGGAATAAGTAAACGCGTTCTGGGTATCATCGCGAGTATCTTAAGATTTTTATTTTAAAGATCACTCGAGTACATACACTTCTATCTTTCTGAAAAAATTCATTTCTTGTTTAAAAATGTGAAAATTAAATGTAGATATATACTAACCCACCCCCGGATGTATCATCTCATATACTGCCTGGACAGTTGCTGCGTTATGACAAAAACCAACGTATAGAGATTACCCAGAAAAGGCTAATCGGACGATTATATTATCTGAAGGAGTTAAAATAATCACTTGTTTTAACTCTCTATTTCAAGAATTCATTTTCAAAATGACAAAAACCAACGTATAGAGATTACCCAGAAAAGGCTAATCGGACGATTATATTATCTGAAGGAGTTAAAATAATCACTTGTTTTAACTCTCTATTTCAAGAATTCATTTTCAAAATTATATGCAGGGATATTTTTAAATGGTAAAATTGAAATCTAATTTCTGTCTAATTTTTATTTGTTAAATAACAGGAATAAGTAAACGCGTTCTGGGGATCATCGCGAGCATCTTAAGATTTATTTTTTAAGATCACGTGAGTACCTACAATTCTATCTTTCTGAAAATATTCATTTCTTCATTTCATTTTTGTCTTAAAATGTGTTTAATCAATGTAGATATATACTTTCCCACCACCGGATGTATCAGCTCATATACAGCCTGGACGGTTGCTTTACTATGGCAAAAACCAACGTATAGAGATTACCCAGAAAAGGCTAATTGGACGATTATATTATCTGAAGGAGTTAAAATAATCACTTGTTTTAATTCTCTATTTCAAGAATTTATTTTCAAAATTATATGCATGGATTTTTTTAAATACCGGCAGTGAAATGTGTAACTCAATGTAAGATACGTCCTGCCACCTAGGAGCAAGCGCTCGTACTTAATGAAACAAGGTTGGCCTAAGAGGGTACGTACAGGATTGGATGTTCAATCGACAAATCAATTATTATACTCTTTATTAGGAACAACATGAAGTACAGAGTAAAGTTTATTAGTACTGTGGTGAAAGCGCGAGAAATATTATGAAATCTTATTCCACTAATATTGGAATATTCGAGAAGCACAAAATTTCATTTTTGTGATGAATGATACAAGAAGTAGATCTTGTGAGGGTAGAAGAGATGAAATAATGGACAAGGAAAAAAATTTTAGCGTTGCATCTTTGGGGGAAAACTACCGGTGCCAACCCAAAATTCAAACTTACGAATTCTTAAAGGAAACAGCAAAGCGATGAAGATTTTATAAAGCATTTATAATATTTTTCAGACTAAACAGCAATGTGTAGTGTATTTTTTACGAAAATACTCAAGCGATAAGACATGCTGAGTAAATGGTTTTTAGTGCTTTTCGCCATTGCTGAAAAGCACTATTATCTTTGTGATATCCGTCCGTCCGTCCGTACGTCCGACGGTATATATCAGGGACGAATTGGCTTAACCGATATCAACCAAAATTAGTACATAGAATATTCACATAAATTAATGGCCAAAATGAAATATTGGAACAAGATCGACTCAGCGGGGTTGCCACAATTGAAAAGTTAAACTTTTCGATAATTATGAATTTGGAAGGAATTGGCTGAACTGATTTCTATAAAACATTGTATGGAGGCGTGTAACATATAGAAACGAAATCAAGATGCTTAATATAGATAAAGAAATCAAGGCTGCCACCATAAAACAAATAAAAATCATTTTTTACAGAACTTGTGTTGCAATGTCTGCATCAAATTTAAACAAATTTAATATTTATAATGTACACATATATAGAAAACAAAAAACGCAGATTTTATTGAATCGGCCAAACAGGGATGCCACAATTACAAATTAAATTTTTTCACTTATTATGGAGTTGTAAGAAATTGGCTAAACGAATTTCAATCAAATTTTTATATAACAACATACCATATAGAAATCAAGATGTTAAAATTAAAATTAAAAAGTAAAATAATATGACTTTTAGATGTAATTCTAGAGAACTGACGGCATGGATTTTAACCAAATAGGACGTACATATTCTTCATGTAAATAAATAACAAAATTATTATATTTCAACCAAGCCAACTAAACAGGGCCACCACAATATCAAAGTTAGAATTTTTCTGTAACTTTTAATTTCGAAGGTATAGGCAGAACGGATTTCAAAGAAATTTCGCTTGTAAGATGAGTGTAGAATGGCAAAACGAAACGAACGTGTTTAAAACGGATCTAAAAAGCAAAGTTTCACAATATAAGGAATAATAATTTCTGACATCAAAGCAAATATATTAGTAAACGATTGAACTACGGCGAGTTTGACGAAAAGTACTTCTGTACCACCGGGAACCTGTGTATATCTCTCCTTGTTTATTTCCCAGAATGGCGAGCTCTAGCCTAAAATTGATTTTTTTATTTCTTATTTACGTCTTTTTTCTACGGAAAGGAATTAAATTTGCAAATCAAATGCAGACGTTTAAAAATTACTTTTATTTTTACAGTTTCGAAAAATTAATACAATTTTATAGATGTTTCGATGCTGTGTGGTGGATTTAAAACATTTGCGGTAGCTATAATTTTCTAAAATTTTACTTTCTTCATTCTTATTTTATCTCTCACTAGGCAAAACACTTTAAATTTACGATACGATACGATGCATTGACTTTCGCTCTTTACCGCTACACTTTAATCTCCTGCCCTCTGGCGGAGACAAGCTCTACTAACCATTGCCGGGCCAAGCTTTCTTCCTTTCTTGCCTGCCGTCTACTAGCAAACATTTTCACTACTAGAAAATGTCATCGATCGCTCTTAACTAAACCGGGAAATTGAATAGCGTAGGATATTTATTGAAAGCGTTGACATGTTATACTTACACGTTGGTAATAGAACACATTTCATATTATAACAGGTCATATAAATGTCAAAAATCTATTGCTCAAAATAATTAATGAATAGGGTTGAATGGCATAACGACTTAAAAATCAATGTTTTGTAATCTTGACATATTAAATCATTTTTAGGAAAATATCATCATCTAAGGTTTCCATGATCACAATTTTGGAAAGTATCGCCAGCCTATATATTATCGTTAAATCGTAAGTTGAGAATTACTCCCAAAGAGTTACCCTTAAAATAAATATCACGTTCTTCATGAAATTCTACTATAAGTGAAAAACGATTTATATTGTTCATTATAGTGATCACTTGCGATCCATACCTTAAGCTAACATATAGAAATGATTTAAAATCGTAAAATACAATTAATTGACATTTTAGGGAGAAATTTAAGAGGAATCAGGAAACTTCAGATTGCGTCCTTTACGGATAGTTGTCATATATAGGAAATATACTCTTCGATAATTATGCTTGCAAAAATTTCTGAAATTAACTAAACCATTTAGAACCTCTGCACTGATTGAAAAAGTAATTTAAATGATTAAATTTACAGAGATTTTGAATACATAAAAGTGGTTTCAATTCCAATAATTAGTTCAGATGTCTCAAAGAATGCAACATAACATTTATATATTCAATATCTCTATAAATTCATTAATTTATTTTTTTATTCAGTATGTTCTATATTAGTTATTTATAACAAAATGATCATATTTTTATTTTTACAATTTTTGTGCACTTTATAAAGGTTAATAACTTTAAATAATTATTTTTATTTATTTGTCATTTTTATTTATGCACCTTTAGTTATATTTAATTGGAAGGAATTTAATTGATAACACTATTCTTAATAAGAATCCATAAAATATATTTAAATAAACGTCGTTATTAGATAACGCCTTTTAAGAAATATGCTATACGTAGAAAACTAACAAGCCTAATTAAATGTATAAAAAATAACGTTGACATACATGGTCCATTTTTAGGAAAAACAAACAACGAGAGTGATCACTTTTTAGGAAATATTAAAATCGAAAACTACTAATTCTCGAAAAATGTAATAAAGTAAACGCCAAAAATCGTCACCATTTTTTATGAAAAATAAACGTCGATTTTAGTCTTCGATTTTTGAGAAAATCAAGCGTCGGAATCTACCAAACCTTTGTGTAAGCTTCGATATTGGTCGAAAGTATCCCGGGAAAATAAACGTCGATTTAAATCATCGATTTAAGAAAAATCAAAGTTGAATATCGGTACGATCTCCAGACGCATTGTTGTCGCGGAGCACTTTAGTAGGGGCGAAAAGGAGGGAAGTTAGCTGCTTTGTTACTGCCAATATATTTTTTCCCCTGCGCACGGCAGTAGGGGCGGTAAGGTGGAAAGAGAGCTGCTCGGAAGAGGGGAGTGAGATGCGCGAGACAAGATGCTATCTGTAGTACTTCCACAGAATATTACATTCTAGAGATTAGTATGTCGCACCCGCAAAGTTTAGATCAAGCTCTAAGAAAAAGACGAAAACGTTCAATTGAGACCAACAAACAACGGAATAAAAAATGGCGGATTAAGTCGCGAGGCTAGAAAATAACAGGAAAATTGAAGGGGAAGAACAACGGACCCAGCGGACCCAGAGACTGGCAAATCAACTCCTGAGAAAAAGAGCAAGGTATATAGATGCAAGAATTTAACATCACAAAAAATTACAAAGATTTTATCGAATAATCAGTAGTATAAATAGCAGTATTCGAGTGTAATACATTTCAAGTGCTTCACTTTCTGGGTGAATATAAATACGTGTAACAGTTTCGTCGATTTTCAAAGGGGAAATCTTTAATAATAATAAATTCATAAAGTTTTTTAAGTTCGCAATTCTAAGCAAATCTCAAAAAATAAAACACGTTTTCATATTAGCATATCTGCATAAGTAGTTTCAATTATTTAGTCTCGTTTGAATTCCTATATATTATGAAATATTAAGGTGTTCTTATTTGGCAAATTTTTAGATTAGACCGCCAGCTGAAAAACGAAATTATACAAAATACGAGGATTTTGTTTATTTGAAATGATTATATTACAAAAAAAGTACATGGTCCCGCTTTTTTACCGGTAGTATGGCGTTTATTCTTCTGGTTATGTTTCCGTTTTCTTCACTTGCTCGTATCGCTCCATCATGAAAATATAGTTAAACTAAGATTAGAATTGACAGAATATATGAAAGGATGTGGTGGATGTGAGAGAGGACAGATAGAGGGGGAAATATTAGTATGTGTAAGAGTGGCAAAGAAAAATTGAGAGAGAGGTTTTATGGATAATTTGAGAGAGAATGAAAGGAAAGTGAAAATGTAGTAAGGAGACAAGAAATGAAAAGTGAAAAGAGAAAACGGTATGCTGCAAAGTAGTAAAGGAAATGTGGGTGAAGTAGGATGTGGTAAAGGAGTCTACTATGATAGCCTAAATTGAGCTCTGAAAACCAATACAAATTAGAGCGATGGATCTGTCAGGAAATATTCCAATCAGCCACTGAGCAGTCACGTTCGGACACCGTGGTCTACCGCTGTCTCTGCTTTTCCTTCGTTTCCTTCATGTTTGCGATTTGGCAATATCATGAAATTTCAGAACCGAAGTTAGTCTTAGTCTACCATAGTAGGTTGGGACTAAGGATTAATAAAAGTGAGTAGTAGTCGAGGATAGATATAGGAAAGAGGACGTTGGCATGCATAGGGAGAAAGCGACGCAAAACAAATAATTTTATGAGGATTCTGAGGCCATGATTAGGAAATGAGCGAACACGTGTCAATTTAAAGAGAGAAATGAATTACAAATAATCATTTATCAAAAAGTGCTATTTGACTACATTTTACGCGAGTTTATTTAATGTAAAAATCCAGCTTAGCGGAATTACTCGGAAATGATTCCCATTTATTGTCAAACGCATAGTTTGAAAATGTATTTGAGTCGTTTCATTTTAACAAAGAGTTGCTTATAGACATAGACACATGTAGATAGATATAGATGTCTGAAGGTTAAAACCAATTTTTAGTAATCAACGAATGCTAAGGCTATTATCATTCCTCTGATAAGGTAATTTGACATCTTTATCATTTAAATAAACTCAGATTTTACTCAAATATCATTGATTTTTAGATCTGTGCAATTTATAGTTCAGTTAGTTTGGATTGTAGTGAAGAAAGTGAAAAGAGTCCGTTTTGTATTCCAATGAAGTTCAAGACCGTATATAGGAAAAATATACTTAAGAACCGATTGAAACAAACTGAAGCATTTCTGAAAAACGATTTAGAATTCTGTGAAAACCTCTGCAAAATATTTTTTGAATGTATCATCCACTTTAACGTAGCGGTTATAATATATTTCTATCCTTCGTATATAAAAGCGTGTCGTTTTAAGGGTGGAGTGCGGAACTTTCAGAAATTTCACGACATTTTATCCACATTAGATAACTCTAAATTTTGCAAAGAACAGCAGCCTAGTTTCAGATATTTTACGCATAAACGATTTTTTGGATATCGGTTTCAAAACATTTCAGACCAGTTAGCATGACACGACCAAATGTTACTCGGCTGTGCGTGTGCCATATGATTGCATTGCACTAAATTTCCGGGCTGCAATAAGGCACCGCAACAAATCCGCGGGCCGCATCCAATGATAAGAACATTATTCAAAACCCAACCTGCGTAGAGTGTTTTACAATGGGAATGAAAATTAAACTGTGGATATTTTTAAAGTGTGTAATTAATAAATTTCTCGGATTATATAAAAAATATTCTATAATAAATACGTTTGAGTTTGAGCTGCGTCAAATTATGAAGTATCTTGCTTAGCGGGCCTCGTTTTTGATACCCCTGCCCTAGGCATATTTGTTCAAGTGTGTAAAGGATCTTTTGAAGTATCACTGAAGTGACTAGATTTTTCGGAACCAAAAGATTATATTGATGTGGTACGAAAATGTAAAAAAGCGTTCCATCTGGGTTTAACTTCTTCAGATTTTGTATTAACATATCTTCATTATGCAGTTGGCCTTTGAGACATCTGTATCATCATCATCTCTGATGAAGGATACTGCCTTGATATGGCTTCACTAAATTTATATTTCCGCGTGGCGCCATGGGTTTCTATATTATATCTATTAGAACCCATTAATCAATAACAAATTAATAAGATGTTGAGTTTTAACATTGATATTGTATTAGTTTGCATATATTTTTATTCTGAGTTAGATTACAGGAGGTTTATCACCGCTTAAGCTAAATAGAAAGGTTGACATGCGAAATATACATAATGACACTTATACAGATTGATAGGTGATATTTTTACAGAAATGTTTGATTTTGTTAACCATCGAAAAGCAAAATAACGTCTAGAGTTTTGTAACTCCGCAAAAATCGTTCGATTTGGAATCGATATCGATTATTACAATTTATTTTTTCTCTTAAGGAAATACCACTTTTTTATTATAATTAATAAAAAATAGTTCATTGACATAAATAAGGAAAAGGAAAGATTACATAGCCTTTATGGCTTAAAAGGTGTGTTTGCTCATCATCATCATTTTCTAAATTCTCTGTCTAAACTGTTGAGGTCTCCAATCGGCTCGAACCCGAGGTCCCAGATGGGAGAGACTTTTCAGGTTGTTTTATGCTTCGTAGGAGTTGGATGAACGATAACGAGTGTTGATGTTCTATAACGGTATAGCAAGACCCTGAGGCGTTTGCCAATATTTCGATAGTTTTACTTCACAGTGGGTGGTTCGAAGTCATATCTTGTAACTATCACGAGAACGCTATACGGTTTAACACGTATGAAATGCGAATGACCTTTACGAGCTTAGAATCACAACCTCAAGCTTTGAAAGTTCGACAGGGACTACCGTCAGGATATCCCTAGGCGCGGACACCTAGTGTCAGCATGGCGAAGTGAGGAACTTTCTCTTTTGGCATATGCGAAAAATTATGCACCTGAGGCGGTTGACTCTATTTCGGAAGCTTCGTTTTTCATGAGTGGCTGCGGAAAGTATCATTACATTAAATAAAATGCGAGACAGTTTATCTTTTATAGTTTTAATTGATAAATCGTTTTTCTTTCTATTAACGCTAAATATTTTAACAAAGCCTTCTTTTCTAGCCCATGGCATCTGAATTAATGATAATCAACACATTACATCCCGCAAACATCGGATGTGTAGCTCTGAAGTGGATAGTCATTATATGTCCAAGTAATTGAATTTCTTGCGATGGTGATTGGTGATTCTTGATGATCGGAGGTAATCCGTAACTATCGAAATGTTTTGGACAGTCACACTTTTCAATGAAGATTGATAACCAATGTTCCCCCGGCCTATGTCGAGGACCGGTGTTCGACACGTATGCGCACGGGCGTTCAGTGCGCATTGGTAGGTTATCCGAAGCGAATACGTTTGTGAATATTTTTAAAAGCTTTTACGTTGTTGAAAATTGTTTTCAATTCGTAAGAGTTCATTATTGATCGTCGTAGCTGATGTGTTTATTAAACCAATCGTTGATTCATCTGCACAAAAGTTGGGATAAATATCCTGTTTTTTTAAACCCCTTGGAAAATATAAATTCGCATCTTTTACCGATCGTGTACAATTCTCTCCTAAAATCGTTGCAAGTTCCACAACCGTCATCCCAATCTATGCCATGGTGATGCAATTTCATCCACTCGTTTTCTCTAACACGTCAAATATTTAATTTACCGTATTTTCTGGTCTATAACGCGCGCGTTATCTATACAAAACACAAAATCGGGAAAAAACATCATGCGCATTATACAAAGGAAAATAAAATTTTATTTAAATCAATGCATATTAACTTTTACAATTCATTCGAAACCATAAAAAAGTCAATGTCAAATGATTCAATAGCACTCATAATTTGGTCAGGCACATTTGAAACTTCATTTTCACAAGAATCACCTTCAAAATCTTCCGTGCCTGTCATAACTTTATCACTAAGAGCCTTTTCAAAACAGTTTTTTACACAGCCAGCCGTCACAGATCCCCAACTCTCAACAATCCATTTACACATTTCTGCATAGGTAGTTAGTATATTGATGCACACCCGCTAACATCCAATCCTCCCACTTAGATCGCAATTTTGATTTGAATGACTTGTTCACGGACAGATCTAGTGGTTGAAGTTTTTTGGTTAAACCACCGGGAATGATAGCTAACTTTGATTATTTACCGACCACTTTTTTAATTTCAGGCGTCACATGACAAAGACATGAATCCATGACTAACAGTGACTTCGAATTAAAAAAGGCAGATTTTCGCTTTCTCCACACACTGTCCAACCAAACCTTCATCATTTCTTGGTTCATCCAACCTTTCTCATTTGCGGATATTACAATGTCCATGGGAAAGCATTCTTTCGGCAGTCTTTCGTTTAAAAATCACCATAGGAGGAGCTGAGAACCATCAGACATTGCACACAAAACAACTGTAAAATTCGACTTCTCATGCCCAGTAGTTGCTATGGAAACATCTTTCAACCCTTTAGGGTTCACAGTTCTAGCACAAGGAAGATCAAAACTCACCGGAACCTCGTCCATATTGCCGACATGCATCGCATCAACTCCAGACATGTTTTCTTTCATATATTGTCTAAACAAAATCATTTTCGCCTCCCGGTCTCTCGGTAATTTTTGGCCGATGCTTGTCGATGTACGAACACACAAATTGTTCCTCCTCATTAAACTGAATCCCCAGGGAGGATACGGTTTGAAGCCCACGATTTCCATCTCTTGAGCAATGCATTTCGCTTGCAGTAAGACAGTCGTTGTTTTCCTTTTCCTTTTTCATCAGCGAATTTTACGACTTCTAATTTAAACTGCGAAGTGTATGTGCGCGTTAGCTATACATTTATACCAGATTTGAAGAAAATCACTTGCGCGTTATCTATAAGGTGCGCGTTATCGACGGGAAAATACGTTACTCAAACTACGAGGATTTTGTTTATTTGAAATGATAATATTACAAAAAATTACATTGTCTTGCTTTTTTACCGGTAGCATGGCGTTTATTCTTCTGGTTATATTTCCATTTTTCTTCGCTTGCTCGTTATGCTCCATCATGAAAATATAGTTAATCTAAGATAGAAGGGACAGAATATATTAAAGGATGTGGTGGATATGAGAGAGGACAGATAGAGGGGGAAATATTACATCTACATCTACATTATATCATGCAAGTCACCTTTTTGGTGGATGGCAGGAGGTGCAGTGCAACAAGTGTCCATAGTTTTCCTACGTTATCTTTTCCTATTATGGTCTCTTATCGTCCTTGGGAAAACGATCCTCTATATCGATCCGTTCTACCGTCGATCTCGCGAATCTTATCCTCACTGTCCTGCCTTCCGAGATACGTCGGGCTTCTGATAAGTCCTACTACCTCATCCGCTAGTCCCTCCGACATAAATTTTTCCAGTCGTTTAATTCTAGCCTTCAACCTACGTTCCTCTAACGATGTCCATTTCAGATTTTCTATTAATGATGTTACGCTTTGTTTACTATCGTAATTCCTCTTTACAAATCTAGCTGCCCTGCGCTGAACCTTTTTTTATCTCGTTAGTGATTCCCTTTTCGTAGGGATCCCACACAGCTGAAGCATATTCGACCTGCGGTCGAACCAAGGATAAATAACATAATTCTTTCACTTTTTCGGAGCTATTTCGAACTTTTCTCCCTATAAAGGCCAGATTTTTATTAGCGGCACCTATCAATCGGCTAATATTGGTGTCCCACGAGAGATCACGATGGACCGTGACTCCGAGATATTTAATCGAGTCTGAAACTGGAATCTCTACTCCGTCCAACGAATAATTATTATCCAACGAGATACTCTTGCTTCTCCAGAAGTTGATGACGCAGCTATTCTTTTGGTTGATCTCTAACTGCCATTCCTTACACCATGCAGAAATAGCTTCTAGGTCATTTTGGAGATACTAGTGGTCTTCCGGATTGCTTATTTCTCTATAGATGATGGTGTCGTCCGCGAAAAGCAAAATTTTACTTCTGACTACTGAGCTGATATCGTTTATATAAATTAGAAATAATAACGGACCAATTACACTACCCTGCGGAACGCCAGAGACAACCTCTACTAGGTTCCAAGATTCCCTATCTATAACAACCTTCTGCTTCCTATGATTTAAAAATTCACGGATCCAACTAACGATTTTAGAATTAACGCCTAAGGTTTCTAATTTCATTATTTACTTCCTGTGAGGTACCTTATCAAAGGCTTTCCTAATATCTAAAAAGATGGCATCGACCTGCGTATTCTTTTCTCCGCTTCTCAGTATACAATTAACAAAAAGACCGAGCTGAGTGTTACATGACCTACCTTTCCTGAAGCCGTGTTGACAATCATCTAACAATAAATTACTATCAAGAAATCGCATTATGTTGCTAACGAGTATATGCTCGATAATCTTACACGATATCGAAGTTAAAGAAATCGGCCTGTAATTTTCTGGGTTCTCCTTGTTGCCGCCCTTATGAATCGGGGTAACGTGCGCTAACCTCCAGTCGCTAGGGACCTCTGCGCGGGAAATGGATTTCTTGAAGATTATCAGAAGAAAAGGTGCTATTTCTTCAGCTTATTCTTTTAAAACGCGAGCAGGAATTTCTTCGGGGCCAGTAGCTTTGTTATGTCTGATGGAACTTAATTGCTTTGCTATTCCCACCTCAGAAAATACTATATCTTCCATCAGCCCCCCCCCCTTATTGCGGATGCATAATGTACGTAATGGTCGTTGACGGCTGTGAATGCTTTTACAAAATGACCGTTTAACAGGTTTGTTTTCTGTACGCTATCATGAATAACGTCACCCGAGTCATTACGCAGGGAAGGTATGGTAGGGCCTCTACCTTGGACCTCTCTCACATAGGACCAAAACGCTTTAGGGTCCTCCTTCAAATAATAATTTAATACCTTATTCCGGAAGTTAGTAAAAGCCTCGCGCATAGTAGTTCTCGCTTTAGCGCGGGATTCCTTATACGTCTTAACTTTAGTTGCTCTAAATTCATCGGATGATGTAGAGGGTATATTTTTTATTTTCGCGTGGCTTATTCTCTGACGCCTAAGTGGACTCCTAACTTGCCTATTGTACCAACGTGGCTCTTTATTGTCGACCTTCAATTTAATTGGAATGTACTTATCGATACCCTATAGCATTATATCGTTGAATAGTTTTTATGACGACTCAGCACCTGATCGTTCGGTCATATCACGGAAGCCAGGTAGTATTTTTCGTAGGCGCGACTTGAAGCTTGAAAAGTTTACCTTTCCAACCCGACTCCCCTTGGGCCCGGCCTCCATCGAAGATACGGGAGTGGGTAAGGGCGCAATGGCCGTGGAGTCGTCCTCCGACAACACCTCGAACGTATTACTGACAGGAAGGGGGTCCGCCGAAGCATTCCCAACTCCCTGCCTCCACAGCACCAACCCACGATCTCCCCGAGTGGACACCACTCTCCACTCATCGGATTTTCTAGCCCGAGGACCATCAGCCCTCGGTAAGGAGTCAGGGTCAACCCTGATCGCTCTACCGGCTACCGCACCCAGGCGAACCCGGGCCGCCAATTTGGCGCGGCGAACTTTCAGGGATGACCCCGCACCCCCCACACGAACCAAGGCTGCCTCGGACCTTTCCACCCTCTGAAGGAGGTCCGCAACCACCCTCTCCAGCTCCGTGATTCGAGCCATCATGGCCTCGCAACCAGCGGCGCACAAGAAGGAGGAAACGGGAGTCCTCGGTGAAGCCATCCTAAATTTACCTCATTTATATACTAACGCAAAAGAGTTACAATATAAAAACAAAAGCTGAAATGGGATAAGGCTAGAGAATTTGGTCTGTTTTAAAGCGGGGACACACTTCGTGTAGCGTACGAGAAAGGGTCAAACGCAGGTATAAAGTGAAAGGCGAAAACAACACAAACAAGGTTAGATCACGCACAGGAGATGGTAGTACACAACAACAAAAAACATAAATACTATGGAGCGTAAAACTAAAACAACCTTACAAATATAACGAGAATATGCTATTACACAATAACTACTATGATATAAATATTATTTTCAAAAGGAGAGAATGAAATTTCTAACAAGAAACTACGAGGATTAAAAGTTAGCTATTACGGTAGAGAAAATAAAAACTATAACGTGGATGTTATAACAAAACTAATTACATAACTTAAACGAATGTTAAATAAAATTGCCGAAGGATAACAATAGAATAAAGTAAATTGTTAGTTCTACTTAACACTACAGCTACTCTAATGCTACAGCTACTCTAGTCGCTCGAGGCTACGTTGGAGCTCGCAGGAGCAACTGAAAGGCACCTCCGTTCACTTCAACAGCCAGGTAAAGACTTGCTTCTGTTGAAAATAAATTTTAAAACTGAAACTAAATCATTTAGCGTAGTCAACGTGTCTGTTGCAATTGTCAGCATAGAAATTAGAATTAATCATCTCATTTATTTGCATGAATATTTTATCATGCATGTATTTAATATTGAAAAAAAATAAATCAGTACTGTTTCTGCCCATTCGTCGGCCGTTTTAAAAACTGTACTTATTGAAAAAGTATCACGAGTAGTCAGTGCCTAACCAGGTTAAGATTGTGATAATGTGAACGGGGTACAAGAGACACCAAAATTTAAGCGTCAACGTCAAATTTAATGCTTCAGCGATCGAATGTAACCACCAATGTCAAAGCCCCCTTAATAGCCCAACCGCCCCCCTAAAGTTAGTAGTCACCTCAAAGCCCCCCTGAATGGCAGTAGCACCCCCATGAGAGGCGCTACCACCCACGTTGGGAAACGCTGATCTAGATCATAAATAGCGCGTAACTTGTCCTTAAGAGAAAACAAAGCCGTGACCCTGACATTGCCAGATGCGCTAACAACCTCTCAACCGAGTCAGAATGAATTGTGACGCATCCTCTTCACTTCATAATCTCCTATTCCATCTACATCTACATGATACCCTGCTATTCACCTAATTGGTGGGTGGCAGGGGGTGAAATGCACCATAATCAATCTAAAGATTGTCTATCGCAGGTTGAAATTTTCTATTGTGATCTCGTATTGTCCTCGGAAAGAACGAGCCTAGATAAGGGTCCGTCCTACAATCGATCTCACGTATCTTCTCATCACGGTCGTTTCTACCTCTTTACGTTGGTGCTTAAATTATTCCTACAACCTCGTCCTTTAAAGATTCCGATCTATATTTCTCCAGAAGCCGCAACCTTGAGTTCAATCTACGATCCTCCAGTGGTACCCAGTTCAAATACATATTTGTCATATTCCACTTACATTCTATCTCCTACCGACATTATAATTGTAGCACCGAGACGGTTGCATTAAATGAAATAGTGGGGCGTGCGATTTGAACATCCACGTTCGTAAGAGAAGAGGAGGGGTTAGGCCGTGGGAAAAGAACAATACACCTTTCCCGTGTCCGTAATCTTGACTCAGCCCGTTGCTTACAGCAAGTGTTCCGCCTAAGCTCTGCGCGCTGCTTATGTAGGCCGTGGAATCTTCTCGCACCTTCTGAGCATGATTCACCCGGCTAGACCTTTCTGGACCCTTCCGTATCTATGAATCATGCTCACATAAGCCTTTGTATAGGACGAGCTAAAAGCCCATATCTCGTCCTGTAGCCTGCCTGATTTTCTGGGGTCTAGCCCTGTTCAGTTTCTTCGCGTTGTCGTGGGACTCGTAGAGCGCTCGAAGAGGCACCTAATAAGAAAACCATTATATTTACCTCTATAAATGCACAATAATACCCTCTCATTATAATGAATATACAGCGTATGTTATGCACTCTTTAGATAGTTGCATAATATTTCTAGAATAAAATAAATTGAGATAATATTTTATTGAAAATTGATATCTTCCTTAGGGAGGGGGGGTATTTACTCTATTACCCCCTTTTGTATCTTCCATTGAATAAGAGGGGAGTGGGTAACAGAGAAAATGATAGGGAGTGAAAAATGAGGGATATATGATGAGAAGGGAAAGAACAAGGAGTATGAGCTGAAGGTGAGAGGTGGTAATAGGGAAGAGGTGGAATTTTAGGGAGATTAGAGGGAATGGGAGAGAAATTGGAGAGGGAGGTCGAGCTGAATTAGGATGGAGGAGGAAGAGTTGCCTTGAGACAGGTAGGTCTGTCAAGAGTTTGATATATGGTGAAGAGTGATAAAAATTAAATTGAGGCAAACAGGAGTAAAATATGTTCTAAGAATTTTTAAAAAGTTATTATGAAATTTAAAACATCTACCATTATTCAAGAACAAGCAAATAAAAATTATATGCTTGCCTCGGGTATCTCCAATAGCTACAACAAGGTTAAAAAACCATTTGAGCATTTCGGCTAAAAAGCAGCCGTCTTCAGTGGCAATATACCAAAAAGAACCTATTATAATCTTATATATATATATATATATATATAATTTATATATATATATTTGTTTTATATAAGCCCTTCGACTTCAGAAAAATTTCTTACCTTTAGTAGGATTCGAACCACCTCAGGCTTGTACTGCTCTTCATGAGCCATGAATTAAAACAAATAGTAGGTCACGTTGAGTATGACAAACTACTGAGAAATCTATCTATATATTTGTTGGTCAAGTTCTATAAAATTTATAAAGAATTGCAATAGAAAATCTAAATTTGACAAGAATGATTTATTCGCATTTTAAAAGTGATTGACGAAAAAATATTTCGAAAAAAACCCGGGTTCGTCTCTAAGGAAGACATTTCCATAAAATATCACGTAGACACCGAATTTAAGACGTTCAGGCTTTTATTCTTTTTGAGATCTAAATTAAAAAGAATACACCTACGATCTTCGGATTTAAACCATTTTTAAAAAAATATAAATATTCTTATTCTGTTAATCTTTCTCCGCCTACAGGTAGAAATACCTCATGTTAAACGTTTAATTCACATTTGTGCGGAAATCATTATATTCTAACGGGATGTTGCATTGCCAAATAGTTACATTGTAAAACCTCGAAATCTTATTGTTATTTCAATCCTTATTGGTGAAAGCGTGCTTTGAATGTTTTAATACGAGAGAGAGAAAGAAGGAAGGGGAGGGAAATGAATCGTTGCGTTATATGCGTGAAGGAATACATCCGACTGTACAACATTAATTATTGGCATATTAAAATTACTTAGAATTATCGTAGGAGGTCGAAACTTCAAACGGGGAGGAGGGAAATCCTATTTCCTCCTTGTAGAACATGTGCAGAATATAGCACGCAAACTGATTGTCCCCACAACTCTATCAACGATAGAAAATTCACCGGAACATAGGTTACCGATGAGGTGAAACATACCGTCGTAAGAGGCTACATTATTCTGGAGATGGTAGAGTTGTGGGGTTATGAGGTTACATGCTATGATCCCTTAAAAAAAGAGGGTGGTATTTTTTCGGGGTGTATTAACAATTTTTTAAAAATTAAGCAACAAGCCAGTGGAAGGCCTGTCAGTTGTGTTACAGAAGATGAGAAATTATCATATGTGTCGGGTATGATGTTGAAGGAAGTTGTATCATTAGTTTACGAGTGCATAAAATTCAACGCGGGTCAGAGATCAACATCAAAGTTGATGTTAAACTCTCTTTAGGGTAAATTTGGCAAAAGAGAAGATCTCACCCGTACAGTAATTGTAAATAATTCAGAGATGTATTTTAAAATTTTACAAACCCTAATTTTACAGTGAATGGACTCCTACCGATTACCGATGAATTGTTCTTTGTTAATTATGTAGATAAAGTCGAAGGTATGAAAACACATCCAAATGTCAGTGTATTAATTGCTTGTTACACAACAGCACAAGCACGACTAGTACTGTATGAATATTTGGAAAAGTTGGGAGAAAGGGCGCTCTATTGGGACACTGACAGTGTGACGAACACTGTAAAAAAAGGAATGGTCGCCACCGACCAGTTGTTACTTGGGAGATGTCACGGATGAATTAGGAGAGTACGGTGAAGAATCGTGCATCTCTGAATTCGTTTCGGGGGGTCCAAATAATTACGCCTATAAGGTGTTATGCGGCGGCGACCCTGCTTGTATAAAAACCATATGTAAGTTGAAGGGTATTTCGATAAATGCATCCAATTGCAATGATGAAAAGTTTAAAGACATGGTGGTGAATAGTTTACCCCCGGTAACGATCAACATTCCCCAACAAATCCGCAGAACAAAGAAGCATGATGTGGTGTACCCGCACAGAGACAAAAGTATACCGCGTTGTATACACAAAAAGGCGGAGAGTTGGAGAGTATTGTACGTCACCGTATGGGTATGTGTGCGCATAGCATTTAAAATGTGTAATGCGTATAATTTTTCTGAAGTGATTTCCAGAACGTTGAATAATTAAGGAGGGCCTTCACTCTTTTCGCAAATTAATATCAGACTAAGAAAACGTTCCTGTTTACAGATGTTATTTATTTATGTATTAATTATACTTTTTCATGTAATTGCATGCTATATTTGCATTTTTATTTTATTTTGTTATAATTGTTTTTATTATTATTGATGTTAATTTATGTATTTATGTAAATTTATTTTATATGTATATGTATATTGTACTCTCGTTTTTATCCTAAATTTATTCAATGTTGCTGTTATAATTGATTTTCTTATTTATTGTTTTTTTCAACCGTGTGTATATTTTTTAATTAATTTTTGTCTCTGTATTAATTTGTATAGAGTACGAATCTTTATTCCAGAGCCTGATATATATGATGAAATAAAAATCTTTGTGCAATGTAAAATATTTTTTGTAAGGACATACAACGTTTTATTTTTGTAAATAAAGGTTTTCAGTATAAAATAAGTGTGCAACTTCTGATGAAAACCAGAAACATTCACTTTACATCTTCACTCTTTATCATGTCGATCCCTTGGAAACATCCGTTCACGGCCACTTTGGCGGGTCCTGCAGGGTCCAGTAAATCTGTTTTCATGGAAAAATTTATAAACGCAATCGATTCTATGGTCGATGATAGAATTGAAGAGATTATTTTGTGTTATTCAGAGGTGCAATCTTTACCGATAAAATTGAGAAAGAACGCTAACGTTAAAATTCATAAAGGGGTTACAGATCTGGATGATTTGAGAAATGGGGATATTGATTTACAACCACGGCCGGTTTATCTTTTTTCTAAGGGGTTTCATCAGCGTGGTCTGAGCGTGATTTTCATAACACAAAATTTATTTCAACAAGGGAAAGGTAGACGCGACATATCTCTCAATTCCTATTATATTGTATGCTTCAAAAATCCGAGAGATAGAGCTCAAATCTTACATCTTTCAAGACAAATTTACCCAGAAAACCCAAAATTCATTCAAGACGCTTTTAGAGGTGCCACCTCAAGACCTCACGGTTACATCTTATTTGACTAAAAACAGGGTACTCCTGATTAATATCGAATAAGAACAAAATACTTCCGAAGGACGGAATCATCCAAGTTTATATACCAAAACATAAAAACCGCAACGCTGAGAGGTATTTTTCATTCGAAAAAGATGTCTCGCACGGATCGGAACTGCCGCAATACCCTTAGAGCTCTCTGTTGGATCAAACCTTCACAACGAATAGCGATTTTAAAAACGGCTGACAAAACTTTAATCGAAGCGATTTGTGAATGTGTTCTCAACGTATTAAAAGTTAACGTCTCTCTCAAGTCGTGTCATAAACGCGAACTAGTTCGACACAAGAAGATCTTACGAAAACTAATCAGACGTGGCAAGTGCTGGAGAAAGAAGCGACGAGTCATAATACAGTCTGGTGGTGGTTTTCTCCCCATAATATTGGGTTCACTGGTTAGCGGGGCTGTAGGGTCATTATTTGGCTAATCATGGAGCAAGCAAAAAAAATGCTGTTAATATCCCCGGACGCTCTCGAACGTTTTAGACCAATAACTGAAAATTCACAAATGTCACGAATGGATGAATAAATGAGAAATATATTGCTTGAAAAAGATGTCACAGATCTGGAGAAATGGATAAAATACAAACAAATTTTGCAAAAATATTTAAGTCTGGTGGCGAAAGGAAAAAAAACCTATATACTTACCAATAACGAAATTTAACGATGATGATGAGATAAATCCAAAAAGCGCTGAGACGAGACATCGTGGTAATGATATGACTGAAGAGCGGAGGAGCGACGCGTTTGCAGATAATTAAATTTTAAGCTCGGTACCGCAAACATTCCGGAGAAAAACACAATTGTTGCACGATAAGCTTTTACGCAGCGATATTGTTTCTTGGGATGAGCGAGGTGTTATAAGCGTTCATGGGAGAGTTCTCCCATACTCGAACATAACAGATTTGATCAATGACGTGATAAGGCCTCGTAAACACAGCAATCCCGAAGGTTGGGAAATATTCTGCACCGCTTTAAGAGAGTTAAATATCCCTCAAGAATATATAGGTAATAGAAGAAGGTGGTCATTCGTTCGTCAAAGAACATCCGAGCCGTTTGATGCAACTCCGCCATCAACTCATCATACGAAAAAACATAATCACGCTATTCGCCTTACGAAATTAAAGGACAAAATTTCGTTTACAATGTTTATCTCTGAAACGTATTTTAACCCGACGAATCCTGCGGGGTTCGCAGGTGCTCGAGCTCCAATGAGTGAAATGCGTGGAAAATATACACCAAAAGAAGTTAAGCATTGGTTAGAAGGGGAAGAAACATACACGCTTCACAAGCCAATCCGTAGAAAATTTTTGAGAAATCGGTATTTTGTGACCACGAAAGACGAAGTTTGGCAAGCTGATCTCAACGACATGCGGTCATTGAAAAAGTAAAATGATGGTTATAATTACCTACTTACAGTGATCGATGTCTTTAGTAAATATGCTTGGGGAATACCTTTGAAGGGCAAAAAAGGTTCACAGGTGAAGAAGGCATTTCAACAAATTTTTCGCAAAAGTAAACGTAAACCGTTGCATCTCCAAACAGACAAGGGAACAGAATTCACTCGAGATTAGTGAAAAAATTTTTCAAAGAGAAAAATATAAATTACTATGTAACACAGAATCCCGATGTGAAAGCCAGTGTCGTGGAACGTTTTAACCGCACTCTTAAAACAAGAATTGCGCGTTATTTCACACACCTCAACACAGAAGAAGAAGAAAACTACTACAAGGCTATAACAATGCAACGAACACTTCCATTAAAATGGCGCCTGTAGATGTCAATGATGAAAATATTAACGAGGTTTGGAAAAATTTGTGCGGTGTAAAAAAACGTGCAAAACTTAAGGCACCTTGTTACAACGTTGTAGATCTAGTGAGAATAGTTAGGACGATAAATGTTATAATAATAACTGGTCAGAAGACGTGTTCAAAATAAAAAAGGTTAATAAGAGATCGATGGTGGTTTATATCATCGAAGACCTTTGTGGTAATGAAATTGAAGGTACGTTTTACGAGCCTAAATTACAACGCATCCGCGTCACCCCCATGCAAGAACATAAAATAGATAAAATTATGGCATACAAGTGAAAAGGTGTCGGACGTGAAGCGTTCGTCAAGTGGAGAGGCTATTCCGAAAGTTTTAATTCGTGGGTTAAAATTAAGAATATAAAACAAAAAAGTTAAAATGATAGAGGAGTTTTATGTTACATTGCCGAGTAATTGCTCACGCCACTCGTTCCCGAATAATAGTACAACTAAATTCAGAACTCAGTAGCATCGACGTATCGAATTAAAAGGTCGATGGGTTACGGGCGTCGTGGAATTTCAATATCCTTGTTCTCTCCTCACTGTTAGTAACAACAACAACACTATTCGGATATGGGAAGAAAAAGGAGGTTCCGAAAAATTCAAATAAAAACCTGGAAATTACGAAACTATTCATGATATACTTCGTGAAATAAATGAAAAAGAAAAGATTTCTTCGAGGTTTATTTTCGAAGTAGAAGAGAATACAGGACGTGTTAAAATAATATCAGCATATAAAAAAGAAATAAAACGCACGGACGTCAATAATTTTCACACCAAGATTTATAACATTGAGAAAGTTAAGCTAACGTTTTCACCGAGGCTGGCTCTTTAACTAGGTTTTGATCCGAGAATCGATGTGACTAGTGGCAATATTTCAAACCATCCTGCAAATATTTTCTTAGGGTTGCCACATCAAATGTTCATTTACTGTGATATTGTGGAATCTCAAAACGTTGGAGATATATGTAACCCGCTTCTAAGTATCGCGAACATGGATACCAAGAAGTACGTATATGGAACTCAAAAAATGCGCTTTTATAATATATATTTTCAAAAAGCTGTCATCTGATTATAAAAGAGTTACTGAGTAAACTCCATTAAAAAAAATAAACCATTATCATCATTATTTTATACGTAACCTCATCCCTGGAACTTTTGGCTCATATCCTGCCTGGACAGTTACTGTGCTACGACAAGAACAAGCGTATAGATATAGCCCAGAAATGGCTAATTGGACGATTAAACTATCTGAATGAGTTAAAATAATCACTTGTTTTATCACTCTATTTCAAGAATTAATTTACAAATTTATATGCATGGATTTTTTAAATACCGGCAGCGAAATCAGAACTCAATGTAAGATATGTCCTGCCACCTAGGAGCAAGCGCTGGTACTTAATGAAACAAGGGTACGTACTGGATTGGATGTTCAATCGGCAAATCAATTATTATACTCTTTATTAGGAACAACATGAAGCGAAGGGTAAAGTTTATAAGTACTGTGGTGAAAGCGCGAGAAATATTATGAAATCTTATTCCACTAATATTCGAATATTCGAGCATAAACAAATTGCATTTTTATGTTGAATGAAACGAGAAGTGGATCTTGTGAGGATAGAAGAGGTTAAAGGATGGACAAGAAACAAATTTGTAGCGGTACATCTTTGGGGGAAAACTAACGGAGCCACCCCAAAATTCAAACTTACGAATTCTTAAAGGAAACAGAAAAGCCGATGAGGATTTTATAAAGCATTATTAACGTTTTTGAGAATGAACAGCAATGTGTAGCGTATTTTTTATGAAAATACTCGAGCGATAAAGCATGCAGAGTAAATGGTTTTTAGTAGTTTTCGTCATTGCTGAAAAGCACTATTATCTTTGTGATATCCGTCCGTCCGTACGTACTTCCGCACGAGTATATATCAAGTAAGAATTGGCTTAACCGATTTCAACCAAATTTAGCACATAGAATACTCACATAAATTAATGGTCAAAATGAATTATTTGGATAAGATCGACTAAGCGGGAGTGCCACAATTGCAAAGTTAAACTTCTCGGTAATTATGAATTGGGAAGTAATTGGCTGAACCGATTTCAATGAAGATTTGTATGGAGGCGTGTAACATATAGAAACAAAATCAACATGCTTAGTATAGATGTAGAAATCAGAGCTACCACAATAAAACAAATAAAAATTTTTACACATACTTTCCTTGTAATATATTCATCAATTTTAAACAAATTTAATATTTATAATATACACATATATAGAAAGCAATAAACGCAGATTTAACTGAATCAGCTAATCAGGGTTACCACAATTACAAATTAATTTTTTTCACTTATTATGGAGTTGGAAGACTTTGGCTGAACGAATTTCAATTAAATTTTTTATATAAGATTTGCTCAACATACCATTATGAAATCAAGATGTTTAAATCGGAGCTAAAGAGCAGGGGTACCACACTAAAAATTAAAATATTATGTCTTTTAGATGTAATTCTAGAGAACTGACGGCATGGATTTTAGCCAAATGCGACGTACATAATTTTCTTATAAATAAATAAAAAATTATTATATTTCCTCCAGGAAAATCAAATGTAAACGTTTAAAAATTATTGTTATTTTTAGAGTTTCGAGAAAGTAATAAATTTTTAATATTTTTCGATGCTGTCTGGTAGATTTAAGACATTTGCCGTAATTATAATTTTATAAAAGTTAACTTTCGTTATTCCAATTTTATCTCTCACAAGGCAAATCACTTTTAATTTACGATACGATACGATGCATTGACTTTCGTTCTTTGCCGCAACACTATAAGCTCCTGCGCTACTAACCATTGCCGGTCTAATCTTTCTTCCTTTTTTGCCCGACGTCATATATAGAAAATATACTCTTTGATAATTATGCTTGCAAAAATTTCTAAATTTAACTAAAGTATTTAGAACCTCTGCACTGAATGAAAAAGTTATTTAAATGGTTGAATATATGGAGGAATTGGATATATTAAATTTTTGCAATTACAATGTCCTAAAGAATTCAACACAACATTTATATATTCAATATCTCTATAAAATAGTTAATTTATTTTTTATTCAGTACGTTTTATTTTAGTTAATTATAAAAAATTATCATATTTTTATTTTTACAATTTTTTTGCGCTTTATATATGTTAATATCTTCAAAAAATTATTCTTATTTATACACTTTTACTTATATTTAATTGGAAGGAATTTCAAATTATAGCCCTATTCTTGATAAAAATCCAAGAAATATATTTAAAGAAACGTCGTTATTAGATAACGCCTTTTAAGAAATATACTATACGTGGAAAACAAGCAGCAATTAAATGTATAAAAATGAACGATGATACACGTGGTCCATTATTAGAAAAAACAAACAACGAGAGTGATCACTTTTTAGGAAATATTAAAATCGAAAACTACTAATTCTCGTAAAATATAATAAAGTAAACCCCTGAAATCGTCACCGATTTTTATGAAAAATAAACGTCGATTTTAGTCTTCGATTTTTGAGAAAAATAAGCGTCGGAAACTACCAAACCTTTGTGTAAGCTTCAATATTTATCGAAAGTATCGCGGGAAAATATTTGTCGCTTTAAATCTTGGATTTTAGAAAAATCAGTTGAATTTCGGTAAGATGTCCCGACGCATTTTTGCCCCGGCGCACTTTGGTAGGGGCGAGAAGTAAGGAAATGAGCTGCTTTGTTACAGCCTATACATTGTTTCCCCTGCGTAGAGCAGTAGGGGCGGTAAGGTGGGAAGAGAGCTGCTCGGAACAGGGGAGTGAAATGCGCGAGACAGGTTGCTAACTGTAGTACTTCCACAGAATATTACATTCTAGAGATTGGTTTGTCGCACCCGCAAAGTTTAGATCAAGCTCTATGAAAAAGACAAAAACGTTCAATTGAAACCAACAAACAACGGACTAAAAAATTGCAGATTTCGTCGCGAGGCTAGAAAATAACAGGAAAAACGAAGGGGAAGAACTGCGTACCCAGCGGACCCAGAGACTGGCAAATCATCTCCTGAGAAAAAGGTATATAGATACCAGAATTTAAAATCACAGAAAATTACAATGACTACATCGAATAATCAGTAGTATTAAAAGCGGTATTCGAGTGTAATAAATTTCAAGTGCTTCACTTTCTGGGTTAATTTAAATTCGTGTAACTCTTTCGTTGATTTTCAAAGGGGAAATCTTTAGTATTATTAAATACATAAAGATTTTTAAGTTTGCAATTCTAAAGAAATCTAGAATAATAAAAAGCGTTTTCATATAAGCATATCTGCATAAGAAGTTTTAATTATTTATTCTCGTTTGAATTCTTATATATTATGCAATATTAAGGTGTTCTTATTTGACAATTTTTTCAATTAGACCGTTACCTGAAAAACGATATTACTCAAACTATGAGGATTTTGTTTATTTTAAATTTAAATGATAGCAATACAAAAAAATCACATTGTCCCGTTTTTTATCGGTAGTATGGCGAATATTTTTCTGGTTATGTTTCGTTTTTCTTCGCTTGCTCGTGATGCTCCATCACGAAAATATAGTTAATCTAAGATAGGAGGGAGAGAATATATGAAAGGATGTGGTGGAAATGAGAGAGGACAGATATAGGGGGAAATATTAGTGTGTGTAAGAGAGGCAAAGAAAAATTGAGAGAGAGGATTGATGGATAATTTGAGAGAGAATGAAAGGAAAGTGAAAATGTAGTAAGGAGACAAGGAATGAAAGGTGAAAAGAGAAAACGGTATGCTGCAAAGCTGTAAAGGAATTGTGGGTAAAGTAGGATGTGGTAAAGGAGTCTACTATGATAGCCTAAATTGAGCTCTGAAAACCAATACAAATTAGAGCGATGGATCTGTCAGGAAATATTCCAATCAGCCACTTAGAAGCCACGTTCGGACACCGTGGTCTACCGCTGTCTCTGTTTTTCCTTCGGTTCCTCAATGTGTGTGATTTGGCAATGTCATGGAATTTCAGAGCTGAAGATAGTCTTAGTCTACCATAGTAGGTTGAGACTATGGATTAATAAAAGTGAGAAGTAGTCGAGGATAGATATAGGAAAGAGGACGTTGGCATGCATAGGGAGAAAGCGACGAAAAACAAATAATTTAATGAGGATTCTGAGGCCATGATTAGGAAATGAGCGAACACGTGTCAATTTAAAGAGAGAAATGAATATCAAATAATCAATTATCAAAAAGTGCTATTTCACTATATTTTACTCGAGTTTATTAAATATAAAAATCCAGCTGAGCGGAATTAATCGGAAATTATTCTCATTTATCGTCAAACGCATAGGTTGAAAATTTATTTGAGTAGTTTCATTTTAACAAAGAGTTGCTTATAGACATAGACACATGTAGATAGATATAGATGTCTGAATTAAAAAACCTATTTTTAGTAATCAACGGATGCTAAGGCTTTTATCATTCCTCTGATAAGGTAATTTGACATCTTTATCATTTAAATAAACTCAGACTTTACTCAAATATCATTCACTTCTAGACCTGTGCAATTTATAGTTCAGTTAGTTTGGATTGTAGTGAAGAAAGTGAAAAGAGTCCGTTTTGTATTCTAATAAAGTTTAAGACCGTATATAAGAAAAATATCCTTAAGAACCGATTGAAACAAACTAAAGCATTTCTGAAAAACGATTTAGAACTCTGTGAAAACCTCCGCAAAATATATTTTAAAATGCAACTTAACGGTTAAAATATATTTCTATCCTTCGTATATAAAAGCGTGTCGGTTTATTGACGGAGTGCGGAACTTTCAGAAATTTGATAACATTTCATCAGACTAGACAATTCCAAATTTTGGAACGAACATCAGCCTAGTTTCAGATATTTTATGCATGACATATTTTTTGGATATCGGTTTCGAAACATTTCAGACCAGTTAGCATGACACTACCAAAAGTTACTGTGCGTGGACCATATGTTAGCACTAAATTTGCGGGCTGCATTAAGGCACCGCAACCAATCCGCGGGCCGCATCCATGATAAAATCATTATTCAAAACCCAACCTGCGTAGAGTGTTTTAAAATGGAAATGAGAATTAAACTGCGGATATTTTCGAGGTGTTTTTTTATAAATTTCTAGGATTATTTAAAAATATTCTATAATAAATAAGTTTGAGCTGCGGTAAATTATGAAGAATCTTGCTTCGCGGGCCTCGTGTTTGAAACCCCTGCCCTAGGCATATCGGTTCAAGTGTGTAAAGGAATTTTTGAAGTATCACTGAGGTGACTAGATTTTTCGAAACCAAAAAGATTATATTGATGTGTTAAGAAAATATAAAAAACCGTGCCACAGGGTAAATCTTCTTCAGGTTTTGTAATACATCTACATCTACATATTACCCTGCAAGTCACCTTGACGGTGGATGGAAGGTGGTGCCCCGCACCAAGTTCCTAACTAATTATTATTCACAGTTATCTATTGTGGTCACGTATTGTCCTAGGGAAAAAGAACTCCTTATACCTCTCCGTCCTACTATCTATTTCGCGAATCTTGTCCTCATTATCCCTCCGTCCGATATACGTTGGTTGTCGAATAATATCCTTTGTTTCATTTACGAATATCTCCGACCTATATTTATCTAGAAGTTTACGTCTCACGTGTAATCTACGATCTTTCAACGATGGCCAACTCAACTCATCAATGAGTAACGTAACGCTCTGTTTTAATCGCAATTCTTTTTCACTAATCTAGCTGCTCGCCGCTGTAATTTTTCTAAATCCTTTATGAGTCCCCTCTGATATGGATCCCAAACCGCTGCTGCGTATTACATTTGAGTTCTAACGAAGGATAAATAACAGGATTTTCTCACCTTTTCCGTGCTTTTCCTGACTATCCTACACACAAAAGCCAACTTCTTATTTGCCGCAACTATCACTCGTCTTATGTGGGTGTCCCAAGACAGGTCACGATTCAAGGTTACCCCGAGGTATTTCACGGATTCCGAAACAGGAATGCTCTCACCATCTATCGAGTAGGTAAACACGGACGATGGGCTTTTAGATTTCCAAATGTTTAGAACGTTACTCTTTTTCTGATTGATTTCTTGCTGCCATTCCTTGCACCAAACAGATAACGCATCCAGATCATCCTGAAGCTGGCTATGGTCGCTAGGAGCACTAATTTCTCTATAGACTACGGTGTCATCCGCAAAAAGCCTGATATTACTTTTTACAACTGAGCTGATGTCGTTTATATAAAGCAAGTAAAGCATAGGTCCGATCACACTACCCTGCGGCACTCCAGAGACTACATCTGCCACACTCGAGGATTTACCATCGATGACTACTTTTTGTTTTCTATTCCAAAGGAAAGCGCGAACCCAGTTAATGAATTTAACATTAACGCCAATATTTCCCAATTTTAATAACAAAGTACGGTTGGGAACCTTGTCAAAAGCTTATCGACCTGCTTATTATTTTCGCCACATGATAAAACATCATTCACAAACAGACTGAGTCGGGTGTCATAGGATCTACATTTTCTTAAGCCATGTTGACAGCTGACTAAAAGCGATCTACTCTCAAGATAACGCATTGTGTTGCTAACAATAATGTGCTCTAAAATCTTACATGATAATGATGTTAGAGAAATCGGCCTATAATTTTCGGGGTTTTCTTTGTCACCTCCCTTATGAATGGGTGTGACGTGTGCTAGTCTCCAATCATCAGGAACCTCACAGAGGGTAAGGGATTTCTCGAATACTATCCGAAGGAAGGGAGCTATTTCTTCTGCTAGTTCTTTTAATACACGCGCGGGAATTCCTTCTGGTCCTGGAGTTTTGTTGGGCTTTATCGCACCCAGTTGCTTCGCTATTCCTGCCTCATAGATTTTAATATTATCCATCCGAGTACATCCATCGGGAATAAGATTATCTTCAAGTCTATCTCCACCTGCCGTGAACGCCTTAGCGAAGTAAACGTTTAGTAGATTAGCTTAATCCTCCCCATCGTGAAGGATGTCTCCGGAATCACATCGTAGGGAGGGTATTGAAGGACCCCCTCCCTTGACTTCTCTTACATAGGACCAGAACGCTTTTGGATCCTCCTTCAATTTTGTATTTAATACCTCATTCCGGAAGGTGTTAAATGCGTTACGCATGGTTTTTCTCGCTAGTACGCGGGCACTGTTATACTCATGGACTATAGCTGTGCGATACTCATCGGAAGCGGTGGTAGGTATGTTTTTTCAGTTTTGCGTGGCTACGCCTCTGCCGTCTTAAGGTAATCCTGACTTCCTTATTAAACCAACGAGGTTCTATCTAATCAGATTTTAACTTACTGGGGATAAATCTCTTGATACCTTTTCCTAATATATCCTTAAATAATAACTATGATGGCTCCATACCTAATCGTTCTGTCTTTTTACGATAACTGACAAAGGTACTTTTGAGATGTAAGCTGAAACTTTTAAAGTCGGACTTGGCGAAAGTGTATACATTCCGAAGAGGCTTAGGATGTCTTTTGAGCTTTAATTCGCACTCCGCATACACAGCTCGATGGTCGCTAAGTCCCTCCTCTGTGGATACCTTAGTTATCATATGCGGGATGTTAGAAGCAAGGAAGTCGAGAACATTGCCCGAACGCGTGGCTTTTCGTACCATCTGGGTTAGGGAATATTCATGAAACGTGTCAATTAAGGCTTCACACGATTCGCGTTCTTTACCTCCCGTAACGAAACATAGGTTTTCCCAATCGATTGACGGTAAGTTAAAATCGCCTCCAATTATCACGTAACCGTCGTTCATAATAGATCTAAGCTCGGCTAATTGCCTCTCTAAACTTAAAATATAATCAACTTTGGCATTAGATGGTCTGTAAAATGAGCATAAATATATCTTTTTCGAATTATCTTTACCTAGGCGGCACCACACGCTCTCGGTCGTTTCATCGATAATAGGGATCTGACAACTATCGTACTTTTCACTTATTGCCAAAAATATTCCTCCACCTATTATATTGGCACGGTCTTTTCTGTATACTCTATAGCTTTTCGGAAAAATTTCTTGGCTAGCGAAATCTTCAGTGAGCCGTCTTTCCGTACCTATAACTACATCCGCATGCATCGTGCAAATTACGTGTTCGAGTTCGGCAGACTTCCTACGAATGCTGCGGCAGTTTAAAACTATAATATTTAATTTCTCGTTATCGCCCGAAGCATTAACTGCTCTATTACGGCTTTTGCAGGTGGACTCTCTCACTTCGCGACCAGAAACTGCATTGCACTCGATGCCCCTATGAAATCTCCTATTACGCCTAAACCCTACCCTACTCTCTAATCTAAAAAAGACCTACCATGGTCGAAGATCCTACACGCTACACTCTGTGAAGCCTCGGTAGTGTAATGGACTCCAGAGCCGTTTTGGGGTACCCTACACGATCCGAGAACCTGCCGGAGATCAACGAAGTCGACTCCCATGCCCACACAGAAATTCCATAGCCTTTGGTTTAGCCCCGCCACGCGGCTCCAAACCTCCGAACCACAGACTATCCGCGGGACAATACTACAAACGGTGAGCCGCACATCAGAACCCGACTCCTCTCGGACACGAGTGACCTCGGCGACCAAGTCCTCAAAATAACTTAGATTCTCCTCGGACATATCTTCATTGTGCAGCAGGCCTTTGAGACATCTGTATCATCATCATCTCCAGTGGCGCACACACACTTTTTTCTAGGGGGGGGTCCGATCTATTTGGCAGGCATAAAAAAAGTTTAAGGTTGCCCTTTTATTATTTATTTTATTTACAGAACTTGCGTTTAAAAATTAATTCCCTTTCTAAATAGTACATTATTACTGTAAAACACATAATTAGAATAAATATATTACAGTGTAATATCTCAAATTTTCCGAGTATATTATTACAGTGAAATATAGGCTAAAGGTCCACGGTTATCAGTAGAAGTAGACGTATTTCAACGCCATAATTTAACTTCGAAAATATAAGCAAAAATAACATAAATGACAAACCAAATATACAATTTGATTTTATTTCAAAGTTCTATTTTGTTTCCCAAACAGCGAAATACAATAGTCTAGGTCATGCGCTTAATTTTTTTTTAATACCAGTATTTTCAGAGGAATACACAAAATGTGATTCTTAGGAGCGGTTTACATCGTTTTTCCATTGTCGTTTAAATTTACTGAAAATCGGGAACATAAGAAGAAAATATATTCAAAACATTCGATTTCTAATAATCTAATTTTTAATTGTTTTATATTAAGTCTACATTACCCTTTAAAGTGAAAAATACTCTCGCAATTATTAACTGGGTTCACTGAGTTTGATAATATTCAAAATTACAAATGAAAGAAAACAGAAAAGTCATTTAATGGGACACAGTGGTCAGGTTAACTACTAGAATCTGCTGGTCTGGGAAGACGGTGATCAGATTAGAGGAGACAGGTCAGAGTAGTCATCTCAGAGAAAATAATTGCACTCTTGAAAATGTTCCACTAAATAGGAGTCACTTTGAGAGGTGGTTCGCCTTTGGAGGCCTTATTGCACTTGATTAAAAATAACATTTATTACCTCAAATGGTAAAATCCAATCGTCTCGGTTTCTTGCTTAATTCATCCAAAACATCTTCTGGAGACACCTGTATACTGTTGATATTTAATAATGCAAGACCATTAAGTCTATCACTTTTCATGCTGTTTCTTAGATAAGTTTTTAGCCTCCTCAAAGTAGAGAATGATCTTTCGCTGGTACAGGTGCAAATGGGAAGTGTACATAGTATTTGTAGGAGCAGTTTGATACGAGGATACAACTCTCTGTCACAATAAATGAACCCTCCTATAGCAGAAAATAATTCCTTGTTCCGTATAAAATTTTTCCATAGTTTAAGTTCACCAAGCATGCTTTCCTTATTGTTGCAAAAAAGATCATCACTGTTCGAATAAAATTCTGCTAACTTGAGAAAATCACTTTCCATTTCATCATCGTAATTTTGAGTCAGTAAGCATCCAAATTTAGCTAAAATGTTATTATGTTTTTCAAGTCATTGTTTTATTTGACTTATTACATTGTTTAGAAAGGGTAAGAATATAGCCCGTCTGTAGTACTCCTCAGGCGATTTAGCTGGAATATTGTTGCGGTACACTGATAGCTTCGTAGGACATCTTGGAATTTTAATTTCTTCCTCACCTCTTAAAAATTCCAGAAGCTTTATGGCCATTTCAAAATTCTCTTTGAAAACTGATTCAGAAATAATGTTTAAACATTCAAGTCCTTCAATGACCGAGTCAGAATAACTCATTGCCTTCTTCAAATCAATATTAACTGTTTGTAAATATTCACTCAACCTTGTAGTAAGAGCAAATGCCTTATTTATAGTCAGCAAAGAAATGATGAAATCAGCTTTAGAAATCGATACATTTAAAAGAGAAGCTTGAACGGAAACATCCTTATCATTCCACTCTGTCATTTCATTCAGTGATGCTTGTATAGCATTAAATAATTAAACCATAACTAGTATCGAATCATGTCTTTCAATCCATCTCGTGCCACACATTTGAACTAATTTTCCTTTTCTAGAATGAGGACAGTGTTTTCCAATATTTCTTATTAAAACATTTTACCTCAATGGAGTGTAAAAAATTATAGATTTTACCTACTATTCCCACACAGTTTCTGATATTGGGTAAATTAGAAGAATCTGAAATCGCTAGGTTTAAACTGTGTGAGCTACAATGCACATATAATGCAGAGGGAAAGTGTTTTTTAATATGAGCTTGAACTCCTTGAAACTGTCCACTCATTGCACTAGCCCCATCATATCCTTGGCCTCTGAGAAATTTTAAATTAATTTTGAAATATTGCAAAGAATCTATCAAATGTGTGGTAAGACTTTGTCCTGTTCTACTGACAACCGGTATAAATTGTATAAACTGTTCTTGGACAGTATCATTTTCAATGAATCGAGCAGCAAGAGCAAACTGTTCTATCCCAGTAACATCAGTAGTTTCATCTGCTATTATACTGAAACACTTACTCTTATTGATGCGATTTGCAATATCCCTTAAAATTACATCATTTATGGAAGAAATGATTTCATTTTGTGTTCTCCAGCTAACGTAGGAATTTCTTCCACAATTTTTAATATGATTCCTTTAAATTTCGTCTCCTGCTTCCACACGCATTCTAAGTAATGCTTTAAAATTTCCCTGTTTTTTTTCAGGGGTTTCTTCAACATTTAAGGGGCCATAATCTAAATGTCCTCGTAAGGCGATCCACTGCTTCCCGCAAAATAGGACAGTTTTTATTATTGAGCCAAGTATTTTCCTGTTTTTTGCTACTTCCGCTGCTTTGTTTTTATTTAAAATCAAATTAATCGGGAGCACTTTTTTCTCATAAATTTTCTTTAAATTGTAAAATATTTCCAAGCTTCGTGCATGATATGACAATTTGCCATGCTTCTCAAAATATTCTAAGGCATGGTTCCATTTGTTGAAAGCTTCTGAAACCAATTTATCCGGATTTTGCTCCCTATGCACTCCTACTCTAAATGGATAAAATAGAACACAATATTTGCAGAAGAGACCATCCATTAATTCTGAATAACATACTCAATGCCATTTTTCAAGTCAATATGCTTGGCACCTTCAATTTTTGCCGTTAATATTCTTGACAGGAAATTTATATTTAGCATCTGGTGACCATAAACTATTAAAAACTTCCAGGAGTTTCTTACCAGAACAATATTCTTTCGATTTCAAAAAGTTTGCTATATCATTAGGGTTACCTTTATTGTCCACATCTGTCTCCGTAGTACATCCAGTACCCAGTGCGAACGACGAACACGGCTCTTTTTCTTGCAATGATGCACTATCGATGAGGTCACTATGTTCGCTGAAATTAATTTTCTCACCATCTTTTTGTTCACTATGCACATTTCCACAGGACTTCTTCACAAATGATAATATTGATATTTGTTTTCTTTTACTACTCATATTTATCTATGTAAGGGGTAAATCAAAGAGTTTTAAAAGAACAGTTTCTCACTTTTTCATTTGCACTAGAATGCGAGTAGCCTATCTTACGTCTATAAGCAGTGCTTTGCTTGGATAAAAATAAGTGCCGGTACTCTCCGTAACAGCAGCAAACTATCTAATTAGAAATGAAATAATGTAGTATAACATATTTAAAGGCCACTACTATACGGCTGTTTACTACATATCACTAATGTAATTTCACGGACAACACTTATCAAAGCAGCCTACTTTGTTTAATATATTTGAATTTCACCGACCACGAGATGAAATAAATGCTCGTGTGATTCGAGGAAAACAGCTTATCTGCATGGAATCCGCACTCGCAATTTCTCCCTTAAATACTTATCCAATTTCAATGGTGAGTTTAGACTTCCCAGTGGAAACTCCACAGGGTTGCCGAAATTCAGGATGTGCAAAAAATGTGAAAAAAGGCCGCGGAGAGCTTTCTGGAAAAGTACCCGATTTGTTGATGTTCAAGATCTGTATCCTCAATATTGCTCGGATGCTTCCATTCTTCCGAAAAATGCACTTTTCCACAGTATCACTACACTTCTTTTCCAGCTAACCAACTTCTCCAAATTGGAGACTCCAATTGTATTCTTTTGAGAGTCTCAGCTGCAGTTTTTTGTCCCCCTTTTAGTGGAAATAGTATATTTTACACAAACGGCCATTCTCCTGGTCGCCTGAACCTCCTCCCACACATCAGGGATCCAGGAAGTCTCCAAAAGGCCAAACGGAGAACGTAGGACCCAGAAAGGGATGAACGTTTCTCAACTGAAACCCCTTCTCATGGAAATAGGATATTTTCAGCAAAAAGATTTTGTCTTTACCAACGGTCACTTTAAACACCAATATTTTCTTGGACCCTCCCTAAGGACTGCATAACCTTACAGAGGTGGGAGGGTTTGTGTACTCTTACGAACCAAAGAGCTATGCCGGCGGGAGATAATTCTCCTGGTAGGACCATCCAAGCCGGAAAGGTCTGAGGGGAAGAGTCAGACTAAGAAGCAGTCTTGGGGGTTTTACATCCCCCTGTGCAAGGGCAGCAGCTTGCACAGTACCTCTGTAGGTGGTGATCATGTGGATCTGAACAGCTAGAGATGGGTAATCACTCTGTGAAACTGCGATGAGGAAAGCAAGGGGAAACTACCTCATTATATTTCCCATGATAGGCTGAAAAGCTGAAAATACCTCTATGGATCTTTCTGGGGTAAAATATTCCGGAGGTAAAATAGTCCCCCAATCGGATCTCCGGGTGGGAACTACCCTAGGGGATGCACAGAGGAAATGTAACATTAATAAGAAAGCAAGTAGTGAGAAATTAAAAATAGGCACATGGAATGTTAGGACTATGAATTCAGGGGGTAAACTAGAGAACTTAAAAAGGGAAATGAGAAGGAATAATGTAGGTATAGTAGGTCTTAGTGAATTCGGTGGGAAGGAGAAGGCGAGATAAATTCAGACGAATTTAAGATTATTTACTCGGGAGGGCAGAAAAAGGAAAGGGGAGTGGGGATTATAATAAGAAAAGAGATAGCTGAAAGAATTAGCAAGGTAGTGACAGTTAATGATAGATTAATAGCCGTAAAACTTCAGATGGAGCAAGTGGAAATGCTTATAATTCAAGTGTACACGCCAACGACTAATGCTGGCGACGACGAAGTAGATGAAATGTATGAACAGATTATGGAGATATTGGAGTAGGGAAAAGGAAGGATCACCACCATAGTAATGGGAGACTGGAACAGTGTAGTCGGAGAGGGACAGGAAGATAACACTGTGGGGAAATATGGACTACGGAAGAGAAATGAAAGAGGGGATAAACTTGTGGAATTCTGCCATAGAAATAGATTAATTGTAACTAATACATGGTTTAAGCATCACCAGCGGAGACTTTACTCATGGAGAAGCCCAGGAGACCAGAGACAATACCAGATAGATTACATACTAGTCAATGAAAGATTTAGAAATAGCATTAAAAATGTGAAAACACTACCAGGGGCAGATATCGATTCTGACCACAACCTTTTGGTGGCAAATATACAATGTAGACTGAAGAGCGTTAAGAGAAACATAAGAGTTAACAAGAAATGGAACTTAGAGGAACTCCTTAAAAACAAGGAGGCTATTATGACTGAGCTGGAGGAAAGGTTGGGGGAGAGAGATGAAGAAAATAGGAAGAATGTAGATTAGGAGTGGAGATACATCCATAGCAACATTAAAGATGTAATGGAAAAGAAGGTAGGAAAGATAACGGGTGAAAGAAACAAAAACCCTGGATCACAGCAGCCATGATGCAAAAAATGGAAGAGCGGAGAAAGTGGAAGAACATAAACACTGAAGAAGGCCAAAGAAAGTACAAGGAGTTAAATAATGCTTTAAGAAGGGAAACAGATAAAGCCAGAGAACAGTGGATAAATGAGACATGCAAGGAGATTGTCGAGTGTGAAAGAATTTGTAGAACAGACCTCACGTATAGCAAAGCAAGAATACTATTTAAAAAAAGGCAAGTAAGATAGGACGTAAAGGAATCATGAACAAAAGTGGTAAAATAGTATCGGAGCCAGACAATGTAAAGAATGTCTGGAAAGAATACATTGAGGTTCTGTATGACAAAGAAGGAAAGCCAAGAAATAATGAATTAAATGAAAAAGAGGATGTGGAAGAAGATCAGCTAGGACCAAGTATTCTCGAGTCTGAAGTTAAAAGAGCAATTGATGTCATGAAAAGAAGAAAGGCTGTTGGGAGTGATGATATACCAGTGGACGTTCTTAAGGTTTTGGGGTCAAAAGCAGTTAAGCAACTCACAAAATTTTTCAACCAAGTATATGATACTGGCACATGGCCTGAAGATTTTTTAGATGTTGTGATGGTACCACTGGAGAAAAAGAACAATGCAAAATGTTGTAAGGATTACAGAACTATTAGTTTAATTTCTCATACAGTTAAAGTTCTAACCAGAATAATAACCAAAAGAATTGAATGTAAAATATAAAAGGAGCTGCAAGATAATCATTTTGGTTTTAGAAGAGGAAGGGGGACTAGAGATGCTATAGGATGTATGAGGATCATGATAGAAAGAGCGCTAGAAGTCAATAAAGATATGTATTTTTGTTTTGTAGATTGGGAGAAAGCTTTTGACCGAGTGAAATGGGATAAGATGCTTGGTATTTTAAACAAAATAGGAATAGATTGGAAAGATAAAAGACTGCTTAAAAACCTTTACTTTGATCAAAAGATTAGAGTCAGGGTTGAAGGAGAAGAAACAGAAAGTACTTCAATAGGGAGGGGAGTGAGGCAGGGTTGTCCTATTTCACCAGCGATATTTAATATGTATGCAGAAACAATAACAGAAGAAGCGTTGATGGAAGAGAAAGGATTTAAGATAGGAGGTGAAAGTATTACCACCATTAAATACGCAGATGATCAGGGCTTAATAGCAGAAGGCGAGAAAGAGCTTCAGAGGATGACAGACAGACTAGTTGAGGTTGGCCAACAATATGGAATGAAGATCAATACAGAAAAAACGAAAGTCATGGTGGTTTCAAAGGAACATAAAGAATTAAATATAATGGTAAATGGCCAAAAATTGGAACAAGTAAGTAGTTTCAAATATCTCGGCAGTATTTTAGCACAGGATGGAAGTAGTACACAGGACATCAGAAGTAGGATTGCAATGGCAAAAGCAGCATTTAACGATAAGAAGGAGCTTCTCACAAGCAAGAAAATAAATCTAGAAACAAGGAAGAAATTAGCAAAATGCTACATATGGAGCATAGCTCTTTATGGTGCAGAGACGTGGACGATAAGGAGAAAGGAGGAAAAATATTTAGAAAGTTTTGAGATGTGGGTATGGAGAAGAATGATGAAAGTGAAATGGATAGAGAGAAAGAGAAACGAAGAAGTATTAGAAATGGTGGGAGAAGAAAGGACGCTAATAAAAACAATCAGGAAAAGAAAATCAAATTGGAAAGGGCACATATTGAGAAGACAGTGTTTACAAAGGACGATCTTAGAAGGAAAAATTAGTGGAAGAAGAGGAAGAGGGAGAAAAAGAATAGGAATATTAGATAATATAAAGCAAGGATATACTACTTATAGAGGTATAAAAGAGGCTTCTAGGGAGAGAGAGAAATGGAGGCAGCGATTCAATTAAAACCTGTCTTCGGACAGAAGCATGATGATGATGATGATTTTCTTGGAAAAGGAACTTTCCCTTCTCCCTTCCTTCCCTCTTTCCGTCTTCCCCATATTCACGCACTCATTCCTGGAGCAAAAGCATTCCTGAGAACACTTTAAACGTCTTGCCTTCACCCTCATCTCAGGATAAAATATGCCCCTATTGGGAGGGGGGGTCCAGACCCGGTGGACCCCCCCCCCCCTATGTGTGCGCCCCTGATCATCTCTGATGAAGGATACTGCCTTGATATGGCTTCACTAAATTTATATTTCCGCGTGGCGCCATGGGTTTCTATATTTAATCTATTAGAAACCATTAATCAATAACAAATGAATAAGACGTTGAGTTTTAACATTTATATTATATTAGATTACATATAATTTTCTTCTGAGTTAGATTACTAGATGTTTATCACTGCTTAACATAAATAGAAAGGGTGACATGCGAAATATTCATGGTGACACTTATACAGATTGATCGGTGAAATTTTACAGAAATGTTTGATTTTGTTAAACAACGAAAAGCAAAACACATCTAGACTATTGTTCCTCCATAAAAATCGATCGATTTGGAATCGATATCGATTATTACAATTTATTTTTTTCTCTTAAGGAAATACCACTTTTTTATTATAACTAATAAAAATGAGTTCATTGACATAACTAAGGAAAAGGAAAGATTACATAGTCTTTATGGCTTAAAGGTGTGTTTGTTCACCGTACGCGCCACCTAATAATGTTTCTTATTTATAAATATTTTATAAATCTTAATGAAGACACTATTTAATCTAGCAACGAGATGAATGGCTGAAAGAAAAATCATTCGACAATTTAATATTTCTAACTGTTTGAATAGTTCGTTAATGCTAATGTATTATGTATTCCAATGACAATTAACCAATGTAAAAACCTGTATTACCTGTGCGGAAAATAAACTGCTCGTCTTTAAATTATAAAGTAATATTTAATCCACATATTTATCCATCTGATTACTCAGAGAATTCCGTCCGTATAGTTGATTTAGTCCCTCGGCCTGCAGGTGTCTATAGCTATGATTTCTTGTCGCTCGCATGTTGGTATTTATAAAAAATATCCAAGACCGAAAACACCTTTAATATCATGGAAAGGAGTCAATTTTTCCCTTTTTAGGAAAAGTTAACAAATGTAAGACTAAAATAATTCCCCTAATAAATAGCTGTTCGTTAAATAACAAAATAATATATTTTGTCCATTCTTTCCCTTACCCTTTAAAAACCCATGCTTCATCGTACCCTTCCTAGGTTGGATGTGGCATAGAGTTTGACAAGCTTTCAGTTAAGCCTAAGGCCCTATTCCTTTGTACCAGGGGACGAGTACATAGGAAGGGGTACAAAAGCAACGATAACCCATCACTAACACATGCAGGAGCACAGATTTAACACCCGATATAGCGGGTTCGAAAGACACAATACCAGCATACAAAATCAAAGAGGCCATGAAAATAAAACCGGAGGTATGAAAAATCAATCGATTCCGTTCTACTGCCGAGTGTCGCGTGCGAGCGGCAGCGAAATTTCGTCCGAACATTATTCAAGTTGGGAGCCTATGACCGGTCGATAATAAATACAATTAATTGTCTCAAAAAAGGTTTTATAAACTATCGCCATTTGAAGATATGATGACTTCAATTTCTTAAATATTTCCATTTGGATTTTTGAAAATATTTTGCCTACATGCGACCATGAAAAATTTTGCAAGATTTTATCTGCTCGTTCTACAAATTTGATAGTCCACGAGCGATCATTAATTTTTGTAATGACACTAAGTTAGCGCCATGTTTTTAAAGCAAATCTTAATCAACACACTATTTAATCTAGCAACGAGATGAATGCAAGAAAGAGAAATCATTCGACAATTTAATATTTCCAACTGTTTGAATAGTTGAGCGATGGATCTGTCAGGAAATACTCCAATCAGCCACTTAGCAGTCACGTTCGGACACCGTGGTCTACAGCTGTCTCTGTTTTTCCTTCGGTTCCTTCAGGTTTGCGGTTTGGCAATATCATGGAATTTCAGAGCTGAAGATAGTCTTAGTCTACCATATTAGATTAGGACTAAGGGATAAAAAAAGTGAGAAGTAGTCGAGGATAGATATAGGTTAGAGGACGTTGGCAGGGATAGGGAGAATGCGATGTAAAAACTGTACTTATTGAAAAAGTATCACGAGTAGTCAGTGCCTAACCAGGTTAAGATTGTGGTAATGTGAACGGGGTACAAGAGACACCAAAATTTAAGTGTCAACGTCAAATTTAATGCTTCTGCGATCGAATCTAACCACCAATGTCAAAGCCCCCTTAATAGCCCAAACGCCCCCCTAAAGTTAGTAGTCACTTCAACGCCCCCGTGAATGGCAGTAGCACCCCCATGGGGGGCGCTACCGCCCACGTTGGGAAACGCTGATCTACATCATAAATAGCGGGTAACTTGTCCTTGAGAGAAAACAAAGCCGTGACCCTGAAATTGCCAGATGCGCTAACAACCTCTCAACCGAGTCAGAAGGAATTGTGTCGCATCCTCTTCTCTTCATAATCTCCTATTCTACATCTACATCTACATTATACCCTGCAAGTCAACTATTTGGTGGATGGCAGGGCGTGCAGTGCACCAAGTGTCCATAGTTTTCCTACGTTATCTTTCTCTATTATTGTCTCTTATCGTCCTAGGGAAAAAAGACCCTCTATATCGCTCCGTTCTACAGTCGATCTCGCGAATTTTATCCTCACTCTCCTGCCTTCCGAGATACGTCGGGCCTCTGATAAGTCCTACTACCTCATTCGCTAGTCCCCCCGACATAAATTTTTCCAGTAGTTAAATTCTAGCCTGCAGCCTACGTTCCTCTAACGATGTCCATTTCAGATTTTCTATTAATGATGTTACGCTTTGTTTACTATCGTAATTCCTCTTTACAAATCTAGCTGCCCTGCGCTGAACCTTTTCTATCTCGTTAGTGAGTCCCTTTTCGTAAGGATCCCACACAGCTGAAGCATATTCGACCTGCGGTCGAACCAAGCATAAATTACATAATTCTTTCACTTTTTCGGAGCTATTTCGAACTATTCTCCCTATAAAGGCCAGCTTTTTGTTAGCGGCACCTATCAATCGGCTAATATTGGTGTCCCACGAGAGATCACGATGGACCGTAACTCCGAGATATTTAATCGAGTCTGAAACTGGAATCTCTACTCCGTCCAACGAATAATTATTATCCAACGAGATACTCTTGCTTCTCCAGAAGTTGATGACGCAGCTATTCTTTTGGTTGATCTCTAACTGCCATTCCTTACACCATGCAGAAATAGCTTCTAGGTCATTTTGGAGATACTAGTGGTCTTCCGGATTGCTTATTTCTCTATAGATGATGGTGTCGTCCGCGAAAAGCAAAATTTTACTTCTGACTACTGAGCTGATATCGTTTATATAAATTAGAAATAATAACGGACCAATTACACTACCCTGCGGAACGCCAGAGACAACCTCCACTAGGTTCGAAGATTCCCCATCTATAACAACCTTCTGCTTCCTATGATTTAAAAATTCACGGATCCAACTAACGATTTTAGAATTAACGCCTAAGGTTTCTAATTTCGTTATTAACTTCCTGTGCGGTACCTAATCAAAGGCTTTCCTAAAATCTAAGAAGATGGCATCGACCTGCGTATTCTTTTCTCCGCTTCTCAGTAAACAATTAACAAAAAGACAGAGCTGAGTATCACATGACCTACCTTTCCTGAAGCCGTGTTGACAATCATCTAACAATAAATTACTATCAAGAAATCGCATTATGTTGCTAACGAGTATATGCTCGAGAATCTTACACGATATCGAAGTTAAAGAAATCGGCCTGTAATTTTCTGGGTTCTCCTTGTCGCCGCACTTGTGAATTGAGGTAACGTGCGCTAACCTCCAGTCGCTAGGGACCTCTGCGCGAGAAATGGATTTCTCGAAGATTATCAGAAGAAAAGGTGCTATTTCTTCAGCTAATTCTTTTAAAACGCGAGCAGGAATTTCTTCGGGGCCAGTGGCTTTGTTATGTCTGATGGAACTTAATTGCTTTGCTATTCCCACCTCAGAAAATACTATATCGTCCATCAGGTCCCCCCTTATTGCGGGTGCATAATGTACGCAAAGGTCGCTGTGAATGCTTTTACAAAATGACCGTTTAACAGGTTGGCTTTCTCTACGCTATCATGAATAACGGCACCCGAGTCATTACGCAGGGAAGCTATTTTAGGGCCTCTACCTTGGACCTCTCTCACATAGGACCAAAACGCTTTAGGGTCCTCCTTCAAATAATTATTTAATACCTTATTCCGGAAGTTAGTAAAAGCCTCGCGCATAGTAGTTTTCGCTTTAGCGCGGGATTCCTTATACGTCTTAACTTTAGTTGCTCTATATTCATCGGATGATGTAGACGGATTATTTTTTATTTTCGCGTGGCTTATTCTCTGACGCCTAAGTGCTCTCCTTACTTCCTTATTGTACCAACGTTGCTCTTTATTGTCGACCTTTAATTTAATTGGAATGTACTTATCGATACCCTCTAGCATTATATCCTTGAATAGTTTCCATGACGACTCAGCACCTGATCGTTCGGTCATATCACGGAAGCCAGGTAGTATTTCTCGTAGGCGCGACCTGAAGCTTGAAAAGTTTGCCCTAGCAAATATATAAAACTTTCTTTGAGGCTTAGGTTGCCTATCGATTTTCAACTTACACTTTGCATATACGGCCTGATGATCACTTAACCCATCTTCAATGGTGACTTTCTTTATTCTTTCTGGGACGTTAGTTGCTAATAAATCTAATATGTTCCCCGATCGCGTTGTCTTTCTGACTAATTGAAGGAAAGAGTGCTCGCAGAATGTTTCGATTAATGCCTCACAGGATTCGCGTTCGTTACCTCTAGATTCGAAAAATAGATTTTCCCAATCAATTGAGTGTAAGTTAAAGTCACCACCGACTATAACGATACCATCTTGATTTATCAGTCTAAGCTTTGATAATTGTTTCTCGAGACTTAAAATACAATCTACACCAGCGTTAGGTGTCCTGTAAAACGAGCATATGAACACCTTTTTGGAGCCATCTTTACCTATGCGGCACCAAACACTTTCGATATCCTCGTCACTTATCGGAATCTCACTGCTATCGTACTTATCGCTAACCGCTATGAAAACTCCCCCGCCCAATCTATTAGGGCGATCTTTTCTATAGACACGATAGTCTCTAGGAAATATCTCCTGACTCTGAATCTCATCCGTTAACCAACTTTCTGTGCCTATCACGACGTCGGCATGCAGACTGCGAATAAGATGCTCGAACTCAGCAATTTTCCTACGGATGCTGCGACAGTTCAGTACGACGACATTTAATTTCTCACTATCACTTCGCATACTAATCTCACCCTTGACTTTCTCTTCCACTCAAAAAATCTACATCTACATGTTACCCTGCTATTCAGCTAACTGGTGGGTGGCAGGGGGTGAAATGCACCATAACCTACCTAATGATTGTCTATCGCAGGTTGAAATTTTCTATTGTGATCTCGTATTGTCCTCGGAAAGAACGAGCCTAGATAACGGTCCGTCCTACAATCGATCTCATGTATCTTGTCATCACGGTCGTTTCTACCTCTTTACGTTAGTACTTCAATTATTCATACAACCTCGTCCTTTAGACATTCCGATCTATATTTCTCCAGAAGCCGCAACCTTGAGTTCAATCTACGATCCTCCAGTGGTACCCAGTTCAAATACATATCTCTCATATTCCACTTACATTCTATCTCCTACCGACATTATAATTGTAGCACCGAGGCGGTTGCATTGAATGAAATGGTGAGGCGTGCTATTTAAACATCCACGTTCGTAAGAGAAGAGGAGGGGTTAGGCCGTGGGAAAAGAACAATACACCTTTCCCGTGTTCCGTAATCTTGACTCAGCTCGTTGCTTACAGCAATTGTTTCGCCTAAGCTCTGCGCGCTGCTTATGTAGGCCGTGGAATCTTCTCGCACCTTCTGAGCATGATTCACCCGACTAGACCTTTCTAGACCCTTCCTTACCTATGAATCATGCTCACATAAGCCTTTGTATAGGACGAGCTAGGCGCCCATATCTCGTCCTGTAGCCTGCCTGATTTTCTGTGGTTTAGCACAGTTCAGTTTCTTCGCGTTGTCGTGGGACTCGTAGAGCGCTCGGAGAGGTACCTAATAAGAAAACAAATATATTTACCTCTATTAATGCACAATAATACCCTCTCATTATAATGAATATCCAGCGTGTTATGAACTCCTTAGATAGTTGCTTAATATTTCTAGTAAAAAATAAATTGAGATAATATTTTATTGAAGATTGATATCTTCCTTAGTGGGGGGGGTATTTACCCTATTACCCCCTTTTGTATCTACCATTGAAAAAGAGTGGGGTGGGTAACAAAGAAAATGATAGGGAGTGAAAAATGAGGGATATATGATGAGAAGGGAAAGAACAAGGAGTATGAGCTGAAGGTGAGAGGTGGTAATAGGGAAGAGGTGGAATTTTAGTGTGATTAGAGGGAATGGGAGAGAAATTGGAGAGTGAGTTCGAGCTGAATGAGGATGGAGGAGGAAAAGTTGCCTTGAGGCAGGTAGGTCTGTCAAGAGTTTGATATATGGTGAAGAGTGATAAAAATTATATTGAGGCAAACAGGAGTAAAATATGTTCTAAGAATTTTTAAAAAGTTATTATGAAATTTAAACATCTACCATTAATTCAAGAACAAGCAAATAAAAATTATATACTTGCCTCAGGTATCTCCAATAGCCACAACACGGTTAAAAAACCATTTGCGCATTTCGGCTAAGAAGCAGCCGTCTTCAGTGGCAATACACGAAAAAGAACCTATTATAATCTATTATATATATATATATATATATATATATATATATATATATATATATATATATATATATATATATGTGTGTGTTTTTTTCAAGCCCTTCGACATCAGAAAAATTTCTTACCTTTAGTAGGATTCGAACCACCTCAGGCTTGTACTGCTCTTCATGAGCCATGAATTAAAACAAAGAGTACCTCACCTTGAGCATGACAAACTACTGAGAAATCCATCTATATATTTGTTGGTCAAGTTCTATAAAATTTATAAAGAATCGAAATAGAAAATCTAAATTTGGCAAGAATGCTTTATTCACATTTTAAAAGTGATCATTATATTTTAACGGGATGTTGCATTCCAAATAGTTACATTGTAAAACCTTGAAATCCTATTGTTATTTCAATCCTTATGGGTGAAAGCGTGCTTTGAATGCTTTTAAGACGAGAGAGAGAAAGAAGGAAGGAGAGGGAAATGAATCGTTGCGTTATATGCGAGAAGGAATACATCCGAATGTACAACATTAATTATTGGCATATTAAAATTACTTAGAATTATCGTAGGAGGTCGAAACTTCAATCAACGAATGTATAAAAGAACGAAAGTGTGTATTCCTGCAATATATTTTTTAATACGCGTCGAATCCATGGACAAATCAGTTTTTAAAGTGAGAATTTGACGCATAATTAGTGATTTGCGTTTTTGCCGGTTTTGTGTAATTGGGTACCATTGGACTTAGATAATCCTTTCACGAAAATTTAATTAAAAATTTTACCCTAGAATTTCAACAGGCACCTACCTATTTAGTTAATAAAGTTATTTTTGAAGAATACATAAGCATTAATATATTTCACATTAAAACTAAAAATAAATTAAAATAAATTTGTTAAGTTAATAACGTTTATAAAGCGCACAAAAAGTGTAAAAATAAAAATATAATAATTTTGTTATTAATAACTTATATAACATGCACTGAAAGAAAAGGTAATTTATATAATTTAATTTATAGAGATATTGAACGTATAAATCCTATGTTGCATTCTTTAAGTCATCTGATCTAATTATTGGAATTGCAACAGAAATTTTATATATTCAATATCTCTATAAATTCAATCATTTAAATTATTTTTTCATTCAGTGCAGAGGCTCTAAATGCTTTAGTTAATTTCAGAAATTTTTGCAAGCATAATTATCGCTGTGTAAATTTCATATATATGACAAATATACGTAATGGATATAATCTGAAGTCTCATGATTCCTCTTAAATTTTACAGTAAAATTTCAATTAATTTTATTTTACGATTTTAAATCACTTCTATATGTTAGCTTAAGGTGCGGATGGCAAGTGATCACTATAATGAATAATATAAATCGATTATCATTTATAGTAGAATTTCATGAAGAACGGGATATTCATTTTAAAGGTAACATTCTTGAGAGTAATTCTCAACTTACGATTTAACGATAAAATATAGGCTGGCACTACATAAAAAATTGTGATCTTGGTAATCTGAGATGCTGATAATTTCCAAAAAATATTTTAATATATTAAGTTTACAGAACACTGATTGTTATATAGTTATGCCATTCAACCTTTTTCATTTGTTGTTTTTGAGCAATAGTTTTTGACATGTATACTACTACGCTAAATGATTTACTTTCAGTTGTAAAATGTATTTTCAACAGCAATAACGCGTGGTGGCAAAAAAATTAAGCATTCACGAATAATATGAGCTAATTACGTCACGGTATTTTCTCTTGTGTAGTACAGCCATAAAAATTATAAATTTAATTTCCATTATAACTGTTTTGATGAGACGGTCGTTGATACATTAAATTTTTTTAAATCTAGCCCTTAAATACTCCTTCATAGGCCCCTTTCTACTAATTCCAATAGTGGAAATTAAGCCTTTTAATACAAGGGTTCGATCAATACCAGGCACCAATTAACCTTTGCGCCTAGAAATATTTCGGCAGTATCAACTCTTTTTCTCTACTATACCAATAAATATTTTTCATATAAATTTCGGCTCATTTTTCATTTAAGTGAAGGATTAAAAGCAATGATGTGTCTCCGGTATGAAGAGATTATATTCGCACTCTTTCTTAAATCAGGCCTGGCTCTTAATTTTTGGCGCTGAAGCCAATTTCTGAAGCAAAGTTGTCCTTTCCTGGTTTATTACATAGTCTTTACGTAATTAATTACACTACAGCAAAGTAAACATTTGTGCCGTGAAAATGTTAATCGTTGAATGTGATTCAAAGCAGTTGAAATAAAGAAAGAGTGGTTATCTCAATCCTTGAGTTAAATGTCCTTACGAGAAGCACAACTAAAAGAACTATATATTTATTCGCGTGGCAAAAGTTCAACAGTCCTCTTTTTTCCTAGAAAACGTCTTCAGTAAACGAACGACCACAGTATATCCTATCGTTTTAGCAAAATAAAAACAACACGGGTTTTTAAGAATATCCTTAACAAATTAAATGGTAAAATTGAAATCTAATTTCTATGTCTAATTTGTATTTGTTAAAGAACGGGAATAAGTAAACGCGTTCTGGGGATCATCGCGAGTATCGTAAGATTTTTATTTTAAAGATCACTCGAGTACCAACTCTTCTATCTTTCTGAAAAATTTAATTTCGTTTTTTAAAAAATGTGAAAATGAAATTTAAGAGTTAAAATAATCACTTGTTTTAACTCTCTATTTCAAGAATTATTTTCAAAATTATATGCATGGATTTTTTTAAATGAAATGCGTAACTCAATGTAAGATACGTCCTGCCACCTAGGAGCAAGCGCTCGTACTTAATGAAACTAAGTTGGCCTAAGAAGGTACGTAGTGCATTGGATGTTCAATCGAAAAATCAATTATTATAGTCTTTATTAGGAACAACATGAAGTACAGGGTAAACTTTATTAGTACTGTGTGCAAGCGCGAGAAATATTATGAAATCTTATTCCACTAATATTCGAATATTCGAGCAGCACAAAATTTCATTTTTGTGTTGAATGTTACAAGAAGTAGATGAGATGAGAGAAGAGATGAAAGAATGGACAACGAAAAAATTTTTAGCGTTGCATCTTTGGGGGAAAACTACCGGTGCCAACCCAAAATTCAAACTTACGAATTCTTAAAGGAAACAGAAAAGCGATGAAGATTTTATAAAGCATTTATAATATTTTTCAGACTAAACAGCAATGTGTAGTGTATTTTTTACGAAAATACTCAAGCGATAAGACATGCTGAGTAAATGTTTTTAGTGCTTTTCGCCATTGCTGAAAAGCACTATTATCTTTGTGATATCCGTCCGTACGTCCGACGGTATATATCAGGGAAGAATTGGCTTAACCGATTTCAACCAAATTTAGTACATAGAATATTCACATAAATTAATGGCCAAAATGAAATATTGGAACAAGATCGACTCAGCGGGGTTGCCACATTTTAAAAGTTAAACTTTTCGATAATTATGAATTTGGAAGGAATTGGCTGAACCGATTTCCATAAAACATGATATGGAGGCGTGTAACATATAGAAACGAAATCAAGATGCTTAATATAGATAAAGAAATCAAGGCTGCCACCATAAAACAAATAAAAATCATTTTTTACAGAACTTGTGTTGCAATGTCTGCATCAAATTTAACCAAATTTAATATTTATAATGTACACATATATAGAAAACAAAAACCGCAGATTTAATTGAATCGGCCAAACAGGGATGCCACAATTACAAATTAAATTTTTTCACTTATTATGGAGTTGTAAGAAATTGGCTAAACGAATTTCAATCAAATTTTTATATAACAACATACCATATAGAAATCAAGATGTTAAAATTAAAATTAAAAAGTAAAATAATATGACTTTTAGATGTAATTCTAGAGAACTGACGGCATGGATTTTAACCAAATAGGACGTACATATTCTTCATGTAAATAAATAACAAAATTATTATATTTCAACGAAGCCAACTAAACAGGGCCACCACAATATCAAAGTTAGAATTTTTCTGTAACTATTAATTTCGAAGGTATAGGCAGAACGGATTTCAAAGAAATTTCGCTTGTAAGATGAGTGTAGAATGGCAAAACGAAATGAACGTGTTTAAAACGGATCTAAAAAGCAAAGTTTCACAATATAAGGAATAATAATTTCTGACATCAAAGCAAATATATTAGTAAACGATTGAACCACGGCGAGTTTGACGAAAAGTACTTCTGTACCACCGGGAACCTGTGTACATCTCTCCTTGTTTATTTCCCAGAATGGCGAGCTCTAGCCTAAAATTGATTTTTTTATTTCTTATTTACGTCTTTTTTCTACGGAAAGGAATTAAATTTGCAAATCAAATGCAGACGTTTAAAAATTACTTTTATTTTTACTGTTTCGAAAAATTAATACAATTTTATAGATGTTTCGATGCTGTTTGGTGGATTTAAAACTTTTGCGGTAGCTATAATTTTCTAAAATTTTACTTTCTTCATTCCAATTTTATCTCTCACAAGGCAAAACACTTTAAATTTACGATACGATACGATGCATTGACTTTCGCTCTTTACCGCTACACTTTAAGCTCCTGCCCTCTGGCGGAGACAAGCTCTACTAACCATTGCCGGGCCAAGCTTTCTTCCTTTCTTGCCTGCCGTCTACTAGCAAAAATTTTCACTACTAGAAAATGTCATCGATCGCTCTTAACTAAACCGGGAAATTGAATAGCGTAGGATATTTATTGAAAGCGTTGACATGTTATACTTACACGTTGGTGATAGAACACATTTCATATTATAACAGGTCATATAAATGTCAAAAATCTATTGCTCAAAATAATTAATGAATAGGGCTGAATGGCATAACGACTTAAAAATCAATGTTCTGTAATCTTGACATATTAAATCATTTTTAGGAAAATATCATAATCTAAGGTTTCCATGATCACAATTTTAGAATGTATCGCCAGCCTATATATTATCGTTAAATCGTAAGTTGAGAATTACTCCCAAAGAGTTACCCTTAAAATAAATATCACGTTCTTCATGAAATTCTACTATAAGTGAAAAACGATTTATATTGTTCATTATAGTGATCACTTGCGATCCATACCTTAAGCTAACATATAGAAATGATTTAAAATCGTAAAATACAATTAATTGACATTTTAGGGTGAAATTTAAGAGGAATCAGGAAACTTCAGATTACGTCCTTGACGGATAGTTGTCATATATAGGAAATATACTCTTCGATAATTATGCTTGCAAAAATTTCTGAAATTAACTAAAGCATTTAGAACCTGTGCACTGAATGAAAAAGTAATTTAAATGGCTGAATATATATTAAATTTTTGCAATTACAATTATTAGTTCAGATGTCCTAAAGAATTCAACACAACATTTACATATTTAATATTTCTTTAAAATTGTTAATTTATTTTTTTATTCAGTACGTTTTATTTTAGTTAATTATAAAAAATTGTCATATTTTTATTTTTACAATTTTTGTGCGCTTTATAAAAGTTAATAACTTCAAAAAATTATTCTTATTTATACACTTTTAGTTATATTTAATTGGAAGGAATTCAATTTATAACACTATTCTTGATAAAATCCAAGAAATGTATTTAAAGAAACGTCGTTATTAGATAACGCCTTTTAAGAAATATACTATACGTCGAAAACAAACAACAATTAAATGTATAAAAATGAACGTTGATATACGTGGTCCATTTTTAGGAAAAACAAACAACGAGAGTGATCACTTTTTAGGAAATATTAAAATCGAAAACTACTAATTCTCGTAAAATATAATAAAGTAAACGGCTAAAATCGTCACCGATTTTTATGAAAAATATGCGTCGATTTTAGTATTCGATTTTTGAGAAAAATAAGCGTCGGAAACTACCAAACCTTTGAGTAAGCTTCAATATTTGTCGAAAATATCGCGGGAAAATAATCGTCGATTTAAATCTTCGATTTTAGAAAAATCAAAGTTGAATTTCGGTAAGATGTTCCGACGCATTGTTGTCCCGGAGCACTTTGGAAGGACGATAAGGAGGGAAGTGAGCTGCTTTGTTACTGCCAATACATATTTTCCCCTGCGCACGGCAGTAGGGGAGGTAGGGTGGGAAGAGAACTGTTCGGTAGAGGGGAGTGAAATGCGCGTGACAGGATGCTAACTGTAGTACTTCCACAGAATATTACATTCTAGAGATTAGTATGTCGCACCCGCAAAGTTTAGATCAAGCTCTAAGAAAAAGACGAAAACGTTCAATTGAAACCAACAAGCAACGGAATAAAAAATGGCGGATTAAGACGCGAAGCTAGAAAATAACAGGAAAATCGAAGGGGAAGAACAACGGACCCAGTGGACCCAGAGACTGGCAAATTCACTCCTGAGAAAAAGAGCAAGGTATATAGATGCAAGAATTTAACATCACAAAAAATTACAAAGATTTTATCGATTAATCAGTAGTATAAATAGCAGTATTCGAGTGTAATACATTTCAAGTGCTTCACTTTCTGGGTGAATATAAATACGTGTAACTTTTTCGTCGATTTTCAAAGGGGAAATCTTTAGTAATAATAAATTCATAAAGATTTTTAAGTTCGCAATTCTAAACAAATCTCAAAAGTAAAACACTTTTTCATATTAGCATATCTGCATAAGAAGTTTCAATTATTAATTTTCGTTTGATTTCTTATATATTATGAAATATTAAGGTGTTCTTATTTGGCTAATTTTTAGATTAGCCCGTCAGCTGAAAAACGAAATTACTCAAACTACGAGGATTTTGTTTATTTGAAATGATAATATTACAAAAATATTACATTGTCCCGTGTTTTTTATCGGTAGTAAGGCGATTATTTTTCTGGATATGTTTCGTTTTTCTTCGCTTGCTCGTGATGCTCTATCACGAAAATATAGTTAAACTAAGATAGAAGGGACAGAATATATGAAAGGATGTGGTGGATGTGAGAGAGGACAGATAGAGAGGGAAATATTAGTATGTGTAAGAGAGGCAAAGAAAAATTGAGAGAGAGGTTTTATGGATAATTTGAGAGAGAATGAAAGGAAAGTGAAAATGTAGTAAGGAGACAAGGAATGAAAGGTGAAAAGAGAAAACGGTATGCTGCAAAGCAGTAAAGGAATTGTGGGTGAAGTAGGATGTGGTAAAGGAGTCTACTATGATAGCCTAAATTGAGCTCTGAAAACCAATACAAATTAGAGCGATGGATCTGTCAGGAAATATTCCAATCAGCCACTGAGCAGTCACGTTCGGACAGCATGGTCTACCGCTGTCTCTGTTTTTCCTTTGGTTCCTTCATGTTTGCGATTTGGCAATATCATGAAATTTCAGAACCGAAGTTAGTCTTAGTCTACCATAGTAGGTTGGGACTAAGGATTAATAAAAGTGAGAAGTAGTCGAGGATAGATATAGGAAAGAGGACGCTGGCATGTATAGGGAGAATGCGACACAAAACAAATAATTTTATGAGGATTCTGAGGCCATGATTAGGAAATGGGCGAACACGTGTCAATTTAAAGAGAGAAATGAATATCAAATAATCATTTATCAAAAAGTGCCATTTCACTATATTTTACGCGAGTATATTAAATGTAAAAATCCAGCTTAGCGGAAATACTCGGAAATTATTCTCATTTTTTTTCAAGCGCATAGGTTGAAAATTTATTTGAGTAGTTTCATTTTAACAAAGAGTTGCATATAGACATAGACACATGTAGATAGACATAGATGTCTGAAGTAAAAAACCTATTTTTAGTAATCAACGGATGCTAAGGCTTTTATCATTCCTCTGATAAGGTAATTTGACATCTTTATCATTTAAATAAACTCAGACTTTACTCAAATATCATTCACTTCTAGACCTGTGCAATTTATAGTTCAGTTAGTTTGGATTGTAGTGAAGGAAGTGAAAAGTATCCGTTTTGTATTCTTATGAAGTTTAAGACCGTATATAAGAAAAATATCCTTAAGAACCGATTGAAACAAACTAATGAATTTCTGAAAAACGATTTAGAATTCTGTGAAAACCTCCGCAAAATATATTTTGAAATGCTTCCACTTCAACATAGCGATTAAAATATATTTCTATCCTTCGTATATAAAAGCGCGTCGTTTTAAGGACGGAGTGCGGAACTTTCAGAAATTTGACAACATTTTATTAGATTAGACAATTCCAAAATTTGGAACGAACATCAGCCTAGATTCAGATATTTTTTGGATATCGGTTTCGAAACATTTCAGACCAGTTAGCATGACACTACCAAATGTTACTCGGCTGAGCGTGGACTATACGTTTGCACTAAATTTGCGGGCTGCAATTAGGCACCGCAACAAATCCGCGGGCCGCATCCATGATAAGATCATTATTCAAAACCCAACCTGCGTAGAGTGTTTTAAAATGGAAATGAAAATTAAACTGCGGATATTTTCGAGGTGTTACTTTATAAATTTCTAGGATTAATTAAAAATATTCTATAATAAATAAGTTTGAGTTTTAGCTGCGTCAAATTATGAAGAAACTTGCTTCGCGGGCCTCGTGTTTGAAACCCCTGCCCTAGGAATATCGGTTCAAGTGTGTAAAGGAATTTTTGAAGTGTCACTGAGGTGGCTAGATTTTTCGAAATCAAAAAGATTATATTGATGCGGTAAGAAAACATAATAAAGCGTGCCACAGGGTAAATCTTCTTCAGATTTTGTATTAACATATCTTCATTATGCAGTAGGCCTTTGAGGCATCTGTATCATCATCATCTCTGATGAAGGATCCTGCCTTGATATGGCTTCACTAAATTTATATTTCCGCGTGGCGCCATGGGTTTCTATATTTTTTCTATTAGAAACCATTAATCAATAACAAATAAATGTTGAGTTGTTGAGTTTTAACATCGATATTATATTAGTTTACATATAATTTTATTCTGAGTTAGATTGGTAGCGGTTTATCACCGCTTAACATATCTAGAAAAGTTTACACGCGAAATATTGATAATTACACTTATACAGATTAATAGGTGAAAGTTATACAAAATTGTTTGATTTTGTTAACCAACGAAAAGGCAAAAAACATCTAGACTATTGTTCCTCCATATAAATCGATCGATTTGAAATCGATATCGATTATTACAATTTATTTTTTCTCTTAAGGACATACCACTTTTTTATTATAACTAATAAAAATGAGTTCATTGACATAACTAAGGAAAAGGAAAGATTACATAGTCTTTATGGCTTAAAAGGTGTGATTGCTCACCGTACGCGTCACCTAATAATGTTACTTATTTATAAATATTTTATAAATCTTAATGCAAACATTATTTAATCTAGCAACGATATGAATGCCTGAAAGAGAAATCATTCGACAATTTTATGTTTCCAACTGTTTGAATAGTTCGTTAATGCTAATGTATTATGGATCCCAATGACAATTAACCAATGTAAATAACTGTATTGCCTGTGCGGAAAATAAACCGCTCGTCTTTAAATTATAAAGTAATACTTAATCCACATATTTATCCATTTTATTACTCAGAGAAGTCCGTCCGTATAGTTGTTTTAGTCCCTCGGCCTGCATGTGTCTATAGCTATGATTTCTTGTCGCTCGCATGTTGGTATTTATAAAAAATATCCAAGACCGAAAACACCTTTAATATCATGAAAAGGAGTCAACTTTTCCCTTTTTAGGAAAAGTTAACAAATGTAAGACTAAAATAAATCCCCTAATAAATAGCTGTTCGTTAAATAACAAAATAATATATTTTGTCCATTCTTTCCCTTACCCTTTAAAAACCCATGCTTCATCGTACCCTTCCTAGGTTGGATGTGGCATAGAGTTTGACAAGCTTTCAGTTAAGCCTAAGGCCCTAATCCTTTGTACCAGGGGACGAGTACATACGAAGGGGTACAAAAGCAACGATAACCCATCACTAACACATGCAGGAGCACAGAATTAATACCCGATATAGCGGATTCGAAAGACACAATAGCAGCATACAAAATCAAAGAGGCCATGAAAATAAAACCGGAGGTATGAAAAATCAATCGATTGCGTTCTACTGCCGAGTGTCGCGTGCGAGCGGCAGCGAAATTTCGTCCGAACATTATTCAAGTTCGGAGCCTATGACCGATCGATAATAAATAAAATTAATTGTCTCAAAAAAGGTTTTATAAACTATCGCCATTTGAAGATAGGATGACTTCAATTTCGTAAATATTTCCATTTGGATTTTTGAAAATATTTTGCCTACATACGACCATGAAAAATTTTGCAAGATTTTATTTGCTCGTTCTACAAATTTGATAGTCCACGAGCGATCATTAATTTTTGTAATGACACTAAGTTAGCGACATGATTTTAAAGCAAATCTTAATCAACACACTATTTATTCTAGCAACGGGATGAATGCATGAAAGAGAAATCATTCGACATTTTAATATTTCCAACTGTTTGAATAGTTGAGCGATGGATCTCTCAGGAAATACTCCAATCAGCCACTTAGCAGCCACGTTCGGACATCGTGGTCTACCGCTGTCTCTGTTTTTCCTTCGGTTCCTTCAGGTTTGCGATTTGGCAATATCATGGAATTTCAGAGCTGAAGATAGTCTTAGTCTACCCTATTAGGTTAGGACTAAGGGTTAATAAAAGTAAGAAGTAGTCGAGGATAGATATAGGATAGAGGACGTTGGCAGGGATAGGGAGAATGCGATGTAAAACAAATAATTTTAAGAGGATTCTGATGCCATGATTAAGAAATGAGCGAACACGAATCAATTAGAAGAGAGAAATGTATATTAAATATTCACATCTCACAAAGTTCGATTTCACTTTATTTTACGCGAGTTTATTAAATGTAAAAATCCAGCTTAGCGTAATTACTCGGAAATTATTCTCATTTATCGTCAAACGCATACGTTGAAAATTTATTTGAGGTAGTTTCAGTTTAACAAAGAGTTGCTTATAGACATAGATACATGTAGATAGATATAGATGTCTGAAGTTAAAAACCTATTTTTAGTAATCAACGGATGCTAAGGCTTTTATCATTCCTCTGATAAGGTAATTTGACATCTTTATCATTTAAATAAACTCAGACTTTACTCAAATATCATTCATTTCTATATCTGTGCAATTTATAGTTCAGTTAGTTTGATGTGTAGTGAACGAAGTGAGAAGTATCCGGTATGTATTCTAATGAAGTTTAAGACCGTATATAGGAAATATAATCGTTGAGTACCGTTTGAAACAAAGTAAAGCACTTCTAAAATACGATTTAGAATTATGTGAAAACCTCTGCAAAATATATTTTAAAATGCTTCCTTTTCAACTTAGCGAATTATTTAAAAATATTAAAAAATAAATACGTTTGAGTTTGAGCTGCGTAAAATTATGAAGTATCTTGCTTCGCGGACCTTGTGTTTGATACCCCCGCCCCAGGCATATCGGTTCAATTTTTGAAGTATCACTGAGGTGACCAAATATTTTGAAAACAAAAAGTTTACATTGATGTGGTAAGAAAATGTAAAAAAGCGTGCCCCAGGGTTAATCTTCTTCAGATTTTGTATTAACATATCATCATTATGCGGTTGCCCTTTGAGACATCTGTATCATCGTCATCTCTGTTGAAGGATACTGCCAAGATATAGCTTCACTAAACTTATATTTCCGCTTGGCGCCATGGGTTTCTATATTTTATCTATTAGAAACCCTTAATCAATAACAACTAAATAAGATGTTGAGTTTTAACAATGATATTATATTATTTTACATATATTTTCATTCTAAGTTAGATTAGAAGAGGTTTATCACCGCTTAACATAACTAGAAAAGTTTACACGCGAAATATTGATAATAACACTTATACAGACTGATAGGTGAAATTTGTACAAAATTGTTTGATTTTGTTAAACAACGAAAAGGCAAAAAAACATCTAGTGTTATGTACCTCCATATAAATCGTTCGATATGGAATCGATATCTATTATTACAGTTTATTTTCTCTCTTAAGGAAATACCACTTTTTTATTACAACTAATAAAAAAGAGTCCATTGACGTAGCTAAGGGAAAAGTAATATTGCATACTATTTATGTGTTAAAAAGTGTCTGCTCACCCTACGCACCACCTAATAACGTACCTCATTTATAATTATTTTAAAAACCTTAATGAAAACACTATTCAATCTAGAAACCAGATGTATGCATGAAAGAGAAATCATTCGACAATTTAATATTTCTAACTGTTTGAATAATTCGTTAATGTTAATGTTTTATGGATTCCATAGACAATTAATCAATGTAAATACCTGTATAACATGCGCGGAAATATAAACCGCTCGTCTTAAAAGTGTTAAGTAATATTCAATCCACATATTTATCCATCTGATTACTCAGAGAAGTCAGTCCGTATGGCTGATTTAGTCTCTCAGCTCTATGATTTCTTGTCGCTTGCATGTTAGTATTTATAAAAAATAATCAAGACCTAAAACCCCTTTAATATCATGAAAACGAGACAATTTTTCCCTTTTTACGAAAAGTTAACAAATGTAAGACTTGAGAAATGCGTTTTCTAAAATAACTCCCCTATTAAATAGCTGATCGTTATTTAACAAAATAAAATATTTTGTTCATTACTTCCCCTTACTCTTACTGTTGAACATTTGCCACGTGAAAAAATATATAGTTCTTTACTTGTGCTTATCGTAAGGACACCTAACTCAAAGATTGAGATAACCACTTTTTCTTTATTTCCACTGCTTTTAATCACATTCGAAGGTTAACATTTTCACAGCACAAATGTATACTTTGCTGTACTGCAATTAATTACATAAAAACTATGAAAATAAACCAGGAAAGGACAACTTTGCTTCAGAAATCGGCGTCAGCGCCAAAAATTAAGAGCCAGGGCTGATTTAACAAAGAGTGAGAATATAATCTCTACATACCGGAGGGACAAGTTTGCTTTTAATGTTACACTTAAACGAAAAATGAGAAGCAATTTATATGAAAAAGATTTATTGGTAATGTTGAGAAAAAGAGTGGCTGCTGCCGAAATATTTCTAGGCACAATGATTAACTGGAGCTTGGTATTGATCGAACCCTTTTAATTAAATGTCTTAATTTCCGCTATTGGCATTAGTAGAAAGGGGCCTATGAAAGAGTATCAAAAAGGCAAGTTTTAAAAACATTTAATGTATCAACGACCATATAATCAAAACAGATATAATCTATAAGGAAATTAAATATTTTCTGGCTGTACTACACAAAAGAAATTAACGAGACGTAATTAGCTCATGTTATTCGTGAATGCTTAATTTTTTTGCCACCACGCGTTGTTTCTGTTGAAAATAAATTTTAAAACTGAAACTAAATCATTTAGCGTAGTCAACGACTCTGTCGCAATTGTTATCGTAGAAATTAGAATAAATCATCTCTTTTACCTACATCAATGTTTTATCATGCATGTAATTTTATATTGACAAAAATAAAATGATGACTGTTTCAGCCCATTCGTGAACATGAAGCGAAGGGTAAACTTTATTAGTACTGTGGTGCAAGCGCGAGAAATATTATGAAATCTTATTCCACTAATATTCGAATATTCGAGCATCACCAAATTGCATTTTTGTGTTGAATGAAACGAGAAGTGGATCTTGTGAGGGTAGAAGAGGTTAAAGGATGGACAAGAAACAAATTTGTAGCGGTACATCTTTGGGGGAAAACTACCGGTGCCACCCCAAAATTCAAACTTACGAATTCTTAAAGGAAACAGAAAAGCGATGAGGATTTTATAAAGCATTTATAACATTTTTGAGAATGAACAGCAATGTGTAGCGTATTTTATACGAAAATACTCTAGCAATAAGGCATGCTGAGTAAATGGATTTTTGTATTTTTCGTCATTACTGAAAAGCACAATTATCTTTGTGATGTCCGTCCGTCCGTCCGTACGTCCGCACGGAAGAATTGGCTTAACCGATTTTAACCAAATTTAGTACATAAAATATTCACATAAATTAATGGCCAAAATGAAATATTTGGATAAGATCGACTAAGCGGGAGTGCAACAATTGCAAAGTTAAACTTTTCGGTAATTATGAATTGGGAAGTAATTGGCTGAACCGATTTCAATGAAATTTTGTATGGAGGTGTGTAACATATAGAAAAAAAATCAACATGCTTAGTATAGATGTAGAAATCAGGGCTAACACAATAAAACAAATAAAAAACTTATTACACATACTTTTGTTGTAATATATTCATCAATTTCAAACAAATTTAATATTTATAATATACACATATATAGAAAACAATAAACGCAGATTTAACTGAATCGGCTAATCAGGGATGCCACAATTGCAAATCAATTTCTTTCACTTATTATGGAGTTGGAAGAAATTGGCTGAACGAATTTCAATTAAATTTTTTATATAGGATTAGTACAACATACCATAATGAAATCAAGATGTTTAAAGCGGAGCTAAAGAGCAGGGGTACCACAGTAAAAAGTAAAATAATATGTCTTTTAGATGTAATTCTAGAGAATTGTCGGCATGATGTACATAATCTTCATATAAATGAATAAAAAAATTATTATATTTCAACCGGGCCGACTAAACAGGGCCACCACAATATCAAGTTAGAATTTCTCTGTAACTATTTATTTCGAAGGTATTGTCTGAACGGATTTCAAAGAAATTTCGTTTTTTATGATAAGTATAGAATGGCAAAACGAAATGAACGTGATAAAAAAGGATCTAAAAAGCAGGGTTTCCACAATAGAAGGAAAAATAATTTTCTGACATCAAAGCAAATATATCATTATACGATTATTTTACGGCGAATTTGACGAAAAGTACTTCTGTACCACGGGGAACCCGTGTACATCCCCACTTGTTTATTTCTCCGAATGGTGAGCTCTGGCCTCCCCTGCAGGCGTAATATTGTTTTTTTTCCTTCTTATTTTCGTCGTTTTTTTCTACGAAAAGGAATAAAATTTGCACATCAGGTGTAAACGTTTAAAAATTACTTTTATTTTTACAGTTTCGAAAAATTAATGCATTTTTATTGATGTTTCGATGCGGTTTGTTTAATGTAAAACATTGGCCGTAGCTATAATTTTCTAAAATTTCACTTTCTTTATTCCAATTTTATCTCTCACAAGGCAAAACACTTTAAATTTACGATTCGATACGATGCATTGACTTTCGTTCATTGCCGCAAGACTATAAGCTCCTGCACTCTGGCGGAGACAATCTCTACTAACCATTGCCGGGCCAGGCTTTTTTGTATCATCTTGCCTGACGTCTTCTAGCAATCATTTTCAATACTAGAGAATGTCATCGCTCGTTCTTAACTAAACCTGGAAATTGAATAGCGTAGGATACTTGTCGACAACGTTGACATGGTTTTCTTACACGCTGGTAATAGAACCCATTTCATATTATAGCAGGTCATATAAACGTCAAATCTATTGCTCAAAAAGAATGAATGAAAAGGGTTGACTGGCATAACGATATAACAATCAGTGTTTTGTAATCTTGATATATTAAGACATTTTTAGGAAAATATCAACATCTAAGCTTGCCAAGATCACAATTTTGGAATGTATCTCCAGCCTTTAAATTATCGTAAAATCGTAAGTTGAGAATTATTCTCAAAAAAGTTTCCTTTAAAATATATATCACGTTCTTCATGAAAGTGTACTATAAATGAAAAGGGATTTATATTATTCGTTATAGTGATCACTTGTGATCCGCACCTTAAGCTAACACATAGAACTGATTTTAATTCGTTAATTTTTAATTTCGTTAATATATTTTACAATGATATCGAATGATTATATTTTCACGTTTTCTAATCTGTTTTCATTTATAATAATTTGCGTAAAAATAATGATTTTTATACACAAAATTTTTACAGGTGAATCCAATTTCATTAATCAAAAATATCCCTAGTATTTCATCTTCGGTTGAAATTCTTTCGTGGTTTCTTGTAGGAATTGAGATACAATTTTCTATACAGTCTTTCTGCTCTAGTACTTCACGACAAGACTTTTTCCCCACCTACTCTAATGTTGTCACTTCTATGGAAATATACGTAAATGTTCCCCGCCTTGAGAATAGAGTATAAGCCAAATCGAATCCCGAGGGGAAAGCACCGCAGCTTCGATTTTAGAGAAATAAATTGTGTAGAACCAACATATTTAATTTTTCGAGACGGGCATCCCTTGCATTTAGCCTCTTGCCTCACTAATCATGTTTTTAAAAACTAATATACGAAGTAGGAAGAGAAAGTATTGTTATCATGATAATATTCGTCTACGAGATTAAAAAAGTGGTTTTTGCAATTTCATCTGTCTGTAGTCTGTACTTGGACGCAGGACTGCTTGAAAATCTGCTGCCTGAGGCAGAAAGACAAAATGTCACCCCATTTCACGTCCTCTAGCTTTCGATCAGCTGCGACGCTGCTATAATGCCACCAATAGGGAAGTGCCTCCAGAGGCGGTCGCCTCTCAAACTCACCTCACCCAACGGCCCTGCTTGACCCTAGGGTCCATGCGGTTTAACGGAATCCGATTAAACCTCGTATTTACGAGGAGTATCAAACGAAAACGGTGCGTTATTGAAATGAACTGCATCGTGCCGAACATGGAGGATATTCCTCTCCAAATCACTGCCCATGCGTTTCTGGAAAATATTGCGTCAAGTGAAATCGTGCACAGTGGGATATACTTCCACATAAGAATCTAAGAGATTACATATAGCGCCGTCTAGAGTTCATCATGCAATAATTTATTTATGTCGTATTCAGGATTTCTTCCATAATTCTTTATTACGTATAATCTCTGAGACGGACTGAAATATTTTGTGATTTTTAAAATTGTGCTATAGCAAAAATGACGTTCGTGCAATTCGAGGTAATTCTTTAAATTGAAACCGAAAATGGTTAATGCGAAGCCGTGCAGAGTCGAGGTGCAACACTCAAAAGATAACACGGGCCAAAATCGACCTTGATTGGACCTAGGCGGGCCACGTTATGAAAGTTTTGTACATAATAAATTTAAGTACACTATTGTAAATTCAGTAATTACGGTAACAACTTTTATACGCTATTTTTATGCGACATAAGTTAGGTGACAAACAAATATAATTTACTTACTCAATGAGAGATGTTGCACCGTTTTTCTCTCGCCATTCCATTTATATCCGGAGTTATGCTGGTGGTAGCTGTTCTTAGAATGTCTTCTAAACTCAGATCTGTGAGTTTTGAAAGTAATGGAGCTTTGTTTAATTTCATAAGAGAGAATGTTTGTTCACGCATGCGATAAATATCCACGACAAATTTTAATTGTATTTTTTACGAAAAAGGAAAGCACCAGCTAGGTTAAATCCTGCCGGGCAACACAAAATGTGTCGGCGGGCCACATTTGGCCCGCGGGCCGTATGTTGTACACCCCTGGCTCAGAGCGACGGATGGGTGTAGTGTTATCCAGCAGGTTCTAACAGATTGTTGCGAGGATTTCGGTGAAAATTCGTCCATTGGTAGGAATAAAATATCACATATCTCAAAATATTACTATGGAAAGCCAAGTAATATTATAGTATATTTAGTTTTGCGTCCAGTTATCGCCAGGATCTCCGAATTCCAGCAGAAGCAGCATTGTTGCAATAAGACAAACTGCGGTCAAATATTTCTCGCGCGTAAATACGTATTAATGTAGTCATTGACATTATCGTATGGACTACGATAAGCGTATACGAGAATGTTTGTGAATTATAGGTGGCGCCGATTTTTTTATCATGCGATCATTAAAATTTGTAATTATTTACTGACGGTTAATTGAATAATTAGGGAAATCCGCTTATCGGTTGTCAAACTGAAAAAAACTACATGTATGAGAATTTTAAAGTATCACTTAAGTCGAACTATCATAACTCTATCATAACATTTAAATCTTTTTTTACCAGTCGAATTAAACTTTTACTTAATTAACGCATTACGAAATTTCGAGAACTCGCTTGGAGTGATTGCATTTTAATATGATGCGAATCACTTTATATAAATTGTAATCAAGTTTTAAACTAAAACTTCATGGGGCATTGGTTTTCTGCAAAATCTCACCCATGTAATTTATTTTTGTGTATATTTACTTTAACCTTTGAGCTATTAAAATTCTATAACTATATAATTTTTATTTTCGCTCAGGAAATCATAAATAGATACAGGCAATTCTCTTTCAACGAAACTTCGTCAAACGCACGATCGCGTTAACGAATGTGTTGAATTATAAATTCCTTTCCTTCGCCGAACATACTGTTCACTTTAACGAAGGATAGCAAATATTCAAATAAGGTCATAGAATTTCAAATGTTTACAAAAGGTCAGAGAGAATCAAAGCCCCTCTTGTAGACCCATTCAGCAGGGGTTCCCAAACTTTTTGATGTTTCTAGGACTAAACTGTATTTGTATCTGCGGGCACGAATCCTGCGCAAGTAGGATTTTTCCGAGATCGCCCGGTCCCCTGTTTGTTTGGTTTAAGGAGACCGAGCAAATTAAGCGTACCGTCCTTTGGAAGGGACGTTAAGCAGTTGGTCCCCTTGGTGATTTTCGTAAAGAGTAGGCTAATGCCGGTTTTCCATCCTCCCTTCTGTGTGTATGCCCAGTTGATGACAGTGCAAAATGACCATAGCTGTCGACGCACTTACAAAATAAATTACTACTACTACCAATGTTTTAGGTGCCTTGACGAACAATTCTTGACAACTAAAAATTATAATATAAGTTCAAGAATAAAAAAATCTTATGACTGGAACGAATCTAGGCTTTTAACATAGGAGTCGACGGAAAAATTATGATCTTTTAACGAAAGATTTTCAGGAGCACATGTCATTCGTTGAATGAGAGATGCCTGTAATTCATTGCTTCCTCAATAACTGATATTAACAATTCTTATATTGTCTACTTTTTAAGCAATTTATAACAAATGTTGATGCAACATTCTAATAATCTTGAAGTGAATTTTGACCAGAGTTTACCATTAAAACACATTTAAAACTGTTGATTTAAAGAATGATAAGATAAAACATAAATCTATTGTTAGCTTCATAAGAGCAACATATTCCACAATATTTATTTATTTACATGAGACGGGTATAGGCCTGTATATCTCATCTGTGTCAAGATATAATAGATTAAATTATTTAATACTATATATTTGATAGATAGCATTATTTTAAAATGCCTTTATAGACAAATTTTAAAGGATAACGTAAAAAGTATATCAAGGAAACTTTTAAATTTCAAAGTTATTTGTTATAAAAGATAGTACTTATGAATAAGAAGTTTAACGGATTTTTCTTTCCCAATACTCATCACGAGTTTCATAAATATTATGTATAGTCATCCTTTGATACATTAACGAACCTATCTGTAAAATAAATGGAGCGCTATATTATTTTAACACAATAGAGAAGTGACTCGAGTCATTACAAAAACGCTGAAATTACTTATTTCACTTTAATTAGTACAATTTCTTGAATGCTTTATTGTAGCAAGAATAGAGATACTACGCACCGTTAGCACCCGAAAGTTTTGGTGGTGAAAGTAAAATTTGTAACACGTGTATAAGTTGAAGTAGCAGAATAACTTATAGTCAGATTTTTTTCCAAGCGTTGTGTAATAAAATTCACACCACCAATCACCACATAACTCACCGATTGTAATAACATTAGGGAAATATGCTGTCAATAATTTTTACCATTCTTTTCATAAAATAAAATCATCCGTACATTTATATTTTCTTTTATTATCACATGATAATTCCTGATAAAACACTTAATTTTAAATTTGCTGCTATCAAGATAGATCAGTTCAGAGAAAATTTTAAAATTCATACCAATTTAAAGGCCAGTCAATCAACTTTGAGGACAAAATTTAATAGTTTGAACTATTTTTAAATGTTACTTTCCGAAGTTTTTATTCGGAAATTCGGTTTGCACCAGAAATGTTTTTTCTATAGAAATTAATCATTAACAGAAAATGTTCCGAATGATAACGATTTTTAGGGGAAGTAGTTATTGATATTGACGGTCACATGTTCATAGAAATATAAGCTCATATTTATACCATATTTCGTATCAATTAGTCCATTATCCTTGATTAAGACGATTTTTACGACTCAAGATATAATCTTTCTTTTGAGAAAGTGTTTCCACTTCACGGGATTGCAGTCTTCACCTTCTCCCCTCTCGCCCCTGCCCATTCGAACTGAATAAATCGTCTCATATAATAAAGCGCCCTTGAGCGAGCCAGGAAATGAGAAGTCACGATTTCCAAATAGAGAGCTCACACAAATTCTGGAAAAAGAGAAATTAAAAAGCTGGAGTGATTCAAAGTGCGATAAACGCATAACCGGGGCCTTTGATGAAAATGAAAGCTCTTTCCAGGAAGTGGAAATTCTTCGGCCACATTTTCCCAAGGCTGTATGCGTCGCGGCAGCGATGATATCAGTGGCATCATGAAGACCGAAAATATCTAGGGTATGCAAATACCGAACCAGGACAAATTTTCCATCCGATAGAAGTTATGTCCATACGCGTATGCACATAGGCATTCATGGCCGAGGGATATTTTGTTAGCAACACTCCATGATTTCCAGATTCCAGAGAAATCGGCATTTCCATAAATTTTTCGAACTAAAATTCTGCTAATGAGCTCGATTATATTGTAATGAGGAAGGAAACAGCTGTAGACCTCGCCGACAACCAGGGAGGAGGTTGAAACGTTAATAAATATTTATATTTTTCTATAGCACCAAACATTTTGAATATTCTATTTAAAAATCAACCTGGCATTAGATATAAGTAGGCTTGGTAGAATTGGACGTTTATTTTTTTAAATCGACGTTTTTTTACCTGATAGATTATCGACGCATAAAGTTACTACTTGATCGAGGTGGACGTTTATTTTTTTAAAACAGTTTATTTTCCCGAGATATATTCGACGAACATTGACGCTTAAAATTAGTACTTATGTATATGGCTGGCATTTTTCGGCCTTTCAATTCGATGATTTAAATTTACTTTTTATTTCGAAATTTTAAAATGTTAATATTAAAGAAAACAATAAGGAAGGTATTAAATTATCACGTTATCTTTTACTTACAGTAAAAAAGTATACAAAGTAAAAAGTATATTTAAATAATTAATTTGATCATTTAATAAAGACATTGTGACTTTTAGCAAAGAAAATCACCACATTTTAGCCGGCCACGAGATTTCGCGTGCTTTTTTTCGATTTATGAGAAAATATCCAGAAACTGAGTTTAGTACGGGAATCTAAATCCGGTACACAACGTGGCAATGCGACGTATGCACAGCGTACAATCATATATATATATATATATATATATATATATATATATATATATATATATATATATAATGCTGTGATATTTTGACACATATAGGTGAAAGGTTGTAATATGAATAATATTGTATCAAGGAGGGAGTCTTTATTGAGTTAAACGGTTTCAAAATCAATAAATATCATTTGTACGTTACTGCGTTATAGTAACAATAAGGTAATAAACTCGACCCACGCGCTAAAGTATTGATTGTTAAGAGATATAAATAGAATATATATTAATATTAAAACGGCAGCGACAATCAGGACACAATGAGTAATGAGGGACGCCACCGGAAGGGAGCTGGGGTGGTAAGAAAGGAGATTGTTGCTTCGGGCAATGTGAAGAGATTGCTCTCTCTCGTACGAACCGATCAAGGAAATAGACGCCGGTCGAGTCAGGGTGATCGAAATAGGGTTTTAATATTATTAAGTGGGTGAATAGAGTAGCTCACTCAAAGGTACGACGATTGTTACTATTGAAAGAATAATTGATATAAAAGGTAAGTAAAAAGGAATTTGTGAGTTACTATTCTGCGTAATGGAATTTCAAGTGGATCACCAAGCGACACCACAAGATCCAGAGACCGGGGAGAAGATACAGAGTGCTGCCGGACGGAGGAAAAGAACACGACCAGTATTCTTAAAACACCACAAAGGGACACAGCAATATATATATATATATATATACACACACACTGAGCCTTAGTGAGGGCAGGACAACCGGGGCACGTGCCCGGGGAGCAGCTTCGTAAGGGGGCGTCAAATGGAAATCTTATTATACACTAGATAAAATGTGAGTTACACGACAATAAGTGGAAGAAAAAGGAAATTTCATGACAAGATGGAAATCGTAGCGCCCTCAATACCTGAAACAACAGGAAGTACTCTCTACGATGCAGTACATATAACAATAAATTCTCTTTAAACGCAACTGTCGGTACGATTTACATCTTTTAATGAAATAGTAATTATTTTAAATTTTTAAGTTGTGCTGTATATCACATGAACGAAGAGGAAATTATAAATTCCTGTAGTATGTATAAAAACGACGTGGATGAAAGCGAGTTAATCGAAGATGTTTGCAGCTTGAAACACCACCTGCCTTCGATATAAAGAGCAAAAATTACGCAGAAAGAAATTTTAGGATTTCTTCCCAAATACAAACTTTTAAGTTCATTTCCCAATGTGGAAAGTTTACTGAGAATTTTTCTGACTATCGCCACATCAATTTCAACTCAAATTGATCAAAAATTACCTACGGTCATTAATGAACCAAGAGAGACTTTCTGGTCTGGCCATCTTATCTATTGAATATGACACTGCTAAAAATATAGATTATATAAACAAGAATATTTTGATTTGAAATCTTACCTTTTTTAAGTAACTAAAAATAATGCAGAAAAAAGTTCATTGAGCAACACGAAACGGTATTTCTTTTTCTTGTATTTTCACTTCATTACAAATTTTGCCAAACGTGATGATTTTGACAACCAACCTATATGAGAAAACATGTATTAACAGATAATTCACTCCATTTACTAACTGACTCTTGATGATGAAACCAAATTGGCACCTTGCATATCGTTCAAGGGAATATTATTGTTGTTCTAATACACTGAAACTTATTGTTAGTATATTTTTAATCTCAAATATCGTAAGCTGGTATTTCCAAATATTGATATTTTTCATTTTGTACAGTAATTCTTCCAATCGCGTCATTGACAAATATATTATTTCGTTAATGCCGACAGTATATTATGCTTTACCTCTTGAAATCCGAAAAATATGCTGTAGCTTTTGCCGAGAAAATCTTTCAAAAAAGAATTTGCGAGTTCAGCTTAAAGGCTTTTAGACATTCGTTGATAGCCATTAAGGACTAATTAAGAAAAAATATAAATGATATTATTATCGCAATAATATTTTAGCCGTCAAAAAAGAACTATCTAATACTTTACTTTGTATAATTTGATGTTTCATCACTGTACTAAATATTCTCTTTATATAACATAAAATGTATAGTGAGAAAAATTAGACTTAATTATTCAGCGCTCGATCAGCAGTCTTACCTCAAATCCTGATTAAAATATGTTTTTCCAATCGGCAAAATATTTTACAAACAAATATCTAATAAATATTAATTAAATATTATTATATTAAATATTAATTTTAAGTGACTATTACTAATTTATGTGCACATTTTTTAAACCATTATATATAAATTAAAATTTACTAACCTGTAGCAAAGGATGATGATGATGAGAATGGAACGATCCTTCCTAGATAACATTCAGAGAAAGACTGCCAAAAGAGTGGGTTCATTTCATACGGAGAATGGGTGAAAGTGCATACAACAACGCTCATCTATAGGAAAAACCCTAGCAAGCAAACGAGAAACATTTGTTCCAGGAATACACTCAACAGGGTAGATGCGTGGAATGGGTAGCAAAACGACCACCGAAATTCCTTTCTTCCGAACCTCGAGGAACTCTCAGCAGAGTATATCCACAACATTAGCTGTATAGAAATGCTCGTGAAATATCCCACCATTAGGTCGGAAAATATATCTCAAAAACCTCAAGAGGGCTAGGAAACACGTGTTCTCATAACTAGCCTAGGGCCTTGCGATTAACTGATTGTTCAGAGTAGAAGCGTGAGCTTTTCAAAAGACGCATATTTGAGGGTAATTGGCGTTTTCACGCCTTTACTCGGGTAAACCATAGACGATAGACGTATTACACGTCGACGCTTTACCCCATGCTTTACGCCAACAGAGGCACCTCTACAGGCAAAAGCGAGAAGCTAGTTTCTTGAATCGTAGCCTATTTCAAGGGCTCGAGTGAATAAAAAATAAGCAAATGCTTATGCTTAAGATTTCTATCATTTTTTAAGCAAATGCTTGATTTGGGATGAATAAAAAAATAGCATTTGCTTTTGCTAGAAAAATTAACTATTTGCTTATTTTTATGACTTTTCTGAAGCATTTGCTTAAAATTAAGAATATGAACAGCCCCTCCATTTCCTGTAATAAATACTTGTACTATTTGTTTTAAGTTTAACTAATTGAATAAACATGTAGCCATGGTTTTAATACTATCGAATTCAATTATAAAAGAAATAGTAAAGAAAATTCTATTAATTAACATTTTTTAAATATTACCCAATATATTTGTTGCTAGTTTTACATATAACTAATGCTTTTAAATTTAAACAAAAACAAGTGAGGGATGAATTGTAAAGTTTTTTTCGTAAAATTTAAGCATTTGCTTAAAACTGAGTTGAAATGCTTATAAGCAAAATCAAAAAGAAGCAAATGCTTTTAGCATTTGCAAATGATTTTGCATTCACTGTTTGCTTTAAGCATTTGCTTCATTTTTATTCACTCGACTCAATCTCTTCAAGATGGAGGACGAACTATCGTTACTTGCTCTGAGTGCGGTTTATACTGTGAAGAAAAGGTTGCTCTCTGGAAGAAGGAAAAGGAAGTGGGTGAAAGACTGACTTTTACAGAGACGGAGATTTTCACATGCAAATTTGTTAACCGAACTGGACCCTGATGACTTCCGGAATTATCTGTGAATGGATGAGAGCACATACACGTATCTGATTTCGCTGGTATCATATCGGTTACATAAACAGGACACGGTTATGAGAGAAGCCTTTTCTCTGCATGAGAAACTGACAGCAACATTAATATCCTTGGCCACAGGAAGAAGCTATTCGGATTTGAAATTTGCAGAAGCAATTTCACAACTTTCTTTAAGTTACATAATTCCAAAAACATATCAAGCTATCAACGATGTTTTAAACAAGTAGGATGCACACGGGTTTCCCGTTGTACAGAAGTGATTTTCGTCAAATTTGCCGTAGTATAAACGTATAGAAAGATATATGATTTGAAATCAGAAAATTATTTCTCCTTATAATGTGGTAGACCTGCTTTTTAGATCCGTCTAAAGATGTTAATTTGTTTTGACATTCTATACTCACCATACAAACTAAACTTTTTTTAATCGGTTCAACCAATACCTTCCGAATTCATAGTTACAGAAATAATCTAACCTTGATATTGGGGTAGCCCTGTTAAGTCGGGGTTTAAGTATGATATTTTGGTTATTTATTTATATGAAGATTATATATATATACAGATGGCAACAAGATGTTGGGATAAGGAAGCCCAGTGAGCACTCACCAATAAGATGATTTCAGGTTGACGAGCTGCTGGGGGTGTCGGAGTAACACACGTAAAACAAACACAAAAAACGGCTTTCGGGGGCGACGCCTTCGTCAGCACAGGAGAGACACAACTCATGTGTTACTCCGACACCCTCAGCAACTCGCCAAACTGAAGTCATCTTATTGGTGAGTGCTCACTGGGCTTCCTTATCCGAGCATCTTTTTGCCATCCATTTATCCCGCTTATCTTCCCTTTTCCAAAAGGATTTATATATATATATATATATATATATATATATATATATATATACGGTATTTGGTTAAAAATCCATGGGATCAGTTCTCTAGAAATACTTGTAAAAGAAATATTATTTTACTTCTGCCAATTCCTTTCAAATTCTAAATTACCGAAAAGTTTAACTTTACAATTGTGGCACCCCTGCTTTGTTGATTCGGTCCATATATGCCACTTTAGTCCTTAATTTATGTGAGTATTCTATGTACCAAATTTGGTTAAAATCTGTTCAGCCAATTCTTCCCTGATATATGCGTACGGATGGATGGCCGAACGGAATCTAGCTGGCGCATGAGCAGTAGTGGAATACGACAGCGTAAAGCCCCCGTCGCTATTAGACGCGACACCTTTACGCCGGCAGCGCCGTAACTAGCTATTTAAGCACCCGGGGCAAAATACCAAATATGCGCCCCCTCCAAAAACTCTCTAATACCAATATTTTTTACTATATGGGCTTTGGGTGAACAATTAATAAATAAAAATAAACTATAAATGACGTAATTTCTCAGTATAAATGTATATATTTAAAATACATAATTAAAAATATAATACATACATATATAATTTAAATACAGAAAGTATAAATATTTTAATTTTAAAGAGATATTCTACATCACCTTAATGTGGCAAACTCATCAATAACATCATCGAAATTTATAGTTTCTGCTATGCGTATTTTCTGGAACAAGTAGAGTGGTGAAATCGCCCGTCTTTATGCCATGCAACCTCGCACAACTTGCCATCAATAATTTTCGCGCCCCGTATTTAGATGCACCCGGGGCTGATGCCCCGCTTGCCCCGCCCTAGTTACGGCACTGACGCCAGGCCCCGAATAAAATATCTAGTTCGACTGAAGTTTTCCCCGCATAACACCCAGGGTGTTTAGCTTATTACAAACTGAGGCTTTACCCTGGTAAAGGCTCTTTAACGACAATACTCGGGTAAAGCGTCAGCATGTAATACGGCCTTTAAACAACTTCATTTCATCATGGCATATTGTAAAAATCATATATACAAAATTTAATTTAAATCCGTTCAGCAAAGTCGTTCCAAATACTAAATTACTGAAAGAGTTTAATTGGCAATTGTGGCATGCCTGTTTTGCTGATTCGGTCTTAATATACTATTATGGTTTTATATATAGGTGTGCATTACAAATATTAAATTTGGTTAAAATCGATGAAGACAGTTCAAAATAAATAAGCATAAAAATATTTTTTATTCCTTGTATTGTGACAGCCCTGCTTTCTATATCTGTACTTAAAATCATGATTTTGTTTTTTCATGTTGTACACCTCATTCATTAAAACTTTCTTTGAAATCGGTTCAGCCAATTCCTTCCAAATTCAAAATTACCGAAAAGTTTAACCTTACAATTGTGGCACCCCTGCTTAGTCGATTCGGTCCAAGTATGCCTTTTTGGTTCTTAATTAATGTGAGTATTTTATTTAACAAATTTGGTTGAAATCTGTTCAGCCAATTCTTCCCTAATATATGCATACGGACGGACGGACGAACAGACTCAAGCTGGCGCATGCGCAGTGGCGGAATACGCCAGCGTAAACCCCCTACGCTATTAGCGCGACGCCTTTACGCCAGGCCACGAGTAAAATATCTAGCTCGTCTGAAGTTTTTCCCCGCGTAAAACCTCGGGTGTTTAGCCTATTACACGTTGAGGCTTTACCCGGGTAAAGGCTTTTTTACGAAAATACTCGGGTAAAGCGTCAGCGTGTAATACGGTCTTAATACGGCCTTAAGGAAATACCCTCCTTTCAGTCACAGGGCGCTCCACACTCTCGGTTTTACCGACATTTTTAACCGTACGGTTAAAACTGTACGGGTAAAACGGAGCGTGTGGAAGAAAAATCTGGAAGAATGGATGGGAACGAACTGAATCTGTCACCGCTTGATTTTTGCTCGGTTCAGTCACGGTGTACGGGCAAGTTTGCCAGTGTGGGGCGATTTCGTTCCGAAACCGTACATTTTTCTCAAGTCGTGGTGTGTTGCATAAAGTCACACTGCCGATATACTATTCAAATATCTACATTTCGAAGCTGTTTTGAAGGTTAAAAAATACCTTGGTTGGGATGAATAATACCACGGTAACGAAAATAAACAAATTATCGGCATATTCACGAAATTTCGACGCTGTTTTGAAGTTTAAACAATGCCTTGGTTGCGATGAATAAATACTCGTTCAAAATTTGGAAGAAATACTCGATTTGCATATTTTAAGGTGATGACGAAAAAAAGTCTCAAGAAAAGTCCTGGTTTCGACATTTCCATTTCCCATAAAATAACACGTAAAAATCGACTTTTCGACGTGCAGGATTTTATTCTTATCGAGATTAAAATTATAAAGAATTAGCATACGATCTGTGGATTTGAACCCTTTTGAAGAAAAAAATATATAAATTATATCATACCCAAAACTAAAGCCGTAATTATGTGGCCTTGCGGACTATTTTGTGGCAAATGTAGTCCTCTATCCGAATATTTTTTTAAATATATAGCTTACAGATCATATAAGAGCGAGGGAGGGAAATTTATGTTTTTTCATTGTTGCTTGACGGATACCATTTAACGAGATAAAAGTACGGGAAGCGCCGTAACTAGGGCGGGGCAAGAGGGGCGTCTGCCCCGGGCGTAACTAAAGAAGGGGCGAAAAAATTGTTCGAGGCAAGTTGTGCATGTCACAAGGACAGGGGTTATTTCACTACTCTACGTGTTCCACACATTACGCAAAGCAGAAACTATAAATTTCGATGACGCTATTGATGAGTTTGCTGCAATAAAATCACATAGATTAACTCTTTAATATCAAAATATTTGTACCTTCTGTATTTAAGTTATGTATGTGGGTAATTATGCATGTAATTATATATATAATTATTTATTTAAATTATGTACATTTGCAGTAATAAATTACATCATTGATAGTTTTTATTTATTTATTAATTGTTCTCCCTAAATCCATATAGGTATTAGAGAATTTTTTATGGAGGGGGCGCATATTTGGTAGTTTGTCCCGGGTGCTAAAATAGGTAGTTACAGCGCTGAGTACGAGTATAAATTTATTAAAGTGTTTATGTAAACTGGAAGTTATAATTGACGGAGAGTGAAGGCCCGCCTGCGATAAACACGTACCGACCTAACCGTACGGGTAAAACTGGGAATAAAACCCAAAGTGTGGAGGCGAGTTCGGTGTACGGGGAAAAACCGTACGGGTAAAACTGTTGGAACAATCGAGAGTGTGGAGCGCCCTTTAATGCAAGCCCGGAAAAGGAACGAAATCGTATGTAGGAAATAATATTGCGAAAAAAAAACAGAAACGTCTTAAATATTATAATGAAGAAAAGGTTTTTGGATGTATCCTTTTCCATCTTGTTGGAAAACCGACGCTTATCGACTTTTCATTTTCGTCGATTTTGAAAATTTAAACAAATCGACGTTTTTCGATTTAAATTTAATCCTACCAAGCCTAGATATAAGTTATCTGCCATCTGAAAAATTTTTATGTATTCAAATAACTCACCCTTAAACGGATGCAGTGGACAATTTGTGTCATTTTCACATAAACTACAGAAGATGTTTGAAGCAGCATGGTTTCCGTGTGTTAATCGTTTCATTCGCCATGTCTATTATTATAGATATTCCATTACATTATATTAATAACTTCTGACTTATATTGTATACAAAAGAGGGGATAGATGTTGACCTACCACCTTAACATTTGGTTAAGAAATTACTTAATTATTCGAAAATAAGTTGCAATTACATAAAAACATTCCAAAATTCATGGCAGAATGGGTTAATTACTCATAGTTAAAGTGATTAAAATATTACCATCTGAGCATCTAAGCTAAAACCGAATTATAAATCGACTCGTCCGTGCATTTAAATCAAAATCAAAATCCTCGCTATATTCGACGATTTTGAGCATTCAAACGCGGAATTAATCAAACGAAAACGCTATTTATTCGTCGGTATTCCCTGTGAAACGAAATACGCATACGCGTTACTCAAGTCGTTGCACATTTAAAAAAATTCATGCTCATAATCTACGGAAAATATTTAATCCATAATAGCAATTCCTACAAACCGCTGGGTGGCGAAATTAGATCGTTCCGAAAGAAATCCAACGGAAAGTCGACACGGAGAATGTGTGCCTCATTTTAACGACACGGGAGACATCTCTCGATATTTCCGCAATCGTTCAAGGAAATTTTCAAGAACTATTTATTTTAAGTAACTCTTTCAAATGTTTTAACTTCGCGTATATATTGTCGATATGAGGAAAACCTGGATATAAATAAAATAAACTCACTTTTATAATTAATAAAAATATAAGTAATCAAACCTGGACTGCATATCATTGTGATCAGTCTATTTTCAATGAAGATCCAAGGTGACAACGCGCGGCTTCTTCCTTTGGCGAAAGGGCCCGCGACATCACTTAAAATAAATCACGGTCAAACGCACTGCTACACGAAAAAAATAAAGATGATATTTTTAATTTCACATCTCCGTTATGTGTAAAAACGTTTCCACAAACGCACCTTTCAAAAAAACGTAATTCATAGCCGGAACTTCACGACCTTTGGACTCCGAAGTCGCGCACGTACGCTTCAGTAAACGGGGAGGGAAAAAAATACCATCCTTAATATTTTCCCGTCTACCCCTTCGGAAAAAAAACCTTCACGTATCCTCAAAGGTTACGCGTAAAACCGGGATATAATACCACTGTTTTGAGATACGATTCTAAAAAAAGTATCCGAGGCGCCATTCGAGCACTTTTACGCCCTCCTGGGTTTATCTTCCGATTTTTTCCTACAAGGGGTTAGGGCGTTTGAGCTCGCTCCTGGTGCGATCGGGTCTGGTCATAAAGTGACGAATACGTTCCCCCATACCCCGCTACTAGATGGCCCTTTTTCCACGGCTCGTAAAAGTTCAGAAGGAAAAGTACCGAAGACGGCGCCGAAAGAAGAGAGACATAAAGAGACCCACGCGAATCTTCCGCCTCTTACGATACCTGTCCGAGATCGAGAAGGTTATTTCTTTCGCAAATCCTTCCTCCACCCACTCGAGATTTGTTCTTGATGGATGTATAAGTCGTGGAAGGGCGATACGGTCATTCTTTTGAGGGATTCGTTTACGCAAGGACATTCCGCGTACCATTGTCATTTCGCACGATCCATCCCGAGGATCACTTTATTGTTACGTTGATAAATAAAGAAAATACGCGGGCACGCCGAGAACTGTGCTGTGAATGGTGGTTCCCAAAGATTTTATTTTGCAGGCGCGGCATCCTTTCGAAGATAGAATTTCGCGCCGCCATAGCCTTGAAAAATGATTGTATATTTATGCATCCGAGCATCAAAATGTTTGGGCACGTCCATTTGTTGGTACTGCATCGCTATCCATTAATTGTAGCAAAAATCATCTCCCAAAAGACCTATAAACATTTCAGTGCCGTTGACTTAATTTGCTCAAAAAAGTTGTACGTCCCACACCAAACATTCAGTTGCGGCACCCAAACGTGCCGGGCCATCCAGTTTGGGAAACACTGCTGTAAAACGTCGTCCAACGAGTTTTCCCAACGCACATTCGATTTTACACGATTGAATGAGTGTCATTGAGGCACTCATTTACCCAATACGTATATAATTTAATTATGTGGGATACTAAATTGGGAGATCACCGTATTTTACCAATGTATGTAACGTTAGGAAGCTTCTAGCATAAAGGAATACGTGATTTATTTCCGTTAGGTGTAAATTTGCGACGCGATTTTGCCCAAAGCAGCTTTGCACCTTTCGCAAGGGATTATTGTTTTCGCACAGAACATCACGTATTTGTGTGTATTTGCGTGTATTTATTGGTATGTATACATGTATATGACGCCTCTAAGGAAGACAAAGTGTTTCCCGTGAATGAAAATTCCAGATTTAGAACTTAATTTTGAAGGATATGAATACGGGCGGGGAAAATTCTTTTTCGAGTTAATAAAAATTAGATTTATAGACGTGCGTTCCATCAGATTCAGCTGTGCATGTGCAAACGAATGCGTGTGTACATTATGTGCATGTATCTGCGTGTGTGAATGTGTCTGTGAGCGTGGATGTGTGGAGAGAGAGAGATCTCATACACATGGCTTGAATTATTAACATTATTAGAAAAAGTATCAATTAGCTAGAAAAAGGCTCAAAAAATATCTGGGCTTAACTTTCCAATAAAAAATTATTCGGTATAAAGTTATTCATCATCAAATGAGACTGTTACAAGGTAACAAATTTTTTAATGTTTTTACCAGCATGCAGAATGGCCATTATGTATGCAAATTTTAGTTTGTATTACTGCCGAAATTTGCATTTAAAATAAGTTGGAATTTTTTCTTAGATATCAGATTAATTGGTTCAGAGTACGTCTACATTTACCTAAAGAACCCAGAAAACGTACATAATAGTAGTTTAACAAGAAATTTTATAATCAGCATGCACTCTTATTACAATTTTCGCTCCAGCTTCATGGTAACTATGGGTTAACGACCTATTCCTGTTCGATCATACAAAAACACGACTCGTTCAATAAATGCCTGAATAAAAATTAATAGGATATAATAAAAAAATTGAGTGCTCCTCAATTTACAATATATTTTATCCACGCAAAAATTTGGAAATTTTTAATGTTAATATCCCTTTGTTTTGCCGGCCTAGAAACTGGAAATATGTTGATACGTGGTGATCAGGACATCATTAAAATATTGGACATATTTACTAAACTATTTCACTCAATTCTAAATTTTTATTAAAATTAACGGCTAAATAGTTATCATCACAGTGGCTACGCCGCAGTTGAGACACGCTTAGAAATCACTTAACCATTAATTTGCTGCAGAGTAACTTACAAGTCATAAGTTGAGTTCTCATATTAAAAAATAAATCGACATAATTGATAAACTAAAGAATACATTTTACGCAGTATCACCTAATATTTAATGAATCTCTTTTCATTAAGAGCTAAATATGACTTTAATTTTAATATACTATAATAAGATCGATAAACATCGTTAAAAACACTACACGCCGTGGAAAATAGCCTTATTTGATAAAACAGCTAATAAGCTGGAATGAAATAATCCGCGCAAACACATATAATTATTTAATTGTCTTCATTTAAATTCCGATTTTCCTTAGATATATAATTCCATACTGCGTATTTGTACGCGTAAGTAAACAGTGAGGTCGCTCGCAGATTGATATGTGGTGAAGGAATATAAAAAACGATAGTTTAATCAGTAATAATACTCAATGTCAGAGAATCGTGGCATCCTGAGCCAGAATTAACGAGTTCCTTCTTATGCCTCTCAAACGTCAACGCCGGTCCTAATTTCGGCTGAATGTTTGCGCGCTATATTAACAAATGTCAATCTGACATTCAAACCCGCATCCGAACTCAACTCTAATGGTCTGCCTTCCTTGTTGATTTTCGAGCAAGTGTTCCGTGAATGAAGTTTAACAACCTCGTCTGGAAAAGGCTGTATATCTTAACGAGTCCTTGCTAAGTCGTATATCGTACATGAAATAGACCAGAACCCCATCCATGGATAATGTGCTTCCTATAAATGAATATCTTTACACATGTCTAGGTTTTCCCCAATCACATTATACCTCCTTCAATTTAAATTCTAAGCAAGTATTTCATATTCTCTAAATTTATAATGAATATTTCCTATTTTTATTTGTTTTAAGCTAATTGCTTCTGTAATATTCATATTTCTTGTTGCATGCGTTATGCTGTCAATTAATATCGTAATTTTTGAACAATTTCTTTGACAAAAATATGTATGTCAACTATTTCTGCCTTTTTCTAATGCTTCTTTCATCAATATATTCTGCACAAATCTAACGCTGTAATCAGTGAATCTATATGATCTAAGTGAAAACAAATTTTTAAATGGTTAGGGTGAAGAGGGGAATAAATTGCCTGTCTCTCCAATAAAGACATTTACATTTTTCTTTCTTTCCTTTATTAATGATTTCAAGCTCACCAGCTAGAAAATTATGATAAATAAACTGTGAGAGAATATAAAAGATGACGCCCTGCCGCTATAATCTAGAAATGTGGGTTTTTTTACGTTACGCAAGCAGCTAAATATCATTGTCCCGCGAGAGTGAACTTAATATAGGCCTGGAAAAGCCATGCGAAATAACACATACTCGGATGGACTTTGATACATAAGATATGGCTGCTTCATTGCTGTAATGGCTGCGTATGATTTCTACTAATGCGTTATGAAGAGCAGTGCGGCTATAATTGCAGGGCGGGGGTCTAACGCCGGGTCAAAGACCCTCTGTTCGTTTACTCCGACCTATGAAAAGCGCCAATTGCCACATTTTTATGTTTATATTGCCAGGAAAAAATACCATTCTGATGATGATCCGAATAAGATATTTTCTCGAATTCGATCCGAAAAATGGAAACCAGCAATTAAACGACGAAAATAGTAGCACGTCTTTTTATGCGAAATATCTGTTTCAAAATATAAATATGTGATTCTGAAACGATGAAATGACCTATAACTTATACAGAATGTATTAGCAGGTTACAAAAACTATTGAACGCGTTGGCCGTTATGATATAAACACAAGTAATACCCAACGATTCATCTTATTGAATACTTGTTTTAATGCCTCTTTTAATATCCCTTCTACTGTGCTGGTTATCTTAATAAACAGTGTTCTTTTAAAAAACTCATTTAAAAAAATCAGATGAACTAAGGCCTGGAGATCTTGGTGGCCACAATCCTCTTGAAATCGCCTGCCACTGAAACGCAGACTCTTAAGCAATGCAACAAGATGCGGAAATAAACACGTATCCTCCAATATTGAATCAATTACAGAGAGAGGATGTCATAAAAAAACATCCCTAATTCATCAAAATCTCGTGGATAATTACCGATTTGACAAAAACAATTTAAAACTCTTAAGTAAAAACGGGACGGTTCGTTCTCGGAGAGGAAATCACGCAGCATGAAAGACCGCTAGAGACGTGGGATTCGACGACCGCTTACACATTCGCACGATTCGAAGAAGGAAAACCCGGTGAAACGCTATCTTTCGAAATGCATCACGGGGCCAAGTGGGGGCTTCACGTCTTCATCCCCAAGGGCAAGACTGCGCGCTTGCGTAACAGAGCACGCAGTTGGGGAGAACGGGAACGATGAGTTAAAGAATCCAAAGCCTCTAGGATTCAAAGCCAGTTAATCCGCGTTGCCTCCTTCAAGCTGATATTTTCAACTCGATTAGACGAGATACGTATTATACCTAAGGTGACCACGTCCTTAGGAAGAAAAATCGAGAGAATGCGTGATGTTTTTCGCACAGCAACAAGGCAGAGTCTCAGCTGATAGAAACGGCGCTTACAGCGAAGTTTAAGCACTTATAAAAAATAAATTTTCATAGAATATTATTTTTCCTCCGATATATCCGAGAAGAATTCCTTATATTAAACAAGGAGGCATAGTTTAATCCATAAATTGAATAGACGGAGATTTAATATGCGTTCTTTATTTGGGAAATTACTATAAAACTGTATAGAAAGATTGAGTGATTCTTGAATTTTTATCTCCGATACCACTAGTCGTCTCGCGAACTTTTTTGTGAAATATTGACCTCTATTCGAATAATGTTTTAAATATATACCTCACAGATCATATGAGAGCTCGGTAGAGAAAAGTATGCTTTTCAATTGTTGTTTGCAGAAGGAATAGTCGTATCTACCGATGTAAACAAAATATGTGATGTGATGCTTTGGATTTTCTTGAATTTTTAACTCCAAAACTATACTAAGTCGTAATAGTGTAGACTCACGGAATTTTTGCGAAAAATGTTTTACTCTATCTAAATAATTTTTTAATCGATATCTTATATATAAGAGCTAGGTAGAGAAAAATATGGTTTCTGATCGTTGCTTGACCACTTTTAACGAGATACGAGTGTAAGTTTACTAAAGTGGAAGTTTTAATTGACGAATGTTGCTCAAAATCTCAATTCAGTGACAAGCTCTAATAAAGACCACTCATGCTTAATTTAATTAAAATACGTCCAGCGGTTCAGGAGATGAAAGTCACGACAGACGGACGGACGGAGGAGACATGCTCATAACGGCGTTCCGCTGCTACTGCTTCGCTGGTAAAGAACGCCTAAAAATTGAAGTTTTTGAGCATCTGCTACATTATTTATTTGAACGTAAATATATAAATATACACTATGGCAGTTATCTCCTACCCGTCGTTCAAGTAGCCCTCGGATTTTTAAAATCCTGCCTCTGATAAACAGCTAAGTGACTGCATCACAATCGCGTTTCCCGATTATATTACAGATTTTACGATGCATTCTGAAAATATTTTATTCAAAAGGTAGCATTAAATGCAAAGTTTGGTAATACATACATTACATTACATACTTTAAACTTCGAAAGAATCTTCCGTACTTACAAGTGATCATGTGTACCGCTTTCATATAAGTAGCCTTGTTTATAGATTTAGTTCTTGAACAAGCCCCTTGTGGTGCAAACGTCGGAGACCTACGCGGCGTGACAGTTGAACATGACCGAGGAACGTATGGTGGAAACGCACTTCGGAATCCGGGACCCCAGAGCGGAAAGACGTCACGCTAAACCACTACAAACTGCCTCTTACGAAACATAACGAGTCAACAAACATCCAAACAACGGATGGCACTCCAACTTACGGAGAATACCTAAATGAAATTCAGAGACAGAGAGAGAGAAGCTTGCCTTACGTGTAATGCAAAGCGGACGGCAACGGAATGAGAATGAAAGTGGCCATCGCGCTAAACACGGTGACACGAGTGATTGTTGGGGATCTAGGCAGGAAGCAATTTGAATATGGTAATTGCCAGTCGTTTATGCGTAAGTAAATGAAGTCGTGGTAATAGGCATACAAATTTTATGAAAAGCGCCCTAAGCGATGAGCGATGTTTTACATATGCTTGATATAAGTTTGCTTTCAAACATAGTAACCATTGTTTTCATCAGCCTAATTGGGTGATGTTTATAATTTTACCTTAAAGCAAATTAAATAGCTAACGATGTAATATACGAAATGAACTTAAATGCACCAAAATGGTCAGGGAACGGTTCATGTTTCTCTTAAACTATTTTTTCCATAGGATAAGAAGTAATAACTTGCAACAGAGACAATGACATCGGCATTGTAAAAATTCTAAATAAACAACGTCAAAACCCGATAGACCATATACTACTTAGGCAAGAAATAATAATTATTGAAACCTCAATATTTCGAGCCTCGTATTAGAATGCATAAATTTGTTCTTTCATCCATCAAAAATTCTAGCGGAAGAGATAATAATTGCGTGATAATGAAATCATATTTAGTGCAAAAATTATGAGGTTGGCCAAACCGAAGAGCATTAACATTTCAACACGGAAGGCAGGAAGAAGGACGCAACGTTGATACTTGGGAATTCACGCAAGGTGAATGAAAAAAAGAAACGGCAAGTAAATAAACACTTTGATTCTCTGCGTGGAAATTAAAGTATCCGCCGAGGGAAACAGAAGTTTCTTTTCCTCGAAGAAAGCATTACAAGCCCTATTGAAACTGTTTCTTATTTGGGGATTTATAGAAATGCTCGGGAATATGAAATGTATGAATAAGAAAGAAATAACATATCGTACATCGTATTAAGGCGAAATTCTCTTCCCTCAGCAGCCCCGCACTCATCCGTCCTCGGCCCCGCCCAATCCTTCCCCCTTCCCTCTTCTCTCAATCTCCCACCATTCCCTCCTCTCTTCCCTCCTCTCCCCTTCCCTCCTAACCCCTTCCCTCCTCACCCCTTCCCTTCTCACCCCTTCCCTCGTGCCTCGGAACACAATGCGCCTCGCTATTTTATGAATAAAGGGAAAGGTAGAGTTAAACATCTACCAAAGATTCAAATCTGAAGAGATAATGATGGCATGTTTATTCATATCGAGCGTGAGTACTTTGCATTAAAATGTTGTTCATCTCGATAAAGATTTTTACTCTAAAAATTAGGTCGAGGGCTGCAGAAAAGAAGCAGGTAAATGTTCAGTATGAATCTTAAGGCGTGGCAAAAAATCGTCGAAGAAAAAGAAAGTTACTCTCTGGTTCATCAACGTAACATTTTCTTTCGCGAAATGAATACGACGTGTTCACAGAGCTGTAACCAAACAACCAAAAATGGCTCATTTAAAAAGGAGATTAATTTTATCAATCACGTCATAGAATTTAAATTTAATATGAAATATTTACTGCATAATTATATAGTCTTGCTTCCAACTTTCATGGTAGTGGAGCTCATATAGCCTCAAATCGGCAAGATAGCCGTATGCCCATTTCAGCAGAAATGAAGCCGTATTATGCAGTAATTTCTCAGCAATTGATTTTAATACGAAACTATATCGTTTTAGATAGACGTCAAGCTGTGCCAGATAATTCTACATTAAGTTTTTCATTGCGATAACGTGATTTTTATAGCACATGTTAGTTACATTCCTTCCCGTTTCTTTCAAAACCTCGTTATTGCTCGTCACTTCACGCATGAGTCCCTGTCATACTTTACGACGCAACTCTGTTCCCACCCATTCCATTCTACTGCGTGTTCTCTCCTTTGCTATGCTTTCTCCTTTCTATAAATTACACCTGTGATATACAGGAAATGAATAGGACATAATGAAAAATGAGGCAACACGCAAAACATCAGGGGTGAATACAGCGGATGTTTAGTTGTCAGAACCTGATATCTATCGATATTATCAATAAATGTTACGAATATTCCATATATTGTAACAGTTTGTTATAGAAGGTACTCTTGCAAAAAACTAGCATCACATTTAAATACTACTATGGAAATCACGAGACAGGTATGTGGCAGGAGATGAATGCACCAAAATATTTCTAACAGCAATCTCAATGCACATATAACTTATAAAATTAAATAAATCTATACAAATGCAAACACACGGACAAATATATACATGTACATTTATAGTTCACTGTCACCTTAACGTGGCTATTGGAGATATCTGAGACCAGGGGCGGTCGGTCATTGCAAGCAACGCTAGCACTGCTTGCCTGATGAAACAACAACAGAGCAAACATTTTTATTTACTTTAAATAAATCTGGTTACTATTTTAAAATTGGTAAACATACTTTAAATTTTCGTAATTTAAATGAATTTCTACTAACTCGATCACACCTGGCATTACTCAACTGTTATTGGGCGGAGCGAGAATCAGTTTCGGTTCTGCTCCTCTAGTGGTTATATGCGTGGAGATGAGAGTGTGGGGAAAAGAGGGGAGGGCATCTGTGTGCCCGTTGGCGAGAAAGTAAGCAGAATTTAAACTGCTTCTCAGTGCCGCGGAAAATTTCTGCCAATAATACAATGAAGTTGGTGACATGAAAATACGGTTTTCTGTTTACATCTTTCGGGAAATTAATGGTTGACATCGTTTACATATACTCCGATGTTTCTTTTTTTAGCAGTTCTGTAGCCTCCACATGCTTTATATGCTGTTTATTTTTATTGAGTGCTCCTTTAATTAAACATTTCTTACTCTTTATCCCCAAAATGTGTGTGGATAATGAACAGTGCGTAATACAAAAATTGTTGATGAAACCGTTTTCAATTAATCAAGATTTTGCAACAAAAAATGAGACCCTTAAAGCTGGAAAGCCTACATCTGAGCTCCCGCAATTTACTTCTTCTAAGAGAAGTACATCTACATCTACATATTACCCTGCAAGTCACCTTGACGGTGGATGGAAGGTGGTGCCGCGCACCAAGTTCCTAACTAATTATTATTCACAGTTATCTATTGTGGTCACGTATTGTCCTAGGGAAAAAAGACTCCTTACACCTCTCCGTCCTACTATCTATTTCGCGAATCTTGTCCTCATTATCCCTCCGTCCGATATACGTTGGTTGTCGAATAATATCCTTCATTTCATTTACGAATATCTCCGACCTATATTTATCTAGAAGTTTAAGTCTCGCCTGTAGTCTACGATCTTTCAACGATGGCCAACTCAACTTTTCAATGAGTAACGTAACGCTCTGTTTTTTATCGTAATTCTTTTTCACGAATCTAGCTGTTCGCCGCTGTATTTTTTCTAAATCCTTTATGAGTCCCCTCTGTTATGGATCCAAAACCGCTGCTGCGTATTCCATTTGAGGTCAAACCAAGGATAAATAACAGGATTCTCTCACCTTTTCCGTGCTTTTCCTGACAATTCTACGCACAAAAGCCAACTTCTTATTTGCTGCACCTATCACTCGTCTTATGTGGGTGTCCCAAGACAGGTCACGATTCAAGGTTACCCCGAGGTATTTCACGGATTCCGAAACAGGAATGCTCTCACAATCTATCGAGTAGGTAAACACGGACGCTGGGCTTCTAGATTTCCAAAAGTTTAGAACGTAACTCTTTTTCTGATTGATTTCTAGCAGCCATTCCGCACCAAACAGATAACGCATCCAGATCATCCTGAAGCTGGCTATGGTCGCTAGGAGCACTAATTTCTCTATAGACTACGGTGTCATCCGCAAAAAGCCTGATATAACTTTTCACAGCTGAGCTGATGTCGTTTATATAAAGCAAGAAAAGCATAGGTCCGATCACACTACCCTGCGGCACTCCAGAGACTGCATCTGCCACACTCGAGGACTTACCATCGGTGACTACTTTTTGTTTTCTATTCCAAAGGAAAGCGCGAACCCAGTTAATGACTTTAACATTAACGCCAAGATTTCCCAATTTTAATAACACTTTACGGTGGGGAACCTTGTCAAAAGCTTTTCTAAAATCAACGAACACTGCATCGACCTGCTTATTATTTTCGCCGCATGATAAAACATCATTCACAAACAGACCGAGTTGGGTGCCACAGGATCTACCTTTTCTTAAGCCATGTTGACAGCTGACTAACAGCGATCTACTCTCGAGATAACGCATTGTGTTGCTAACAATAATGTGCTCCAAAATCTTACATGATAATGACGTTAGAGAAATCGGCCTATAATTATCGGGGTTTTCTTTATCACCTCCCTTATGAATGGGTGTGACGTGTACTAGTCTCCAATCATCAGGAACCTCACAGAGGGTAAGGGATTTCTCGAATACTATCCGAAGGAAGGGAGCTATTTCTTCTGCTAGTTCTTTTAATACACGCGCGGGAAATCCTTCTGGTCCTGGGTTTTTGTTGGGCTTTATCGCACCCAGTTGCTTCGCTATTCCTGCCTCAGAGATTTTAATATTATCCATCCGAGTACATCCATCGGGAATAAGATTATCTTCAAGTCTATCTCCACCTGCCGTGAACGCCTTAGCGAAGTAAACGTTTAGTAGATTAGCTTTATCCTCCCCATCGTGAAGGATGTCTCCGGAATCACATCGCAGGGAGGGTATTGAAGGACCCCCTCCCTTGACTTCTCTTACATAGGACCAGAACCCTTTTGGATCCTCCTTCAATTTTGTATTTAATACCTCATTCCGGAAGGTGTTAAATGCGTTACGCATGGTTTTTATCGCTAGTACGCGGGCACTGTTATACTCATGGACTATAGCTGTGCGATACTCATCGGAAGCGGTGATAGGTATGTTTTTCAATTTTGCGTGGCTACGCCTCTGCCGTCTTAAGGCAATCCTGACTTCCTTATTAAACCAACGAGGTTCTTTCTAATCAGATTTTAACTTACTGGGGATAAATCTATTAATACCTTTTCCTAGTATATCCTTAAATAATAACCATGATGGCTCCATACCTAATCGTTCTGTCTTTTCACGATAACTGACTAAGGTACTTTTGAGATGTAAGCTGAAACTTTTAAAGTCGGCCTTGGCGAAAGCGTATACATTCCGAAGGGGCTTAGGATGTCTTTTGAGCTTTAATTCGCACTCCGCATACACAGCTCGATGGTCGCTAAGTCCCTCCTCTGTGGATACCTTAGTTATCCTATGCGGGATGTTAGAAGCAAGGAAGTCGAGAACATTGCCCGAACGCGTGACTTTTCGTACCATCTGGATTAAGGAATATTCATGAAACGTGTCAATTAAGGCTTCACACGATTCGCGTTCTTTACCTCCCGTAACGAAGCATAGGTTTTCCCAATCGATTGACGGTAAGTTAAAATCGCCTCCAATTATCACATAACCGTCGTTCATAATAGATCTAAGCTCGGCTAATTGCCTCTCTAAACTTAAAATATAATCAACTTTGGCATTAGGTGGTCTGTAAAATGAGCATAAATATATCTTTTTCGAATTATCCTTACCTAGGCGGCACCACACGCTCTCGGTCATTTCGTCGATAATAGGGATCTGACAACTATCGTACTTTTCACTTATTGCCAAAAATACTCCGCCACCTATTCTATTGGCACGGTCTTTTCTGTACACTCTATAGCATTTCGGAAAAATTTCTTGGCTAGCGATATCTTCGGTGAGCCGAATTTCCGTACCTATAACTACATCAGCATGCAACGTCCGAAAAACGTGTTCGAGTTCGGCAGACTTCCTACGAATGCTGCGGCAGTTTAAAACTACAATATTTAATTTCTCATTATCGCCCGAAGCATTAACTGCTCTATTACGGCTTCTGCAGGTGGACTCTCTCACTTCGCGACCAGAAACTGTATTACACTCGATGCCCCTATGAAATCTCCTATTACGCCTACACCCTTCCCTACTCTCTAATATAAAAAAGACCTACCATGGTCGAAGATCCTACACGCTACACTTTGTGAAGCCTCGGTCGTGTAATGGACTCCAGAGCCGTTTAGGGGTACCCTACACGATCCGAGAACCGGCCGGAGATCAACGAAGTCGACTCCCATGCCCACACAGAAATTCCATAGCCTTTGGTTTAGCCCCACCACGCGGCTCCAAACCTCCGAACCACAGTCAATCCGCGGGACAAAACTACAAATGGTGAGCCGCACATCAGAACCCGACTCCTCTCGGACACGAGTGACCTCGGCGACCAAGTCCTCAAAAGAACTTAGAATCTCCTCGGACCCGCGCTTCGAGGCGTCATTAGTCCCAACATGGACCACCATCCGCAGCCTAGAGCAACCCGTTGACTCCACCGACTCCCGTACCACCCTCGTCACTTGGGGGACCGTTTCTCCTGGTATACACTTGGAGAACACCCGTTCAGCCCCTCCCTCCCGGCGGGCCCGAGTTAGCAAGGGAGCCATAACACGCCGGACATTAGAACTACCTATTACTAGGAGCCCTCCCTTCCCACTTCGACTTCCCATAAATCCAGCCTCCGCCAAAGAGACGGGAGCGGATGCGAGAGCATCGGCCGAAGTGTCGTCCTCCGACAACGCCGCGAACCGATTGCAAACTGGAAGAGGGTCTGCCGAGGCATTCCCTGCTCCCTGCCTTCGCAGAACCACCCCACGATCCCCCCGGTTGGAGACCACTCTCCAATCGTTGGGTTTCAGGATTGGAGCGACCCCAGCCTCCGAAGAGGTCCCACAAACACCCTCGATCACACCACCGACTTTCGCACTCGAGCGCACCAGTCGCCATCATGGCGCGGTGAGTTCTCGGGGATGGATGCGTTCTCCCAACACGAACAAGGGCCGACTCCGCTCTTGCCACCCTCGGACGGAGGTCAGTAACCTCTCTTACCAGCTCCGTGATTCGAGACCTCATTCCCTCGAAATCAGCGTCGCATAGAAAGAAGGAAACGGGAAGTATACTAATAATAAATAGTGTTCTGCATATCTGCAGGTTCAAGTGCTCCTCCTCCACCTTTTTCTATCTTGTGCCCTTCTTTTCATCTCCCCATACCCTCCTCGCTCCCTTAGAATATCCAATATTATAATTCTTCTTCTTCCTCTTTTTTTTCTTCCCTCCACCGTTCCTTCGATAACATCCTTCCGTAATCCCTCTCTTCTCAAAACATGTCCTATCCATTTCTTTTTCCTAGTCACTATCGTGTTCATCAAACTCTTTCCTCTCCTACTCTTCTTAGCACTTCCACATTTGTAATCCTGTCAGTCCATTAAACCTTAAGCATCCTCCTCCACACCCACATTTCATATGCCACCACCGTCTCCCTGTCTCTCTTCTTCAATGTCCATGTCTCCGACCCATATAGCATCACACTCCAAACATAACACTTTACCAATCTCTTCCTCAATCCCAAATCCATCTTGCTGTTAAATAGCATCCTTTTTCTATTGAACGCTTCCTTTGCCAAACCTATTCTCATCTTAATTTCCTTCTCACATTTCCAGTCCTCTGTCAACAACGTACCAAGATACCTGTACTGTTCCACCTGCTCTATCCTCTCCCCCCTCACCTGCACTTCCATCCTTTCCTCACCCCCTATTCTCATTACTTCCGTTTTCTTTCCATTTATTCTCAACCCATATCTGTTTTCCACGCTCACCAGATTCTGTAGCATCTGCCTCAAATCTTCCGTCCTTTCAGCAAACAGTATCATGTTGTCAGCAAACCTAATTGACGATGTCATTCTTCCTCCAACGCTTACTCCTGTGCTCGTCTCCCAACACTCCTTTATCATTTCTTCAGTATAGATGTTAAACAGGGTTGGTGACAAACAGCAGCCCTGTCTAACTACTCTCCCAATCTCGATCCACTCCGTCCTGCTTTCCCCTATCCTCATGGCCCCCTCCCGTCTCATGTATAGATTCCTTATCAACCTTCTGTTTCTCCAATCTACTTTCTTCTCCCTCAATATCTCCATCATTCTTTCCCACCTCACACAGTCGAATGCCTTCTCCAAGTCTACAAAGCACAGACTGATACCCTTGTCCCGTTCTAAATACCTTTCTCCAATCGTCCTTACCACCCCTATGGCATCCCTCGTACCCATTCCTTTTCTAAATCCAAATTGTTCTTCTGCTACATTCTCTTCAATTACCCTCGTCAACCTTCTATTCATCACTCTCAATATTATCTCGGCCGCGAGCTATCAGACTAATAGTTCTATGCTCCCCTTCCTTCTTTGCCCCTTTCTTTTTAGGTAGTGGTATCATTTCCATTCTGACGAACTCCTCCGGCCACTCCCCACTCTCATATATTGCATTGCACAAGTTGGTCACCTCTTCAATGCCTTCGTCTTGCAGACACTTGAACAGTTCCACAGGTATCCCGTCTACTCCTGCCGCCTTTCCCTCCCTCATTTCCTTCATAGCTGCCCCTACTTCCTCCCTCAGTATTGCCTCCCCCATCTACTCCCTATCCACTTCCCCTTCTTCTTCAATTTCCAGCTCTGCCGGATTTTCCTTCGCCTTATACAACTCCTCCATGTATTCTTTCCACCTGCACATAACCTCCCTTTCCTCGTTCAGTATCCTATCATCCTTGCTCACAATTTCATTTGACCTTCCTCCTCCAGATCTCTGTCCATCCCAAGTAATACTTCTGACCTTTTGATACGCTAGGTCGTACCTTCACCTCTTTTCGAGCTCTTGTATCTCCTTGCACTCCTCCTCCAGCCACTTTTCCTTCGCCCTTTCCGTCTCCCTCCTCAGTTCATTGTTCAACCGCCTGTAGTTCCTTCTCCCCTCCTCTGTGTTTACATTCTTGTATCTCCTTCTCTCCTCCATCTTTGCTGTCATTTCCCCTGTTACCCAGGGTTTCTTAGCTCTCTTCCCTTTCCTGTATCCTATTTCCCTTTCCGCCACATTTACTATTCCATTCTTAATTATCTTCCATTTTTCCTCTACTCCTTCGTTTTGTGTATTTCCTCTCTTCATCTGGTTTGCCATATCATAACTGATTTCCTCTTTCAGTCTTTTTTCAGTTTCTCTATATTCCATTTTTTAGCCATCTTTGCTTTTCTAACTCTTCATTTTGATCTTCATTTCCACCATTAGCAGCACGTGGTCGCTTGCTATGTCTGCTCCTGGGAGCCCACACACTCTTTTCACTCCGTTCTTATACCTTCCTTCTACCAATATATAGTCTATCTGTTTCCTGTACATGTCTCCTGGCGATTTCCATGTATATAGCCTTCTCTTATGATTCTTATACCAGGTGTTGGTTATTATCATGTTCCTCTCCTTGCAAAACTCGATAAGTCTGTCTCCCCTTTCGTTTCTCTGTCCCAGGCAGAACTGCCCCACAACTCCATCGGCTCGTCCCTCTCCCACACTCGCATTCCAGTCTCCCATCACTATTTTACAGTATCCCTTTCCTTCCTGGTCCAGTATAGCACTTATTCTCTCATACACTTCCTCCACTTCCCCATCGTCATGGTCGCCGGTTGGCATGTACACTTGGATGACTAGCAAGTTGTTTGGTTTAGCTTTTAATTTCAGTCCAATAATTCTATCACTGTCGTAAATGACCCTGGTAACACTCGGTTCAATCTTTTTATTAACTATCATTCCTACCCCATTTCTCCCCCTGGTATTCCCCGAGTAGTATAACTTGGTATCGTCACTCCTCAACTCACCATTTCCCTCCCATCTCACCTCGCTTATCCTAATAATGACCAGCTTGTTTATCTCCATCTCTCTCTTGAGATTTTCCAATTTTCCAGCTCTTAATAACGTCCTTACATTCCAGGTTCCTAACCTTAATCTTCCTCCTTCCTCTGACTTCGCTTTATTCTCTAGACTCTTCGTAAACTGTCTCCCCCGGAGATCCGATCGGGAGACTATTTTAACTCCGGAATACTTAATTTTCGAAGAATCCATGATATTTCTAACTTCTCCGCACCATAATATGGGATAAATCCAGCGGTTGTTTCCCGTTGCCTTCCGCTCTCTAGAGAGGCCGCCCCTAACCTGGAGTACAGACGCCTATTGTAGCCGCCTCTAATATGGGGTTCATACGCTACTAGATTGGTTCCAGGGGCATTTCCTCCACCTGAGAGACCATCACCCTCCCTAAGAGGTTCATCCGCCCGAAGCCGTTAGCCTCCTAGGGTCGTCAAGTTATTTTCCGCCGCCTGGCACTCGGCGTTGGGTCCCTGGCTGCACGGTCTACCCAATTACCGTGGCAGGATAACCTGGCCAGACATACAATAACTCGTCGATTTCACGTGACTACTTATAATTATCTTGAGTTTGCTATGTTCCTGAAAGACTATGATGCTCATCTCTGTGAACATTTTAATAACGCTAGTGTTTTCAGTGGTCTCTCAAAACACATTAAAAACGGTTTAATCGAGGCTATAGGGATTGTCATCTTAAATGAAATTCAACGTGAAATAAATCCATCAATATTTGTTTCTATTTTGGTTAATGAAACTTCGGACGTTACTAACAAGTCGCAATTATCAACTGTGTTTTGATATTGTAATGTAGAAGGTGAAGTGTTAGAACATTTTGTGGGATTTCCTGATGTGAGTGCTGATAGAAAGGCAAACATTTTGTTCATCCATGTTGATAATCAGCTAGATAGATTTGTTTGTGGTAAAAAGTTGGTGGGACCGGGCTATGATGGCGCTGCTGTAATGGCAGGAGAGCTCAACGGCCTGCAGATAAAGGTGAAGGAGAAATATCCTTGCGCTTTATTTGTTCATTGCTCGACGCATCGTCTCAACCTGGTCCTCAATCAAGTGTTCAAGCACATCAGCGCATGCAGGGTGTTCTTCCTGACATTGAATGAGTATGCAGCGTTCTTCTCCAATTCTCCTAAGAGAACGCAATTGCTTGATTTAATGGTTCGCAAGCGATTCCCTGGAGTCGGCACAGTACGTTGGTGTTTTCAATCGCGACTTGAAAACACTGCGCATGATTACCGTGATTCGTTGATTGAACTATTTGAAATAATTAGAGACAATCCTGTTGATTGGGATGATGAATCCGTGACTTCTTTATAATTTAACAGACTGATTTTTTTATTCTAATTAGAAATTCACTACATACTTTTTCCCATACTGATGTTATGTTTGACGTGCTTCATAAGCGTGAATGAATGTTTCAATTCTTTAAAATCATGCTATGGCCAGCATTTTGATTTCATTAAGCTAAAAAGTGAACTCTCTGTAATATATAGTTTGCCTGACTTCAGTTCAAAAGCTGTGATGAATATTTTCCATTATTTATCAAATGAGCTGAAATTTACCTTTTAAGAAACATACAAGTTCTGTGCGTTAGTACAACAGTGAGCGTCGATTCTAGCTTTTCAGGTTTAGCACGAATAAAAGATCATAAACGAAACAGTATGGGGAATGAAAGGCTGACAGGACTTGCGTTAATGGCAATAGAAAAGAGGCTGCTTAATACCCTGCGATCCCGCGGGAATTTCATTGATTTGGTTATCACTGAATTTGTAAAGAAGGGGCGGAGATTATATTTCATCTACAAGTGAAAGTATATTTTTATTAATAATAAAAAATTAATAAATATATTTAACTTATTTTCTTTCATTTCCAAATTTCACAAAATATTTGGGTTGGGGACCTTCCCACCCCCGCCTCTCATCCCTTCAAAGTTGCTTGCCCTACCCTACAGGTCACCGAGCGCCCTGAGACAAGTATTTTTAAAATGCTTATTCTTGAATATTTTCAGCCATAAGTCGAGCTCGATAGTTTACTGTTAAATTTAAAATAGGGAAATGACAGATATGAAGTTTTTATTTATTCAGGCTCAACAAAAAATTCCAAAAGACAAAAACATAATACGCCGCTTCACTCGACTAAAAAACTCAACATTAAAAAAACCGTTTTTTAATCTCTTGCCTTCCACCGTAGATTTGAGGTAAAGAGCACCTTCGAGGAAAAATTTCGTCAACTTCCGCCAAAACCATCCTCGCGTGACCTTTGGCAACTCCAAACGGTGTCTTTATAACGCGCGAAAAAAAACCGTAGCAAGCATGAACTATGACGTTGCGCAAGGATAATTTTGTATGGGTACATCCAAAAAACGAAATGAGTGCTGAATCAAAGGACGTCGATTTCCGAGCACCATCATCTCGTGGCAATTAGACCAAATTAGACATTAACTTTGTTTTTTTTCATTTCCTTTATTAAGAAATTAGAATTTAAATTTGAAGAAACGCTTTCATTATTGCATAATCTAACATTCCATCATAATTAACGTTAGCAAACGTACATTTAACGGTATTACCACTTAGCTAACTGTCGGCATATCCCAAATTTTGTGAGAACTAGTAATAATGGTTGACTTGAATTTTCAAGTAGGCGAAATAGAAATTAGATAAGATATTTTAAAATATGAATTTCCTGTATGGTTTCTTTATCCTTTAATAACGGCGATCTTTATATATATAGTATAAGCGTGACGAAGCTAAATATAAATGCGAAATTATTTGCGCACTCATTCCCGAGGACGCGACATAGAGGATTCAATGTTAAAACGAGTCTGAGAAGAGAAAATACAGAAATATTATCATACTCAAGTTGGTATTATGCTCTGAATATCAAAATAAGCAATTAATCATCAAGTTTTAAAAATTAAGTACTTGTCTTGGACATCTCCAACACACAGGCACGATTTAAAACTCTCGCAATCAGTTCGGCTGCGGGAGGGGCCGCCGTTCCTGGAGGCCCCCGGGCGGGCCCTTTTCATTGGAGTAGTGAGCAAACCCCTGTGTGTTGCAAATTCTACATAATGATTTTATCAATTCCATTAATCGCAAATCGTTTACAAGATAGATCGATTATGTTGACTTACGTCGCTCTACAAATGATATTGCCAGCGTGTTCCCCATAAAGTTAGTGCCTGACACAGGTGGGGGCGAACCGGGTGGCCGCCCGGGGCCTGGCATCAGGGAGGGCCAGGAGAGAAATACCGGGTCCCGATAGTTCTCTTGCTCTCGGGCCCCTTACCCCCTTACCCTTACCCAAAGTAAAAAAATTCATCGCATTCTCCAAAAGACAGTTAACGTTGCAGAACACGTGGTGGGCTTATTTAAAAAGCTGTTAAAATAAACTTTCAGAGAATTGACTTATCAGGCCCGTCTCTAGGGGAGGGGTGGGTGGGCAGTCACTCGGGACCCCACGCCTAAGGGGGCCCCTACCGATTCCACTTCTGAATTTAGCGCAGCTCCATGTATAATGATACGTTTGCGGGACGCAAAAACATCGCTCTACATAGATGTTATGACAAGGCAGAGCGTCATTGTTCGGCGACATAGATTAATGGAGAAATATTTGAATACTTAGTAAGTTTTCCGAAAATCTCAGATACTTTTCGAAACTAGATTAAAATAACTGAATGATGCGGGAATCTCCTTGAAGTATTGCAGAGAATAAGGTGCGAATGTGAAGGGCTATCAAAAGGGAGTTCAAGCACGCATTTTAACTCTAAATTTAAGAGCATTTTTCATGCCATGTGGAGCCCATAACTTAAATTTGATTCTTTGTGATATGGTTAATTCCTGCTAGAAGGTAATGTCACCTTTTGGTGTTATTCAGCGTATGCACACTGCATTCGCTCTTCGGCAAGATGGAATATCCTAAAGAGGTATAGAGATATACCACTAAAGCCTTTGTCTAATATTAGATTGGAGTCCAGACTCGAATGTATAAAAGTTATACGTTTTCAATTATCAAAAATTAAAGAAGCTTTACTCGGCGCAGCAGAAATTTGTAAAGATCCGAAAGGTGAATCAAATTCATTGGTTTCCCATGAATTAAGAAACTTCGAATTTTTGCTTTCCATTGTAATTTGGTATGACACACTATTAGCAGTAAATAAAGTAAGTAAGGTTCTAAAATCTGTTCAAATTTTGCTAGATATGACTATTAAACATTTGTATACTTTGAAATCAGCATTAAATACCTATAGAAATGAAGGATTTAATCAAGCTCTAGAAGTAGCTAAGCAACTCGCAAATGAGACATCAGCCGACACAGAATTTTCTATTGAGAGTAAATGTGGCTCTCAAGCCTGTAATAAGTCGGCCATTTTTTACTAGATATAACATTGAAGCATATATGCGCACTCCCCACCTGGCGAGCAACTTCAATGCGTGCATATATACGCTTAGCCCACACAAGGGGTTAAAACTTGGTACACATACTAAAGAGACCTTGAATATGTATACCTCGATACCAGAATTTTGATTTTCGTGATGGGGGAAGCATGGGCGTCTGCAGAAATTTATCCAAGGGGGGGTGGGGCAAGAATCTTTGAAAGATCACCATTGCTATTTTTTTAGATTATGGGCGTGTCTTCTTAGAATGCCTTTAATCATATCTAGTGTCGTTTTTATTAACTGTATTTGTTACAAAAAATAGCAATTTTAGGCTTATAACTTTTTAAAAAATTCACATTTCCAGACTTCCAGGGGAGGGCAAGTGCCCTGTTGCCCCCCCCCCCCCCACCGCGGATACACATGGGGGGAAGGGAGAGAGGTGCCATACAAAACATATCCTATAGCATTTCTCGAAAACTAAGAAGCTTAAGAGACTTAAAACTTTATACACTTACTAAAGAGACCTTGAGGATTGTGATTTTTTTGGGGAGAGGTCATATAAATCATACTGAATAAAGGGCCATGTTAATGTTTTGTAAAATTACATAACTTACCTTGATTATTCTTAGAAAAATATCATATATGAATCTATATTTCATTTGTTCATGCCAATTAAGGGGGAATACTGGTCACCTATCTCAAGAGTACCTTGAATTTGAATTAAAATACTTTGATTTCGAAAATGAGGATGGTAGATTGGAAAATGCGAAGGAGCGGTTTAGATCAGATTTCATTTTACGAGTCATGGATCATCAATACGGAGAATATGTTTCTAGATTTGGATTCATCCACAACATAAGCTAACTTGTGATGTCGTTAACGTGCAGAATGCCCGTTGCGATATACAACAAGTTTTGAAGGATGAAACCAACTCAGATTCCGAATGCGACGTAGATAGAATAGAGCTAGCTGAATAACTAAGAATGTAATCAATAGTTGTATCATAAAACCATAGCGTAATTGATATATTAAATTTATTGCATAAAAATATGAAATACACCCAAACAGAAATACTTCGTAGGATAATTCTTATAATACCAGTGACCGTAGCGTCCACTGAAAGGTCGTTTTCAAAATTAAAATTAATAAAAAATTATTTACAATCGACGATTTCACATAAAAGGCTGACTGGGTTGGCATTGTTATCCATCGAACAAAAGGAAGTTGATAAGATTGACAAGTCAGAATAATTGATAGATATGCTCATGTGAATGCTAGAAAAGCAAATTTGAAAAATATAATACGTAATAAATAATTGCAAGATTTTTACTCATATTAAATTAATGGAGATTGTCCATACTTACGTTTTTCTGTAATTTGAAAAATATACATGTTGGATCAATGTAAAAATGGTTAATAGATAACATTATTGCGTAATTTCTTTGAATTGTATTTAAAAATATATTTATATTTAATTATTATTATTTAAAAAGGTAATAATAACAAAATTATAAATATATAATTTCCCTGCGTGTGGGGCAGGGGGCCCGCGGCAGCCGCATCACCCCTGGTCCCGCGGGTCCTAGAGACGGCCCTGCGACTTATGATCGAAGGAACCTCCCGACTACAAATTTTCCCTCGAATAATGAGAGATCAATCGATAGAACTTGAACACAAGACGGCAATCCCCTTTAATGCGCGGGTACCTATTTCTTATAAACCATAAAAACCTATCGGCGGATTCTTAATCCACGGAGGAGCAACGGAAGGAAGTCCTTTTTGGATTCCAGTTTCTATATCTAAATTCCCCGTCTAACCAACGTCGAAGATAATTAAAAATGCGGAATAGTATAATGTATGAGCCAACAGGACTCTTGATAATTACTCCACAGTAAGTTTAGTTCGTAGCAGGTTAGTGAGTACAGAGAGAAGAATGATTCTTATGTGTAGGGCACGGTCCCCTCGAGGACATGGGCCCCGGTTACTTGCACCGGTTGCACTCCCATCACCCAAGCTCTAGTTATTCTTTTATTTGATTATTTTTTATATCTGGTATACTAGTTATGGGGTTGCTCAAACACTTTTGGCTGGATTGATGTTTTAGTAAGGGTGAACTCCTTAAGTAAAAAAACGAGGGGATTATAAAGTCCAATGCATTTCGCCCACAACGTGGGCATCTTCAGGTGCGACCTGTGTTCACCCTTACTAAAACATCTGGTATGCTAAGTTTTCTCAACTGTTTATTTATTAATATTTATAGAATAATTCTTTTCAGCCTGAGAAAGTACGGTTTTGACCGTATCAATAATATTTGGTTGCGAGCAGAAAAGTGAAAAATCATTTTTTTTTAATCTTTATATTAACTTCACTGGATTTTTTATTCAAGAGGGAATGAAGATTCTGGAGGTTTCCGGACAGCAAGATGATGTGCCGCAAACAGTATCTGGTTAAGTGGCTGGGGACCAAGGCGCACTGTCTTGGATTAAAGATGTTGGGGGTCCCTTGGAATAAAGCTGTCTATAACCAAGTAAGGACAACTCCTTTTGATTGCTACAACGGCAGCCATTACGGACCCAAACAGAGTATTAACTCAATAGAAATGTATGCATAAAAATTGAATTTTGAGAATTTAAGGAATAGAAATAAAATAAATACACTGGATAATTATCTTATAATGGCGTGTTCTATCACGTGACCAGCGTTAGAGCAATAAATTGACCCCGTTGTCGGAGAAAGTCTGGGAAAAGGATGACCGTACTTGGTTATAGAGAGCTTTACCTTGGAAGTTTGCTATACCGCATCTGTCGTTTTTATTGTAATTTTCTCTCAGCCACATAATTTGCAACATTATATCATGTATTATCGATTTACTGAAGTTGTAAAATTTTATCTGAAAAAACATAGCATATAATAAATTCAAATTTAATTAAATTTGCTTAGTAAGAAAATGACCCTTCATATTAGCCAAATTTCAGTCCCATTTATTTATCAATATTTCTTTGTAATGAAATTCAACTTTCACCATAATTTTTCAATATGTTTTTCTCGTAAAAAGCAGAAAATTTTTGTTTATTGTCACAAAACTTTCTCTGTGATATACAGGAAGACAGCGACGTATCCCTTAAAAAGAAAAGGTAATACGGGAACGAGGGTCCATAACGTTCATTTCGCCCAGGGCACAGGAAAACCTGTGCCTGGCACTACATAAACTGAATGAAGGCCTAAATAAGTAGCAACTAATCGATTATGAATAACCGGGATTACTGGAAATTATATTTTCGAATGTATGGCAGTAGAAAAAATAACGTTTCTGAAAATGTGAAGTGAACTGTATGTAGGTTTGTATATAGTACAAAGAAAATCTTAGTGGGCATTGTTTATATATTTATATATACTAGTGGAATCCGCGGAATGAAAAAAACTGGATATGTAGCAATAAAATACTTCTTTTTAAAAAATGAAATCAGTTTACAGCACTTCGCTAAAAACAACATTGATACTGTACGTGCAGTCGAGTTAGAAAATAATTTGTATCTGAGGATCGCATACAGATTTAACCAAATCGAACGCCCCAATGAAAAAAGTATTTTGCGGCCTGTAAATGGTAGTAATGGACAGAAATAATATGATCGCCGGAATAGCAATATCCGTTTTCGATTTCACGAAGAAGTAAACTCGTCATAATAAAAACAAGGTAACCTTTTTACCTTGCATCAAATAAACAGAAAAGTCAACACCATAAAGAACAACAACAACGCTCAACAAACAAACAGCAGCCACGAACGTACAACGAAAGAGTAAACCCGACGACAAACAAAATTGAGTGAACAACAAAACCCAAAAAGAACAGAAAATTGGGCTCTAAAATTTCTAAAACCGGCACTGCCAACAGAAAAATTGGGTATACCCAAGACAATTATTAATTTTTCAATTTTTTATACTTTAGTGCTTATTCTGACATTTATTTTCAGCCATAATAGGAGCTCGGTAATTCTCCACCGATCTATCCTCTGAAATTTGGCTAAACACCTATTTCATTAAGGACTGAGAGAAATTAAGAAGCAATCGGTACGTTTGAGAATAATATTATCAAGCTTTTAGTACTAGCAATATACAGTTAAAGAAGATATATAATAAGGTATAATTACCATACAACTATACCCTTATATTATTATCACATTAACATTGCAGATGAATTATTAATTAAAAATAAATCCGTGAACAGAAACAAAATTATAAAGACAAATAAGTACAAATAAAATTTTAGTTTAGCGGCAAGCAAATGTAAGAACGCATTAATATCTCGTGATGATAATATATTTTTCATCTTGGTTTACTTGATCTCCAATATTAAAAACCTGTAGCAGGTTCTCAATGTACTAATTCAAATCTAGCTAAAATAGGTTTAATGCGATTAATGTGAGAGACAATACACAGAAAACGTTGATAAAAACCAAGAAAATTCTAAAAAATACAATGCCGTCACTTTGAGGAATTCCATATTACGAATTAATGGTACTATTAGTACGCTGTTGAATAAAACAAAACACCCAATATTTAAAATTTCTTCGTTTATACGAAAGTTGTAAGAATTTTTCAATTAATTTATTGTTTACAATACACAAACAAGTTCCAAAAATCAAGAGGGATTTGAGATTGGCGGAGAACAACGCGACTTTATGCATCAGCGGAATGCAACATGGAGCCCGCGAAGTTTTGAGATACGGTCTATGAATTTTAGTAAAGATAATTTTGTATAAATTAATTTAAATGATGTTTAGACTTCTTTTTCATTTTTAAAATCACTCGATCTCTAGAATAAGTTACTATGCAAAAACCCATGCGGCCCGTCGAGGCGCTTTTGACTTCTTATACGCCAAATCACTCAGATCTCCGAATGCGACTCGCCATGTAAAAATATCGCACACCCCTGATGTAAAAGATTAGTAATGTCGTTACGAAATTTTTAGGCGATCCGCTACGTGACAACAGTAGCCTCAGTTCAAAGTTGTGAAGGTGTATAGAGTAATAGCATATTTTAACTTGATTAAAATTGTAAATAAAAGAATCCTTGCAAATTATTTAAAAAATTGCCGATATACGCAAAGCCTAAGACATTGTGTTTCATTTTTTGCCGTGAAAGAGCCACTCCTCTTCACTCGAATTTCCTTAGAATTTCCAATGTTGGGTGAGTAATTTTTGAATTCCATTTGCATTATATAAAACAGCTCACTCATAAAGACATATTACAAGATTTCTGGAGAGAAATAGAAGAGAGATAGAGACAGACAGACAGAAAGCAAACTATACTACTAAAATATCACAGAGGGAAAAATCTATGCAAATAATCAGCTGTGTGCGGAACTCCCTTATCAATGACTCTCAACGAAAAATTCCGAAATTTGACGTATTTACTACATCAACACTACTTGAACTTTCAAAAGAAGCATTGCATATAAAATCAAGTTTATGAATATTTGAGAGATAGTGTGTTAATTAAGAATAGGCACATGGAATGTTAGGACTATGATTTCAGGGGGCAAACTAGAGAACTTAAAAAGGGAAATGAGAAGGAATAATGTAGGTATAGTAGGTCTTAGTGAAGTTCGGTGGGAAGGAGAAGGCGAGATAAATTCAGACGAATTTAAGATTATTTACTCGGGAGGGCAGAAAAAGGAAAGGGGAGTGGGGATTATAATAAGAAAAGAGATAGCTGAAAGAATTAGCAAGGTAGTGACCGTTAATGATAGATTAATAGCCGTAAAACTTCAGATGGAGCAAGTGGAAATGCTTATAATTCAAGTGTACATGCCAACAACTAATGCTGGCGACGACGAAGTAGATGAAATGTATGAACAGATTATGGAGATATTGGAGTAGGGAAAAGGAAGAATCACCACCATAGTAATGGGAGACTGGAACAGTGTAGTCGGAGAGAGAAAGGAAGATAACACTGTGGGGAAATATGGACTACGGAAGAGAAATGAAAGAGGGGATAAACTTGTGGAATTCTGCCATAGAAATAGATTAATTGTAACTAATACATGGTTTAAGCATCACCAGCGGAGACTTTACACATGGAGAAGCCCAGGAGACCAGAGACGATACCAGATAGATTACATACTAGTCAATGAAAGATTTAGAAATAGCATTAAAAATGTGAAAACACTACCAGGGGCAGATATCGATGCCGACCACAACCTTTTGGTGGCAAATATACAATGTAGACTGAAGAGCGTTAAGAGAAACATAAGAGTTAACAAGAAATGGAACTTAGAGGAACTCCTTAAAAACAAGGAGGCTATTATGACTGAGCTGGAGGAAAGGTTTGGGGAGAGAGATGAAGAAAATAGGAAGAATGTAGATTAGGAGTGGAGATACATCCATAGCAACATTAAAGATGTAATGGAAAAGGAGGTAGGAAAGATAACGGGTGAAAGAAACAAAAAACCCTGGATCACAGCAGCCATGCTGCAAAAAATGGAAGAGCGGAGAAAGTGGAAGAACATAAACACTGAAGAAGGCCAAAGAAAGTACAAGGAGTTAAATAATGCTCTGAGAAGGGAAACAGATAAAGCCAGAGAACAGTGAATAAATGAGAAATGCGAGGAGATTGTTGAGTGTGAAAAAATTTGTAGAACAGACCTCATGTATAGCAAAGCAAGGGAACTATTCAAGAAAAAGGCAAGAAAGATAGGACGTAAAGGGATCATGAACAAAAGTGGTAAAATTGTCTCGGAGCCAGACATTGTAAAGAATGTCTGGAAAGAATACATTGAGGTGCTGTATGTATATGTATGTATTGTAAAGAATGTCTGGAAATAATACATTGAGGTGCTGTATGACAAAGAAGGAAAGCCAAGAAATATTGATTTAAATGAAAAAGATGATGTGGAAAAAGACCAGCTAGGACCAAGTATTCTCGAGTCTGAAGTTAAAGGAGCAATTGATGACATGAAAAGAAAGAAGGCTGTTGGGAGTGATGATATACCAGTGGACGTTCTTAAGGTTTTGGGGTCGAAAGCAGTTAAGCATCTCACAAAATTTTTTAATCAAGTATATGATACTGGCATAAGGCCTGAAGATTTTTTAGATGTTGTTATGGTACCACTGGAGAAATAGAACAATGCAAAAAGTTGTAATGGTTATCGAACTATTAGTTTAATTTCTCATACAGTTAAAGTTCTAACCAGAATAATAACCAAAAGAATTGAAGGTAAAATATAAAAGCAGCTGCAAGATAATCAGTTTGGTTTCAGAAGAGGAAGAGGGACTAGAGATGCTATAGGATGTATGAGAATGATGATAGAAAGAGCGCTAGAAGTCAATAAAGACATGCATTTTCGTTTTATAGATTGGGAGAAAGCTTTTGACCGAGTGAAATGGAATAAAATGTTGGGTAATTCAAATAAAATAGGAATAGATTGGAAAAATAAAAGACTGCTTAAAAACCTTTACTTTGATCAAAAGATTAGAGTCAGGGTTGAAGGAGAAGAAACAGAAAGTACTTCAATAGGGAGGGGAGTGAGGCAGGGTTGTCCTATTTCACCAGCGATATTTAATATTTATGCAGAAACAATAACAGAAGAAGCGTTGATGGAAGAGAAAGGATTTAAGATAGGAGGTGAAAGTATTACCACCATTAAATACGCAGATGATCAGGGCTTAATAGCAGAAGGCGAGAAAGAGCTTCAGAGGATGACAGACAGACTAGTTGAGGTTGGCCAACAATATGGACTGAAGATGCAGAAAAAACGAAAGTCATGGTGGTTTCAAAGGAACATAAAGAATTAAATATAATAGTAAATGGCCAAAAATTGGAACAAGTAAGTAGTTTCAAATATCTTGGCAGTATTTTAGCGCAGGATGGAAGTAGTACACAGGACATCAGAAGTAGAATTGCAATGGCAAAAGCAGCATTTAACGAGAAGAAAGAGCTTCTCACAAGCAAGAAAATAAATTTAGAAACAAGGAAGAAATTAGCGAAATGCTACATATGGAGCCTAGCTCTTTATAGTGCAGAGACGTTGACGGTAAGGAGAAAGGAGGAAAAATATTTAGAAAGTTTTGAGATGTGGGTATGAAGGAGGGTGATGAAAGTGAAATGGACAGAGAGGAAGAGAAACGAAGAAGTATTAGAAATGGTGGGAGAAGAAAGTATGCTAATAAAAACAATCAGGAAAAGAAAAGCAAATTGGATAGGGCACATATTGAGAAGGCAGTGTTTACAAAGGACGATCTTAGAAGGCAAAATTAGCGGAAGAAGAGGAAGAGGGTGAAAAATAATAGGAATATTAGAGAATACTTTTAAATCGGATCGTTAAAAATATATCGTTCGCCCTGTTGGCGGCATCCAAGAACACGAAATGCGGAAAAAGAAATTTAACGAAGATAATACGAATAACTTTCCACCACAGTCACGGCTAGAATATTTTTAAAACGGGATTTTCCCTCTTTCATTTTCGAAAAAACGAAAAAGAAATCCCCCAACTTCCCGTATTCGCTAAATATCTCCGCTCCTCCGACACAAAACGTGAGTGAAAATAGTTTGAAGGCAGCAAAAGCGGAAAACGGGAAGCGTTCCAAGAACGGTGCCGTGGTGTATCCTCTCGTACATGACTTCCTCCATATCTCAGACCGAATTCATTGCTAGTAACGTCTCGTCAAGAGGATTTCTCGAGACAGAGAACATAAAACGGGACGTTTCAAAAGAACAAGTTGGACCGTGGATCCTTCAGCCTCTCTCCCTTAGCCCTCTCGCCCCATCCTCCCCCCATCTCCCCATCCTCCCCCACCGACACATCCTCCCCCCCCCCCACTCCCCGCCGCCACGCCCCCTCCCAGCAGCACAAATGTAACAGGCCGCCTACTTCCCGAAACCATCTGTTCTGGAAAGAAGGGAGTGTTGGGACGCTGTTGGGCAGAAGGGCTCAGTATGCGTCTGCGGTCTTGAGTAAGGACAAAAGATGTGAGAGAAGAGAGAAGAAGTGTATGTGGCAAAAACAAACGAAATGAAAGTCTCGATAGGGATAAGGGGGGAGGGAGAGAAGGGGAGGGGAGTGAAGAGGGGGAGAAAAGTGCTAATACGGAGGATGGGCAGCTTAAGTGGATAGTGAGTAGGCGGCGAATGTAGGGTCGGATGGCGCGATGGAGGATAGGATGCTTTTGCTCTGTACTACGTGGCGACCACTTTAAGATAGATTAGGGATAATCAGTACGTTGATGTGGTGGCAATGAATTTATTATGATTGGCGTAAGGGCCTGTGGCATAGACAATATGCGATGAAGTTACGGAAGAAGAGTGGAATATAGAGTAGTGCGCCTCTCCGATCATAATAATTTGATTCACTTGTCGTAACGTGTTGTTTGATTAAATGAATGACAGCGATCGCTTTGGAATTCCTTTCGATCTATTTGTTGAAATTCGATGAATAATGCATTTTCGATATGAGTGAAACCAAAGCGATATTTCCATTACAACGATAGTTTAATTTAGGGGTCCGCAAAGTGTGGCCCGCGGGTCAACTGCGGCCCGCAAACTTACTACATGCGGCTCGCGACCAATCTTATAGTATATATTTTATATGTGTATAATTCAGTGGTGCCTAAGCTACGTCCCGCCATGAGTTTAACGATTAAAGGACACAATATAACATAAAAAGAAAATATTTTGTCTATAACCTTCCATTCCCATACAAATACATTTCAAACAAATCGGATAATACTGAATCACAACTAAACTCCTTAGTTCCCTTGAATTGTTCTTCAACTCTATTATTGACTGGGTGAGCTATGTGGCCTGCGATAAGTGCATCAATGGGTTATGTGGCCCTCGAGAAGAACAAAATTTGGCGCCACTGGTTTAAAACAAGATTATCAACACACGCGCCAGACAACATTTTGAACGGTGTATTTTTGTCTTCGCAAATTATACAGACCCGTTATTTTGGCCCACCAAATATTTCGAAATTATCACAAGCGTCCATCCATTTCTTTCGAAATTACCAATGTGGCCCCTATACAATTCGAGCGTGAGACCCCCGGCTTAATTCGAAACCTTAGTCAATCCGAGTATTGCGATCCACGCCGTTCGATTCGTTTTTGACATCATTTTCCGCCAACGTATCCCACACCATGATCCGGTCACGTTTGAAAAGTCGTTCGGGTAACATCTCTTTGCATTATATTCGTTCCGTGCGTATTCAATCAAACGAGCAAATCGGTTGCTTGATCGATCAATCCCTCGCTTAACGTTAACTCGACGTTGGACTATGTCCAACAAAGCGTTTACTCCAGCAAAACGCTCTCGTGAGGGGAGTGCCAAAGGGAGATCGTAGCGATGCGAGATGAGAACACGTGGAGTGGGAACGCGGTGGGAAAGTGAAAGAAGCGATGTGAGGAGTGCGAGAGTGAAACGGGTGCGTGGGTGAGAAAGGGGAACCGCTATAGCGAAACGAAAACCATTATTTCGGAAGACTAATATGGTCTAATTATCGAGGGGCAAAGGCGGTAGCGATGCTTTTTTGTTTTCGATGGATTTGAAGTTTAAAGAATCTATTACCTGCCTTGGTAGAAGAATATTTATCGCTACGTTAAGGTACGGTGTTAGTGTTTGTCGTTGCTGCCGTTGTAGCGCTCATTGTAAACGTAATGTGCTTTTTATGAGCTAGCATAAAAATAACCAAATAAAACTGGGCGTAATTACCATTCCTTTTGCCCCGGGACAACTCTCAATGAACTACCGTTTTGAAAATTCAAAAGTTATTGCAAAAATATCGAATAGTTGTCGTAGGATGTTACCTGAAATAATTTGTTAGTATTCTTGTACCACAAATATTTTTTTCTGAATATCTAAATAAATATATATGTATAAATTTATGTGTATGTGTGTGTAGACCTTGAGAAATGTGGTCGAAATATAGGAACCAAAGTAGATTTAAATGCGATGCGATTTATAATTATGGTTTAAATCTAATACATTACATATACCATGCATACGGCGTAAAAATATAACCTATTTAGTGGCTTTACTGAAATGACCAAATTTAAAAGAAAAATGTAGTCGCCACTATGCAATTATAGTCGCCAATCGCGAACGAGAAATTACATTGTTTTATTGCCCCCTCCGTTGATGGGCTGCATAGGCGTCGTTAAGTCTTTACAGAGGCCTTCGAACATGCTTTCGGAAAATATTTTTAGAAATCGATTAGTTATCTACCACGAAGTTTCCATTATATTATCGTTAAATAATTTAATAATAATAATAATAATAAACATCAATTATAGATAACATAGGTGTCAATAGAAATTTTTCTGGGGCAGGCGAAAAAACCCGAGATCGGAGAAAATTTCTTTATAATTAGAATTAAATTTAAAACCGCTTAGTTATGTGAGTGGGCTTAATGAATAAAGAAAGGTAAATATCATGTTTGAGATTTTTATCCTATAATATATAAAATGATATTATTTTCTCTCAACAATCCATGTTTGAATGAATATATCCACACAAATATAATTTTGAGATAGTAAACACTCTCTCAAATCAGTCAAGTATCCTATATCATTAATGAAAATCAAAATATGTAATAATAATATAATAATAAATATGTAATAATGCAGGAAAGTTATTGCGAAATAAAAAGAGCACGCGTATCACATGAAATGTTTAGAAGAATCGAACTCAAGCTAAACCGCGTATTTTTTTCGGCAGATGATAGACATAACTCGTCCTATTCTCCCTGTAGCGTCAGATGGAAATCATCTACTCTCATTTTCAACAAAAACTATTTATAGACGGAGACTAGCGGAGTTCATTGACGTCAGCGTCAAGAAGCAAAAGGCACAGTGGTTCCGTTCTGACATGTGGCACCATATTTTTTATTGAAATTTTTTCAATGGCGGCTATCGTACTGAACGTCACACACCCAAACACACACGCACTCACGCACTACAGTTGTAATCAAATGGTATTCAAAATGACAAAAAAAATAGTTACTTAAAAACTCGTTGCGGTGATGATGACAGTACACGCCTATTCTTAAACAGATAAATGATGAAAGTAAACGTAATGTCGGCGATCTCGCACGCTGTCTCATAGAGACGTAAATTAGGAGTTTTAACAATACTATTAACCAGGGGTGAGGTTACTTAGAGATTATTATGCATTATATGAGTGAAAAATCAAGTTAAAATTAAGCTTCTGGGGTTAAAAATTACAATATTAAAAATCGTGATGGAATCCAACTTTAGAAATACCTTTGAGGACAAATCAAAAACAACATTAAAAAGAAATTATTTTAATTGAGAAATATTTAGTAAGGGGTTTCAACTTAATGATAGATATTTTAACAGATTTTGCTAGATAAAAAATAATATTTGATTGGTAAATCCAAATATAAATGATAACGCTTTGAAAACTAGGAAACACTGGTAGTAGGCCGCATAAAATTACTTAGTGGGCCGCGGGTTAGGCACCCCTGCTATAAACCATGTCCGCACAAGAAAATTTTTATTACAAAGGAAGAGAAATCATCGCGTTAAAAAATCGACTTGAATAGAATTTTGCATCAATTTAAAAAATATGACCTCTAACGTTTTTCAATTCCAAAATTATTAATTTTAGCAGATATGATTATAAATCTAAGATTTCCATCATTTTAAAAATTCAATATATTATCAAAATTTATTTGTAATAATAATGTATCATTGCACTCCGAGTCCTACAAGAGGATGGAGGATGATTTAGAATGAGTACAAATGTTTTGGCGCCACGAGAATTTTTCGGACCGTTTATGGTGTTTCTATAGCAGCGGTTTCCAATCATTACGAAGCCGCGCCCCCCTGGCCTACGAAAAAAGGCCTTTGCACCCACCTTCACCTAAGAAAATTGTCTTTGCGCCCCCCCCCCCCTCTATATCACGTTCAGTCAAAATTCATTAACAATACCTAGTGGACCAACAATTGCAATTAATATAACCATCTTAAGAAAAACATGAAGGCAAACGATTCGTCCTAACCAATTAAGAGCTGCATATTGTAAGTCTAAACGGTTGGCAAATATATGTGTAATGTTTTGCTCCCCCCAGATCTATCTCCCCTCCAGGGGGTCGCGTCCCACAGTTTGGAGAAGGGTAGAGTATTGATATATCATTGACAATATCGTAGATAGGGCGAGTCTGAGCGCCCCCCCACCCACTCTTTGGAACCACAGCATTAAAAGTTGTATAAATAAGGTATATAATTATTCTTCTTTCATCAACGTAACGAAGTAATAGTGGAAACATTTACCCTAATTCGGAATATGCAGTTTCCAAATGCGTTTTTTGCATTATCAAAAAATTCTAATGGTTGCTATAATTTACGGCATAATTTATATAGTTCAAGAATCTAAGATAGTACGATGTTAAATCGATTGGCTGGACCCTTTTTCGATGGCTCCCTCACTCTGAATTTTCTTGCTTTTCAGAACTCAAGTAAGATTCGAATATAATCGGAGAATGTGGTCCAAAATGGAATTCGCTCGACGAAACTATGTGTAGATCTCTCATACCAAATTCCACAGGAATCAGCCAAAAGGTTCATGAAATGAAAGATATAGACGGACAGTATAGGATCTTACGTGCATGCGTCCATTTCATGCATTACTTGCAAAGAACATTATCTGGCGAGGATTTTATATCTGTTGCACTAAAAATACTGACATATTCGAAAATATATTTCAAATTAATTAAAACGAATAAAATTCGAGTATCATACAATAGAAACCACTTGACCCGAAAATGGTTTATATGAAATATCGTTAACTACGAATATTTCGTTCGGTCTAGTCCCGCGTTGGTGTTTTCCGTTTATAATTATTCTGTCATAAAAAAACTGATGACGCGAAAGGATCGCTTTACGTGAAAATTATTTTCCTACCCTCGAATATAATTCTACGCAAATTCCTTCAGATGTCATGAAATAGAGTTGGACCCATTACAGAAAAGTAATGTTTAATGCGGTTTTGCAAAAATGACCGAATTTCGTTTCTAAAAAGCAGACACCAGTAGTATTATAATGAATTATCTAAATCAGTGGAGTGCAACCTTTATACATGGCGGGCCACATCGGTGGTTGCGAATTCTTCTGCGGGCCGCATTGGAAGTTGCCAATTCTTTGGTGGGCCGGATTAGAATTTAAATTTGAAGTTAGGTACCTATATATATTAAGATGCCATGTAAGTAAAAATTAATTAATTAATATTTCAATATTAAAAGTTTTACCATCATGTAATTTTCATAAAAATGTATGAATTTGTGTGTTCAAGTTTTCGGATGGGTCCTTCATCAGAGCTTCGCGGGCCGAATGCGACCCGCGGGCCTTACGTTTGGCACCACTGATCTAAATGAAATGCAATTTAACAAGTGATCAGAAATTTATTTGTGTCGTTATACTGCATAAAATTCTCAACATTTACGTATGCATGTTCACAGATCCGTTTCCACTAAAGTAATGAAAATTTTAGCATAAAAACTTTGAATAATCAATTCGGATAACACGAAACGTTTGTGTCTGTCCCTCTCTTCCTTCTAATCTATCAATCAACGAAGAAATATTTCTTGTTTTGACTCATACGTGGTCTGGAATTCCCCATATAAACGAGGGGATAAAAAGACCGAAAATAATTTATCCGATCAAATAGACATTCCATCTTTAGATTCAAGCCAAGAGCGGGAATGAAAAAGAGGGAGAAAGAGAGAGGAGTAAGTGAGGATGAGAGATAGGAATAGTGAAGAGAAAGGGAGAGAGAGGGAGAAATAGAAGAGACAGAGGTAGAGAGAGAGGGGAGGAGAAAGAAATAGGTGGAGAGGGGGGGAGAAAGAAAGAGGGAGAGAAAAGAGGTAGAAAGAGTGAGAAATATGGAGATAGGAAAAGAAAGGGAGAAAGGAGAGGTAAAAGATAAAGAAGGAGAGAGGCAGAAAGAGAGAGAGATAAAGAGAAAGAAAGAATAAAAGAGAAAGAAAAAGTCGGAGATAAAAAGGGAGAGAGGAACAGATAGAAAGTTATGGAGAGAGATAGAAGAGGTAGGAGGAGAGGGGAGAGAGAAAGAGGGAGAAAGAGAAGTAGAAGAGAAAGGAGGAGAGAGAGATAGATGAGAAAGAGGAAGAGTGAAAGAGAGAGAGGAGAGAGAGAGAAAGGGAAAAGAGAGGTAGGAAAGAAAGAGGGAGGGAGAGGGAGGGAGAGGGAGGGAGAGGGAGGGAGAGGGAGAAATAGATGGGAGGAGAGAGGAAGAGGGAGAGAGGGCGAGATAGAGATGGAGTGAGAGGAGAGAGAGGAGAGAGAGGGACAGATGGAGAGATAAATAGACTGATCGAGTGGAAAAGATATAAGTGCACGCATTCCCGGCATCCCATGTTGTTTTGTCCACGAAGTCAAGAGAATGCGATGCGGCGGGAGGGTTAATGAGTGACGTCATAACGTTCCATAGCTCTTCCCTCGGGATCTTACGCTCCACTCTGCGAGACGATCCTCATTTTTGTGAGACGTTTGCGTGGGCAAGCGAGGGATACCGTGATGTCACGGACCGAAATGTTTTGGAGACTTATTCTGCCATACGAAACAAAAAGAAAAGGGTTGAGGAGGAGGTAATGAGGAACATTTACGGGTACAAGCATAATACACGAGAGAAAGCAGGAAACAATTTGAGATAATTGGAGAAAATTGTCGGAGGCGAAACTTTTTTTTCAGGCCGTCAACACGAATCGCGTGCATCGGGCGAAATCCCTGAATGATAACTGTAGGGTATATATATTCTCCCCGGCGTGGTAATCGAGTAAAATGAGCGGCGGTGACGAAAGAGTTTTGAAGTGCCCGATTCGAACGGATATTCCTCGCTCGTCGGCACGCTCGGCGACTCCAAGGATGACGACTCGGATGGGGCCGATTCGTTTTATATTGAATCCGCCTCTGAATCCTGTTCGATCTTTGAACGCCTTCCCCGGAGACCTTTTAAATGGTGGAATTTACGTAAATTATTCGGTAATACCGCGAGTGAGTTTTCCCTTGTTTTTAATCGGTATCACTTCGGCGCTGGGATACGACTAAGGGTTGCGAAATTTTCGGAATGATTTTATGAAGATATTCCATTTTTTAAAGCTATTGTGGCAGGATGGGATTTTCTCCATGCATAGTAGACGTAAACTGTCTACAGAGAAAGTATACAAAACTTTAAATATGACGATATTTTTGATTTCTTTATATTAAGTATTTATGTTTTTTATTGTCGTAGCAACGGAAACTAAGCTATCATCCAGCAATATATAATGTAGTATACATTAATTGTAGACGGGCAATCAACATATAATGTCAGATATAATCTGCTTTATGAAAAAATCTTGTGTCCAAATTTCTTCATACATTATAAAAGTCCCTCGCCAAACGCGGTTTCAGGCACATACTTATTGTTTTTTACTGCAATGGCTTTTCTTAAATCTAAATAACCTCGATATTTTTAACAGAAGAACATCTATACTTACTATTTATGTTCAATTCAGCAATTTTATTTTAAAATCCATAACGTACTCCAAATTTTATGCCCTTACTCTCAGGCACCACCCCCTCATATGGAGAAGCATTTCCACATCCTGCTATCCCCTCTTTGACACCACCATTGCTCTCATCATCAACATGAATGTTTAGTGCAACTGGTTGTTTAGTTTTTACACATGATTTAATGAGCCAATCAATTGTTAAATCCATAATTAACACGTTATATAGCAAACAGCACCTTTATTTATGATAATCAAGAACATCCTCCATCCTTCACACTTTACTCCTTAGGATATTGGTAGCGGGACTATACCAGCTAGGCGGCGTTGTTAGAGGAGTGTGAGCTCAGACACCTGTGGCGGCGAATTTATTTGTTTATGAGGTGTTTTAATGTAATAAATTCGATTGCATTGTTGCTTATAAGTTGCTCTCGACAGCAGATTCCTCAAAAATTACTCTCAGCGACTACGCTCGTGAAAATTTTTTAAATGTTTTGAATAATTTTCACAGCGATGAATACTTTAAATCACCTTTCACGTTGTAAATGAAATAGGAAAACAACTTTGTTATTTATTGCTATGGATAACAAAATAATGATGCGATTCTTAATATTAAGTTCAAATTATTCAGTAAAATATTCGCCTTAAAAACATACAGCGTTCGGTGCTGGCGGTAGATGCCAGTGGGATAATTTTTATACCAATTAAAATTACCCCTGTCAGCGCTGACATAACTATCAACAAATGGAAATAAGGCTGCAACCTAACGATATTCAACATGCCGAACATAAATTCCGGCGGAAAATCGAAATATTATGTCTCCGAAACAACCCGCTCTACAAAAAATGTTTCAATAAATGTTATAGAAAATTTTAATTGTGTACACCTTTGCTAATAAGAAATGTTTACATTAATTAATGCAGGCTTAAAGGAAATATTTGACAAAAACGGGAAAGTTAAAAGAGTAAACCCCCACTTCCGCTTGGCCAATTTTAATTTTTAATCTATTCAGATCTTGAATTTTTAATAAAAATCTTAAACAAAATTTGGTACTGATCCGATTAGTATTTTTACAGTCAGTGCTCCCGCGAATTCCTATGGAACAGACTTCATCGAGAAATAGTGAAAACGTGCTCAAGGGACCTTAAAACGCACATTTCCGTTGAAATCTCGAACTCTATTTTTTGGCGAAAACAATACTTTCGCTATATTGCGTATGGAGAAAGTGAAAAGCATTATCGAACTTTCATTATGTCTCAAATACAATTTATTTAATAATTGGCTTCAATTTCCGTAAAATTTTCGAGATAACCAGATGCGCATTTCGGCTGTAAAGCAGCCTACGTCAATAACAAATTCACCGCCAGTAAATGGCGAAAAAGTATACTTTTTAAAACAACGACTGAATTCAGCCAAGAATGTTGATTTTTTCAAAATTAAAAATTTACGTGCAGATCATGCACGCGAGCGGAAATTTTTCGAATACATGATCACTCTAGCCAACTTTATTCCTCGAGATTTTACCTTATGACTGATGCCCTATTTATTACTTCGCTCAAGTATTTTCGGATTGCTTTCAACGAAGGTTAGAGAGGGTGTTAGATATCCGGGTTAATGTATACGTTCCAAATGATACGCAATGGCTCTTCATTAAAATAATAAACAGTCCTCAAATTCACACGCGCCAGATTAAAACCGCGTGCTGGTGAGGAAACCGTCGCGCCTTCGTGGAAACGAATAATCGGATCTCGGCACGAGACGTCAACTCGGGGCCTATCTTTCAGGAGAATGTAACGTTCCGAACGTCCGCAGGTACTGAAAAAGAGAGAAAACATGAACACTTCGCACATGCGAGGGAGAGAAGTTCTTTACGAATTACGCAATCATGTAAAAAATGAAAAATATCAACGGCTTAATATAATCCCGAAACACTGCATGGCAAGTGATGCCAAAAAACAATTAAGTTTTTATTAGTGGAAAGGTGGAACCCCTGCTTGGGTTATGTGAACCATTTATATCATTTTTGTATTTTCCTTTGTCCAGAAACCTCTTAGCACAAAAACTTATGAAAATTCACTCAATAGTTTCGGAAATGAGATATGGTGGAAAGTTCATTTTCAGCTCCTGGAAAGGTGGCACCCCTGCTTGAGTTCTGTGAGCCATTTATGTCATTTTCGTATTTTAATTCGTTCAACAAGTCCTTAGTATCAGGCTAATGAAAATTCGCTCGGTAATTTCGGAAATTAAGCATTCGGACAAACGGGCACGACCTGAGCGTAAAGGGGTTAATATTTTTGTAAAGAACGACTAATAATTCAAATTGGACGCCGAGTGCGGCGCAAAAGTATTCTTTAAGGCGTAAACGGAAGTGCTTCGAGTCTCCTTTTTGGAATGCGTTTTATTTCTAGAACGATGGATATGGGAAGGGGCAATGCGGAAGAACGCTCCACGAGTGAAAGTATGCGCTCGCTCGGCTTCAACTGTTCGACGACGCCGACGAACGAGGCATGGGCACGCATGACACACGCGACACATGCAATACAAATCGATTGTTTTGCTTCGCGTGCCGTTATTTTTTGCCGGATTAGGGACGTAACGGTTGAGCGAGGCCGCAGTAGACTGTAAATAAGACGATGCTGCCAATGCCATAGAGGCTCCCGCCATATAAAGAAGAAAACATTCGGAATCATCGCACATAAATGCGCTTTCCTTTTTGATTGCGCGTTAGTCTATTTCCCGTCCTTCTAATATTTCATTTAGATGTTGTTGTTTCGCGAGAAGTGGCTTACCAATGTTCCATTTATGGTTAAATGTCACCTATGCAATTGATGAGTCACCTACTGAAGATTTCTGTACGTGATGAGTTTACTAATATATGCCGCCATTGCCATCAACAGGAGATAGTGCCGGATAAAATAGGGGGGGAGGCGATGGGGCAAACGCCATCCTATTCCTTGGATATCCTCATTGACCTCAACAGGGTGCATTCTTAAACACATTCCACCCAAAATTCCTTGATCCTGCGCTACAGATTGAGTGCATAGGGCAAAAGAAAGAAAGGTTATAAAAGGTGCAGGGATTTTAAGGCAGTGGCGTACTTAAGAGTTTGGGAGGGATCGTTCCTCGCTTGGCAAGTTTCGAGATCCTCCCAAGACAAGAAGATATATTACGTAATCGCTGATATTCACTGAGAAGGGAAATTTTGAAGGGAAGCGTCCTATTCAATCAGTTGCGTTTTAAAATGCGTAAAAAGTAAATCGGGATTCCGTATAAAATATATAACTTGTTTGATTAAAAGACTCCAGTTATATTTAGAAGCTTTGTATAAATAGGAAAATATATTTCATAGATCGAAAAAAATTACGCTCCTTGGGAGACTTACAGCATCCTCGAAACGTGTTTATAAATAGTCAGAGAGATAAGGTCAACTGAAAACTAATCAAATCGTCATTGAGAATTCTTATAACTATGCTTGGTAGAATTCGACGCTTATTTTCCCGAGAGATTTTGGACGAGTACCGACGCTTAAAATTACTACTCACGTACATGGCTGGCAGTTTTCAACATTTCAATTCGATAATTAAAATTTATTTTTTATTTCTAAATTATAGGTGTATATATATATATATATATATATATATATATATATATATATATATATATATATATATATATATATATATATAATTTTTTTTCACTTGAAAGTTTACCTCTTCAAGTAACAAAAAATAGTTGGTGCAGAAAAAGTTCATTGTGCGAACAGGAAACAATATTTCTTTTTTTGTATTTTTTCTCCTTCCTTACAAATTTTGCCACGATTTTGACAGCCAACTTATTTGAGAAAACATTAATAATTAATTCACGCCTTTTACTAACTTAATCTTGATGATTAAACCAAATTTGCATTTTGCATATCGGCCAGGAGAATATTGTTCTACTGCACTGAAACTTAGTATCTCAAATATCATAACCTGGTATTTCAAAATCTAGATATTTTTGATTTCGTACAATTCTTCCACTCGTGTCTTTAGCAAATATATTATATCGCCAATGCAGAGAGTAAATTATGCTTTATCTCTTGAAAATGTTTAATGAAAAATATAAAACGTTAAATTTATGAAATCCGAACAATATGGTGTTGCTTTTGCCGAGAAACATTCTTTAAAAAAATTGGGAGTTCAGTTTAAAGGATTTAGACCTTCGTTTATGCCAATTAAGGACTAATAAAGGAAAAATATTAATCATGTAATTATAGCAATAAAATTTTAGCTGTCAAAAAAGAACTATCTAATATTTGCTTTGTATCATTTGATATATTTCATCACTGTACTAAATACTCACTTAATTTAACATAAAATATATAGAGAGAAAAATTAGACTTAATTATTCAGCGCTCGACCAATAGTCTTACCTCAAATCCTGATTAAAATGTTTTTCCAATCGGCAAAATATTTTACAACAAATAGAAAACATATATTAATCCTTAATCCCTCTTCAATTTTAAGTATAGATTGCTAATTTGCCTGATTTTTTAAACAACTATATATAAATGGAAATTTACTAACCTGTAGAAAAGGATAAAGGAGCCAAAAGCAAGAGAGCAGAACGATCTTTGCTTGGTATTTTTTTGAGAAAGAAGTGTGAGTTCATTATATACGAAGATGTGAAAGTGCATACAACAACGTCCACCTATAGCAAAAACCCTAGCAAGGAATCGAGGAACATTTGTTCCAGAAATACACTCCACGGGAAGGATGCGTGGAAGGGGTAGCAAAACGGTTAGCTGTCTTCAAACGACCACCGAAATTCCTTTCTTTCGAACCTCGTTTAATAGGGGTCAAGAAAGTCTCATCAGAACATATCCATGATCTTATCTCTATAGTGAGGCTCGTAGAATATCACACCATTAGGTAGGCAAATTTAATCACAAAAACCTCAAAAGGTCTAAGAAACACGTGTTCTCAAAACTACCCAAGGACGTTGCGGTTAACTGATTGTTCAGAGTAGAAGCGTGAGTATTTCAAAAACATATTTGAGTATAAGAAAATACCCCTCTTTCAGTCCCACTATTAATGTAAGACCAGAAAAGTAACAAAATTGTATATGATCTAGGCTCAAATTATGTTTTACGAAATTTAACTGCTAATATCAGCGTAGATATTCAATTGAGAATATGTGCGTATTACTTTACCAAATTCAATCGTTGATCAAGAAAATGCACTGATAAAAATGCAACCATTGGTCATAGCACTGAGATACATACATACCCTCCCGATCATTACGAACATTTTCTGAAATTTCGAAATTAAATATTTGCTCAGCGTTTCGGTGAAAGCAGACGAAAAAATGTTATGAATTTGCTTTGCCCGAAGAAGTAAATGATAAGAATTATCTATACGCCGTCCTCGATACCCGTTCGTTTTGTCAGCGAAATGTACGCTCTCCACGCCCTCGCAGGTGTTGAGACTAGAATTCTCTCAGAAACTTCTTGTTACAACACAATACAAACTCACTTCAGAGATGACTCACCGATCACTTCGAAGATAATTCTTAAGAAATGCTAGGTCGAAGGATTCCTTCGCGACTTTGGGCCATTTACTTACGCGACTAATTCTTTTATAAAATCCTTTTATAATATGTTTATAATGATTTAATATAGCATTAAAGTTTTCAAGGAAACAAATGGTGGTCCTTGGACGGTAGAAAATTATCAATTTAATATTGCGCGCCTTGCTTTCCTTCAATATAAATCAAGTGGGAATAATTTTGAAACGAGAAAAAATTCTGCTATGACCGTGCATCGAACCCGGGTCTTCCACTTGCCGGGCGGATATTCTACCACTGAACTATCGTAGCAGATCAATTTTCTCGTTTTTTAAAGCGGATGTTTTCTTGGTTGGGACGGAACTAGCCAAGCTAGTATCAAACTGCCCCAACGGATGTCCTCAAAGAGATACACCGAGGAAAACTCCACCCTCTCAAATGGTGAGATTGCCAACCAAGAAAACATCCGCGTTAAGAAACGAGAAAATTGATCTGCTACGATAGTTCAGTGGTAGAATATCCGACCGGCAAGTGGAAGACCCGGGTTCGATTCCCGGTCATAGCAGACTTTTTCTCATTTCAAAATTATTCCCAACATTACAGCTTATGCCTGTCTGCATAGGATCTTTAGATCGCTTTATTCCATCATAAATCAAGTGATAAAATATATATTATCCGACGAATGAATTTAGATGTACAGTTCAATTTTTCTAATCAGAAAAGCTCGAGTTCTGAGGCGTTCCGGTTTATAGAATTTTCCGAACAAAGTGTGGTTATTATAACATGACTGTGCTGTTATGTGCACCCTACCTAAGCTATGATTTTCTGTCTTTAGCGCAAGAATTTAAGCAAATAAAGTACGGGAAAGCAAATGAATACAAAAATGTCTATAAACGAGATTTCTCATAAAAACAGTTTGGTTTACACGAGCCGGGTGAGGTCATAGATGAAAAGTACAGTTTTTATGCTTGACGGATGTTTTTAACATTTTATAATTAAATTCTCATACTTAGAGAGCAGAGAATTGGAAATATAAAATGCTTCCTTGCCATATTTCCGGATCTTGGATGTTTTTCTGGATAATTCAAAAACTTTTCTTCTGAGTTGTACAACCTATAAATCCCTGATTGTTTGGATTGATTGGCCCACATAAGAGATAAACGTGGTAAAAATTTGGTGTAGCATTAGCTGCTAGGGAGTACCTACATCAGAACTTTGCTAATAACTCGAGGATAATACATACTGGAAAGAAAAGACAGTTTTTGGCCGGGGATCTCCTATGGAAGAAACGCTGCTGTAATGGATAGCGCATCGGATTTCTAATCTCAAGTACCTCGTTTGTGTTGCGCTGGAGTTTATAATATCGATTTTTTTTATCTTAGAGAGCCTGCCAGTTGGGCATGACTTAAAACTAAATGATTCCGCATGGTCCCACCCAGAAGAAGGATCAGGTACAGGTAAGAAAATGAATATGATATAAAAACTATTTATTGAGCAAAATGAAGCGCACCTGTCTAAAGAGAATCAAAACACTTTTGAATTGAGTTCAGTAATCTTAATTTTTCGTCAATTTCTGGCAGTGCTCAATAACATTTGTCTACGATGGTTTCTGTGGAAAAAGAAACAGAGCGCTATATGTAAATTTCTCTGCAATTCTTCCTTCGCTTGTTACCATTTAATACCCGACGCGTGTTTGTGGGAGCGGAGGAATGTTGGGAGGGAATGAAAGACAGAGAGCGCCTAAACTGCGCACCGCTCGTGGTTCTGCCATTGAGCGGCGCGTTACGTCAGAATAAAACACGTACGACATTGCGTCACGGGAACCGTCCCGGAGATTGAATCGCTGGTGTAACGGACCCTTTAGAGAGAACCGGAATCGTCTTTCCCACCGCTCGAGAGCGGCGCCACCGCCGCGGAAGGGGGATTGCCGCAATGAAAAGTGCACTTGGGAAGCGAATTTATAATAGGGAGGAATGAATTGTTTTTTTTAGGTAAGAGGGAATTTGGAAAGATGGGTTTAAGGAAAGAGGGTGATTGTTAGAGGAGTGTGGGTGGGTAGAGAGGGAGAGGGAGGGACGGAGGGGATTGGTAATTACGTATTGCCTTAGAGGGTGTGTGCGGAAGTAAACGACTTGAAGCGGAAGGGATTAAATGGAGGTAGTAACACTGCGGAGAATCAATAATTGGTTCTATGGACGAGGGAAGTGAGGGAGAAGGGTGTAAGATACAACGAAGTTTGTGAGGGGAAGGTAAAAGACCTGCGGGAGGATGATTTTCTGTAGCAACTTTGTCGGTTATATGTTATTACATCGAACCGTGGAAGTGACTGTAATTTTATGAAAATAGATACGCGCATATATATATATATATATATATATATATATATATATATATATATATATATATATATAATATCTTGAGGAAAAGGAAAGGTAGTGATGAGGGTGGCAACAATGTGTTGAAGGGAGCCCTGTGGACACTTTACATGTTGAGGACCAAATTGGCAAGTTGCTGGGGTGTCAAAGAGACATACGTGAAAGCACAAAAAACACACAAATGAAAGCTTTTCGATCTTAAGCCCTTTCTTAGCAATGGGGAGAGAGTAACTATATATATATATATATATATATATATATATATATATATATATATATATATACACGTGTGTATATTCATGCAGATACACATAGGGCAGACAAACCCAGGTGCTCATTTGCCATTGGCGAATAAAAATTGCTACATGGCGATTTTATTTCTCTGTTATTTTTTACCAAATGCAATAGTTATAAGTCAGTAATATTTTTACGTCCAATGTTTGGTGCATATGTAATATATACGGATTTATATAACTCTAATTCTAAATCGCTTCGCATTAAAATCCATCCAGTCGTAGCTCCTAGATTTGGACCAGAAATTGCGATGGCCTATATACTATACTAGCAGAAGGTGCTTGCATTCTGAAAGCATTTCATCTCTCCTTGAAAATCAGATTAATTTTTCAGACAGATATTTCATCATTAGAAATATTTTTTTAATTCAAAAGTTTGTACCTCTGCGCCGATTTTCGTTCTTGCCTTATGGGACAATATTGGAGTAAAATCAATCCCTAAAATTTGCAGTTTTAAGAATATTATACTTTTTCCATTGTGGGGTACTAATACCACACATTTCTGCCAAATTTCAAAGTTATAGCACAAAGTTCAACATTGCGGCCGCTAAAAATTCGCAAATGTTTAAACAAATTTTTAAGGCTTATGTTTTGCCGAATGTGCTACGAATCTGAAATTTTTTAAAAGTAGAATTTGTAAAAAACGAAATAGAGATTATGAAAACTTTTATATTTTAAATTGTTTGGCTGTTAAAATTTCTTAAATTTTAAACATATAGATGAATGTTTAGGTACTGCGAAGCAAGCTAGGGAGCTGATATTTTTACGTTATTTAGAGGTTTGTGCTATTGCACAAATGAACATTTGAAATTTTTCTTGAAGTTATTATTACGGCCGTTATAAATTTTTAAAATTTAAACAATTAGATAAATATCATTCCACTTCTAAATGTGCTATAACTTTCAAATTTGTCATAAATTTGTGGAATTAGTACCCCACAAATGAAAAAGTATCATATTCTTAAAATTGAGAATTTTAGGAATTGTTTTATTGCAATATTGATCCATAAGGAATGAACGAAATACGGTGTAGAGGTGAAATCTTTTAAATAAAAAAATATTTCTAATAATGAAATATCTCTCTGAAAAATTAATGTTTTTTCAAGGTAAGATGAAATACATGCAGAATGCAAGCACCTTCTACTAGTACACAATAGATATTATAAGTAAGAAGCGTCTATATATAATGATACATACATACATAAATTTGGAATTGGATAGGAGAAAGGAGATCTTGTCCACACTTATTTTGAAACCGGTAGCGATTTACAGAAAAGACGAATTGTTGATTGTAGTCTTTGCGTCTTTTGTTGGTGTACTGTAAATTCCTTTAGGATATATTTTCCTTTTTTATATACCTGAACATATGTGTAACTTTTATCGCAAACTAAACGAGAATCTAAACGAAATCAACCCGGAATAGGTCCAATAAAACAACAATCAGTCAAACAGATTGATAGAAAAATCATGTAATCTAAAAACACAGAGTTAACTTGACGCGCACTTCAGCAACAAAAGAAGAAGTCCTTAATGTTAAATCACTTGTTCTTTTTAGGTAAGGTAAAATAACTTTCAATTACTGAAGGTTGATCTTAGTTTTCTCATGATTTTCATTTCTACAGTAGTTACCTAGACTCCCTATTGGTTTTGAGTCATTTGGTGAGCATAATGATTAGCTTTGAAGCAAACCGTTTTTGTTTTGCTTTAGTTCTGCTTAAAGGATGGATATAGAATATGTTCGTTTCGATCGAGTATTTAAAATAAATCTGTTTCAATTGACAGATGAATTATTTTCTTTGCGGAACTCCATCTTAAATGAAATGAAGATATAACTTAGTAAAAAGTTCCACTTTAATACTAAAGTGGAAATATTTAAAAGGGTATCTCTCCGCATCATTAACCAATGTTTGATTCGATATTGTTTCATGTAATAAGATAATACTTCCTCACATTTTGCAGGCACGGCACCATTTCCAATGAAACAAATTTTGGCGCCACCCCCACCTTGAAACAAGGCTGTATAATTCTATTTACACGTAAAACAACGTTTGGCAGAATTTGCTTTTTGATATAACGCATCATTGCCAATTTCTAGGGAAAAATCGTTGTCCTAACGCCCTATAAACATTTCCAAATTGTTCATTTATTTAATCGAGAACGTTTTTCGGGGCATCCCTAACAATCAACTGCAGCATTCCCATTGGAAAGCATTACTATAATCATTTATAAATATTTTCTACCCTCTAGCATTATATATGTAGGAAATGTTCAATTTAGCAATCACAGAAATAGATACACCATTCTGAAGTGAGATCAGTCTGCCTTGGTAGTTCAGTGGTTAAATATCCATCCGGCGGTAGAAGGCCCAGGTTCGAATTCCGATCAACGCAGAATTTTTCACCTGCTTTCAAGAATTTATTCCATTTAAAAATATTATACATTCTCAATATTTGACCAATATTTCAACTAAATCCTTTAGATTCTATAAAAGTGGCAGTTCTATGAAGAAATGAAAAATTTAGTATTCGTAGATTACCAAACGACTTTCCATGCTACGCTTGAGGATCTGAAGGGAAGGGGAAAGAAAAGAAATAACGAAGCAGTAATGACAAATTAAATCAGAGGAAGCCAAGGTAGACGGAGAGGAAATAGATCATAGACGGAGGGCGATAGCTGAAAGTTCACGGGTCGTCCTGTAATGGGATTTTACTGGATTTCCCTCGGAAAATGTTGATTCGAGAGAGGCTGGTCGCCTCCATTTTTAATTCTACTTGAATATTATGTTAGAGATGTGAATTAAAAGTTTGAATCGCCAATCTTCTTGGAATTTGGTTTAATGAAATTAACAAAAGACTGGGGTCCTGACCCTACGCGCTTCAACCACCACTCTCAGTTCGCTTCGATCGCTCCTGGGACAGACGGTCGGACGGATGGGTCGACAGAAACTCGTGAAATTATATACAGGACGATTTAGAAAAGGTTAAATTTTTGCTCAATTAACACTAATAAATTGATTAAATTATGATAAGCTAATATATAACTTGATATAAAACGTGCTTAAAATTATCTAAGAAATGATTTAGATGAATATGTTCATCTATGCAAGTACCGTTGAGTAATTCAGTAAATATAGACTTGGGAATTTAACACATTGGTGAAAATGACATATTAAAAAAGGAACTTATATAAATTTTTAAATTATAATAGTTCGGTTGAGTAATGCATCCACATATGAGTGTCAAATGGTAAATACAGCTATAGAGAAACGCTGTATTATTGATTTTTTCTGTTAGCAAAGTGGTTTAGATTCGTACAAATTAATATACTATATAAATGACGTGTTACAGTGCTATTCAGGGAAATGATGAACTAAATTTATTATTCTATCGTAGGAGAGGTGTTCCATCTAATGGACTCAAGATTCGTTCAATTCAAACGCATGCTTTCATTGACGCCAAGCAATTATTCAAATTTTACTCACAATAATTGTCACCTCATTCATAAGAGGATGAAATACAGCCATCTTTATCGCGTATAAATGCAATCAACGTCATCAAATCTTTCAGTCTGAATTAATTTGGGATACCTATCCTCGTTTTATACCCTAATTATTCGCTTAAGGCGAATTACTTTCACGTCAGAAAAACGACCGACTACACACGAGCCACAAATCAATTTAATGTTGAAATTTTAAAAATCGTTAACGTTATCTGTGGGCACTTTCAAAATTTTACCCGCCTACTTTTCTTCACCACTTGAGGTCAAGAGACGGCCACATAAAACATAAACGCAATTGGAGCAGCAGTAAAAGCTCGCTTTCGAGCAGGGAGACGGATAGAACTAAAACCAGGAGAGGAGAGATGAGAAAATTAAAGTCAGTCAAAGGCAATCAAAGCATCGTTGAATGCGATGATTTAAGGCAAAAGGGAAAAAAATACGCTGCTGTTAACGCTTCAAGACGGCAGATAAAAAAAACTCGGCTTAGAATTTATTATCACCCATAAACGTTTCCAGAAGATTTTACCCTTATAACCGCTCTTGAGGAAATAATTAAAAATTTTAATATAATCCAAACACCCATAAATAAAAAACAGAAATCTGGGTTGTATGACCTTTGCTCTTTTCCACAGCAATTTTTATGTGGCAGTGGCAAGCACATTCTTAATGATATTTTCTCAGAAGGGCTACTCGCATTCAAATTTTTTTATGTCGACTTTTGTATTTCCATTTAACAGATGACTTAAAAATCAAATTCTCGAGTATAAGGGCAACTTAACATTTTTACATTCGTTCACCACCACAGAATGTGGGGTTATCAGCTATTCACCTCTTTGGACGTCTAGTACAGAACACTTGCATCACAATCGCCTCCAGCAATTAACTTCGTTATTTAATCATTAATGTGGTACAACTACAGTAATACCGTTAACGTCGGATGAGAACCCTTAGATATCTAAATGACTTAATGATTTTATAACTGGACATGAAGAAGATGTTTTCATAAGAATCAGTGACTCAATGGTTAATGAAATGAAAATCACTATCATATTTTCAACATTTGTCATTCATTACCATTCACGGTGACTTGGAAAAGTTGAGCGTGCGCCATTTTATATTTATGATTTGCATAACAATAATTGTTGTTATTATTGTTATTGCTAGTAATTTTTATTTGTGACTCGCAGGAAATAAATATACAGGGTCTCTACAAAGTCTCTCAATGGTTCAAAATTTTCATACTCCCTGAACTGAAAAATATATAGATTTATGCATAGGCTTCAAATAAATCTGAACTCATCAAGTTTTTTTTTTAAATCTGGTAGCCAACATGCGGGATGTACCACAAATACTTGATCAGTTGAGCATTATTTTAAACCTATGCTCAGAACGATAAATTTTATAATTCAGTAAGTATGATTTTTGAATTGTAACTTTTTTTAACCTCGGAGAAGCTTTGTGGGAATCCTGCATTTAAAAAAAGGCAATTAAGAGCATTAAAAACCATAATAACATACTTTTTAAATAAAATACGCAATTAAAAAAGGGAATCGGTTAATGAGTTTAATACTGGAACTTGCAGTATAGTACATAAGATATAACAAATATATCATTCATTACAGTAACTCACAAACCTGACCAATTCTTGTAACAATACTAAAGGAAATCGCATACGGTTAAATGGAGAAAAACTATCAGATATCTCAAAATACTTCATTCATTTCATCGTGCTTTATCACGTATTCAACGCTTTACTTAGCTCACGATTTAAAAAAATTGCGTCACGTATCGCTTTGTGACCTCAACTTTTGCCACTCTCTTCCTTCTTCTCTCAAGAGACTAAAAAAGGGCGGAGCAATACTCAGTTTGGTACGGGTCAACCGTCAGGCATCAAACACGGAAGTAGTCTCGGCAAGGGTGGAGTCACTTGAGAGAATAACGCGATCCTGCTTCTGTCCCTAGCCCTCGTGACCTTCGCTCGATTTACCCTCCAACTCTGAAACGCGACTCCAAAGTACTCATGAGTTGAAGACACGGTAAATATTAGTTGGTTATTAACAGGTTAAGCTAAACGTAGCAGTCATATCGGGCACATAATGGAGGTAAAATTTGAAGCCGCCTTAGAAATAAAAACTCGTATAAAAACAAAGTAAATTTACTTATGACAACGACAAAAAGACATTTCGATTATAAAATGTCGAATTTGCCTGAAAATAATTTTTTGATAAAAATATCTAATTTTTGCTTTGAATGTTTTCTACGGGCAAATAATATTATAGGAGTAGAAAAAAAAAACAAAAGTATCTTCACCGGGTGATCAAGTTATAAGTAAAAAAGAAAAGAAACAGGAAAAACTCCTCAGCCAATAAATGATTCATGGCAGGGCATGTTATTTAAGTATGTTAAGAAAACAACAGATAAACATTAAAAGAATCCTCATATATTAATATACAAATAGGTATACTATGATACGCAGTGACTGTGGATGTTAAGCCAAATAATTTTTAACACATCCGCCCTCAAGAAAAAATTGAAATACATCACAACCAATAATCTCAACTGCATACATTTTCACTCTTTACAGACGGTTTTTCATTGAATATTTATAATAAAATCCGTATCTTTTACTCTCCTTGTAACTCACACGATTACCGCTCGTTTATATAGAATACATCTTTACTTGGAAACTGATAATTAACAAAGAAAATAGTATTCCTGTTGCCTGCAGTTAGAAAAGAATGTTGTTAATAGTTAACATTAGTGTCATTGATCTCTATTGAAGAACCGTAAGGTGTTTTGTTCATTATCTAGAATTATTTAAGTGATCGAGCTAATGTCATAAACGCTGCAGAACGCAAATAAAATAAATGAATGAAAGAAAATATTTTGCACCTTGAAAAATAAAAAAACCCGTGTAAACTTATGGGAAAATATAATTGTGTCTCGGAGTCGAATCCGGGACTTTTTCCGGGATACTTGATTTTTCTTGGGGCCGTTTCATGGGGGTTTAACGAATGTGAAAATTTCACCTCGTTAGGCTTAGTAGATTCGAATATATTAATCGAGAAATATTTGAAGGAAACGGCAGACTCCCAGCCAGACAGGTTGAGTTTTATATAGATAGAGAATATACGCACAATCCTTAGTTTCTGCAATTTTGGCGTTAAATAGATACAAAAATGCAACATTTTACATCATTTAGTTGCTTCTTTTGACAGTTATGCGGAGAGAGGAATTATATGTATAAATAAAAGGATATAAGGGTCAAACATGCGCGATTTCATTCGTATAACTCGTTAAAATTATTTATTAATTCAATGAAAACATAATACGTTGCATCCATTGAACAAATATCTAGTTTGCATTTAAATATGTTAAATCTCAACTTGAGCAATTCAACCAGATATAAACGTATCATTTGAATTTTTATTTCCCTCTAAGTAAGCTTCAAGAAAACGCAAAAATTTGTTTTGATAAAAAAAACCTTCATAAGTTGATTCCCTCGGCGAAAGGCGCACCTCAAGTCTTTCAAAATCTGCCAATTCACCGCTTCCGCGGAAAAACCTTCCTGGATTTGACGTAATTTCGGCGCATCAAAAGGTGGAATAAACGTAATAACGTATTCAATCCCATTTGAACCCGTTATCTAACACACCTTGACATTCGTGGAACACTTGTTTTACCAACACTGCCACCAAAGCTCCTCGACACATCCTGCCGCAACTTGGATTCCCACATACGTAATGGTTGTTTTCACGTCCAGACGCTGTTTCTACCTCCTAATCACCTTTTCCCGTCTCCTGACCTCGTAATGGCGAAACCCTCCTGCGACATTTCCCATACCACCACTATACTTTCTCTTAAGTCGTTCATGCAATTACACCGCGGTCATTACCCTGGGATTACCTCGAGCTTCACCTACCAGCGAGCTCGAGGTACTAGCGCTGAAAGAATCTCAAGAGTAAATATATAAAAAAACAATTTATGTCAAAATAATGAAATTCAGTGACATACCTGTGATAATCTTGCTCAACTCCTAGGAATCATCATAACTCTCTCTCAAAAGTCTTTAGTAGATACAGATTTCCATGTCATGTTTTATTCAAAGGAACTTTTACGTTTTTTTGTTTTCGTTCCTTTTATTTTTACTGTTATAATAAGATAATTACCGTATTACGATTTGATAAAGAATTTACTCTCGGGGATTGTAATTTAGATCAATTATGCGTCATCTACTTTTTCTCTTAGACTTAATTGGTTGGAATGAAATGCATAGAGCTTTAAATACATTTTCTTATTAACTTAAATTCTGTTATATTGCACTATATTATCATAAAAATCGATTACAGATAACTTTAAATTCTTCTGAGCTTTTATTTCGTGTTCCATTAATTTATTTAAATTTTATTTCAATTAAAACTTGATAACGCATCACCGATGAATTTCTACCAGAAATTAAACTGAAAATTGCTTATTTGAAATTATTATATATTATAATTACCGCTGCGGTTATTTCCCGTTGCATCTCTATCTTCCCTAATTTTAAAAAGATTCGTATTTCTAATAATTTATATTTTTATGTAACCGAATCATCCTCCAAAAATTTTATTATTTAAATATTATAATTCGTCTATTTGAAATAATTTAAACACAATTTCTGTCTAGTATTCGATAATTATATTTAACATATTGATTTTATAAACTCAAATCTACTAGTTCAAATAAATTTAGTTAAATTGGTTTTATTAATATCTCAATTCGATTAAAAATTTCATATTCATTTAAACAAAACGACCAATATGTTATTTAATGCCATGAAAATTATTTCATAATACTTCGTTAGTACAAACATCAACGGATTTAACATTTCATAATTTGTATAAACGAGGTTCGTAAAAACGAGTTCGTTATAAAAAGGAAAATTTACCTTGATTTTTGCAAGGGACTGAATTACACTACTTAAGAACGAGCATTTTGTAAAAACCGAGTTTGCAATGTCGAGGTTTTGCTCTAATATAAGTTCCGTATCAAAATTTTTATTCTATTTTTTATAGAATGAATGAAGAGTAAATTTCCCATTTTCAAATTGTAAATGTAGTTTTCTTTTATTAAATCAAGTTTCAAACTTTTATCAATGTTGACTTGCAATTATATTTAAAACAGGAATTTTGAAACCTCTTCAGAGTAATGTACGGTTGATTTTACTGGCGATTAGTAAAACAGGTTTTCCAAATCGAGTTATTAAAAAAACAATTATTAAATCTAATTCAGTCGATGCAAGTCCTTTGTAAGAGCTATAGCTTGCGCTGTGACGTTTATCATTCTTCTTAAATGTTACTAATAACTTCAACCATATATAACACAACCCAAAATTCTGCAACCCTTCAAAACGTAATACTCTTTTGCAACTACCAATGAACTTATTTTCAACTAGAATTCTCTTGGAGTCAGCTTGAAATGCCAGGGACACTGGAAATCAGGACAGGGAAATGGTAAAAAAAAATCCAAGATTTTTCCAAAATAAAGAACTGGATTGTTAGAGCAACGTCGATAATGAATTTTCTTGGAAGCACGGTCAACTCCCCAGACGCCATTCTCAGCATGCGTCGCATATAACTACGCACGCCTTTTTCACGAAAGCTGGCGAGCCCTTCTCGGGCCAGAGTTTTGACTTTCAGTGACATTAATTTTGACCCCTTTTTTACGAGCCTATTAAACGAGCTCGACCATGCATCTCCTTATGTTTTCTTGACCAATGGAAAGCTTTCGCACTAAGTTTATAGCTCTGGAACACTCTGAAAACAATTTAAATTGGACTAAGGCCATGGCGCAAGCTAATAGAACGGCACGCACAGAATGAATTTCTGTTATATATATTTCCACTTAAAATTATATTACTTTTTTACGAGTTTGCGCGACTCGCGTTTTTTTTAACATATGACAGACAAAACCAGCCGTCAAAAGTTATTTATTTGCCATCTAATAAAAAACTTTATTATTCGAAACAATAATTTTTCTCTTTTGAAATACGATATTAAACCCGAGATCAATCTTAAGAAAATAATTTTGGCGATATGTAAACTGTCATTTCTAAAATTAGAACATGTATTGCCCTCTAACAATCATGAAGGCCGCGTTTTTTAACCACAGTCACAAACAGAAACGAGCGTGTACATCTTTTCCTATCAATTATCGGGTTAGGAAGATCTGGATGAGTTTGCCGGAATCCAATTCAGCTTTTTTATCATATAAAATTGAATTTTAGTTCAATCGTGTAAATAAATTACAAATGAATCTCCAGCCGAAATAGTATTTTTAAGTGAATATGACTCTAAGAAGGAAGAATAGCACGGGTGCGAAAGTTCTGTACAATTCAGATGTCTCATGCTGAAATTTTACGAGGGCCTAATAATACCAAAATGTATTAAGGGGGACATACAACAATAACAGACACATACTTTAATGAAAAATTTGATCTCTAGCATAATTCCTAAATATGAAACGTTTTCGCATTATTTCGTATTCCTATGTTACTGCGAGATCGTCTCGTCCAGGCCGTCTCCTGTACTTTTAGAGTATAATCAGAGTAAAGAGAGGGTTGCATTTCTTGAATTTGATAGACAAATTATATTATTATTACTATATAGTATATGTAGAAAGTGATGTAATGTTTGTGATGCAGCACGGTCACGAGATTATCCGTCGCCACGATGTGAGGGGATGTAACAATGTAATGATATGATGCATTTGTAAATTGACGTAATGAGGTGATGGGAATAGGTGATGAGATGAGATGACTGGTTGAGGCGATGTGATGGAATTTTAGTTTCTTAATTGTTTAGTCTGCCAGCTATCACCAACATGAACAACCATGGCACCTGTAGACAATCCTATGGGTTTGCAGGACCTTATTGTTTACGTTCTCTTTTTTATTCCATAATTACACGTGACTAGATTTCGCGTATGTAACAAACGAAGAGCAATTCTTGTTTCAACTATATACCTTTTAACGAAGTGGAAAAGAGCTCCCAACATGAGGCGATCTTGTCAGATCCCCACCACACGTATTGCCGCCATCTTGGTCACTCTCTACGGCATCTCTCGCGTTGTACCAAAAATACGACCCACGACACTATCGAGAACGATATTCCATCCTTTCCCGAAACTTACACCCTCCCAAAACACCCTCTGAGCCCATAATGCTTTCTCTCTCTCTCTCTCTTCGGTTCTACCCATTCCACGGACAAGCACTAAACGCTCTCGACATTTATTCTTCACTTCATCATTTCGTGGATGACCTCAGGCCGAAAGAAAGGAGCCATAAAGGCCTCCGACTGGTGCCCTTTTTTTAAGTATCCCCAGTCTGTGTCTGGTGCCACGTTAGCTCTCTCTGAGAAAAGAAAAAAACCGGCGCTAAGAAATTGGAAATGCGTGTTCATCATCCCGTTCCCTTCTTTCGAAGTTCTATTTTTCGAAGGATGAATGTCCCGCTTGGTGAAAAAATTATAGGACTTTATTTTTTCGGGTTTCCTTTCTGAAACTGGTAAGAAGAAAAATTTTCGACGAAAAAGATCATGCGTGTGTGAAAAACCGTCGGCTAACAAAAACGGAAATGAGATTATACTCCCGATGTATTTGTGTTTTTCGATAAAAATGGTTAAAGCGATTAAGCGATTCTCCGCTATAGATCGGAGGTGCGTTCCTGAAAACTGCGAAAATGTAACGAAAAGAGGTTTAGCGAAAACTATTAGACACAAAAGTAGAGGTTTCGTCCCTGTATGACGTTTTGTGACACAACTGTACTATTTGTACTCCAAATAATACAGTACATAAGGCATATTATGTTAAATAAGCAAAAGAAAATAAACAACATTAATATATATAAAAACGCTCACTTGTGCGGACACATTTCGCCCCCTCATATGTGGTAACGTAATGAAATTATATTGCATAAATAATAATAACCACGAAATTAAAAACATGATTAAAGGGATTTTTAGTTATAATAACGATATATAAAAAGCATTCGGAATTTCTAGAATTTCGGCTATGGCCTTTAAGCTTTTTATTCTCTTACAGATTTCGAGGTATTCCAAGTGTTGAATATCTTTTTTCCTAAGGTAAATGTTTCCGCTGAATACATGATGATACTCCACAAATCGTTTTACCAACTTCTTCCTTAGATCTTAATATGTATTATAGGTTAGCAGGATTTTCATTCTTTTGAAGACGTCTGCCTCCTTGGTAATTCTGGTTCTCACTTCATTGGTGCATTTTACATATCTTGTTTGGATGATTTCACCTCAATCTGTTTCGGTGGCTTTCCATCAAACCTCATATTCATGTCTTCTTCTTTTCGCGATATTTTAATGACTTTAGACTTTTCCATGATTATACTCATTGCATACATTCTCCCATACTATAACCAATCTGCATTTTCATCTCAAGACCTAATTTCGGAGAGACTTCGCGATTTTCATTGCTAATTTATGGATCGCTGAACACTACGGAATGTTGTTTTTTCTCGAATTTCATAAAGTGATTCATTTGTAGATAGGTAAAATCGTCGACGAAAAGAAAATCGTGGGGCAACCTCGTTTCAATTAGCGCTCCATTTACTTTGGCTATTTGAATTTTAAGGTTGCGAATGAGATTTAAATCATTAAAACTCGCATGAGAGGCATTTTCGGATATTGATAATTTAAAAAACCCTCTCCCAAACCTTTGGAACGCGAATCAAAACAAAATACCTTATTTACTCGCGTAATTGCCTCCATCGCGTAATTTCCCCACCTGAACTATGAGGAGGAAATAAAATATTATTTTTCAGATGTGATTACTTTGACACGATAGGAAAACTTGCATATTTTCCGTACCTTTTTTTTAAATCGTGCAAAAAGTGGGGGGCAGTTACGAGAATAAATACGGTATTTGTTCGAATTTGATGATTTTGTTAAAAACATTTTTGACCTTCGATTCTAACAATTAAAACAGAAGCCAAACCGTAATTAGTGCCTTTAGGGCATGTAGTTATTTATATTTATTGATAGCAGTACTTTGAGGAGCGAGAGGTGAATTCCTTGTTGCCGAAACAAAAATAAGCATTTTGATATCTCCATTCCGTTACCTCCTTATCGTTGAAAAAACAATTAATTGCCGTAATGTCGGTCAGGGAAATAATATTCGTTTTTGCTTCATTTGGCACCATAACCTCACTCCAGCCGAAAAGCTAATAAATGTGCGAGGCTCGTCGTCAAAAGTCAGAAATTATTGTTCTATATAGAGAATTTTACCAGTCCTACTAAAAAAGATGCTTTCTAATTAGAGTCAGTGACATCGGTGAAATTAAATACTGAAAACTAACTGCCCTAAATAAGTGAGCAACAAGTGAAGGAGAGATTTTTTGAGAGATTAGAGAGGCGCAGTTTGTCAATCACGCAAGTAATGCAAAAGTAACTACATAAATGAAGCCATGACAGGTGCACATTTCAATTTACGCTTCGTCGGTAAAAATGCATCAATTTTTGTCACTATATTAACTCGTACATTTCCGCCCACTTCCTCGCCGATGATTTGACACAAAAGAATGATCAAGATATTATTATATTACGCTGATATTATCTTGTCATATAGGAAGATATTATTTGGCTTGGAATAAATTCCACTTTGAAATTTTGATGAATTAACACGTTTTAGGGACCTCAGTAAGTCCGAAAAGGTGATTTTTTTCAATTCCTGTCTGTCATCAGTGGTCTAAACCAGTGGTTTTCAACCAGGGGTAAGGAGCTCTGGTGTAGGGTGTGCGAGACTGATCAACTGAAAAACGCCACTTTCGACACGTTTTTAGCAACCAGGAAGCGACCTGCCGTGTTTTAACAAGTAATGAAATAACTAAACTAATTAAGGGACTTCCTAGTAAACAGTTATAAAATAAAACTTATTTCAGAACAATAATATATCATAAATACTTCAGTGAAAACAAAATGTAACAATTGGATGTATCAATACAGATAAAACACAATAAACTCCAATAAAATCAAACAAAAGATGATTATGAAGGATGCAGAGGCTCATATGGTTAGCTATTAAAATATAACAACGTTAAAAACAGAGGCGGATTGATAGCATCCAGTCTTCTTGATGGAAATATTCCTCATTACTATTCCCTTGTTGTTATTTTAAAATCCGTAATCATAGTTTTAAAGTGGGTGTGCGTAAAGATACCTTGAGAGCTTCCTTAGGAGAAAAATGTTATATATGTATATATACCGTATTTTGGCATATAACGCTCACTTTTTTCCCAGAAAAATATCTCCCAAAATCAGCTTGCGATTTATACGCCGAAGGTAAGATTATTATTGAACTCAATACTGACACTAACGGGTACACTCATCCCCAAAATGGAATAATTGGTAGTAATTCCTTGCAAAAACATTAAAATATCCATTATTAATATTTAACAATGAAAATTTTGTTAATATATACAGTAATACCTTATACAACGAGAATTTCGAGGACGCATTTTAATTGTTACGCTTTTATACATGTCCGCTCACAGTGATTACAATTTCGGCGCGTTTGCAATGTTTTAGTTCCTAATGAGCCCGTTGAATAGCGGAATTAATACCACGGAACAGTATAATTCCTGTAGATGTCATAAATATAGTACTGTTTCCATAACTGGGTGAAATGTAAACAAAGCGACGGTACCGCTGTCGATGGCGAGAAAGCGACTAGAAATGGACTACCACGGGGAAAGGCGAAAAAGCGGAACTTCAACCTGATACGTAAATATAAAAAGCATTTCGAAATAAGGACGATGAGTAATATAAATGAAGATGAACGCAACCCAACCCCTAGAGGGAGGACACAGCGAACGTGGAAAGGAAACCAATACCACCTAACCAACGTTACCCAACCCGGGGTGTCGAGTAGGCGTGCCGCGTACTTGTAGCATTTTAGTACCATTTCTCCTCGCTTTCTCGCCATCGACAGTGCTACCGTTGCTTTGTTTACCATTCACCCGGTAATGGAAACAACCGATATGCCTACGATATTAGTTATAAGCTTCAGGCGATTCATTACGCAAAAACGCACGGAAACCGAGCTGCAGCACGTCATTTCGGTCCACCTCCTACAGAATAAAATGATCTGTAAATGAAAAAACGAGGAAAAACTGAAGCTGACAGGATAAGAGAAACATAATCTTCGCATTGTCTTAAATGGCCACAACTAGAGGAGAGAGTGATGGATAGTCGAACAGAGAAGTTTGGTATTGCTGCATCGATCAAAATCGTTAGGTACGAGGCAAAAAGAGTTGCAGGAGAAAGGGGACTAGTTGAGCGTACGTATCGTTAATGCATATGCATTTCAGTTATTAATTATCTCATTATATTAAAATATCATCTTGAAATTAAATTGAAGTAAGTACTATCGGCAAAGGGCACGTGCGACGTGTGCGGCGCGCTCCGTCAGAGTTAATTAATACGACAGCCGAGTTCACGCAGGGCACATTTAGCTATACAAGTCTCGAAGCAAATATTTATGTTTTAGAACATTCCTATTTATTTTGCTAATTAAGTTTATCTAAAACGCTATAAATAACACTTCGTATTATTTTCTGTAAATGTTGCCAGATACGGACTTAATCGCGCCTGAAAATGATACACGACGTGGTCATTTCTAAATGCCTTGGTGAACCAAAATATTTTTTTCCTGAAATATCTTATATATATATATACAGGGTGTCCCAGAAGTCCGGCCACATAGGACAACTTTGTTATTTTGCAGAATATCTAAAAATAATAGGAGATCAAAGTTGTTCGTAATAGGCTATTTTTCGGGAAAAAGTTGATTTATTTTTTCTAGGGCCTTCCGTTCGACCGCTACTCTCTTGGCTCATCAATGGTTTTATATATATATATATATATATATATATATATATATATATATATATATATATATATATAATTTTCCGTGTTTTATGTGTGTCACTTCGACACCTACAGCAACTCGCCAACTTGAAGACGTCTTGTTGGTGAGTGCTCACTGACCTTCCTTATCCCAACAACTTAATACGTAAATATGCATTAATTAATGTAACTAGTGACATATTATGGACTATAAGAGAACAGATATAAGGATATTTGAGTAGGTATATGTATATAGGTGTGAAATGGCGGCTTTGGTACCAATGCTTGTGTATATCCGCGAACAAGCTTGAAACATTAATTATATTATTCTTGCATAGTTTTTCGGGTCAAATTAATGGATAAAAGAGCTGAAAAGTTTTAATTTTCAGAATAATGCCATAGTGTGAAGTCATAAAGGCCGCGTTTGGACAGTATTTGGTGCAATAATCGCGTTTTTTATGTGTACTTATTGATATGTCCCATTTTTTATATTTTTATAACATTGATACGACGGAGAAACCATCATATTTGATTATTTGATTACTGGAATATAATTTAAATTTTCAATCAGATATTTTATAACTAATATATAGCTGAAAGTACTGATTTTTACATCCCACCGAACTGTAGAAAGAGTCATTTTAAAATTACCATGTGTGACCAACAAAAGTATTTTGATACCATTTTACAATAATACGATATTTAGTATATTTTAATGGCCATCGACTGAAATTGATGGAACAAAATCCATCTTCAGCTTTACACATTTTATTTCAAAAATCTTGTACATCCGTCACATCTCGTTAAGCACATGGCACTGCACTTTCATCTCACAAAGCGTCCATTCAACTCATCCCGGACGGACGATGCCACATAATGAATTAAGAACAACTGGCAATCGCTGGGCGCTCTTTCTCCGCCTCTTCTCCGTATTGATTAGCGCTTTAATATCCATTAACCCTTCGGGGGCATTGTTAATTGCCAATTTAGGCGAAGTGATTAGAAGGGGAGAGAAGATAGAGACTTGAACCTCGGATTAACTCCGTTCCATTGTAAAAAAAACAATTTCGGGACAGACTCGCAGTTTCCTCGACTCGTTTTTAGAGATAGAGGTGACCTTTTGTTTAATATCGATCCTCAGTGTGTCCCATGGTGAAAAAAAGTCCCGATGTTCATTCTGGCAAAGCCTTTTTTAAATGTCGGATGTTTCCGATTCCCCGATCTCAATTGTTCCAATCCCTTCCAAATGGAGGTCCGTTTTTTTACGAGCTGAGCTTTTATATTTCCTTTTCCCCTATCTGACATTTCGGCGTATTTAACATTTAGATACAGGAAATCCAATCATTGGAAAAAGAGATATTTTTTGGACGAAATTCAATTAAAAGTTTTGCGTAGCTTAAAAAAGCAACAAATAGTTCAATTTTATTGCTAAAAAGATAAACTAACGATGCTCTTATTTGCGGTAAAACCTTGGCCGTGTGCGTATGTTTGTGAAATCGCTAAATGGAATCGATACAAAGTTAATTACCCTTTACGGAAATATAAACCAATGAATGGAAGACGGCTTTCAGGCAACTCCTAAAAAAATTACCCACCGAGAGGGCATTCATCGAAGACCTGTAATCTCTTATGCCAGCTTCGATAAATACTTGCGGATCACTTCATGACTATTTCTAGTCTGAAGGCGGGATGTCCTGAAATGGAAGTATATAATAAATCGCTCTAATTCATCGAGAAAAACGCTAAGAATTTGCTTTAATTTGAACGCAAATTTTGTCGAGTTCTTCTTGTGGCGGTATGTAAGTACTTATCGGTCTCTATGCTCTAGAAACCATATTTTACTCATTCTGAATAAAGAAAATCGCAGTTTCCCGAAGAATAATCTCATTCTGGAAGCAAGTTAACTACATTTCTTAGAAAGGAGAAGGAGCCCACGTGTCTTCAGTGCAGCCTTTCAAATATATGCCAAGGTAATCCCGTTCACTCGCCCCGCTGCGGAAGCTCCATCACTCCCGATCTCTCCCTTGGAGGTTGAAAAAATCCACTGGGGTATGGCCTCAGCCGCATAATTCCCAAATCCTCTTTACGCGATCGAGTACTGTGTGCGATAATTGCCGAACTATGCGTATTCCAAGATAAATTGTTTCCCAGTAATTCTCCTCTATATGTCGCCACATTATATGTCGTTTTGTTTGTTCATCGTCAATGAATTGAGGAACAAGTTTCGCAGATACGTAGTTTGCAAAGATCCACAAGCGGAATTTCAAGTTATTGTAAACGATTTAGCCTCGTTATTTCTTCGCAATATTTTGCGTAAATGACGCATAGCAGAGTTGAGATTTCCGACGCAAAAATGATTTAGTATTGCCCATGCTGTTGTTTGACCAGGGATTCGTAGTTAAGTTTAGCTTATATCATATTTTAATTAATATCATATATTATTTAATAATCGAAGTTGATATATCAACTAATGAATTAATTGCGGAGATTTTTATGTAATTATACTGCATGGTATGTAATACTTCATAAATAATTTAATAATGCCGTCACAGCAGTCAGGGTCGTACACGGTTACGGAACCTGACTTCTGTTTACTCACAACTAAATGTTAAGGCCATCTATCATTACTCCTTTTCCTTGATGTAAAAATGGACACAAATGCCAAGAATGCCGAAATATCCTAAAATGTCCGCTTTGAGGAGCGAACAAGTGTCATAAAATTACCGGCTTTAGGGGCTCATGTACGTTATTGCGTTTTCTCAGAGACAAATTGATAATTGAGGTTGTTTCGATAACAATAAAAAGCTTGAAAATGCGCTTTTAGGTTACAAACCAGCCCTCCTGCAGGAATTCCGATAGTAGGTTCCATAAAAGAGTCTTTTTAGAGTTTACTCCTGGTGAACCACCACTGATGACAGCTGCTTTTAAGCCGAAATGCGCATGAAAGACATCTAGTTTCATAACCTTCTTATGATTATTGGGACTACCCAAATGGCCGATTGAATATTAGCTGTGAGGCGAGATGTCCGAAAGATTTCCACCGAAATTACATCATTTTTATTTCTGCACCAGCTTAAATAGAAAATAACTTATAAGATACTCGATATGATTGATGGGAAGTACACCTCTCAATATTGCATTTTTTCCTTAAATATTGGCGATGGAATTCCTGGGGAACATTCCTCAAGACATCTCTCAGATGAGACAGTCATGAGATTTCCATGACATCCGTGGAAAGGATGATTTTCTTATATTGACAACAAAATACTTCACCTATGTGGTCAATTTATGGCAACTTATGCCATAAAACTGCACATTTTAAATTTATTAGTCTGTGAAATAAATGCTAATACGATCAAAGCACTAATAAAAGTCAGAGAAAAGCAATCTCGCTGGATGCATTGGGGTTTACGGCTACGTTTTGAGGTGAAATCAACGAAGAAAGCATTGAAAAACTGTGTTTGCCCGAATCGCAAGAAAGTGTCTCCGATGATATCGATACCTTACCTTCCTCGTGTTAACCTAGAACTGGGATATCAAAATACGCACTTGAGTATCAAGAGTAGAAAAATTTGTTATTTGTTTTAGATATCTCCAATAGCCACAACAAGGTTCTAAAAAAACGTGCACATTTCGGATACAAAGCGGCCTTCCTCAATGGCGACTCACCGAAAGCAGATTCTAAAAACATTTCTGATACTTGACTGCCTATTCTGGAATTCATTTTCAATCATAAGACGAGCTCGAATTACTCAAGTGAATTTAGAACTGGGTCTTAAATACGCGGGGCGCATGAGGCCCGCTGATTAAGAAAATGCGGAACTCTCATTACCTACCACTGTCACTACTCTCATTACTAACTGCGATTTTCTACTGGAAGTGGGCGTCAGACAGTGTGGATGGGGCTCATAGAATGTAATAGTAATACAAAACGATATACATATTTCTAACATTCAAGACTAGCACGATAGTTTGATTTGTAATTATATATGTACCATTCTTGGTAGAGGGTATAAGTTTCAAAAACATAATCAGGCTCGTTATTGTGACATGCGGCCCCGACTTTGCGCACCCTTATATGGCGCCATTCCCGCATACCGCCCATTGATCGTACGTACAGCAAGCGTATACCTCGATTTACCGCCATCTCAGCTTTAGTATTAATGTCAATTACGGGCAAACGGTGGGGCTAAGTCGGGGTTTGACTGTAATTGCAATTGAACTCATCCCCCCCATGCAATTCGAATTTCATGCACCACGAGAAAATACTTCAGTAGAAAATTTGGAAGACGATAGAGATTCATATGAGGATATTCGGACGCGTAGATCGTACGATGGGAAATCCGTCGAGAGCGCTGTGAAGGGACGACGCAAAGATCGAAGGTCGCCGGAGGAGAAATTCAGTCGAATTAGAAGGGTTGAGTTAATCTTTTGGAGAGCAAGATGAACGGAAAAGCCGCTTGGTCATATCGGGGCACGTCCACCGAGGCCTTATATTTGGCGCCATGTCGTCCTATTCTACTCTCCCACGCTAACACCTCCCTTCTGTCTTTAATCCGCGTGCGCTGGAATATTCCCAGTTATTTTGTATGGCTTATCGCTCCCTCGCTTCCAGAACATTCCTCCGTCTGCTTAAAATGGATTCCAGCGTAAATAAGTTCATAGCTGAGAGACAGAGGATGACAACATTCCATGAAAGACGAATTTGGAATGTATATTCCGACGCAAGAGACCTGATTATTGCGTGCTAAGAAGTTATTGGGAAGGGAAGGGTAGGGTCACCTACGCGCATGAGGAACGCCCGCTGGATGGCGCGCGTCACAGAATTTCTCCGCACACGCCCGAAAAATCACGGATATGTTTATAACTGACGTTGGGAGTGACATTGACGGTCCTCTTGCCTCATCCTCCTCCCTATCGGTCTGTTCCTCTGTTCTACAAAAGCTCCTCCCTTAATACAAAAGAACCTGTCTACGAAGCGATAAGAATGGTATCCTCCGCCATAAGCACTTGGCGATGCTTACTCCATGGAAAATATGGTATGACGAATGCTGATGGCATAATTACGAGAATGCTTGAGTAAGCGTCGTTTAAAGCAAGCACGAGGCGAATCTCACACTATTCATCCTTGACTAACTATTATTCCAAGTATCATTCCGATTTTTCCAACAACTCCGACGAACATTTGAGCTTATAGTTCTTCTACGCTAAATATAACCTGGCTCATTTAGAACAAGTATGGAAAGGTGTACTGCATGTCGGAGTACACCAAGTTACCAAATGCGTTCTTTGAGATCAACAAATTTTACTAAAACTCCCCAATACAAAATTTCATTAAAATACGTCTAGCGATCCCAGAGTTGAAAGTGTCGTAAAATACATGTAAGTCTTTATGTAAAGTAGTCGTAATTATCGTCCGATTTTCACCAAAATTGAAATCGTTCGACAAATTTTACTAAAACTTCCCAATATCAAATTTCATCAAAACTCTTCTAGCGATTCCAGAGTTGAAACGGAAGTACGTCGTGAAATACATAAGTCTTCATGTAAAGTAGTCGTAATTATCGTCCGATTCTCACCAAAATGGAAATTGTTCAACAAATTTTAGTGAAACTTCCCAATATCAAATTTCATTAAAATACGTCCGGCGATTCCCGAATTGAAACGGAGGTACGTTGTAAAATACACGTAAGTCTTCATGTAAAGTGGTCGTAATTATCATCCGATTTTCACCAAAATTGAAACCGATCGACAAATTTTAGTAAAACTCCCCAATACCAAATATCAATACGTTCAGCTTTTCCCGTGTTGAAATAGAGGCATGTTGTAAAGTGGTCGTTATTGTAGTTAAATTTTAACCAAAATTGTAATCGGTCGACAAATTTTAGTAAAACTCCCCAATACCAAATTTTATTAAAATACGTCCAGCGGTTCCCGAGTCAAAACAGAGGGACGTTGAAATTTTTTTAATATTTTCTTGGAATGAACAAAAGAAGATAGAAAATCGTATAATTACGTAAATATGTAAATTTCTTTTTCTTTAAATTTTTCGTAAACCTTACGTTTTACGGAAAACATTATTTGACAAAAAATGTCTATTGAATGATTTTATTCAACTTTTGTTCTTAATATTTTTTGCTCAGATGAGTATTTAACGAGATGCTTGCGATATACGTTGTAAACTACATATTAGGTCTTCATGTAAAGTGGTCGTCATTATTGCCCGATTTTAACCAAAATTGAAATCGGTCGACAAATTTTAGTAAAACTTCCCAGAATCAAATTTCATCAAAGTACGTGAAGCGGTTCTTGAGTTAAAACATGCGGACGGACGGAAACGACCTCCCCTATATGCGTTCACTTCATGAACTTAGTGCAAAGAACGCATAAAAATGTTTACGCGTTAACCACGAGCACAATTGAAATGAAACGCTAAAATTATTTAGGTATTTATTAAACAATATTTGGTTAAAGCAATTGCATAGGGTGTATTTTAGCGTTCTTAGTAGATTTCAACTTGAATCTGTTTAAACCAAGACAATGTCAGCAGATAACGATATTCATGGGAATAGTATTAAAACTTTAACAAAACTCACTTTTATAATATCCCTAGTCTTTACTAACGTAATATATTTCAGTTCAATTTCAAGGCAAACTGCTATGAGTGTTATTCTTACACACGTGTGTTATGTCAGCTAAAATCGTTTTGGAAGTGCTATGCCCTTGAAAATATTAATAAATTCTTCGTTGAAGAGAAAATGAAAGGAAAATTTTATATTTATACCGTGTTGAATTAAAAATACGACTTATGCTACAGCTAATGGGCGAATTACAATTAGAGGCATAGCATTGCTGCAAATATCTGTAAGGCGCTATTATTTAATTAGGATTTTCAAATTTAAAAATCTCTATCATTGAAGAGCTAAATCTTTTGGAGTTAGACAGATGTGGAAGCAAAATTTACTTCGGTTCACAAGGCCATACTATCTTTTGCAAACTATCGTAAAATTTTCAAAGACGTGATGCAAAACAGAAGGGCCCTTAAAGGAACAGTAGTCAGGGAAAAGCGTTAGCTTTACGATCCGTCCGTCCAACATAAGCCACATGCGTGCAGATATTTTCGCCAAAGAAATTTGGGTTTTCGCCAAAATTAATCGATTTTTGTGTCCGGTGTTTACAAGGGATCAATATATAATACACATGCTTTTGGGCGAGTCAACAAATCCTCGAAAATGAGTTTTCAAACAAGGTTTCCTCCTTGCTGCAAACAAGGACGTAACTAAATCGATTAGACATGCAGGATCATTGAACGGTGATTAATCACTTACTATGGCCGCTTTCTATGTGAAATACGCTCATAGTTTATTTAGCCATTTTGTATCTAATAAATATGGAAATATCTGAAACTAATGTAATAAAAGTCAAAATTTTATTCGCAGAAATTGTTTCAATGAATTACAAATATATTGCACACAATAATTATATTTCTCCAACAAATTTTATTGGTTATCTATACGCGTGACTTTCTTTCAATGTACTTTGCAACAAAAGTCTGATTTTTCTTTAAGTTCTTCGAAGATATGTTCACTACACAACAAATGCTTAATTATTTCTATTCATAATGAATTCTGAAGTATAAAAATTGTCGATTTAAATTTTATGGCTTATGTATCCTAAGATAAAAACGTAAAGCCATATTAAATGGCGTTAAAAATGCTGCTCCGCAAAACAGGTACAAAGAAAGTTTTTTTAGATTGTATTCCTGAAATAAATGCTAATATACGAGTAAAACTGAACTCAATTTTATATGCATTTAATCATTATTTTCATTATCAAAACACTAAAAGTGGCGGAATCATTGCGATTGTTTTGCATTGAATTAGAAAGATTATATTAAAAATAAAGCCTTGATTAAACAAGTGATTAGAGTATGATAGTACGAATCTCTACTCATATTTTTATAAAGAGTATTTATTTATCATACTTAATGTAGCTAAAAATTCCTTAATATACGGCACACATATCTCATATCAAACCGCGCATTAACCATTATTTCTAGTTTCATATCTCTCATTATTATACAACCTTCTCAAGATTATCCAAAGAAATGTTTTCTATTCATCCTCTCGTTTCCATTTTGTCCTTTTAACTGTCAATGATCTCTATAGTCTTCCTTCTTCTTCGTCTTTAATCTAATATTATATCTCCAACAACTTTGCTCTCCCTTAAACTATGTTCCAATCATTCCTTCTTTCATTTTAACCGTGATTTAGTCCCAATTACCTTCATAATCGTTATCTTTGCCGACAACACGCTACATTAACAATTGATTTTGGAGACTGCAGCGAGGCTTAAATGTCCCACAAACATACTGAAAATGAATATATAGCCGCAAATTTTCTGCAGCGGCGTTTAAATTTATTATAACCCCTGAATAGTGAGATAATATTATGATCGCATTGTACTTTATTGTGAGATCCCTATCGTTCTTCGTAATTATTTATTCACCAGCTATATCCACAATATGATTTTCCCTGTTTAATAGTCCACCATGATGGTCAAGAGGTAATTAAAATAAATAAAACCTAATATTCACTTTATTTTTTCGTAAAATATAAACGAACGGAAAAAAGGTAGCGCGATAATTTAAATCTATATCTTACATGGGGTCTCACAGACCGTACCTTAGTAGTTGATGTTTAATAAAAACGGCCCTTTTTAGGAATAGATTGAAAGAAAAGAAAACCGCGAGAAATCGAAAAATACAACTCATTTGAAAAACACTTCCCATAGTGGCTAATGAGTAAAGGTTTCTGGGCACAATACATCTCTCACAATGCCGACGAGACGCTAACCCGGAATAAAAAATGGCAACAATAACGGTTACGCGGCGGCGTTTCATTCCTCGATTCAGTGCCACTTTCCTTATTGCGTGGTTGGGCGTCACAAGGTCGTCAATGAGAATACTTGAGGTGATCACAGGAAGCGAACCAACCTCCCACACGCGACGCACACAACACACGAGGAGCGCGATGTACTCATTTGATCGAAGAAACAAGTGGCCAGAGGAATGCGGCGGGCATCGCGGTATGTACGAGAGAAATCAGACCGGCAGGAGTGGGTAGCGGGGGATTGGAGAGGGGGGATTGGGGAGGGGGATTGGGGAAAGGGATCGGGGAAGAGGATTGGGGAGAGGGGATTGGAGAGAGAGAAATGGGGAGGGGGGATTGGAGAGGGGGATTGGGGAAAGGGATCGGGGAAGGGGATTGTGTAGGGGGATCGCGGAGGGGGGATTGAGGAGGGGGATTGGGGAGAGGGGATTGGGTAAGGAGGATTGGGGAGGGAGGATTGGAGAGGGGGGATCGAGGAAGGGGATTGAGGAAGGGGATGGAGGAAGGGGATTGGGGAGGGAGGATTTGGGAGGGGAGATTAAGGAGGGTAATTGGGGAGGGAGGATTAAGGAGGGGGACTGGGGATGGAGGATTGGAGGAAGTATTGGGGGAAGGATTGAAGGGGAGGATTTGGGGGATGGTTGGGGAGGATTTAGGGAGGATTGGGGGGAGGAATGTGAAGAGATTTTTGAGGAGGATTGGGTTGGGGGGATGCGGAAAAGGATAATCGGGAAGGAGGGAGAGGGAGGGAAAGAGGTATTAGGGGGAGAGGGAAAAGAGAGAGCAGGAGGGTAATCGTGTAGAAAAGGGGATGTATCGCTCGACAAATGAATGACAGGGTCGGATACAAAGAGGTTTGAAGGATAAAATCCATCCTTGTCTTTTATTTTTGGACGAGTAGCCGTCAAAACAGTCGATCGGACTGGAGATTAATTTTCAACGTGCCATTTAGCGAGGCTATAGGCAATTAGTTGCGTCACTGTTCGCGCGCGGTCGACGCGACAGGGGAATCGCGTAATACGCAGGTCGAATCGATGTTTTGTTGTCGACGTCTCGCTCCTTTGATTACGTTAATCTCTGTATTCGACAGTTTTATCCGATATCAGTATATCGGATTCTTGGATGGGTGATGTCGGACAGTTTTACTCGAGTCGGTGTTGCAATGCTTTAAAAAGTACGTCCACTCAAGAATGCGGTAGTCGTCAGAAATTGTGACGATGTGAAGTTTCGTAAGGATTTTTCATTTATTAACTCTAGAATTTTTGTATTTATGCAACTTCTTGTCGAGTTTGCGGTCCTATATGGGGGGAATTAATTGTGCGTACGGAACGCGCACTTGCTGAAGTAAAAACATGGATGATTTTCGTATTCAGGAACGCGTATGCCACTCTTTATAAAACCTCTCAGTATTAATTATGAAACGATTTCCAAACCGAATTTATAATTAAATTCGTAAATTGCGAGCTTATAGAATTAAAAACAAAGATATATTTAATTGAAACGGCTGATTTAATTATAGAAATTTATTGTGAATGAGCCGCGAAATCTTAGTCATAAAAATATGACCATGCCGTAAGGATCGCCTTCTCGAAAATATTTATGAAAACCATCGCATTCAATTTATTTATTTAGAATGATATCATTTCTTGTAAAATTTATAATAAAATAAGATTGGAACCTTGTCTGTTTAATAAACATAATGATTATTATATTAATATTTTTATATTGCTATTATTATCACCTAAGTAGGGAGATTTAGCATTAAAAAAATTTTTTCTTCCGTTTCTTCATTTGAAACAGAAATAGGTATTAGTCCAGCTTCGAAATTAATCCATTTACATATCTTCCATCGAAAATATAATATTCACGAGCAACTGAAATCCAGATACTTAAGTAATACCTTTATACACTATAGTAAAGAGCTTCTAATACACGAATAAACAAAATTATTCGAATTATAAAAAACGGAGTTCATCGGTACAAATTTGTAGATCCCATGCAATTAATGTTTATTATTTCGAGCATTTATTAAGTGCCATCCGCTCCTTATTTCTACCTTTTATTCGGCCTAATATAAAAAAGCAACTCTGACTCCTTTCTCCATATAAGCGCAGTGACTCAGTTTCATTTCCGCTCTTGGATAATTCCGTAACTTATTGCTTAAGAGGAGAATTTCCTCATGGCAGTAAATGCTCTTGATTCAGTCGCAAACGAAAGCTTTTCGTATAAAAGGCTATATTCATAGCAATACTTTATTGCAATTAATGGCGCCAGTTTAATCGAGTTTTTAGCAAGTACCTATACGCTAAGATTTCCATCTTTTTTCATGAAGTCTTACGCATATATACTTCTTGGCTGACTTTCCAATTTACTTTGAAAGAAAAAGAGCATATTTTAAATAAAATCAGACTCCTAATTAATCGAGTGTGAAATTCGAATTTTAATGACATCCTGTATTGTTAAACCAAAAATTTACCGCCCTTCAAGAGAAATGCAATGTTAATTAGAATAAAAATGTTCATTCAAATATTTAAATAATTTTCCCCAAAAGCATAGATTATTGCCCTCCGTTACCAATGATATAAAGTGATATTATGCTGTAAGAAAAATAAATCGCCAAAGCAAATTAGTTATTTATTATAATTTATTTAAATTTCCGAGAAGCCATCCATTTCCAAAAACGTAATTCAATCCCAATTTCTTGCCCAACTGATTTTTTGGCCAAATTTAATGTTTAATATGTATTTTATCAATAAACGGCTTGTTTAATTTAATTTTTATTTTAATTTATTTTTGATCACCTTTTTTTATAATGACTTATTTTATTTTCATCGATGTATTTACGAGTATGTTCATAACCTTCTGCATGGACGCCAGTAAAATGAAATATTATGTATCACCCAAAATTTGCTCTAAATAACGACATTTCTATTGACCAAATTCCTTCAAAACTCCTCATCAAAACTTCATCAATTTACCCATATTTATAGTCAGAAAATTTTTCTGGATGTATACTATATGATTTTACAAATTTTCTCCGTCATTTAAATCATTTTAATATATAATATTTGAAAGTATTATCGCATTCTCAGAAGCCTAAATAAATACGATAAATTAATGATTGTACGGGATGTGACAAGAATCTTGGATAATTAAAAAAAAATACTTTTGCAAGAAACAAAAAAGGTTAATATTAAAATCTTGTTAGTATTGAAGAACCATAGTCTTTTTGGTATAATAATATTAGTAAATTGAGTCTAGAAGCTTTGAGAAACTGGGTAATGTAGCTGTAATCATACCGTGGGAAAGATACTGACGCGATGAGAACCTCTCCGAAAAGGATTTTGATTTAGTTTCTCTTCAATATCGTGTTTGCATGCATATGCCATCGCCTCCGGTAGAGGTCGATTGCAGTGTGACCGAAGCATTGGATCCTAGCCAGTCATGCATTTCTTTGAGCTATTATTATACATGTCATGTTACATAGCTTCCACGCCATCTTATGCTCGAGTTTATATGAAGACTAGCTATTTACCATTCCAGTCCAGAAGTGTATTGCAATCCATACTAGCTCGACAGTGGCTAAGCTCGCTTTGATATATGATGAGAAAAAATGACTAAGTAAACCAGCCCAAACATTTAAAATGAAGGCTATGCATGTAGATTACATATATCTTAGAACTGAACGATGATGATGTTTTATGGTCTATGAATACCGAAATGCATGTTACGCAATAAATGCGTACATGTATAGATGGAAAAGAGTTTTTAAAGGTATCTTGCCAAGAAGTCGATTGTAACCCAATATATTTCATTTTCCGGGATTTTCCAATGATCTATCATTATCACAAATAGTGTAATCAAAGGTGAAATATTAACACCACATAAAATCTCTGCCGTTAGGTACAGTTATTATAATACACCGACTTTTGATAATGCTCCCTTGCTTTATAAATATAAACTACAGTAATATAGCTGTATAAATTGAATAAAAGGATTATGTTTGAATAAATGTTGGGTTCGCCCACGAAAAATGTGTAATTTTCAACACTGGGTAGAATATAGTTCCAATTAAGAAAAATCAACATTAGAAATCAGGAAGGAAAAATCTTATTAATTATTTCCGGATAAAGATTCTTCGAGGCGAAACGTGACAAATATAGCTTTTAAGAAACGAAAATGGAAATTTAAAATGTTTGAAAAGATCTCATGATATCTATCAATTCCATAATTATTAATTACCTTTCGTTTCGTATAACAAAGTTAAAACGATATTCCTATAGAAATACGAACGCATATTTCCCAAGAAAGACAGGGAGCAAGGCTATATCGTTAAGAATTACAAAAATATTCCGTATCGTCATTTATCTGGTCCCATCTTCGTGTCGCACAGAAATCGACGTGCGTCATTCTTTACGGGAGGCAAAGAACGACGCGCGTTGTGGGTTTGAAAAAAGAGTCGCGGCCAGCAGTCGCAAGAAGGCAATATGCTTCCTTTCCAGACAAACTCGGACATATTTAACACAATCGCGACGTGAGGCATTTTTAATGTCCTTCCCCAGGGGCGAACATTGTATTTGTTAATTCATACGTAATAACGCATTTCTCACACTTTATTTCTGTAGATTATAGCATATCCTTCTCTCCCTCTCTCCCTCTTTCCAACCTTCCAGTCGTCAGTCTGGCCGTCCATCTGCCCGTCCGTTCGTTTGCCCGCACGATTAATTCAGTTTGATTTTTTTCATGTTTTATGAAGTTTAGGGGCATTTTCAGTACGTACTAAAAGAGATAGTGCTTTGAAAATTGTTCAAATGGTCCAGGTATTTATTAATTGATAGCGATTAATTATACTGAAATGTTGCGGATTGCGGATATGCCAGGGTGAACTATAATAAACCTGTTTTGTAGCTTGTGAATCAATTTTATTTTTGTCAGTCATGACCCATCAGTTTTAGGTGGGCGTAGTTCGGTAATTACACCCCAAGGGAGATGATCAATCTTAAGTAAAATATTATCTCAATTAATTTATTTTATAGTATAAGCATTCTAGGCATATTTTGCAAATATCTAAGCAGTGAATAATAATATTCTGTATATATATTATAATGACACGGTATTGTTTTGCATAAATAAGTGTCAGTAAATATATTTGTTTTCTTATACCTCCCCTAAGCTATGCACCTAGATCAGCTGCTGCCACACCCTCGGATGGTCTTTCATCCCTGAGTTGGGACCCAGGACATAACCGCTGAATGAGGTGTATTGTTCCTCGTTTCCTTTTTGCATTTTCACATATGTGCAGTAATATATGTTATGTTTCTCGCGATCTTTTAGTTCCCATCTCGTCATTTCTCCGCAATTTTCCCAACTTCCTTCGTTATCCAAGAAAATGCCTTGAAATTCATCAGTTCCTATCTGGTTTCCGTACGAATAGTATTGCGAATAATTTGAAGCATTACGAGGAGATACAGGTATTTTTATTCCCCGAAGTCATCAATACAGGAAGTCGTCGAGATTTCAGATTCCGACTTATTTTTTAGTAGTTCCTCAGGCGTGATAACAGTTAAATATAACGTTTTAGATAAATTTAATCCGTTAAAAGTAAATAGAGATGATCTAACACATAAATAATTACTTCGAAACTTTTATAGATAAATGTGCCCAGCGTGCACTTGGCAGTCGCATTAATTAGGTTGTCGGAGTGCGCCGCACATGTCGCACGTATAGACACACCTTACCGATAAAACTTCCTTAAACTTAAGTGCGAGATGAGATTTTATTCCTAATAAATGGAACGCAAATGTAATAAAGATACTTAGGCTCAACTAGCCTTTTCCTTCTGCAACTCTTTTTGCCTCGTACATAAGCACTTTGGTCAATACAACAATAACTAACTTCTTCTGTTCTACTATCCATTTTTTCGCTTTCTCCTCTAGTTGAGGCCATTTAGGCTATGTTCCTCTTTTCCGGTTACTTTCAGTTTCTCCTCCTGTTTTCTCCATTTACGGATCTTTTTTTTGTGGTACATGGACCGAAATGACGTTCTTCTGCTCGGTTTCCGAGCGTTTTTGCGTATTTAATCACCTGAAGATTATAGTTAATAGTGTAGACATATTTTACTTTCTCATATTTTACGCTTGTAGTCATTGCGATCTCAATACACGTGACGGTATTTATCCTAGATAGAAATAAAATATTATAACATGTATCGGATTTCTAATGTTCCGCGGCATTATTCGCGCTATTCAACGGGATCATTAGGTATTAAACATCGCGATACACATTGCAAACGCATCGAAATCGTAATTTCTGTGAGCGGAAAGTAATAAAGCGCATTCATGCAAATGTGTCGTCAGAATTCATGTTGCATAAGGTTTTACTACATATCATTATATATCGACGACTCTTACAGAGGAGGAGATAACATATAACATATAGGAGGATCCTAATGTCCAGCCCAAACTAAAAAAGCTAGAGAGCTGAAAGTTTTAGTTTTTGTAGATATGATAGAGAAATCTTCATATAAAATGAGACTTCTTACCTAAGTGACATGAGTTCGACTCCAAAAATTCCGAAATTAGCGTTTTTTCCCATAAGAAAAGCATTGCGCCATTTTTGTAAATTAATTATGGGCACTTGCCGGTAAGCTAGAAAGATGAAATTTTCAGTGTTGCTAGAGGGCCGTAATATCTATTATAAATTATTGTAACTTTTGCTTACAGTGTCTTGGGTTTGACTCCAGAGACCCCGGAATATCTCCCATAAGTTAGCATGGGAAAACGCAATCCAGTGTGTAGACCAATCTAATACGTTTAGGAAGCTGAAATTTTGCAAGATTATAGAACGTTTCTCATAACAAACTATAAAAATCGAAAATTTTAAAATTGTAAATTTTAGGGGTTGTTTTAACCCCATTTGAACATTAAAGTTTAATATTTTTTTAGGTACTACGGGATGAGCTAGGAAGCTGCAATTTTCAAATTATTTACAAAACAGTGCATTTGCACAAATAAACATTTCAATCTCTCCATATATATATTGCGGCAACCGTTAAAAATGTTTAAATTTTAAACAATTAGAAAAATATTATTTTACTTCTAGAAGTGCTACAACTTTAAAATTTGGCTGAACTGTGTAGCATTAGTACCCCATAATGGAGAAAGTGTAAAATGTTTAAAATTGCAACATTTGGGGATTGTTTTAAATTATTATTTTTACCTGTGGGAAAAACGAAAATCGCTGCGGAGGTGAAATCTTTAGAATTAATGGAATATTTGTAATGATGAAATATCTGTCTGAAAAATTAATGTTTTTTCAAGGGGAGATGAAATGCTTGCAGTACGCAAGCACCTTCTACTAGCATTAGGTAGCAATATCTTACTATTAATTGTTAATAATGTATATTCTAATGATTTTGCGACGGATGACTGTCATTTCATTTAGTTTAGTAACTGTTACTACTATATACAGAAATAATCCTGCCTTCAATCTATAAGACGCAAGCTTATTTTGGGAGTCGTTTTTCTGGAAAAAAAATTGCGTCTTTTATCCCAAAAAATGCGGTAACTCGTGGGTATCGTGTTCCGCGGGTGATTCACGACGCCCACGAATAAAATTAACCGTGACCCACCGGTGATTCGCGTGGTCTTGAACGGGTTAAGGGAAACTCTAACAGCACGCACGATGCTTTGGCCTCCAGAAAAAAAACTGAAACGAAGGCAAAGACGCAGTTTCTTCGTATTTTCTTTACGCGTCGACTTTATTCCCGGTTTTTAACTCGCTGAAAGATTCGTTTTTATGGCACTCCCGGCGGCGTCGCCGTGCAAATTAAAGAGCAAATGAGTGTTTCATTGTTAGGCTGCACTATCCGCTCGAAGGTAATTATTATCTTCGCGGAAAGAAATATGCTCGTAAAGATAAAATCTTTGACGGATTTGGATAAATGAAGTTAAGCGAGCGGAAGTATTATCGCACCGACGTAACATTTTAGCGGAAAAGTATCACGACGTATGGATATGAATATGGATAAAAGAGTCCGAAGCTCTTAGTACAAAATGGCATCCATCCTTTGCAGGCTGTACTTTATTATAAACTATAGAGGCATAATTTTCATCATCGGCATTTTGGGGCGATTAATTCGCATATACTAATATATTTTTTGCGTCAAATTAGGAAGTAAAATAAACATTTTTAAGGAAAACGTTGAGCTTGAACATTATGCCAACAAATAATAGCACCCTTATTATCGAGAAACTGAAATTAACTGAGTAAAAATGATTCCTATGGTGAAATATTACGGATGGATCGCGAAAGACGATGGAAGAAGTTTGAAAGCCCAGCGCTATCACTTGCGCCAATGATTATATCGTACAGCAAAAATATGCATGGTATCGTATGTTTTTTATGTAGCAATACCGCGCGGTGTTTACAGCTACCTTTTTTATTACGAGTCACAAATTAGTGAAAACTACCACTAAAAATTATCTGCCGGCTAAGCACTTCCGTTTGGTGGAAGTTTAAAAGTACACGTACCATAACTCTGCCGCTAACCAGATAACTCACCCACACAATGCGAATGGCTTGTAACGTGTCCATTATTCCTGTTTTTAGAGCTTACACTGTTTTGGAAAGCTGAAGATAAATCTAGCAAAGGCGTTCGAGCAGAACACGAAGTTCCGCAAAATCACTTACATAGTCGACGAACAACTAATAGAGGAAGGCATAAAAATAATTTCTTTCTCACAAACTGTAAACGCGATGACTGGAAAAATCCAAGATATACAGGACCTATCTCGCTCATTCGATTTCGATGGCCAAATGAAAGTCCAGACGGGATAATACAAGTATTTAGTCCAGTTACACTTCGCGATTCATTTCATGAGCTCCGAAGGAATATTATCGTCTTGTTTTCAGATAATTGAAATCTATCGAGCCTCAATTAGGAATCTGAGTGCATGATATAATAAAAATCGGCTAAAATATTAACGGCTCAATGTAATTTATTTTATTAGAACGTGGTATAAGATAAATGTCTTGAAGATAAAGATATTAAGTATTAAAATGTGATAGAATACATATAACAGCAATAATTTTTCGGGATAATAGCACTTATGCCACTTTGTAATGGTTATCGATCAGATGCAAATTATTCAATGCCTGTATTAATCATTCCAGTTTGGCATTGGCAGATTTAATGTGCCATTTACTGTAGATTTATTGATTTATCGGGACAATGATAGCCCTGAGGTCGCACGAGCCTTGAAAAATGATTTCAGCTCGATATCGAAATGGCGAAGGAAGTAAACTATTACAAAGCTGTAAAGCATTATTACAATTAATTAGGCAAAAAATGTCTTCTTATTCGGTGTGACGGAATCACTATATCTGTATTACAGAAGAAAGTCTTTATCAATCCATGACGTGCGATGAGCAGTGAATATTTATTGGCAGTGGATAAATTGCTTGAATATATTTATTTGCTGATGACTTTAAATGCATGCATACATATATACATATTGGCATATTATACTAAGCTAAGCTATGAGGCACATTTTCTTGAATTTAGAGGCACTTTAGCGTGAAGTAATCCGTAGAATAATGCTAAAATAAATACCTTAGGGTAGAGTGCGTATTCTCTAGCTAAGTATAACTACGAATTGTGATTCTGGCAGTGAAAGAATACGCAAAAATCCAACGGAACCAATGATCAGAGCATGCGGATAACGAAATGGTCAGCTATCCTCACAGAGCATGTCAACATGCTTATGCTCCAACAACGTATATATAATATGTTTGTCTGCACACTTTGGCAAAAGGGTGGTTAGGGTGTCCGGCTCGCGGGTATAAATCATTCCGAGGGCATGATCGTATGTGATTGTCGTTAACTCTATTATTACACATTTACTTGGAAAAATCTGAATGTGTTAAACAATTTATTATTATTATGTACCCATTTTCATCAAGAAGAAAAATGTTCTATCAGAATGAAGGGAATTATAAAATACAACCGGCTCTCTCAACCTACGCCGTGTCTCAATTATAAAATTCCCATGTTTACTGGTTTTTCGAAGTTTTGCAATACGTATATAACATATAAAACTTTTGCATTGCGAAATTCCTCTGTTGGCGTAACTCACCCGAGAAATTGCCACGAATGCAAAAATACCTTGAAAAATATACGTCCTGATCAAGGCATGAAAGTATATTATGGCGAAATATATTTGTAGGATGTTCATATTCGGATAATAAACATCTTTACCTCATTTTCGTTACTTTTACCTTGGAATAAATCGAGATGACGGACAGTTTACACAACCGGCAGATTTCATGTAACGTTTTACAAAAAAGGTAGAAAGAAACCGGTGTGATGTACGTAATTTATGCAAAAGCTGGAATAGGAAGTGTTTCGGATGGCTTGTGTCATTTGCTACTTTAGAAAAGTGTTTGAACAGATGACGTAGTTTTCCCAGACCAAGAAACAACACGAATAACTTTCTCTAAACCCAAAGCTTTGCCGTAACAATCTTCCACAAGTTTGTGTGGTCATAAGGAATGCTGCGAACATTCCGAAATAAGGCCACTGCTCGCACAACTGGAGTCGACCCACAACTTGCATTTTTACCGCTCAAAGGACCATTTCGAATATTAATGGCATTGGAAATTATAAAAATTAGATTAAGATCAATGATCCCTCGCTTGAATCCAGGAACTTATCCTATATCCCTAATAAATCACGTCAATAATCCTGAAATAGATAGATATACTTCTATTTTTTATTCTCAATAACTCGAGAGAGTTAATCCCTTGCGTAAATTTATTTAAACTAATAATAATGGAAAATACCCTGTTACGAAGATAAAGACAAAACGAACATTCTAGTGAAAGTTTTCTACATATGATCAACAGTCAATATTTAAGGTTAAATTCATTTGCGTGCGTTTGACACTTTAATTTCTATTCAATAAGCTTGTTAAATTATTTTAGACTTGTACTCAAAGTAAATCGAACTATTTTCTCCATTTAATAATCGATAACTATATTCCACTGTTATAAATATCAGCGTATATAATCTCAATAGTGAAGTCTGGTAATGTGTTTAACTAGCTACTGACTTTTGAGCAGCTATCTATTCTAGTTTTATTACATTTACCGAAATATAGCGTTATGAAAACAAAACTACGAAAATTATTTGAGCACTACAAGAATTAAGCGTAATTTTTTTACTACGGACCAAATGAATAAAGATTACAAATGTTTTGAGTGATTACAACTTAAACTATGATATATATGTTTCGACGTAAGAAACCGATTTCTCATAGCATTAAAAAGTCATCTCGTCAGTTTAGACATGCTGTATCTGTTCACGTTCATTAACCATTGGAGCGCGATGGGGAAGGGGCATGTTTTTTCCGATATCCTGAATGTCAAAATTATTGGCATTACGCAAAGTGTTTTGCAAGCGACATGAACATTTTAGACGCTCCGATTATATTGGACGAAAAAAAACGACAAAGAGTACGCTTCATAAGACAGGCAAAGAAATCGAACGATAAAAGCAGACAACGAGAATTACCACAGTTCTTTGTTCTCGCATACACGCAGCTGTGCGCGTATCATGCGATATTGACAGATTTTTATCCGATCTGGCTAGTAATGAATTGGTTATCGCGTCGAAATTTTTACAACAATATTTTTTTATCGGACGTGGAAATTTCCATTTGAGAGGGCAGTGCCGTAACTAGGGTGGGGCAAGCGGGGCATCTGCCCCGGGCGCAAAAATTGTTAATGGTAAATTGTGTGAGGTTGCATGGCATAATGAAAAGGGCAATTTCATTACTATGCTTGCTCCAGACATACGCATAGCAGAAACTATAAATTTCGATAATGTTAATGATGAGTTTGTAACATTAAAATCACGTAGAATAGCTCTTCAATATTAAAATATTTCTACTTTCTGTATTTTAATTATGTTTGTGTGTAATTATGTATTTACGTTATTATATTTATAATTATGTATTTAAATTGTGTACATTTATATTGAGAAATTTCATCAATTATAGTTTATTTTTATATATTAATTGTTCACCCAAAATGCATATAGCAAAAAATATAGGTATTAGAGAATTTTTTATGGAGAGGACGCATATTTGGTAATTTTCCCCGGGTGCTAAAATGGCTAATTACGGCGCTGCGAGAGGGTGTCGTTGTAAATCTATCCAAAAGGCAAGGAAAACCGCAGACATATTACTCATTTAATGAGAGACCACATAAATTGAAATGATGTAACGCCGACCACTAAAACTGCAGAACTAATCACTCTTATACACGATTGTGGTAATATAGCTGTGGAATAATATTATTGAGATATGATAGGAAAGATTAGACGCACGAAAACTTAAAAATTTTCATGAAAGATGTCTCTACTTTTTGAATTTTTCGAATTATCTGGCTCAACAATTATCGATGATATCTATTCCTGAGTTATTTTGCTTGGTTATTTTGATTTTTTACGGGTTTTTTTGGAGAATTATGCCAGGAGAAAAAAAATCATGTTTTATGAATTTCACTGGCCTAAAAATATATGTAAAACCTCCTCCGATATAAAATACAGACTTAAAATAAGCCCCACTTTGGTGAAGTTCTGCATTAACGATGACATAGTTATTGTTTATCTTCTTGTCTATTTTATCATAAAAATACGGCTCGATTCAATCAGCAGCAAAACAATAGTAAAAAATATTCGAGGATATTTCGTTCCAAAATTTCAATTATTTCCTGACGGATGCCTAACCTATTTAAAGTAACATAGATTTTGCGAAATGCGGCAATGTATGTGACTGCAACCCGATTTAAGAGCTAAATCACGGCACATTATAACATAAGTCGCACACCTCAATGACGTGAACCTGCGGATGCGTGCGAAATAACATTAAATTCTTAGAAAGTATGCCAGAGCAAAAAGTTTTAATCGCCCCATTGTTTTACTTAGCGAGTTCACATGCCCATCAATCGCTTTTGGCTTCATTTTTATCTCGGGAGACCTTGCGAGCAGTGATAAAAACGCACTGTCTCTCTATACTATGAATTTAAATAAAACCCGCGGCTAACATTACTTTTAATAACATCTAATTACAGTTCTCTATCATGATAAATTTTCTAAGTCCGAAAAATAAATTTGTACACAAATTTAGAATGTGATGGAAATATTTAGTGATTTGCATGCATCTTATTAAATATTGGGCGCAATCATTTATTCACTGGGCAAATAAAATGCGTCCATTAGCATCTCGGGAGGACAATTACCCTTAAAAATTGCATCCCTTAATCGTCACTTCCATTAGAAAAATTTTCTTGAAAAAATATCCCGATTGCCACATTGCAAGGGTTGCTGTAACTTAGATTAGAGTCCACACCCAGGGAAGCTAATGCTTACGGCATATATTACAGCGGCTATTATAACTCTTACGGTTAGAGAAAGAGGCAATTTCATTTTATCTTCTCACATTTACCACCTTACCGCCACGTCCTTTGCGGATCACAGTAAGACCAGCGTATCAAAAGCTATTCCTGTTGCATATTAATCGCAGAGTTTCATGCTTGATGATTTCATCGTTGCAACATTCACCAGCCGATCAGTGCTCAAATTTCCCATCGATCGGATTTAAAAATAAATACACTTTGAAGCATATGTTCTTCGAATTCGAAATCGTACAATGGACTGCTCAAAAATAGTGCGCGAATTATTTGAGAATGTTAAAGTAGTACCGTAGGGTTGCATCTCATTTGCGTATTTATGTATTCGTCATCCGTTGGCTTGCCGTAGAATCGAATCGCACAGCCCACTCTTAAAAAAAAACTCCGACTCTTGTCCTTGGCCCAACTCTATTCTCCCATCACCTCGTATCAAGGGGCCTGCTTCCTTTCGTCGTATCTGGCGCTCATCCATCCCTCGTCACGTGACCGAAAACATCGCAGCAGCAGAAGCGCCATTTCGATCGTATCGGGGGGATATATCCTTCACTCACTTTTTAAGCGACGTGAATCCTTGTCTTCCGTTTTTTTAGATATTTTTCGTAAGATACAAAAAATGGAGGCTTCCGCGTAAAAATGTGACCTTTTTCACACGCTTTCCGTGGGGCATTTTTTTTTTATTTCTTTTCGTTTCATCGCGAAAAGATAACGTTATCCTCATTCATCCGGTGTACAGAAAAGGACGTGCTGGGTTCAAGGTCGAACACAGTCTGAAACTAATCAGGTGACCTTCCAGTTATACTCCTATTTGCCCCAGTGCGCTTTAATGAACGCTTACGCTCAGCTTTATAAGAATACTCGAAGTGATAAAAAAAAACTTGCTTTTCAGAAACTTGTGTGACTATTTCCAGTCCGCACAGAAAAAGTATTCATACAACCTGAACTTGTTGTGGCTTTAGTGAAACGCAGGGATAAAAGATTTGTTCTTGTTTTTTAGCGTTTTATTTTAATAGTTTTTAGAATAAATTATTTTGGTGTAATGCCATTCAATTTGCCACATTTGAACGCTAAATTAATCCAAATTTTATTTCTTCCAAATAACAGAAGCTTCTGAGGAGGAGGGTAGCGATTTCTCTTAAGTAAAAGCTACGAACGAGGTAGTTGATGAATGACAAAACCAGTTTTAATTCTCCTTATTTTTACTTTCTCCATACGTAGTATTATAGGGGAAAGTATTGTTTTCATGAAATAAATCGATTTAGATATTTCAACGGAAATACGTTTTGAGGTCCCCTGAACACGTTTTGACCATTTTCTCGATGATGTGGTATGGGTGCGTGTGCGTGTGTGGCAGCTTTATTGTGGGTGCTCTAACTCAAAAATTATTATTCGGATCAATGCGAGATTTTATATTTAACATTTTTATAAAAGTCACAAGAAAATATTAGTTTCTGGTAAAATCGGTCAATCAGAAGTGGATGTTTACTCTTGTCACATATTCGTTATTTTGAAATATTTGCTTTAATATTTGATATATGTAAAACTGAACTGGAATAAACGTTGTAGAACATTTAATTCTCTACAACCTTTGTTTGAAATATTTTTCCATATAATGCTTTGTTTAAGAGATATCTTATATTTTTAGCTGCCACCACCACTCCACCTACCGACGACTATTGTTAACAATTGACTCTTAGTTATGTCTTAGTAACGCTCCTTTTTATTTTCTTAATTGTTGGAGCTTTGTGGCTATATCCCATATCAGAAGTCTACGGTTATTTCTGTTATTTGTCAAATGTAAAATGTTCTCGGTTTCTTAAAATATTTATTATTATGTAACCAATTCGTAATTATTAGAGATATTTCAGGTATGGAGAAAGTCATGTGGTGGCAACATCTGATTTTTTAAATAAATGAAAAGTTCTAAAGTAGATATTTCACACTTATGATCGACCCAAAGTCTAACATAAACGTATGTTTTATAGCCTTTCGGTTTATAATTGCCCTTCGTATATTGTTTTCCTAAAATACAGGAGATAAGCTTCTTAGGCATTACGACTATGATGGGGTCTTCAATTAGCTCACTACAATTAGCACCCCCCCCCCTATATAGTGTCACCCCGCTCATTAATCGCATGATTACATAGTGCAGGGGTCTCAAACTCGCATCTTTGCGCGGGCCGCATGAATGTCCTCCAGCGAACCCGCGGGCAGCATTACGGCACCGTACCAAGTCCGCAGGCCGGTTACTATACCAATCCTCACACCTTTTCATATTGATTGGACATTCACTTTCCCCTTCCACAGGGTAGAAATCGTCCCAAACCTTTGATACGGCCTTAAACCCATTCATTCAAAAAATACTATGTTCAGCGTCGAGAGCTGGGTTCCTTGGGCACGCAAGAAAGACACTGGCAGCGGGAAGAATATATACCTAATACCCCACCCGAGCAGAATTTTATATATCGGAATTACCAATAAACTGCTTATATTTTAAAAGTTCTGATATAATACACTTCTTAAATTTCTTACGTTCAAGCGAAATATTTTATAAGAAATACATTTGAGTTTTGGCCGCCGAGTGTAAACTAGCTAACTTCGCGGGTGGCAGAAATGTACCACGGGGGCGCTTGCGGAGTTTTAGATTCCTCACATTGAGCATGCACAAATGTCAATGTCAATGACGGACAAACAGTGGGGCTAAATCAGGTTCTCTGTGTGTGCTTGCACATGTGTATATATATATATATATATATATATATATATATATATATATATATATGGGCAACTCTCGTTTAATGAACGACATGCGTTCCTGAAAAGCGTTCGTAAAACGGAAATTCGTTGAACGATCGTGATTTTCCCGTTGACTTCCCCGTTAAATCTCCAGATGCGTTCCAGACAAAAGATTTTTTATTCTTGAATTTATAATTCTCAGCTATTAAAATGTCTGTCAATGCAACTACAATATTAGAACCACTTGAAAACCGAAGCAACAACAATCGAACATCACCTATATATATATATATATATATATATATATATATATATATATATATATATATAACAACTTACGGAAAAGGAAAGGTAAAATAGATATATGGATGTCAACAAGGTGTTGGGATGAGGAAACCCAGTGAGCACTCACCAATCAGACGACTTCAGGTTGGCGAGGCCCCGGGGATGTCGAAGCGACACACGTAAAATAACACAAAAACACAGAAACATCACAAACGTAAAGCTTTCGGAACTACTCCTTCTTCAGCTACAGAATCATCCCAACACCTGTTGACATCCATATATATATATATATATATATATATATATATATATATATATATATATATATATATATATATATATATGGATGTCAACAAGGTGTTGGGATGAGGAAACCCAGTGAGCACTCACCAATCAGACGACTTCAGGTTGGCGAGGTCCCGGGGATGTCGAAGCGACACACGTAAAATAACACAAAAACACAGAAACACAGTTCTCTCTCTGTAGCTGAAGAAGGAGTAGTTCCGAAAGCTTTACGTTTGTGATGTTTCTGTGTTTTTGTGTTATTTTACGTGTGTCGCTTCGACATCCCCGGGGCCTCGCCAACCTGAAGTCGTCTGATTGGTGAGTGCTCACTGGCTTTCCTCATCCCAACACCTTGTTGACATCCATATATTCATTTTACCTTTCCTTTTCCGTAAGTTGTTATATATATATATATATATATATATATATATATATATATATATATATATATATATATATTTATATATATATATACATATTATATGAAAAAGAAAAGAGAGTTATCAAGATATGAAGACAGCGGAAAATAGGAGTATATGGAGAACCAGGTTTAACCATGAATAATCACGGACCTGTATACCGACAGACTACCTATGATGATGATTATATATGAGTAGGCAACTAGTGGTGATAAGAGGGAGTCAGTGGACAATTACTTGGTGCTGTGGACGTCCAAGGCAACAGAGGAAGGCTAATTGTTGAAGCATTCGGGCCTCCGCCCTTCGTCGGCATGATAGAAACGAAGAGCGGATACCCGAAAGCTCCAACAATAAACCTTCCTCTGTCGCCGTGGACGTCCATAGAACCAATTAACTATCCTTTTTGAAATGTTGAAAAATCGGAGTAAATCGAATATAAACTTAAAATATGAGCAAACACGAATTAAACAACAGAATCAAAAGTAATAATAAGAATCTTCATATATTTCCATGTGGAATATTGCAAATCACGAGTCAAAGTCTTGATTGTAAGCTATTTTACAATGTTAAAGACTGAAGGTCTACACATCGTATTCCAGTCGATTGTGTGTTAATCAAATGTAAAAACGAAAACTTTCCTGGTACCCATGCCTTTTCGGGAGACGACTACCTGCGTAAATCCTGCAAGAGTTTGCGCCGAGTATTTAGGCGAAAGATTTGCCGAAATCGAGCCTACCGTTCTTGATTGCGTTTACACTGGAAAGTGACGTCTCTCGAGGATTAATCTGTTTTTGTCCTTCACGCGTTTCATTTCCATTTTAGTGTAAATGTACTCGAAGCCAGAGTCGAACAATGAGAAAATCCGAAATGAACAATGTCGGCTACCCTAGTAACCGCCTTTTTGAAATGTCGAAAAACCGAAGAAAATACAATATAAACTTAAAATATGAGCAAACACGAATTAAACAACAAAATTGGTGGTAAGAATAAAAATCATTTCTTTCTGCGTGAAATGGTATAAATCTCGAGTCAATTTCTCGATTGTTAGATATTTTAAAATGTTAAAGAATAAACATCCACACATCATATTCTACCCGATTACGTGTTAATCAAATGCAAAAACGAAAACTATCCTGGTATCGAACCCATGCCTTTCCGTGGAACGACTACCCACTTAAAACCTGCAGGAGTTCGCGTCGAGTATTGAGAAGAAAGATTTGTCGAAATCGAACCAACCGTTCCCGGTTTATTTGCGTTCATGCCGGAAGGTGACGTCACTCGAGGCTTTAGACGTAGGCAGGCAGGGACGCACGCAGAGACACATTGGTTATATATATATATATGGATGTCTGTAGCTGATGAAGGAATACCTCCGAAAGCTTCTACGTTTGTGATGTTTCTGTGTTGTTTTAGTGTCCTTTTACGTGTGTCGCATCGACATCCCCAGGGCCTCGCCAACCTGAAGTCGTCTGATTGGTGATTGCTCACTGGGCTTCCTCATCCCAACATCTTGTTGCCAACCATATATCCATTTTACCTTTCCTTTTCCGTAAGCTGTTATATATATATATATATATATATATATATATATATATATATATATATATATATATATATATATATATATAAACTCTTGCATAACTTACTTATCAAAGTTAAAATATACAAGTTTCATGATTTCCATAGCAGCCCTCCTAAGAGTCTACAAACTCTCTTCAGTCATAGCCCACCAATGACAATGTCCACTTGCTCGAAAGAAATGAAAGTACCCCTTCAATTTTATTTTACATCAATTACAAAGGAATTTCGATTCGAATGATAAAATCATTTGGGCCGACACTAATAATAACACGAATTAAATTCAGCTTGTGAAATACGTTTAGGCCTTCATTTAATGAATCACTTTGGTCAATGTATTCTAATCAACGATCTCTCTATTCCTACGGTAGGGTACACATATTCACCAGGAGAAACATGATGCAAAGATGGGAGACCACCGAAGACGAGATTAGTATTTATCAGCAGCTGCCCCAGCGATAACGTTAACGTGCCCTTAAAAACGTCCACTTTTATGTGCTGCGAGTGACACACGCATGCGAGCCACTTCAAGTCATTGAAGGAGAAGTTCTCTATGGAGTCTCGTTTTAAAAGTGGAAAGTAAGCCTTATTCTGTCAGAACAACGTCATTATTCTTCATTCTAAAGCCATTTCCAGAAAATGCTTTCATGTTTATTGTCCATATCAATTACAAATTCGAAAATGCATAATAAGGTTTCTCAATTTTTATCATATTCATAGCAATAACTCCAAAAATATCGGAATTTTGAGCGCATAAAATGACCATACGGGGGACAAGGAATTTTTGACGACTTTCAAAATAAAATAAAAGCTGGGATTTTCGTGATAATCGATTAAATTACAAATTTTCGGTGATGATCAAGAGCGCTCGCGGGAGAAACTATGCTGTTATTCGAATGGAATGCATGTTGGGTGAAAATATGTTTGTTTGAGCAACGCGGAATTTCACGAGCTACGACAAATGCCGGCGATATTTTGATTTTCACGGAATTTCGAAGAATGCCGACGGAATTTTCGAATTGCCGAAGTTTTTCATATCTCCCAGATCCGTTCAGTCATCCCTCTGCCAGAACGCATTCCCAGAAAAATCGATAACCAACGCGTTTTCTTTCGATCTTCCGCATTCTACCACATGTCCAAACAGCGGAGTAAACTCTACAATATAATCCGGCCAACGTAAGCTGCTTAATTTTCTCCAGATCATCATTACCCGAACTGGGAAAAATAAAAGAATTAATCCCCGTACAGTAATGCGTATAGTGGGATGTCCATAAGTCAAACTTCAAGGGAAACAAAAAATATTCGATTTATAGAAAAATCGACATACGGAAATACGTTTTTCTCATTTATATTTTTCCCGGTAACATGAATTCCCTTCGAATTATGGAAAATTCGAGTTGTAGACGTTCGAGTTATGGAAGTTCCACTATATAAATAGAACCGGTAGGAAACAGAGAAAACTCAAAAGAAAAGTTTATCGCAAAGTTCGGCAAAAAAATACCAGTTCCTTAAAGGGATAATATGAAGGAATCGTCTTAGAAAACACAAACTTCCTTCTATCTATATCAAACCCACAATTAATGCTGTTTTTCTTCTCCTCACTCCTCGAACCAGATAATGAGAAAAAAGGATTATAGTGGGAAGCGTTGCACATGGGAGTCGAGAGAGAGAGAGAGGAATGGAGAGGGGGAGTGAGATGGAATAGGAAGGGGGGGAGGAGAGGGGAGAGTTAGAAAGACCGCGGAAGGGAGAGAATCAACCTCGAATGAGGAGGCGGCAGGGAAGGAGGGGGTGAGGCAGTGAGGCGCGGGAGGGGAAGGAACGGAAGCCAACGAGAGAGAGAACTTCTCTCAGACGCGTTCTGTACTCCGACGGTGGCGGACGAACCGATAACTCCAAGTCGTTTTCTCTCTCTCTCGCTCGCCGAAAGGAACTCGAGGCCGTCACCGAAAAAAAATAACATTACGAAACATTTTCGCGAGGAGAGAGAGAGGCGATTATCCACCGGTGGTGGAAAAGGACATCCGATTCATCTCCGTTATCTCTCTTCGTCCGGAGCCGGACCATACACTCTCCCCGCCCCCCTCCGAAGTCACCCCTGCCATCCGTCTACGATGAGTGCCTTGGTGATCGCATCATTTGAACCCAACGGGTCGAGGAACGCAACCTGCGGTTGAAGAGGGTCGTACTCCGTTTTGTCATCCAAGGAAAGAGGGGGGCGGGTTTGGTTTTTAGGGGCGCGTGCGGGAGGTGAGGGGGAAGGTGTGGGAGGGGGGAGGGAGACCAGTAAGGGCCACTGTGTTATTGTATGGTTATGTGCGGAGGGGCTTGTAGTCTTATTCTTCTTTAGCGAGTGTGGGGTGTAGAGAAAAAGATAGAGAGAGAAAGGGCTAAGCATGGTTGTGCCGGTATCGTTGGAAGCCTCCGAAAAAGGTGAGAGGGAAGAAGGAGGAGGAGAGCCCGGAAGAACTTCCGGGGGATCCCAGAAGCCCCGCATCATATCCGAGATAATGAAGAAGCATGTGGTGGAGGGAGCGGGAGGCGTCGCGGTGCCGGGGGCAGAGAAGGGAGGTCCCAAGAAGACGGCGACGACTCCTCAAAAGACGTCCAACATCTACTCGTATTCTCCGGAGGCGGAGGACAGACCCCGTATGAGCGGTGAGTTAACGCCTGCACCACCATCCCCCATTATCTTTCCTTTTACTAGGGCTGCGCTTAACGTCTCCGAAACACACCCCCATTTTTTGAGTGAAGCACCTCAAAAAGCGGTCGCCTCTCTAGCTTTTTAAGTCCTTCAACCCGAAAGGATTTACGAAGTTCCGAGTTTCCCCGCGACCAAATGCCGACCGTCGATTGTCTTCGCGTAATTTTCTTTTGGTGACCATATGACGACACGGCAGTGTTTCCCAGACCGTTATCCGCCCATAGACAATTCTCTTTAAGGCTTGATTAAGCATATTCGCGGATTTGTTTAAAATCCGATAAGGAAAATAATCTGTCGTATTTCATATCCGCAGGTAGGATTAATTAATGTTATTGAGTCACGATCATGAGAAATGCAGCTTGAAGAGAAACGGTTGACTATCGATGGTAATTGGATGGGTTCAAATGTCGTAGGGGGGAAGTTTTTATTATCTGCGACCTATTGTGTTAAGGCTCACGCGCTCGAGCTTATAAGGAAACAGACAGCCTTTAAAACGGATAGATGAATGCATGTTTTTACGTTCGGAGATTTGGTGCTTAAAATGAAAGGAGGCATGTCACTAGATTAAACGGGAAATGATATGATGCCATAATAAATGCGGAGATCACAGGAGAAAAGATTAGATTTGAAAAGTGCAACGATTCCGTATCTTACCATATTTCAGAGGAAATTTAAGTTCAATTCCGCTTTCTTATTTCTTACTGTATATATTTCAAAAGCTGTGAATATAACAAAGAAATCAGCGTTGAGGTTTCCTAAGGAAATTTACCCTCACGTAATTAAAGGATACGTAATTAATATAATGTACTTGAGCGGGGAAATTATAGATAAGATATTTGTCTTTCCCTTTATTATTTTTAAGGTTTTTCTTTGAAACAGATAATAGTTAAATATAATCTCTTTTTAATTTATCTCTTTATCCCAGCAACCTTGCAACGATCTTCAATCCATTCGCTCATTCTAAATCTCCCTCTTGTACCATTACGTAAACTTCCCCCATTTCTCTTTTATTTTGTTTGTGATTAGCTATTAGCGTGGTATTCATAAAAATCTTGGGACGTATTTTATTATTTTATCCAATTACTTTTTTATAAACGAGCGGAATATTCATCGTAAAATTTAAAAAGCAATTAATTCTTTGAGTTCAATGCAAGTTTTGATTGGTATCTAATTAAACGAGGACTTTATTTTCAAACTCATTTTAATACTTAATTTTCAAATCGATGAATTACTTTTTGTACCATTTAATCAGTAATTTCATAGCCAGAAAACTAAACAAAGTGCATTTTGTCCACCAATCAGCCGGCATCAATGGTAAATCACCAATAGTATATCATAAAAATGTTTTCTATATTAAATGCTGTAGAAAATGGTTTCTTGTCCAGAGTTTGCGGCCGGTTGTTTTTAGCTAATACGCATCTGACATGCAAAACATCTATTATCCTGTCAATCATTTATTCGTTATTAGGTAGACCCAATAAGTATAAAAGGGTCGGGAAAAGCAGGTGCTTATTTCGGCAACTAAGTATCCGTCATCAATGATGATTCGCTGACGCAAAGTTCTAAAAAATAAAAGCTTTTGACGGTTGTTTTGCCGCTAAAATCCCCATCCTATTTTCGGAAACTTTTTTATGGCGATTGGATCTGTCGATTACAACCAGGAGGCGAGGTCGATAAATCTTCTTTGAAAAATTTTTAATACGCGTAATTGTGGCAATCGTCTTAAGCGCCTCATTAACTCATATCTGTGATATATTGCTTAAACCAGTGATTACCAACCTTTTCGCAGGCGCGGAACACTTGTAAAGATAAACAGAATTTCGCGGCTCTCCAGCCTTGAAACCAGGATTTCATGTATTTACACACGAATAATATGCACATCCTTTTGACTTATCCATTTGTTGCTGCCATACCGTAAACAACTTATTTGAAAAAAATGAATGCCTAATTATTACCTATAAGCACATTCAAATCGTTGATTTATTTACTAAGTTTTTCGCTGCAGCCCTTAAAAAAGGCTGCGGCGCCTCGGTGTGCCGCGGCACACAGGTTGGGAGCCAAGGGCTTGAAAAGTTGATCAAATTCTTGAACCAATAGCGATTTAATATATTTGTTGATTTTCGACGAATCATTTCAAGCCTTAATGACTAATTGTACTTTTCCAATTCTAGTAAAGAATAAGGAAGCGTGATAATTATTTATTTATTTTTACCATTTTATCTGCACATTTCCCACTAATTCCGGCTTAGCGCGAATGCCGCGGATCACATTTCAGACGACGAAACGTAACTCTGCGGAAGTTTTGGCAAACGTAATCCGTAATGCTCGCCCACGATTTTCATCAGTCTCCCGCGCTCACCACTCGAAGGCTTAAGGAATGATACCGAGCAAAATTTTCCCCCGCATTCCCTTCCGCGGATTGAAAAGGTAACGCTCAGCTCAATGGAAGTCTTTTTTTTGCGCCACGATCATAAACTGAGAGAGACCGTATTAATTCTCCCTTCACTTAATGGCTCACCTCCAAATGGGAAAAAATATATATACATTTGTTTTTTTTCCTCCCCGTAATTTTTTAATTTTTGATTTATGGATCGTTCCCGTCGCTACGTGTGTTCATTGGTGGCATTGTTTACTTCGGTCGATGTTAATACGTATAATTTCCCGGGAGAACGCATAAGAAATGCATTTCGATGTGTATCCACAGATTTCCTTGAAGGTATTAAGTAGGCCATTGCCATTCTATCTACGGACTATTCTCCAAAAATGGTTTCAATGACCACCATTCTCCAAAACAAACTACACTGATTGATTGCTAGGGCTTCTTGCACCGGTTAGTTGACATCCGTGGCCTTTAAAAAAACGTGACCGAAGTTTTTTTGCGTGATTTCTGAGACGTTGAATCAGATATAAATTTTACGCCGAACCTTGGCGCCGACTTCTGCGAAAGATTCAGTATCGTTCAAGTTCCTTCACTTTAAATAATCCGGCGGAAGTGGCACTTACGGTTTACAACAGGAAAATGCCCATTTTACGCATACATTAATAACGTGATATTTGCGCCTAATTTTTGTCTTTTTGGCGCTTCGACGGAAACAGATGCTGAAGGGAAATTATAAGCTTCTACGAGTAATATTCGTCGCCTTACGCGAATTTTCTGTAAGTCTTCTTTTTATAATCGTTTTACTTTATTAAGAAGACTATGATAAAATATATTGGCGAACGTTTTATGGAATTAGAACGTTTCAAATACAAATGACTTGGTAGCTAGAGCTCATGTACACAAGGATTAATCTTTCGTATATGCTAAGGATTTTACATTTATGCGTTAATTATGATTTTAATAAGACGTTTCATCCTATTGGATCTATGAAGTTATGAAAATTCTTTAATAATTGGGTAGCATACATGAAGCGTAAGCATTTTCGTAACGCCTAAATTTCTTGCGTACATTAGAAAAATTACTCTTTCAAATTCTTCGCATTTTATTTCGATTGCATCGTTATAAATCTCCCAAACTTAACCGAAAGGTATAAGCAGCACTTTTGCAATCTATCATATTAATTTTAAAGACCGAACTGTTGGTCAACATGCATGAGATTTGAGGAAAGCGCACGATCGCCTTTATCAATCACAGAATTTATCTATCGCGATTCACCTCAGACGGCGAAAAAAATACTCCAAATAACGAGAGTTTCGCAAATTTCGATTAATCGGGGTTGCACTCGGAGATGCGTAACTCTTAATTAGCGATTGAGGTCCGAATCGCCCCAGATAACAGTTAACATTTGTTATGGGATCGTTGCCAACCCAAATGAATCGTCCAACGATGACCATAAGTGCGGATTCGGGGGGACAAGCGGGTGACCCGGCTTCAGCAGTGGCGGCGGCTGCGAGAGGCCTTCTGCTTTGACCCACATACCAAGTTCGGCCTCACCTCCACGGCCCCCCGTTCCACTGCCCCCCCCACCTTCCTCTATCGTCCCTTTCCGTGCCGCTGCTACTACCCAATCGTACCCCGGGGCAATTGAATCCGCTAAACACGAGAACTGAAAGACAGAGAGGTTCTCCCGTAATGGACAACGTAACTGGGCGGCTGGATGGAAAGGCTGTCTACAGCCAACTAATCAATTGATTTGGCAGAGATGTTGAGTAAGAGAGGGGTGGGAGGACAAATGGGCGAGGGACGTGACGGGGACGATGTTTTGTGGGGGCGGGATACGCAAGAGAATAGACGATTTCTTCTCCTTTGTGTCGGTCGCGTGAGGGAAAAATGAATGCGAGACTAAGAAAAAACGTAAGTGACCCTTGCGTAAAATAATGCAGCAAAAAGTGCGATTCACATAATAAGCGCTTAAAAGTGAAATTGAAATTGAAAATTAAATGATGATACTCTTGATCTACTATCGGTTAGAACCACTGATGGCGGATGCCTGGTAGACGAAACGCTTGTACGGTTTTTCATCACTTTTTTATGGCTGTTGGGGATGATCGATACATTATATTTTCACCTTGATTTTTAAGTCCTTATTTGCTAATTTCTTTTATGTTAGACGTAAGACAAGCTCGATAATTCTCTAGTGAAATAAAAATTGTTATCTTGCAGTTGAAGGACGTTTATTTTATATTCTTTATCTAAAGGTCAGATTCTTATTTGTAACGGGTTGTTTATCAAAGTGTATTATCTTTATTAAAGAATTATCGAGCTCGTCTTACGATGCTTGATAAAATACTGAACCTATCATTTATTTTGAGCTTCTTTCCTCTTATATTAAATGATTCTTAATTGCAATTTCGTGCGTAAATTCATACCATCGACAATTGGTTTAAACTATCAGTCTGCTACGTATTTTTCCTCTTAGTTTCTTTATCTCTGAAATCCATTTATTCAGCATAATAACTAAAAATTATGTAGAAATATTTTATATGTGTAGGAGTTGACTACATCGTTTTTTTTGCAAGAGATTATTATACTGCTTCTATTTATAGTCCAACCCCATCTTCAGTCCGTGTTTTTATAATAGCGATAGAAATGCTTTGTCAGCGACAAGTTCAAATTGCAACTGTGCAAACTTAGCCATTGCGGTCTGATTACTAAAACCGATATTTAACTGCATCAAAATTCGTGATATACATTACGTGCAACGATGAGTATACAGGTAAAAAGGACGGGTATAAATTACGCTAAATATTTTTAGGGATCAAAAAACTGTAAATTATACTGAAAATCGTATTTTTATTCCTTATATTTTATAACAAAGAAACTCCATACATTGGCAAAACAAGCACTAATCTCGCGCAATATTTTGCGAATGGGTTTCGAGGATGTTTTTATGACCGACCGGCTTCAGTAATATAGTTAAGTTGCTCACATGCCAGCCTTTCCTAAATAAACAGCTTCGTTGCCCATACATAGAAATGATTAATTTTTTACTTGATTTCTGTTGATCCATGAACATTTTTAGAAGCGGCTTAAAATATTTTTGAAACGCTTTTCTCATACGTAGCCATTCACTCGAGCTCAATGATCACACAAAATATATTCGCTCAAAACAGCTTAAAATATTGGAACCAAGATACATTTTATGTCATTCTACTCTACTTCACCAGACTTAAAAAAGTTGAAAACGAAACATATATACGAGTATTTTTATTCATTGAAATTTGTATGGAAAAGTAAAGCAGATTTTTGAGAGATGTTTTACTGTTTGTGTCACCTACTCTCATATCTTCATATAGCCGATAAAAAGTCGAAATCATGAACCACGTATACTTTGTAGATAAATCTAATATAAATAAACTTCTACAGAAAGGTGGAAACTGGCCAGCTCCACTATCCTTCCAAATAGAGCACGCATTTCGTATTATTATTGCACTAATAATTTTGTACTAGCATTTAAACTTTTATTGATACACCAGAACATTGAGTTTCAGAAAAAAATGTTGCATTTTCTGAGGAATCCAAAAACAAAATCTTTATTTTTATATCTTCTAAAGCACACTTTAACCAACACGTTTATCGGGTTGACAAGACGCTTTCGTCGTCATTTCTTTGTTTCATAAGTTGACATCAAAAGAAACATCTTGCCACTTCTATTCAATTCCATACGGTACGCCCTTATATCTTGGATATTGCGTAATTAAAAACATAGATAATGAATTCATTTATCGATCAAAAGTTAGTTAAATTATCCGTTTCGGTATCAAGAAATAAATACGAAAGCAATTACTCTTGAAGATCAAATTAATTACATCAGATGATAAAGGCAGTTTATAGTCTTTCTCTCAAATATAAATCATTTTGGTGCATAGGAAAAATAAATAAATGCTTACCTATGCAAATAATTCAACCTTAAGTTATAGAACTCACATTTTCAAATTAACTTCTTCCGGAAAATCTTCCATATCTTTCCTCCTCGAAATAATTAAATGTTTTATGGTCCCCAGGGACAAACAGTACAAACAAAAGTTAAAATACACGCTCTTAATTTGCAGAGAGAGTTCCTAAAACACGAATTCCCAAAAACAAACGCTTTAACCCGGAACCTTTTTCATAAAACGGAAACTTTTTATATAAGCACCGGAGTTACAACATTTAATGTGTGCTTTAAATCCAGTATTCATTCCAACTCTAACAAACAAAGTGCGATGGTTTCTTAATTAAATAAAATTCGTTTATGGCGAGGAATACTATTTACATTAATCGATAGGAAAGGGCAAAGTCGTTAGTAAGTACATAGTAGGGAATGAGAGATCCTGGCTTATGCTTAGCCTCTGAATCATTTAGATGGCACAGATGTTTGCGGTGGCTTATCTACTTGTCCGTCGTATTGGCCATCCCCCAAATACGATTAGCAGAACTTTACACCCAAATAACACTCGATTCACGATTTTGCGGATATATTTGACAAAATTGTGAAATCGATGTAAAGTTACAAAGTGCGTTTAGGGAAACCGGAAATAACAGTCTCGTTCAATATTTAAATTAGTGTAAATGGCGTCCGTCGGGATTATGGAGAGCGATTGTGCGCACTTTTCATTAGATAAAATTGAGGTCGAGGCGAGCGTATGTTGAAACTTCGCCCCCGCTGGCATTCAAACCAGGGCTCCCTGCATAGAATGCCACCACTTAACCCTTATTCTCCTTCATAAAGCATAAAGTAAGACTAAAAGCTCTATAGAAACATCTCATTGCCTAAATTTTATTATTAATGATAAAAGATATACATTGCTATGACAATGATTAAAAATGGATACACTCAAATGTGTTACAATAGTGTATTTTCATATAGAAAATTTCTCTTAAAAAGATTTACCGCCTTAATTCCAAAATAATGAATCTGAAGTAAGTATTACAATTCAAAAACATTACGGAGCGGTAGACTTAAGTCAACAAAGACCTCACTTAGGATACTATGACCTCCCTGGGACACCGTCCGTAATCCATAACGTACCGGAAACGTTCTGGGCCTCCCGTCGCGGACTCGCATTCCTCTATATTAGGCCCCTTTAGACCATGCCCCCACGCCGCGCGGGGCTGTCCGGCACTCCGCTACGAGTAATGAATCATAGTTCGTAGATACGGCATTCGTTCACATTGAAACTCTCGTCTTCCTAGTTCTTTTCCTGGAATATATCATGAAGCATGAAAAATTTTGAGTGCCACTCGTCATTCGCTGTATATTTCACGAGCTGGTCATCTTTGCTTGGTTTATTCTTTCTCAAATGGCAGAATTTTTTCAAACCAAGCAACTCACAGAGACACCCATGAAATTAGCTTGTTCCCTCGTGCAAATTAGAATTTTTGGCATTATATCCTATGCCAGACAGTTCGTCGGTCCTATGAAATTCCATAATAAATCTCTAGCAATTATTGCCCGTCCATTCAAACACAAGCTTAATTTTCTATCCTCGCAAATCTCCAACATTCGCCGAGACATCTGAAGATTTTCTGCATTTGCCGACACCATTAACTCATTAACTCGCTTTACCGTCGGAAGTCCTGCGCCGAACCTATCTCTCAGGTGACGGCCATAACGTATATACTATTTTCAACATTCTGATGAGAAAAATCATCCTTTGTTTTACTTACTTTAATTTTTAGGGTTTAAAATATATATATGGAAGCTTTCGGAGGTGATCCCTTCGTCAGCACAGGAGAGAGTCTCTCTCCTGTGCTGACGAAGGGATCACCTCCGAAAGCTTCCGCGTATTTTGTGTATGTTTTACGTGTTTCACTTCAGCACCCCCAGCAGCTCGTCAACTTGAAGTCATCTTATTGGTGAGTGCTCACTGGGCTTCCTTACCCCAAAAACTTGTTGCCATCCATTTATCCCATTTACCTTTCCTCTTTCGTAAGCATATATATATATATATATATATATATATATATATATATATATATATATATATATATATATTGTAATTTCCAATCAGTAATGTTTAATAAAATAATTGTCATAAACAGTTCTGTAAACATTTCATCATAAGAGTAGATCTTTTTATGTTTTAAGTCTAGTGGCAACATTATAATAATCAGTCATCCTTTAACCTTTTCCAAAAACCATGAAAATAAATCTAGAAATCTATTATTGATAATGTTATCTAGAATAGGCATAGTAGCTCGTAAAACTGTAGTTCAATCGGCAGCCTTCGATGGAGAGTATCCTACGATAGCTCTCATATCTTCTCGAAACACGTGCTACTTGAGGGGTTGAATGTATTTATGGAGCATTTCGGAATGTGTTACTTCTATTTTCTTTCTTTATTTCAAGAGATATTCATTCTAGGAAATTAGATCAGCCATCCCACATCATAAACATTCAATACTCAAACTCCCTCATTTGAAGCTATTGGCGCCCAACTAAATCCTTCGCCATTCATTCTTTTACGTAGAAATGGCATCCTCTTTGGTAAATCGAGGTCAGGTGGTCCTCTTTATACCGAAGATTTAATTTATTCTACATTTAATAACGCGAGTTCCACTATAAAACAGGGTCCATTTGTAAAGGAGCCTGCTATTTTTTTCCTTTCGCGGAACAAAATACTAATGATTCCTTAAATTTACGAGTTTTTAAAAATTTCATTAATAACGCCACATTTCGGATTGCGAGTGATTTCTCTCCAGTAAATTGAACAGTAAATCAAATGCTAGCTAATATAAAAGTGGTAAATGAACAATGAATCATTCGCGTGTAGTTTTATTACGTAAAGAAAATTTTAGATGATCCCCGAATCATACTGATCTAAATCAAGAACGTGGTTGTTTAAACGGAGAAAGAAATGTTTCCATAGAGCCGGAAAAAATAGGGGTCGGCGTGTTTTTAAAATTAGTCGAAATTGAGATAAAAAGTTGGGATAATTTTATAGCAGGAATGAATTTTATTTGTTGCTGAAATTCAGTAGCTTTTCGAATTGGACGTCAATTCCGTTTAGTGTCCGATAGAGACCGGTGCAACAGACATTGCGCAAACTTTGTCAAATCCGTACGTTTCTATTCTACACAATATCACTAGTTACGATATTGTACGAACGGCTTGGTGGTACATGTGCGTGAAAATCTGTATAAACTGTCATTGGATAACACCTAGTTATTTTGTGAGACATATGGATAATGCCATTTTGTTTATGACGACTATGACTGAATGGATTTTAATAAAATTTCTTTGAGTCAATGAACTAAGGAAAAACTATCGCTCGTAGTTCCACGATAATACGTTTTAACAATGATTCTAGTCTAAGTAATACCTTATATAAAACGCGAGATATCTTGAGAATCATTTAAAGTGTTGGCCATTTCAGCCGTTCCTATGTACATGGCAGAGTAAAATATACGAAGTTTCAAAAGATACACCTTTCGGGCACTCGAAACGAGTATATTCATCAAATCACGAATTCGATTTTTTTCGCTCCCGCGATACTTGACACAATTCGTGTGTGAGAAATTAAAACCAACTTTTTAGCAATGGATAATTTTAGTCGCCATGGCCATCTCTCACATTTGATATCGCTGAAGCTCGTCTCTTCTTGCAATGCAGGCGAGCGATGGAATCCACTATTGAGCCTCGTTAGGAGGACCCGAGGTATACCCTCTAGTACAGGGTTATCAAAGTCAAATTGCAGGAGGGCCTGATAGATTAATTCGAAATAGATGGCGGGTTGCATGTTGATTTGAATACATACGAGGTGCAGCATATCATAATAATGACCTTAAAGGCTATAATAGTCCAAGAGGTTGATTAGCCAGAAATTCCTTACAAACAAATGACCTTAAATATTGTGTCGAAATGTAGAAACACATGTCTGAAAATGGTGTACGTTCTGAATAAAAACATATTATCATAAAATTTCCAAGTATGAAGCATTTATGTTTGTCTTGTATTCCCTCCTAACATGTTATTATCTTGTAGGGGATTTCTATGTCACCTAATTAAATTGGAATCAAAGTAATGAAAGAGCGGCATCTTTTCATCATGTGGGCCACATGTTTTAGAACGCCGCTCACGCATTATTAACAAACTGTGTCATTCAGTTCGTTTGATTTCTTGGAGTAAATGTGAAATGTAATTAATGCAAATTACTCGAGAACCGTCCGTTTCATCTCGACATATCTTTCATTGGAAACTTAGATTGATATCTTTCAGGTTTTACAGGTGTCATCTTCCACGTCGGTATAACATTGATTCGGTTTGAAAAATACCTATTTTCGAAATTTATTAAAGAATAATCTCATAATAATATTTTTTCAATTGTTATAAACAAGTTACTAACCGCTTTTTATATTTGTAATTTTTTTAAAGTTCTTCGAGTGTAAGGTTTTTAAGCATCCGTGTTCTGAAAATGTTTCATGAGTTAAATTTAGCAATATTTGTTTTTTAATGGCAGACATATCCTCTTACCACATTTACGAAAGAAAACTGTTCTTTTTGCATTGCTTTATATTATTTATTCCAGCAAAAATTAATTCAACTCGGAAAAAGTAATTTATTAATAATAAATTTTCTAAATGATATGGGAGCCGTTAAATAACTAAGTTGACAAAGGATTGAACAGTATGCTTCTGATGTTGTTAACATGACATTTTGGGGAACTAGAGCTTAAATAAAAAACATTTAATTGCGACTAATATTTAGAAAATTAAAATAGAGATGCATTCTGAATACAACCTGGATCATGTATAGAATAAAAGTTTATTACTTTCCCAATGATTTTGTGTTTTATATACTAAGAGATCATTCATGTTCCCAATCCTTTATGAGTCGCAGTTACTCTATCATAAACCTATTTTGCCGCTAGCAACATTATAAATAAAGTTTTAAGAGAGTTTAATTTTCAGTGCCCTAAAAACATTTTATTCTATGATGATATGACCTCGATATTCTTCCCTTCAACCTCAACGAGAGATTCTAACATTCACAATATTATTACCATTATAAAATTGGCATTATACATTTTATCTGAATGTACTGTCAAAAATATTCCCCCAATAAATTAAAAATGTTATTGAGATACACTTTTGTGAATGAAAATAAAGCCTCCGCGCTCAGCATTGAGAGAGTCTATCATTTTCAATCATTTCCAAACTTAAATAATAGCATTTAAAAAAGAAGCTTTCATGAAAAATACGAAATGTACTTTTTTAGAATCAACGCGGATTTGCGTGTTTTTAAATCCGCTGAGTAGACCACTCTCATTTACGCAGCTAACAAATTAATAATGAATATGTAATTGTAACATTCTGAACCTATTGATTGCGACGATACAAATTTTCCCGAAAATTTATTTCGCCGCACAACTTTAATTTCAGTTAAATATTCCAGTGCCATTGAACACATCCGCCGTACTTAGACGAATATATATCTTGGACGAGATTAACATTACAAATTCAACCTTCGTAACGATATCTTTCCGCCCAGCGCTCTCAAAAAAATTAACATTCCCCTTTTTATTTGACGACGCCTTAACCTCGTGCAGGCATGCTTTATGAAATTATGACAAATCGCGTCATAAATACTTCGCCCCTAAACTCGCCCGCGAGAGCACCTGCTACGCCCAATCGCATCACGAACGGACCCAGTTCGTGGCCCCAACCCCAATCCCCCTTACCGCATTTCTCTCGCCCCACTCAACCCGTTCCATTTTCTCCCACCTCTTCCCCATTTCACATCCTATACCATTTCTCCTCGCGTAGTTTCTTCCTGACGCACGTCCACTCGACAAATTTCGCCACATTTACTCCCTCGCTTCATCTCCCGCTCCATCCCCCCCCCGTCTGTTCCCCCTCCCAGACCGTTCCTCCCAACCCGAAGCCGCACTGGCCCACACCCATCGTCTTTCGTACGCCTAACACGGCGGCAGTGAAAAGGCGTCCCAAAGTCAGCCAGGTCGCCTACGGACCTGCTGCGTCCTTCGCCTGTACTCATACGACAACCTCGCCGCCCGTGAGGCAAGTTTTGCGTGCGTGACGTTCGGCCTGTGCGTGCATGCGTTGGATACGCGTGGAAGAATACGCTAGTGGAGCCCATGCGTGTATTGCGAGGAGTGTTGGGGGGTTGAGGGTAGGAGTGGGGAGGAAAGGAGTTTTTGGGTTTTTGGAGGAAACTGGAGGTTGTTAGAAAGGGAGTTGGGGAGGGGGGGTCCTTCTGTTTGGTTGAGCAATGGGCAAGAATGGAGTTGTAAATGAAGGAAGTCAATATTTGAAAAGAAGATGTTTTGAAAGAGGGGGGAGATGTATAAAAATTGTAAGCATTACATGGGGGACGGTAGTAGATTCCGTTGGGATAGCGGGCTTTATTCGGGGAAGATTTAAGTTACGCCTTGAGCATAAAACACAGGAATATTTTTAGAAGCGCTTGTCAGGGTTTCAAGGGATGGAAGGGAGGTTCGGTTGCATTATGGTTGAAGATTCGAGAGACGATAGATCCCTTTAGAAGAATTTGGGACACACCTATATCTTGAGATTTGTTATCACGAGGAAGAAAAATACGAATACTATGCGGTTTATAAATGGGCGTATAATGTTGGAAGGAAAGCCAATGGGCGAAGAGGAAAATTTGACAGGAGGCAAATATTATTTTTTGAGGATATGTTATGTTTCGCGTATTTAGTTTAAATCGATCCATTAACAGTGCCTAAACGCCCTTTTGCAATGTCATAACAAAGACGAGCACATGAGACCATGTTTGTCACAAAGTTCGAACCCGCGACCCTACCATTGGCAGTCAGACGCGATAACCATACCTCCTTCTGCGTGCCGGAGTTGCTCTAAATGTCGTGGTATTTTTAGAGAAATAATTTAATTAAGCATTTTTTTACAGCGCGCGATAATGGCCATTGTCGTCTCTGTGGTCAATGGGGCACTCGGGCAATGCTTTCTCTTTTTTGGCATGTCCTATGCTCTGAACGCGCTGCCTCCACGTACACATTCCCTTTCTTCTCCCTCCCTCGTTTCTTTCTCTCTCTCTCTTCCCATCCCCTCCCTCGCTCACTCATTCCCATCGCCCGAACCTCTCAACTCACTACTCCTATCCAATGTCCTTACATGGCTGCGATCGTGTCACCATTCCTCAGTCCGTCCTCCTCCTGCTCTCTCTCTCTCACTCACTCACTCCTCCATCCCACGCCTCCTTCCTCTTCCATTCCAATCTCTCTATTCTCCTCCTCCACTCCTATCTCTCTTCTCGCCTCAACACTATCGACGCATCCCTTTCCGTCTCTAATGGATTTAGTTTTCGTTTGTATACGGCGCGATATTATTATGTTAATGTAAAATTCCCATTTGTGCTTTGTATCTTTTTTCGAGCCTCACTGATGATTCAAAGGATTCCTGTCTTCCGCTCCTTCTTCGAAATTTTCTTTAAACACACACACACACACATATATATATATATATATATATATATATATATATATATATATATATATATATATGCTTAGGGAAGAGGTAAAGTAAATATCTGTATCAACGGCAACGAGGTGTTGAGGGAAGGGAGCCCATTAGACGTCAGTAGGTGAGAAACGATGAGGTGTCGGAAAGACAAGGACACACGTAGGAGCTTTCGGGATGATCCCTTCGTCAGCAAAAGAGAGACACAACATCCAGTCGCCGTTCATATATTTATAAATATATTGCTTAATATCGAAGTCTTGGTTTGAATTTGAGGAGATAAGGAACGGATTTAACCTTGAATCGTAGTTAATCCGTTATATTTCCGAAATGATTACTTGAGTATCGGAAATTGAAAACTGAAGTACTAGTCTTAAGTATCTTCAAAAGTCATTACGATAATTCTATGGACTTATAAACTTGTAATTGCTATTGGAGATATCTAATATAAGTACCTACTTAAATTTTTAATTGTTGGTTCTTAAGGGCTTATTTTTTTTATATGATCATGATAAGTCCCTAATGAATACGCTATTGTCATTTTGCATGGAAATAGCTTATGAAATAAATATAAATCGTAAGTCTTGATTTTATCAGTGACGGTTTTAAACGAATTTGAAATACTATGGAAGGTCCCCGAGTTACGAACGGGTTGCGTTCCCAAAGTTCGTTCGTAAGCCTTTTGTTCGGAACTTGGAACCATAGACAACATTTTGTAAACGGTGATTAGATTCTCAAGCCAGTTCAGAAAAGCCTATTTAACCTAAAATAATGCTGAAATATTGCACATTTGCAAAGAATAATCGAAGAAAACAATACTGTTGTAAATCCTAGCTTTCTCTTTGGATATCGTCCCGATCGTTGAACGAACAATTAACTGAGTAAGAGTGTAACGGACCACTGTGTCGCAAAACATCCCGCGGAGGGTGGACGCTACGCTCCACCGCCGCAAGCAGTTAACGACAGCGAAGACTGGTTCGTCCGTGTGAGGTGGCGTTCGTATGCAAAATTTATTATAACATTAATACCTTCTTCGTTCGTAAGTACTGACGTTCTTAAGTCGTACGTTCCTAAGTCGGGGACCTCTTCTGCTGTATTTACTCGACCTTAAGCCTCAATTTCATATAAGCTGCTATCTTGCAACATTGTTATGGCTATTGGAGATGTATAAGGCAAGTATTTAATTTTTTAAATTTTCATGAGTAAATGCTTATTCTGTAATTTCAGGCATAAGACGAGCTCGATAATCCTCTAGTGAATCAGTCGTATTTTAATCAATGTAGCGATGATGATCGTACAATCAAGGATGACAGAATGTTGATGACGTTTTTATTCTTGAGATACTTTCGAGTTTCCCATTGCTGCAGAGTAATTTGTTACCTTTCAGAATAAAATGCGTTAAATTTTTCGACACCGTTAGTCTATAAGACCCGTGCGATTTCATGAAACTTAAAAACGACGACAGTCGACCAAAGCATCCCTTTTAAATTCATTTTCCATCGATTTGGAGTTCATGCTCGCTATATAGGGATATTTTATGCAAAATATTTACTACAATTTTTCGGGCCGATAAAATTGAAAGCGTGTGATCTCTCCTAAGTTTTCGAGAATTATTTTTATGATAATAATAAACGTTGCTATGAAAATGAGGATCTAAGACTAATGCTGGTAAGTTTACTTTCTATGGCCTTTTACGATTACCACCATTATTCACTACTCGTTTCAAATTACAGACTACAAATTTAAACTGAAACTTATTTTGTAACGCATTACCTTGCCCATCAAATCACACTGCTAATTTGTTTCTATTGCTTAATCGGTCGAGTTCTTCCACATTTGTTACATGTTATCCTGGTATCCACCAAAGTGACGTGTGGCAGGTTCGATACAACCAACTGTCCCTATCAATCTTCGCTTACGGGTTTACCTCTCTGATTATTATCTCTGATAATCCTAAGGAAAAACGAGCTTCGATATCGCCCTACCCTACAATCGATCTCGTCTATTTCATTGTAGTGATTGTGTCTCCTCATATATGTTCGTGTTTCAATAATTTCAACAACATCCTCAGTTAAACATTCCGAACCATACTTCACCAGAAGTCATAGGCTTTCTGTCAATCATAGGGAAGATTATCTAACACCGAAGGAGCAATGCATATTGTTTCTATTACGTATACATTTACAGTAGGTGAAAGTAAACCTGCTTGTTTTAAAAGGTAAGGCAAAGTACGAAAGTTTGCTTGACGTAGGAATTCCACATGAAATGGAATCACGCATGGGGTGATTTTGGGAGACTGTGTCAACTCGTAAATACACGCAGGAAAGCGCAGCAAGATATTTATATATAACTTGTGGAAACAAAATATTTGATAGAGTAGTTTGCAATACCTTACGATACGTGTTTTCATGTACACTTCTATAGAAGCGTACACCCATATATTCACGTGGCTTACCTTATGAATTTATAAGTTTATTCAATGTAATTACGGTCAGGTTTTCCGAATGTTGCGTAAATGCCGCGACACAAGCGAATGCAATTACTTTTGAAACCATTTAAAAAGATTAACAAGTGGTCATATAAGATCTCTCTCGCCCGTGATTTCATCACTTGAAGTGCGAGGGTTATTAGGAACAGGCGTAAAATAATTGTAATTAAACATTTCTTTTTCGTAAGTTACGCTGATCGAATAAAAAAATCGGAATGGAGAAGTGATTACCTTCATCGTAACTAATGATTTGGCTCGCTAATAGCTTTACGAGGGATTAATCGTGTGTATAGTGGGATCCTAGTACAATGCACCTTCGATACCGGGGGAAAAGGTTACCCCGCGTTATAGGGAAGCCTGCGTTATATCGAGATAACTCAACTTAGAAATTAGTTCTGCTTGCATGCACTAATATTAATGTAAAACACTGGAAGGAAAGAAAAGAAAACATATTTACATACTATCGCCGTAGCGACGCCAGGAAGCAACTACGTTAGTAAAATCATAAATCCACATAAGGTTTAAAGTAAGAAGTAGGACACATCTGTTTAAAAAAAAACTTTTCTTGAGGGCTTGAATAAGACCCACGTTATATCCGGAACCGCGCAATAACGAGCTGCGTTATCACCTGGGTGCACTGTACCTTTATTTAGAGATTTTTTCTGGGAAATACATATAGTTTGATTCTTGAATCCCTGCACAAATAATTAAAAATCCCGGAACGGTTTCTTACTTGAGTAAAGGCGCGATGGTATTTTTGAACGAAGAAGCCGGAAAATTATAACAAAGGCCAAATGAAGAGCAAATATGCAAAACAAGTTAAATCCTCTTAAGTAAACTTTTGGAAAAATAGAAAAAAGAGCTGACGGAAAAAATTACTAGGTTACACTTACAATATGGCTTTAATGAATACATACTAACTGTGTATGTTTTTATGAAAATTTTCAAACTTCAATTTTCAACCTAATCCGTATTATATATATTATATTTTCAAATAGTTTTTCGCGAAAGCTTATTGCGTGACTTTATGTAATAGAAGTACTCTGGTACACTGACTTCTTGTTTACAGTACCATGATTGCTGGAAATGTTTTTCTATAGGAATCACTGTATCGAGTTTTCTTTATTATCTGTCGATCTGTTTTTTCTTCTTGCACTTTCTTATACCTACGTTATATTCACTCACAGTCACTCAAGTTTCACTAGAACATTGTACCACATGTGAATCCACCTTTATTGACCTAACAAGTTACTTTGATACCAACAACTGATGAAAATAAACAACACGTGATAGAATCACGAATGCACGTACCCAGAAATTTACTTGGGGGGGGGGGGTCTGAGGCCAAAAACCAATTCCCAGCAACTGATTAAGTAAAAGTCATATTCAAATAATATAAACTTTTATAACGTTTTTAGTTCTCATAACTCAACGCAGCAAGTGACAGTGTAGCAAGAGGCAAGGTATCAAGTTTTTAGCGTGGTTATCGCAGATTCCGCGGTACACCGGGGGGCGGACCCCCCGGATCTCCCTCCTGGATACGTCCTTGGGAGCACGCATACGCAGTGGGTCACAGCGCATAACTCCACCGCTCGTAGATGTTTTGGATTTAATGCAGTTTGCATCAAACACGAACCTGGATATAACTTGTTTTGAAAAAAATATATTTTCGTTGGCATGTCCAACCTGGGATATTAATGATATGGGATATGACTTATTTTGAACCAAACACCGCAGCACTTTACAAAGGCCTACATCAATAATCGATTGCCATTTTTAGTTCAAATTGCGTTAAAAATTAATTTAACTTGTTTTGCATATTCGCTCATCAAATATAAAACAACGAATTTGGCCGCGAGGAGGAGGAGGAGCTTGGGCTAGGAGGGAGAAGGATTTGCAGCTCTGGATGGCTTCAGTTTTCGTAGAGTGGCGCATAGTATTTTTATCCATTCCACAATGAGAGACAGAGGATATAACGTGCCGAAATTCAATTCCAGGATTTAAAACTCATTTTTTCCTCCAAGGATAAATTGAACCTTGAGTTCCAAAATTATTCACCGCAGAATGGAATGACAAATTTTCAGTTTCCACTGATGACTAAATAAATACAAAATTACTGCACGAAAGCTTTTATTTCGTTTAAAATGGAAGCCAAATTCCCTTCACGAAATTTCTAGGGAAAACTCCTATATTGCTTGTTTTGTCCATCTCAGGATCGATTTTTAGGGGCGTTTCTTTTCCAACATAAGCGCCTATTACCGTATCTCTGTCCGTCCGTATGCATGCTCGTTCTCGGCTTCTGCTGAACGATTTTTCAAGATATTTGGAGTACAGCAGTGGTTCTTAAGCGTTATTGGCTGCAACCCCACAAGTGATAAGTGATAAAATAAATAGGATTTTAACAAGTAAATTCATCTAAGCCGTTAGCACTGGACAATTTTTTCGAGGAATGATATATTTGGATCTAGACAGCCACGGAAGACCTTTGACGATCCTCTCAAAATGACTTGGTGATCCAATTATTGGTCGCGACCCGGGGCTTAAGATGCACTTGTGTAAAGGACTGATAGCCAAATACAATAAGGAAATGGAATAAGTGGTCCACATAATCAAATCAGGGGTGCTACTTTATTGGAAATATACTTTTTGTCATATCATGTAAAATATTAGTTATACCAGTAGTTCTCAATTGCGGCCGCCAGAAAATTAGCAAAATTATATTTTAAACATAGCAATAATTAATATTTAGAGTGCGACGAATACCGATGCCACATTTTTATAATTAATATTTGCTATTGTTATCAGCACCGTAAATTTTAGCGCCCGGGGCAAACTACTAAATATGCGCCCCTCCCCTATTCAATAAATTATTATTTGTTTAGTTACTATTTGGATATTTTTGCGCCCCTTACTTAGCTGCGCCCTGGGCAGATGCCCCGCTTGCCCCGCCCAAGTTCCGGCTCTGATTGTTATTTCATCTCGGTAAACTTCTTAGGTGCCATACGTAGGATACCAAATATCACTTAGACCTTAAATTTAGCAATGCAGCCACGACGACTTTTTCTCTGACATGAGAGGTACTGAGTTATACCGAAAAGTCTTCAAATAAATTTGTAGAACTAGACAATAAAATATTTCTTGCCAAATACATTTTTATCCTTGGAGTAGCAGCGTTCAAGAATATCAAACAAGGTCGTAATTCACTTTGAACTAAGAGAAAATTCATGTAAAGCTAACTTTTGTCGTCGAAAACAATCTTCGTAGTAAATAAGATCTGCTACAATAACGGAAATATGTTTGATTTCCTTACGTGTGTAAGCAGCATTCTGCAAGCGGAAGGAAATGGATCACCTGCAACGTAAATATTATAACTTCTGAACTCAAGTGAGGAATGTTATAAATAATTTCCGATTGTTTGATTAATTACCACTGATTGGAAAATAAATCAGTAAATAAAAATTTAATATTTCCCTGGCATCATTTCTGATATTATAACGTTTTGCAATATTTAGTCGTTATGATAAAATTACGCACCAACTTAGGGGAAGAAAGAAGTTTTGAGTAGACATAGTGGCATGATGCGGTCATGGTGTTTTGTTGTTCAATGGTGTGCGTTCCATCAAAGTATATCCTTTAGTTTTCAATATTTTTTCGAACGAACCGCTCCTATTTGTGATACACTCGACACTTTCCCAACTTGTTGACATGTGCGACGGCACTTGGTCCCACGCGGACGAAGGGCTCGCGCCGAGCAATTTCCTTTCATTTTGCGTATTTTTTTTAATTGATAAAAATATATATATATATATATATATATATATATATATATATATATATATATATATATATATATAACATATAACAATTAAAAACGAAAACACGATTTTTACCACACAAAATTTCTATCTGTTTTCCAGCCCATACATTCTATCTTCAATCTACTATATTGTTGGGAGCCCGCTGAATGCTTCGGCGAAGGACCCCGCAAAAGGTAGCGCAAGCACTGCCCAACCTTTCCTCTTCATCAACTCTGATTGTACGTTTCGCCGATCAATGGGATGTTTTCTCGGATTTTTTCTAATAAGCGCTTTAAAGGGGTTTCCCAGTAATCACGCTACTAATGGAATTTTCTCGGTTATGTATTTTTCGGTTTCAGCTCGCCATCAGAACTTAAAAATAAGATTTCTGATATGCGCGACGATAAAAGAAACGAGTTTTGTAACCAGAGGATGTGGCTTGTCTCTGAAGTTTGTTTTCGCCGCCTCGTTTTTCCTCCCAATTCCTTTACTGATCTTACACCGCCGACTATTTTATGCATAAGAGTAGATATAGTAATGCACAGTACGCTAAAATTTTATTTCTAAATACGTTAGTACTATTCATATTGTTTACTTGGTGTCTTGCAATACGCTGGAACTATGCTGTATTGTAATTCTTGAGTGCTACGTATATTTTAGAAGGATTACATAATATTGATACAGGCTAATACAATGAGGTATCGCAAAAATATCACAATAAGAAAGCCGTTTTGATTATATTGAGAAATGTTATTTATTTGCTTAATTATAGCTAGTTCACAAACAGCACTTTACAGCCTCTTACGTGCAACTACGTTAACAAAGACGACTACAGACGACCATACCTTCGGCAGAACTTTCGACCCTAGCATTGGGGGATAGACACTCCTCCTCTACCGAGGCCTAAAGTACAAAATGACTGGTTTCCGAACAAATAATACAATAGACTATGTAACAATTTCACTTTGTTAATCAATGACAAGACCAGGTTTCGGCGTTATTAAATATGGAATTCCACAAAGTTAAGTCTTCCCTCGTGGATTATAATATGACTTCAATATGTATTCATAATATGAATTTTTAATATAATATTAACAATTCTAAAGATGTTTTTTCATCAGTATTCCAAATCGTTTTTTCTTCTACAAATGATCAAGTTATAGAGATTTGATTATACCAGTAATTTTGGGAAAGATGTAATATGTACGGAAAAAACAACGCGATGATACGAAAAAATCGGTTTTCGAAGGTTCTCCTGCATAATACATACGACTTCATTCTGGTAGACAATCTAATACTCAATGACATCGGCTAAAAACTGAAGGAAATTTAAATATCATCAAGATCTACTGCTTTCACATGATACCCCTAGGAAAAAATCTCTGAACGAACCAGTTGAAGTTGATGAGTCGTATTATATTTCCGTTTAAGAGTTATTTACCATGTGCAAGGCCATCTGTCATTCATCATCAGGCACTTGTAAGCATTTTGATGGTCTTTCCATTTGAAGGTTAATACTTCCTCCAAGTAACAAGGGAAATCTTCCTTCGTGTCCAATTTTATCTTCGTGAAACAATATGTTGTCCTTTTCTCTTTTGGCGAATTTTGAACTATATGTGTTTTATCGTTCAAGGTGAACAAGTTGAAAACGTTAAAACTTTCAACCTTCGACGGGCATGCTTTGATCTCCCGTAAATAGAACAAGTAACTTTAAATAATGGGTGAGTTTCCCAGATAATGCTTATAAAGAACATACTGGCAACATTATCGAGGAAGCATCACTCAAAAGATGTAGCCTATTAATAATCTTTCCCTCGAAGTGAAATATCGGAACTATAATGGGAAAATTCCGCGATTTACATTTCTAAAATCCTAATATCCTTCAATCACATCATAAAAATGGCCTGAAAATAAACATGAAAGCATATAAGATGGTCATGCTTTTTTCAGGAAATTATGATTTTAAAACGAATCGGAAACAAAAGGTTTTTAAGCGATAAAATCGAGATGGCTGTCGGTTCGAACGACCGTTTTAAAGTCTGAGTTAAAACAAAGGCGACTCAATACGCAAACCCTCCAAGAGTAGGTCTTATCGATCGATGTTTTTGTGCTTAACACGTTAATGCTCCGTTTCTTTGTTTTAAGATTTTCGCCTTCTCGATAAAAACTTTCGAATAAAGCGGCGAAGAAAATAAAATTTTTACCGTTAGTCGCTTTACCGTACCTCTTTATTTCCGAAATAAATGTTCTGCGCAGTCGTGGTTGTTCCACACACATCAAGTGGCCTCGAATGATAAAACTTGCCCTTTTTTGTAGCGGATTCATTTAGATACACGAAATATCGTCGGCCTTTAAAGTAAATATCCTGCGTCACTATCTCTTCCAGATTTCCTATATAAACATTCCTATTTGTCAATCCTACATGTGTGATAAATTTCGTCCTTCTGAAATATTGCCCGAAACTTTGACAGCAGAATAAAATTAGAAGTTTGAGATATTAAGTAATTATTTTTAATTAATCTCGATAGAAAGATAAGAAAAAGTCAGAGTTAGTGAGGGATATGCAGCAAATGCGAATCTACTTTTCAAGCTGAGAGGATAATTAATGCCAGCACGGATGACGTTTATTATACGTATTTTGAGTTCACAATTCTATCATGAGACTGTTAAGGGAACGGATTTTTCTTTAAGTAGCCTAATTAGAACTATTCTTAGATTAATTAATTACTTAAATATATGCATTCGACGGAAATGTTTGGCTTTCAAGACTTATTCCATAGATACTGATCAGAGCTGTAAACCACCTATAAATTTTGGGGTGGTTCGGTTCGCGGTTCTGCAAAATGACTGCGGTTCGGTTCGGTTTGTAGCTCTGCTATTAACCAGAGCTGCAAACCACCTATAAATTTTGGGGTGGTTCGGTTCTGCAAAATGACTGCGGTTTGGGTCGGTTTGCAGCTCTGATACTGATATTGCATTGAATTTTAGGGACGCTAATCAAAAAACATTCGAGGTTCTATTAATGTTCTAAGAAAAGCAGTAATTTATCATATAAGGAGCTTACCACGAGAGACACTTAATTGAAATTTATTCCGGATAAGACGCTATTAAACATATTTTCATCTCTTCAACCGAAAAAATGTTGAGCGATGATAAAAAAGCAGCAAGTAGATTTCAATGTTCTCACGTAATAATTGACACTGCATCCAAAATGATGCTGGGAGATTTCTTTAGCAACGGAAGGAAATACCTTTCAATATTTCGTACCACTTTTCAAAGAATGAAGTATCGAGGTCATCTTACGGCTGAAATCAAATTGAAAAACTGTTTCGGAAACAGCCAAAAAAAGGTCGAGAAAAACATATTAGCATTTAGGCTACAAAGTAGACGTATTTAGTAATGATTCACCCATAGTAGTTTCATTTGAAAGAGCTTATGATATCGAAAGTTAGTAAATAAATATACGAACGTAATGATTCAAAAATCACTCATCTATTAGAGAATTTCATTCAAAAGACGATTGAACGAACATTTTAATTTAACTCGTTAATTCTAAGACACGAATAACCGTGTTGAGCTTTCAAATAGGGCACGTTAAAATTAACTTTCCAGCCAGTATTAAAACGTCAGCCTACTACCTCTCGCGGCTCCCGAATGGCAAATTGAATGTCTTCAGTTGTACAAGGTCATCAATTCCTGAATATAGGGACCGTGATCCCGAATGGGATCTTTTGATGAGGCCTCCACTAATCTTGACAACTATTTTGATTATTTCATCTGACACGAGATTTTTATTGGCCACTCCAGAAATTCCATCGCCGGATTTAGTTCCTAATATCTTTTCACTTGCGCTTGATATTTTACCGACTGTTTTTGTCCACACCGCAATCGAGTTATTTTTAAGCTCAAAACATGGTGTTCCAGAAATAGATCCGTATGCGAACATCAATGAAAAATGTTTTTGATAAAAAACCAATTCCGAATAATATATCAAATGATGTCGATATAAAATGATAAATAGCGAGAAAAAAGTTAACCGAGATTAAGTTTTCTGGACAAGGACCTTGAAAATTAATAGTTGGTAACATTCACGCAAAAAGATTAATAACTTGTCGATACCACAAACACACATATATGTGTGTGCCTGTGTGTATACATATCTATTTATTACAGTTATTAAATTATTATAATTATGCTTATGTGTACATTTGGATAAAAATTGAATTTTGTAGAAAGCTTTGATATATTTTTTAAATGTAAATAATATTATGCTATATTCTCTATGAAATAAATTTTAATACTATACTATATTTGACAGTTCCAAACGTAGTTTGAAGCAGTGTGTGAATACATATATACATATGTACACACATATATTCATACAAATTTTTTAATTTAACTACATCTGCTCGTATATATTTCAAGTAGGATCGCATTCCGTTCTACATAAGTTAGTGAAGCGGAAATCACCTGCATGGAGGATGTTACCACGCAAATAAATGTTTCTGTTGACCATTTTCTCCCCCTTGAGCTCTCATAATAAAAATCTTTGTTCTGTAGCCTCGAGCATCCAAGTAGTCTGGCGGGTAAGGAGGCCGGAAAGAGGGGCCAAGTGAGTCAGAGGCGCAATAAAATCGAGATAATATGGTCTTAACCGTGTTGATAGTTGCGTCATGGAAGATATACGAAAGTTTTAGCAGCGAGAATTGTTGTTAGCGAGTGAAGATTGACTCTTAAACGCTTACTTTTACAGGGTTTAAAAGTCAAACCTTCTCGAAGTGGAATTCTGGGGTCACTCCTTTATAAAGAAATCTCAGACTCATATACATGAGATGAGATTTGAAGAGTTGATTCAAATGTCAACTGCATGGATTTTATTTGGTAGGATACTGCCACTATCTCGTTACAAGTTTAATACTGAGTAATGCGCGTTGAAATTAAATTTTCTAGTTCTATTCGTCGTTCTTTAATGAGATTACAAAAAACGTTTTCAGAAATTTTAGAGGTTAGTTACCGTACTTAATCACCAAAAATGATTTCACATAAATTACTACTTTTTTAATTGTAGATGAAGCATTTTTAATGATATTTACGCAACCTATTGAAACTGATAGATAAATTGTAAGAAACGTGCTTGAACCAAGTGTCACCTATAACTTTCCGTTCCGATACAGCATGAGTGCAAATGCCACGCACAGATTTTTTTGTCAGAAGTCGCCCGTTTAATTAACCTTACAGTATAAACTACTATTACTCACTGAGCTATCTTGTACTTATTATAATTCCATTATATGAAGGAAGGAGGAATACTACAACTTTAATAACTTTGTTTAATTCCATTTAAAACAAGTACACAGTACCACCTGGGCGATGTAGATTTTTTGTTCGATATTTTACATCTATTTGGTTTAAGTACTAGGGAATGGGCCGGCAACCTATGGCCCGCCAGAGAACATCATGCGGTCCTCGACACTATGATGAAGCGGAGCTCTGCAAAATTTAACACAGAAAATTTCGTATTTTATGATGGGATTCCTGGCAATGAAAACCTTGTCGGGTAAGTCTTAGAGCTAAGAAATCGTTTAGATTTGGTTACAACTTTGACGGTTCCAAAGATTATCTTTATAAAAGTCCATCCGAGTTATGAAACCGCCCTCCGAAACACTCGCAACTTCCGACGAGACGCGCTAAAGCAACCGACAGCCAAGTAAAAGAGATTGCCGATCCACGTGATTGGAAATTATAGATGCAATGGTTTAATCCTCGACTTCTGCATCAGAGCTTTACGACCAGAGCTATGGAAGGAACTGCCACTGCACGGCTAACCTTCTCTACTGGTACATCAATCGACCTGACATGGGTATTTAGGAAGTGCTAATGGTTATGCACTTGGTCGAATTTACCCCGAAAATTCCAGTTTTAAGTTGCTGGATGTTCGCCCTCGCCCTCCTCCGTTGGCCACAGCACTACGGCTGCGTCCAGGGGTCAGGAACGTGGACGTGGAGATACGATTTACTGTCAATGTTGAATCAATGCGCGTTACTCAGGATTTATGGAGACATACGTGTCGGCATTGAAAGCCTCCCTGAGACCCGATACCAGCTTTAGACCCCCGCAGTTGATATTATTTCCAGATTTCTCCTCTTGAGCCCAGCGCTCAATTTTCTTGGCAAAAATTATAATTTTTTAAACGCCAGTTAAAAAAATTTATTTCTGTATAACGTGCATAATTTTTTTATCAAAAAAACTTTACGATTCCTGCATTAATAATTGAAACCCCGAGAATTGTGATAAATCCCTGAAACCGATCGAGTTTCAATCAATATTGCGGAAATTTCATGTTTTTTATTATATTTTTTTTATTTAATACAAACATAATGGAGTTCCACCAAGTTTTGCCTTGCAAAATCGATTTTATTATATTTTTTAATTTGCTCGCGAAAGTGAACCATGTTTGATATTTGCCGTTGTGATATGCAATATTAAAAAAAATGCGCGTTAAAATACAGATTTGATATGACCCGAATTAGAAAAATTATTAATTACGCTTACAAGATTTTTATACGTTTAATTCGGACAACCAACCCGATAGAGTAACCTTTTTGCATCGATATAAGCATAACCGTAAATTACACCCATTCTATATGTGTCTACATGAAAAACATGACACGGAAACTCCAAAATCTACCCGGCACCTTCTCATTCCGACCTTTTGAATTTCCCAGCGTTCAACGGTCGCGAAAAAAAATAAATCCCTTCGCGAAGCGAGCGCATCAAGCATCCGGAATGCGATTCTTTCTATTATATAAACATTTTTTTTGACCAACACTTGTATCACACGATGAAACATTCATGACGGACGTAACATAAAGGCCATAAACATTCCCGAGAGGATCCCTGCCAATGCCCATAGCACGCGGGTAGGAAGCAAATCACACTTCAACTCCCGCCCGCCATACTATATTGTCGCGGCGGGAGACCTCGTGGAAGAATCCCAGTAGCACGCGGAGAGAAGAGGGAGGGATGTTTCAAAAGAGGTTGCACGTCCCATTGATTCAAATTTGCTCCTTTCCTCCCGTACCGATCATTGTAAGTCACTCGCATTGAAAGAAGGAAAGAGAGACAGGAGGAGGAAGGGGGCGATTCTTTTATCTCTGACCCGTGCCGCACGTTCTTAACCACCTCGTTCTTTACCTTTTGCGGTTTTTCCGTGCTTCTCTTTCCACGCGCCGTAGCTTTCCGCGTATACACGATCGGCGGAGTACGTAAGGGAGGGAAAAGGAGGAGTGATGGGAGAGCGTGAAGGAGGGAGGGGGAGATACGGAGGAGGGAAAATAGGTTGAGATGGGTGATACTGCTCCGTTGGCTGGAATCTCACGAGGCAGTAGACCTTGAGAGAATCAGCTGCGAAACGGAGCGGTTTTGTGAGAGGGTTGAGGCTCTAAATAAAACCGAGAGGGAGGCGCGGACGCGTAACAGCAGATCCGCACCCGCGGTATGAATTTTTCTTTTCGATTGTGTTTTGTTTTTTTCCTCTTTTAATGAAGTAGCTCGAGATCGTTTGAATAAAATGCGGCGCTTCAGTATGATCAATTTATAGGCGCGTTTCGTTTCCAGCGTAAGCGCCTATTAGCTACATTCTGTCTGTTCGTCCGTCCGTATGTACCCATGATCGTTCTCGGCTTCTACAGAACGGATGTTCGTGAAATTTGGTATTAAGGACTTATGACCAAAGACAGTAATGAAAATGGCATAAATGGTTCACATAACACAATCAAGGATGCCACTTTACCGGAAACAAGAAACTAGCTTTACGTCATATCTTGTGTAATATTAGTTATAACGAAAAGATGTTCAAATACATTTGTAGGACTACTCAAATAAAATATTCCTTTTCCTATACATTGTTATCGAAAATATCAAACAAGAAAGTCGTAATTCGCTTGGAACTAAGAAATAATTCATGGATACCTAATTATTATCAACGAAAACAATCTTCGTGGTGAATTAGATCTGTTATGGCTACAAAGATATGTTTAATTTCCTTATGCAGAATTTTGTAAGCGGAAGGAAATGGATTATTTCAGATGAAGAAAAGAACGTAAACATAGATACAGGGTGGTCATTTCAAATGAGAACTCACAGAAAATTTAATAACTTCGAGTATAAGAATGTTAAAGACATGAAACTTAGAAGTAACAATCTTTATTGTCTGCATGATGTCGCCAGTTGTCGACAGCCTGCAACACTACGAATGCACATGCGCAGTGCAAGCAATAAACAAAGATGGTGTTCAATGTAGAGGAGCAAGTGTTTACGGTGGAACGTTACCTCAAATCAGAGTCGTTTAAAACTACTGAGTGATTTCTGTTCGAAATTTAGATGTATTAAGGCACCAAAAAAATCTCTGATATAGAAGCTTGTGAAAATGTTCAGAGAGAGTGGAAATGTGAATGTTGTGAGTCGTGTTTACTCGTCGACTGTTCTTACTGAGGATCGTTTAGCATAGGTTAATGAGAGCCACCACGCTTGCCAGATTTGTCGCTGTTAGACCTCTTTCTGTGGGGTTTTATCAAAGATAATGCCTACAACAACAACCCACGCAATCTGGATGAATTGAAAACCAACATATCCCACATCATTTCCAACATCATACCCATCACGCTGTAGGCAGTCTTCGAACATGCTTCGTCGTGCTGAGTTATTTCATTTACATATTGCATTTACGCTATGCGTATGACGTACAAATATTATCTACTTAGTAACTATACTGAATTGATATAAGATGAAGGATAAATATCGCCGACACTATGCAATTTTTAGTCGTCAATAGCGAATGGACGCCTGATTTTGTCCAGCTCAGTATGTATATGACCATTTGTGTGTGTGTACAGGGTTGGCCAGAGAGTTTTCTCGAGTGTGGGCAAGAATGATTTTGACCGTCCCTAATACAAGTGACTTGCGAATAGCCAAAATCGCAAACAAGTTTTTGTACTCTAATAAATTTAATGAGCCACACAGTGTCTTAAATGAATACTTAATTAAGCTATGGAAAACAATGCGTGACTATAATCATAACAAGATGGAAAAGTATACTCCATACTGCATAAATTGAATACACATAGATTTCAAAGGCGTTATTTAGGGGAAATATGTAAAAAACGGTATCGAAAGATATGGCGATACTTGAATTTTTATCTGCGAAAATATAACGCGTAATTATGTAATCTCGCGGATTTTTTTGTGGTAAATGGTGTCCTCTATCCGAATAATGCTTTTATCTATACCTCATAGGTCATATAAGAGCATGGGAGAGAAAAATATAGATTTTTAATTTTTGTTTGCTGAAAGAACTGTCTCGATGTACAGAAAATATGCGATGTTTTTCTCAGTATTTTCTCGAATTTTTATCTCCGAAACTATAACTCGTATTGATGCGGTCTCTCGAATTTTTCTATAATAAATTAAGTCCTCTATTCGAATAAATGTTTTAATCTATACCATACAAATCATATGATAGCTAGGGAGAGAAAAATATAGTATTTTGTTGCTTGACGGATGCCATTTAACGAGGTACGAGTATCGGTTTATCAAAGTAATTATGCCAAGTGGAAGTTCTAATTTATGGATGCAGTTCAAAATCACAATTGGGCGATACATTTTAGTAACAATCACTCGTCCTTAATTTAATTAAAATCCGTTCAGCGGTTTAGGATATGAAAGTTACGAAAAACGGACGGACGGATGAGACGTGGCCATAATGCGTTCCGCTAATACCGCTTCGGCGGTAAAGAACGCCTAATAATACCAAAAAGAAAAAAGGAGAGGCTGACTGACTTGAGGTTATAGATACTTGTAAGAAGATGTGCGTAGATACTCGAACGCGAATAAGCGAATCCGAGAATGAGCGAATGCGTGCATTCATGAAAACTTTCACACACACAGACCAGCAGAAGAAAATCGTAAGCACCCTCCTGGAATTCACCGAAAAATGTCACATTTCGTTCGTTTTCAGGCTAAAGAACGAGATATTCACTTTCCATAAAATGGTCTAGGGTTGGCTCAAGGAAAAATTTCCTTCGCTCATGGATGTACAGTCATTTCCAAAAGTATTCCAACGATTTGAGCGGCGCCGCTTCCGCGGTTGACTGAGTTAACTTCATATCTACGTGAATGTTACGTCAGTCGGTGATTATGTAGTACCTGTTCCTGTCGTGACCCCACCCTAGCCTTCAAGGTTTATTATTTTATAAAATACAACGTATTCTTGCGTATCGACCGGAGGTAATCAAGATTATTCCGCGTCTTGGGCGATCGTTCGAACGTACTATTATGATTCGCCATTGTTATTTAACAGTCATTCATGCATCGTGATGATAGCGTGAGCAGGCCCATGGAATTATTTTTTGTCCAAGTGACAGGTTGTTTGGGGAGGGCTGAAGCAAACTCGCTGCATAATTAGTTCTAATAGTAGAAGTACGAGTGGATTTACGAATTTCGAATTGACGATTTCATCGGTTTTTATCAAATTCCCCGGTTCGATAGTATTTGTTACATAACGGAATAGCGAAAGTGACAAGGCCCATCTCTAGAAAACATTCGAAATATATGCCTTTAAAATAGTAAAAAAAAACACTTTTGCCGAGTTTCTTCCTCCATTACTTGCTACTTGTTAGCATTTTCCGTATATTCCACGTTAAACACCGACGTAAGAAGTCGGTTTGGCTGACGGAATGCACGAGATTGTAATGCGGTATATCTTTTTTTATAATTCATTGAGTTAAATTGTTGTTGCAGCCATTATCATTTCGTTTCACTTCGTTATTAAGTGAACCACATTTTCACAGAGGAGTCATAGGTAATTACAAGATAAAACAATCGCCGAACTATGTGTGACTGCTCAGTTAAACCATCACCACACTCACCACTACCACCAACCTTACACCACTACCCTCACCACCAACACCACCCTCATTACCACCACCACCCTCACCAACACCACCACCCTCAACACCACTCCCATGCTCATCATCATCTAATATTAAAGCAAATATTAAAAGAATTTGATGTGGCCACCACATGGCTTTATCCATCCCTGTAATATTTCTAAAAATTTCACAGATTAAAATGCTAAATGATAATAAATATTTTAAGGAACTCGGAGAAAAAATCAGACAACAAAGAACTGAAATAAACCCAAACTGTAACCATTTGATATTGGATATACCCACAAAGCTCCAATAATTAAGAAAATAAAAAGGAGCGTTATTAAGAGGCAACTAAGCGTTAAGTGTTCACAATAGTCGCCAGTAGGTGGCGTGGTGATGGCAGCTCAAAAATTTAGTTCTAAAACTATTTCTTCAACAATGTATTATATGGGAAATTGTTTCAAACAAAGGCTGTAGAAAATCAAATTATCTACAACGTTTATTCCAGCACGTTTTTACATTTATCAAATATTAAAGGAAATATTTCAAAAAACGGATAAGTAACAATAGTAAACACCCACTTCCGTTTAACTGATTTTTACCAAAAACTAATCAATTCATTTTCCTTGAACGAAAACGTCAAATATGAAATTTAACGTTAATATGATGAATAGTTTTTGAGTTATAGCACCCACAAAATTCCGGTCACAGACACACACTCAGACACCCCTACAGACATCATCGAGAAAATAGTCCAAACGTGTTCAGGAGACCTTAAAACATGTATTTCCGTTGAAATCCTGAATTCGATTTTTTCATGAAAACAATACTTTCTCTATACTTCATATTTTGAGAAAGTAATAATTCGAGGGCCTTCTCCCTCGTACTAAAGCATTCACAAAGCAAACAAACTCTCATCTTGCTACCTTTTTTTATTTTTGCAACACATCTTAAACAACGTCATCCTGTGTTTTTCAGTAGCAGCTTAAGGTGGTAAAGAAGTGTGCCAAACAGCATGTCTCCTAAATGTGTTAAGGCGGCTGACAATTTTTATTATGTTTACGGAGAATTTACTGTGAAATATCAGAGAAGGTGCTTTACTCCCCTTATCAAAAAAGCTTATCAATTGTACCTCGGATGCAAGGTAGAAGACCAATATAAACAATGGACTCCCCATATTTGTTGCGTTTCCTGTGCAAACCGTCTCCGACAGTGGATGAAAGGCGCTCGTTCATCTATGAGTTTTGCAATACCTATGGTCTTGAGGGAACAATAGAATCACGTAAACGACTGTTATTTTTGCATGACTAAAATTCTTTTCTGAAAACAAAAAAGGTATTCTTTATTCTAATGTGCTATCAGCAATAAGAACTATCACACATGATCCACATCTTCCTGTTCTAAGCACTACATTGTTCGCGACTGGCCAACTAGACAATTAGCGGATAGTCAAAAAAACGTACATAAAAGCCTTGTTGCACAACAAAATATTTATTTACCCCCTTTACATATAAAATAAAAACTCATGAAGAATTTTGTAAAAGGTATGGATCAAAATAGCAGAGGATTTCTACGTCTTAAGGAAAAATTTACAAAAATCACCAAAACAAAGGTTAAAGAACGAATGTTTGTGGGTCCCAAATACGTGAGCTCATGAACAACAAAGCAACAAACTATGAAGACTTGGTTAATAAAATGCTGGAAGCAAACCATGACATGGGGTGTAACATGTCACTCCCATCTGGACTTCTTTCCTGAGAATTTGGGAGCTGTGAGTGACGAGCACGGCGAGCGGTCCCATCGGGACATTCAAACGTTGGAAAAACGATACCAAGGCAGATGGAACACTAATATGCTAGCTGGTTATTAATTGCTTGTTGGTTATTAATTAGGGAAGCTCCTGGTACGTCATACAAAAGAAAATTGTTTGCTAAATCTTTAACCTAGCATGTAAGTATTTTGCTGAGTTTGTATGACTAAAACACAATATGTTCTTCTAATATAAAAATACGTTTTTCTCCATATATAGACGTGCTACACAAATTCTGACTACAGATTCAAACTCAGCGGGCCAAAATAATTTAGGATAACCTCATTCTCTGCAAAAACCATACAAAAAGTTTCAATTTGTTCTCCAGTGCATTTAGATATAATAAGAATTATTTTTAAGTATTTACGTACTTTTTTATTTTTAACGACTTTTTAGCGACATTTCTTCGAGTTTAGCGACTATTTAGCTACTTTTTAGGGTGGATTTAGCTACATTTTCAATTTTTTTGGCAACCCTGCCCACGCCTTGGGCCGGCCCTGTGTGTATATATATATATATATATATATATATATATATATATATATATACTTATATGTGTATGTGTTTGTGTGTGTCTACGACACATGGCAGATCGGCGGCGTTACTGCCATAGAAAAGTGCCATCTGAGGCGGGTGACACAAGCTCGCCTCATAAGACGACCCTGCACAAACCCAAATACAACGCACACCTCCAATCCAAAATGCATTTCTTTGTCCCAACTAAAACAATTAACAAAATTCATTAAATATATCTGGTGTTTGATTTAAACATATGTATATTAGTTAGCTGAGTTAAATTATTATTTTTTAAATTAACTTATGACGCCAATATAATCCAATAAAAAACAAAAAAACACATATTTGAGTCATGTGTACATATCCTGTTCTACTTTCTGCGATGCCTTTATAATTTATAGTTTTTAATTAAGTGTATATATCCTGTTCCACTTTTGAAGCTGCCGATAAATTTCATTGTTTTTAACTTGCTATATATATCCCGTTCTATTTTCATTATTTCCTGTTTATTTTGTTGGCAGAAAACCATGTAAAAACTTTAAACCTAATAATCATTTCTTAAATTTGGATGATGATTGGAAATCCTGTATTAGCTAGTTAGAAAATAACAGCCCATAAAAAGCAAAGAAGAATAACTATGAATAATCCGGTTTTTTTCAATAAAAAGTATACAAATATTGAATTGACATGTCGTAAACGCAAAAAGAAATCACTTAAAGTCTATAAAATTCTTTATCTTATTACAAAACATAAAATGAAGAAGCAAGTCGTTAAATGAATATTAATTATTTGATATAAAATGCACCATACACAAAATAAAGAATATGGATTTAACTGGCTTGAGATTTTACTACATATCTTGTAGGAATAAACCTTGTCACATTTGTAATCATATTCATTTAATTACATGTAAATGAAAACTTGCCGGAAATTCAGCTGACCTTCGCGTGTAAATATAGATGTTTTATACCGAACAATACCTCTTTATATTGGCTTATAGATAGCGTACAATATTTAATTTTTGGAAGATGTCTCACTTGTCACCAATGCCTTCATTGTTTAAATAATTTTATTGTGAGCTCGTAATCAAATTTTGCTTTATTATATTTGTTAACTCTGCAACAATTCCCGATAGAATCATTTCCAATATGGTATTTGCAAAGAAATATTATTTTGTAAACAATTTCAGTAAGATTGTTTGGAGGAAATCAAATGAGCATTCAAGGTTTAACGAGTGAGACATTGGAAACAATAGGTTAGGGAGGTGATAGCTTTTCGCTATCACTGAAGATAGAGCCCGACTCCAAAAAAGCCTTATCTATCCATTGTATTGCAACAAGTGACTCGACTGTTTGACAGCGAGTGTCCACTGGATTTCCTCCCAACTATCAAGCTCAAGTCGTTTTTTTTTAACTTTCCTCAGCGTTAATAATTTATTTGTTAAATTAATTCGTATAATATCTCCTCTTCCCGGATTAAAGTTGACTAGAGTCTTGACGATAAACATGAACGTGAAAAGGCTGTCTTTGTTCGAAAAGTCAACATCCGTTACCTTGTTCGTGCTCTTACATCACATTATAGTAGCGGTCTTCTTTGGAAGAGGTCTTTCGACAGTCGTTAGAATATTTCAGTGACACATCTTCCATTCTTAACCGACCTTTACGTTCCAACGCACCTCTCTCCCTTTCGCTAACCTTTACCAAGCAAAACTCTTTAGCCCATAATCAACCTCCCTCTCTCTTTCAAACTATGCGTCCCTCTATCTTAAATCACATCAATAGAATAGGATATCAGCTAAATGTGACCGATATTAAATATGGCGCGAGCGAAATTGATTTAAACGGAAATAAAATTGAACAAATTGTGGGCAATATCAAGTGGGATGCGTGTAAAATTCAGCACAATACAAACTTGAATCGACGTGAGCATCACAAAATAAGGTTATAAGGTTATCAATATTTTTGCGACTTCATTGTCACAGAACTATGTATTTGTAACAATTTTAATATTATACTGCACTCCATTTTGACTGAAATTAAATCGATCGATAAAATACCCCGTAAACTATTCTAGGACTTTTAATTGAGACAACCAAGTGAAAGATATCGATGATTCTCTTTCGCACACAATATTGGAACTTTTCCTTTCCTTAGCAGTTAGATATGATGATTTTCATTCAATTTTTCACAGATGGTTAGGCAATATTAATTCTCACTTTTCACGAATACTATTCTCCAATGTTAACTTTTGGTACTTTGTACTTCCTTCTTAAAAAAAGCACAACATGTAATTTCAAAAAGTAAACAAGTTAGGAAAGTGCACAGTCAGGGGCGGAGCTAGCGGGTAGAAAAGTAGGCAATTGCCTAGGGGCGCCGTGGTAGAAGGGGCGCTAAAGAGAGCCGAAATCCATGCGTAAAATTACCTAAAATAAATAAATACCATTTCCTAATCATATGACGTCTCAATGGTGGAAAAAATCAAGAAAATAAATAGAGTTTGAGAAATGGATGGAGAATAATGTAAGCAGCTAGAGCCAACTATCCAAAAATGTTTAGACGGGGAGATTAAAGAAATGAAACGAATTCTGAATGCTACTGAAGACATGGTGGGTCCTCGAGAGGATTACCTGAAGCTCTTTTAAAACCAAAGTGATTGCATCCCGAGCTACATAACCCGCGCGCAACATTAATATTATATTGACGAAAGAAACGTTGAGATAAATAAAAGATTGACTCAGGCGGCTAAAATTTTGATTAGCTAGGTTCGCACAGTTAACTTAATAGCCATACAATTTGGGGTTATTAAAAATCCTTGTAAAAATAAACTGATGTGGGCAACACATGACTTTCTCCATATTTATATGGCAAATTACATGTTGTTAGCTCTTGGATCGTTGTCAATATTTACTTCCGGTTGACAATTAAGAAAAGAGAAACGAGCGTTACTAAGACGTAACTAAGCGTCAATTGTTAACAATAGTCTTCAGTAGGTGGCGTGGTGGTGGCAGCTAAAAATATAAGATATCTCTTAAACAATGCATTATCTGGAAAAATGTATCAAACAAAGGTTGTAGAAAATAAAATTCTCTACAACTTTTATTCCAATACATTTTTACATTTATCAGATATTAAAGCAAATACTTCAAAATAACTGATAAGTGACAAGAGTAAACACCCACTTTTGGTCGAGCGATTTTTACCAAAAACTAATCAGATCTTCTAACTTTTATGAAAATGTTAAATATAAAATTTTGCGTTGACCTGATTAATAGTTTTTGAGTTAGAGCGCCCACAAAAATCTATCGCTTACAGACAGACAGACACAGAGACATCATCAAGAAAATAGCCAAAACGTGTTCAGGGGACCGTAAAACATGTATTTCCGTTGAAATCTCGAATTCGATTTTTTCATGAAAACAATACTTTCTCGATACTTCGTATACGGAGAAAGTAATAAATAAATTATAGCAGCATTGTAAATTATTATACGCAACAAGAAACGAAAACTTCATCTTTTATAATGTTTACTCTATATACATGTATATTTTGTTAGGCATGTGTAATTACCGAAGGAAGTATTTTATTTACTGAGATTATTAGAAAAAATTAGCAATACGATAGGGGCGCCAAAAGAGAAGTTTGCCTAGGGCGCTGAAATGTCTAGCACCGCCCCTGTGAACAGTGTATCACAAACAGGCATGTTTCGTGCGATAGAATATTTAAAACTAAAAGATATACTTTGAACGAACGCACACCATAGAATAACGAAACACCATGATCCAGTTATTTCACTCTGAGCACTCAAAACTTCTTCCCTCCCCTTAGTCGGCGCATTAATAAAGGTATTTAGGTAATTTTAGTATACTGACTAAATATCGCAAAACGATATAATATCATAAATATTACATTTGTATTTACCGATTTATTTTCTAATAAATTGTAATCAACCAAATAATCGAAATTTTTATAATACCTCGCTTGTGTTAAGAAGCTGTAATGTTTACATTTACGTTCATTTCTTCGTCGTGAATAATCCATTTCCTTCCGCTTACAAAACGCGGTTTGCACACGTAAGGAAATTAAACGCATTTCTGTAATTATAGCAGCTCTTATTTACTACGAAGATTGTTTCCGCTGACAACAATTAGGTAGTTATCCATGATTTTTTTCAAATTCAAAGTGAATTACGACTTTCTTGTTTGATATATGTACTTGCAAACGACTACTCCAACGATAAAAATGTATTTGTCAAAAAATATATTACTGGACAAGTTCTACAAATTTTATTTGAAAACTATTTCGGTTACAACTAATAATTTACGAGATATTACGTAAAGTTAGTTTTTGTTTCCAGTAATGAAACATTCTTGATTGGGTTATGAGAATCATTTATGCCATTTTCTTATTATCTTTAGCCATAAGTCCTTAATACTAAATTTCATGAAAATCAGTTTGGTAGACAAAATTTGGGTAACGAAAAACAAACCAGCATACAAGGTATTATTTTTATTTTTACACCTTTAGTTAAATTTCATAAGTAGAAATTCAATTTTAAAAACTTTTCTGAATAAAAACTGATAAAAAATATTTAAATAAGCTTTGATATTCGTAGTCGATTTTTAGAAAAAATAAACGCCGATGTTAATGGCCACGTTTTAAGAAATATTAACGTTGAAAACTACCAACCCTAATAAAATGCATTGAATAAGCGCCGGTATTCGTCGTCGATTTTAGGGAAAAAATGAACCTCGATTTTAGTCGCCGATTTTTAAGAAAAATAAACGTCAAAAACTATCAAGCGTACTTATAACTCACGCTGCTAAGATTACCCATAGCGATTTGGTAGGAATTCGCGATGAAAGGATTATACCGAAAAAAATGTGGCCTCTTAAAATGAACAAGAACCAATAAGCGATTAAGATGGGAAGAAGATCCAGTGGTCAACACAACAATGTTTTCTTAGTTGTACGGCTGGTAGAAATTATTCACTCGACAGAATGTCACTTGCTCTGTTTTCACTCTTAACTTGAAAAGTAATTCATGAAAACTCGATCCTATAACGTTCATGCAGAACATTCGTCACGCGTATTCCATTAACAGAAAATTTACTGTTACTTTTTTATATTCTCGTGGTTTCTTCTAGGGCATTGAAAAAAACACTAAATAAGTCCCTTGTGGGTAGCGTGTACGGTTATCATCGGGAAGGAACGAGGCATTTAAGCTACTGCTTTTGGAATAGACTAGGATCACGTACGGTATTGGCACGGGACGGGACTTGGAAAATAACGGAAGCTAGGCGTGGTGTATGGATTTCCAAAGCCAGTACGGTTACTCTAGGAAGAGTTGGCCATTTGCGAACTCAGACGGGTCGGAGGAGGACTCTTGAGATTCTGAGAGCCTTTTAAAGTGATCAAATGCGTTCGATTGCAGGAGTTCTGCAATGCGCACGATCGGAGTGGACGCCACGCTGGGAAGCCCGTTACGCCGAAGTCAAGCACGGATCTCTGGAGCTATACCTGCCGGGGGGAAGCGACCCACCAGCCTTCGGAACCAGACCAAGACGACGCTTGCCGCTTAGGAACCTCAGCATCCGGAGGGTTCCGAGGAGACTAAACGCGTTCGCACTCTGTCCGAGGGAACCGCACGCTGCGCCTCTCTTACTCTGCCAGGTAACCCGATCCCTGATATGTCATAATTTTCTCCAAAATATCATAAGCGCTTAAAAAAATCGAAATTGAAAAAAATTAGTTCTTATCTATTTTCCATTGAAGGGTTCTTGAACCTTTTTTTGCTGACGTACCTCTTACAGCACTTTTTAAAAAGTCGTGTATCCCCTGGGTGTATTTTTCAGTGACAATGAAATTAACGACACTCGTATTAAATTAGATAACTCGAGTTTATAAATGCGAGCAATTAATGTATAGTCTCATAAATTTGTTTTAGCGTACTTCCAAACACCCGTTTGTGACCTCTTCCGCAAAAAATGCCTCTCAATGATTTGATTACCGTTGATTATGTTACTTTGATGAGGTACGCGAAAGTACTGAAATTTTTTTCTATCCCAGTTCCCATTTGTCGATAAAACTGCTATACCTTTTGTATCGATATTTGTAGTCTTGGCGTCACAACATTTGATTACAAAATCACGCGTGAAAGCTGAAACTAGAAGAAAAACTATGATATTTAATACTCTCACAAACCCCTCTATAACTCGGGAAGAAAAGTTTAAGAAAAACCATGCGCACATTTCGGCAACCAGACAGCCGTCATTAGGGGCATGCATCGATTGTACATCCTAAATTTGCATATTGTTTATTGATAGATAACCTTATTACGGCTATTATAATTACCTAATAAAAGTGCTTATTTTTTTCAATTTTGAGTTTTAAAGACATTTTTTAAGTTTGTTTGGTTCGATAATTCTCAATTGAATTCATCGTTATTTTGTTCTCAAAAGCGCAAGTCGCAAATAGAGATGGGATTGACGGAATGTTCGTGTAAAACGTGCGCGAATATCGATCGGGCGTATATTTAACAGTCGCGGGGCAAGTATCACGGAAATTCTATGCGAGAACTACATAAAAATAAGGGTGAGATTTCCGCTGTCTTTAGTGAAGAATTCGCTGTTAATCTTTTCTTAGAGTGCGTAACTGGATTGTCGTGCTTGCGTACTTCCAGTTAATTACAAGCAGACTGTGGGGCAAAAGATTGTAAGCGATCAACATGCCGGTGGCGCACAACGTTTTCTAATATTTACTATCATATTAAATCTTTGAATTGTATGATATACATTCTGGGGCCAACAATTCTACCCCTCGACGTAATCAGATATGTCGCATTTTACATTTTTGTTAGAGCGTTAAATAAGAACTGAAAAATGTAAGATGGCAATTTCCATTGTTATTTAATAATAACGATCAAAGATGATGTAGGCCAGAGGTTTCCAAAAATTAGAAAACCATTCCCTATCCCCATTCACCTAAGAAAACGGTCTTTGCCTCCCTCATCTCTATTATGCTCAATCAAAATTCATAATGGACAAATAAAATGAAAGCTGTATTTTCCACAGCTTTTTCATTTTATTTGTTCATCATGAATAGTTTCGCAAGGTTATGCCCACCACCGTGAATTTTGTTCAAAATTCATTAAAAATATCTACTGGACCTATAATTACCATTTATATTACTAGATACCTTAAGAAAACATAAATTCCAACGATACGTCCTACCACTTTAGGGCTTGAGTTTGACGGCTGCATAATGTAGTTCTCACGATAGGGATGTTTAAACAGACAGTAAATACAGCTTAACCTCGATAAAACGGGTACGGCATATAACGAGATCTTCGTTAAAGCGAGCGAAAACACCACCACCGTCAATTTCTTAACGTTACGTATACGGAATTTAATTTTTGGATATTACGAGTGCTCGTTAGAACGAATGTTTTTATGAATTTTATAAATTCTCGCTATATCGAAGATTCACTGTAGGTATATGTCAAATCTATTGAGCTCCCCGACCTAAGCGCATTTGGGCGTCCTTGTCAAGTCTGCAAGTCGCTGCATCGCTGAATTCCATTAAAAGAATATGTCATCGGGAATACATTTTTTATTGTACATCCGAAAGGTTGTACATGAAATTGCGAAAGAATATAGGTGCTTAGCATACGGGAAGCTTTGGTTAGATACTTATGTCCTTCAGCAGGGAATTATCGAGCTCGTCTCATGGCTAAAATACTCAAGAACAAGCACTTAAAAATACTTGTCTCGGGTATCTCAAATAGCCACAACAAGGTTATAAAAACGAGAGGCGAATTTCGGCTACAAATCAGCCGTCTTCATTGGTAATACACCGAAAATAGATTCTATTAAATCTAAATGCGCATCTGGTTTTTTATAACCTTGTTGTGGCTGTTGGAGATATCTGATTGCGAGGCAGGTATTTTTCAAGTGCTGGTTCTTGAACTTATGTCCTAATTTTCTACGTGTTTGTTCCTCGTAAGAGAAGAACCCGTGATATTTGCATAAATAAATAATGGTTTCGAATGAGGATGAACGATAATACCGACTGACGAAATATTGCACAATGACTGTTTCTATGTTATTATACCTATTCCTTCCTGGCCCTAACATTTAACCCGGCAGTACTCGCGCGGGGTGCTGTGAATACCCTAGGCTACGGCTTATGGCAGGGTTCCTTCCGTCTTATCTTTTATGACCCCTCCTTTTCAGTAGCTGGAATGACACGTGTTTTGAACCTATTCTGCTAAATATTTTCAGCTTTCTATAGTAATCCTTTGAGTTTGGACGTTTTTTCTATGAGAGTTCTGCGCTGTACGTTATGGAAATCAGCGCTTTTTTCTTTGTGCGAATGTTGTTCCTGTTTTATTCTGAAATTATTGTTACTATTTTATTCTGAAATTATTGTTACTATCTATAGAACTTTTGTTATTTCACATAATTTGAGATTGTCTCTCAATAGTTTCTTCACTGATCGTCATCGTATGTGTTATTTTCCCATAATTGGAGTTCACATCTCAACAGTTGCTTCACTGACTCTGGTCCTACAAGATTTGTAGATTTTTATTATTTCAGTGTTTTTGTTTGAAGCTCCCAGTAGACTGTTTCCGACTGATATTTGAGAAAACTATTATAAATATTATAGTGAATTGCACGAATATTCAAATTAAGAAAGTGAAGCAAATACAGTTTTCCAGGTCATGATGCAAAAAACATGGTTTCCTCTTGTGTAGAATTATTATTTGTATTCTATTGCGGGATTTCCGATATCTTTAATTGAACTGACGATATAATAAGTATCTTCCTAAAAAAACAGTCATCTTACTCATAGATTGACATCCGAAAATATTCATGAAAGTTTACCTTAAGACTTTTTCATTTCGGACTAGATTAATAACAATATTGTTAAAAATAATAAATGAAAAAATCATTTGAAACTTCTCGAAATTCACTTACAAATGATTATAAATAGTACAAAATAAAGAACTAATTGAATAATAGTGATATTCTTTTTATAAAAAAATCTGTAGGTGTCGAGTACTGACGTTACAAAAATTCGCGCGGGTACCGCCGGGTTAAGAATGGTTCGCGAAATTACTAATAATTGCTAATTAATACTTTATATGGAAAAGGATTTTTAAAAGCGCATGGATCAACGAAGAGTAAGTCAAAGTCCTGAAGCATTTTAAGGTAGCCTAATTTGCTGCGCAGGTGTGCCCATGACAGGTGCCTTTCCCTAATGCCAATTCACTGAACATATGCGCCCCAGAGCACAAAAAGGAAAGAAACTTTCTATTTCTTCCGGTGAGTTGATGCTTGAGCTGGCGTAGGTGTTTAGAAGTTTTCTCCCAAACGGAAGTCGCATTTCTCCGAGTAATTCCAAAGCCATCATTAAACGAGAAGACTCTCAAAAAGTTATGCGGTCCGCGAAGTAAGTTACTTTATTCTACACAGTCCAATCTATAATGTATTTCTTATAAAATATTTCACCCAAAACTTTGTTTAACTAGTATTTTCAATCAACACTTTTAAAATATTGAGGCGTTTCCCCCTTGTGAAATGGGAGAGTGAATGTCATAAGAATATGAAAGGGTGTGAGGGCTGGAAAAGTATGTAATGCGGTCCGTGGATTTGGTACGGCGTCTTAATGCGACCCGTGAACTTGGCGGAAAGCCATCATGCGGCAGATGTGAATTTCAGTCCCCTACCATAAAAGTTGATTATCATCCTAATACTGAATCTGCCGGATTAAAATGCGACTAATCTGATTAATTCATACCCTCAAAGGTCATTTATTACAGAATATTTCCTAGTAAAATGGTGACCAACCTGCAAACTGGCTCTAGCTTGAGCGCTCCATGTTACAAAACGCGCAAGTTCTTTTATTAGATAATTGCGACATTATACCAGATGATGATATCTTAGAGGTAAACCGATGATTTCAAACTTTAATGGTAAAACTCTTCGCTGGTGAAATCTTTGTTTTATACCAATTTATGAAATAAAACGTAGCACTAAAGCCTTTTTACTATCGTTCATATTGCCACGCATAGTTATAAACTTTCGTCTTCATAGTTATGAACTTTCGTCTTCCTTTCTCTAAATTAACAAAATAGGAATCCATGTCATTCCGAATTTGAGCTTTAAATCCAATTAAATCTTACTTCTCCAGAATGAGTGGCATTTCAAGAAACATTTTACGCCGCTTACAATATTACCCTTCAAACCACAAACAGACGGAGGAATATTTAAAAAGGCCGAGCGAATTTTACAAAAGACGTTTCAAACCGCTTAAAATTCATCCCACTCCCATCGTAATAAACCAGAAAATAATATACACGCTAGAAACGTGAAAATAACGAACTCGGAACGTAAACAAAACACTCGAACATTGGTGAGTTTATAACTACGGATGAATGGCAAGTGCTATGCGGTTAGGAGACTCAGGCGGTGGAGGATGTTTTCGAGACGACGTGGAAATTTTGCGGGAAAAACAACTGCCTCGAAACGTCACGTATCTATCTCCTTCTCACCGCCAGACGTTAAAATTGCCTCTTTTAACTCCGCAGGCGAACGACGCTGCTGAATTCTCGAGGTGGACCCGAACCCTGGCCGTGGAACTCATGAGGCAAACACCACTTGGAGATGTGCGTTTCCTCGACATTCTGCGAATCACCGAATCGCCTCGTTCCGACGACCCGGAGGAACTGAGGATTTGCGGTGGACGTTCCGATGGGGAAGCGGAGCCGGAGGAGGTAGAGAGGCTGAAAGACCTCTGCCAGAGAGGCAGCGCCACAGTCACCGAGAGGCGACGGCTCTTCGAAGCGCTTGGAGGTTCCAGGCCCCCCACTTGTAACAGGGGAGGGGGAGAGGTCCAAAGGAACCAACTCTCGTCTAGGTCCTGCGCCAGCTCCGAAGACCTTGAGAAGTCCGTCATGAAATGCCCATCGCTACCGAGAACGAGACCCAAGCGTGCTAAATCTTTGCATGACCTACCGTCCGATTTTCCCGTCTCTTGCACAATGCAAGGTGGGGTCCCCGTGCCGGTTTCCATAGTTTCCCAACTGAGGTTGTTCTTCGAGAGGATAAGCCAAAACGGTACGGTGGCCCAAGGGGGAGGAGGATGGTGCGGGGGAGGCACCGGGGGCTGCAAGGAAGACGCCGCGGAGGAGAGGGGACAGGGAGACGCTTCGGATTCCCATAGCGGCTGGGTATCCGCCGGGATTAAATCCAATTGCGTCAAAGGTCAACCAAAAAAGACCGGTAGATCTCAAAGCTACACTTGTGAAAGTACTCGGAAGCTCAGTAGCGACTGTTACTCGAGATACGGAAGTGATACTGTGTTCCTTAATAATGTCAGCCAAAAATTACGCAAGGATGTTTGTCGTGGTCAAGGATCGAGGGCCGAAGGAGTCGAATACGACAGTGGAGTAGATGAGGTAGTCTTAAGCGCGCATACCAAAGAAAGAGATAAGAAGGATGATGATCTGAATGGATATGTGAAACGCGATTCCATGAACGGGTCATGTAACAGCGTGAAGATTAATCCAGTCATCACGCAAACGAACCACCCTACTCGGACAACTTCTTCATCTCTGTCAAATTTTAGTCATTCATCATCATCCTCTCATCAGTCTCATCCCTATTCCTCATCTCCTCCCCACTCTTTATCCTCCGAGTCTTCCACATTCAGCTTCCTCCCTCTGGCTACCTCAGCATCATCATCTTGTTCCTCCCTCTCGATGCAGCTATCCACTCCCTCCTCATCTCCCCCTTCCCAATTAAATCAGCAGCATTTTCTCCTGTCGTTGATAAAAAAGCAAGCCTCAGAATCTGAGGAAACTATATGGGGATTGCAGGAAGAGATGGCAAGGATGGACAGGCTGAGAATGGCAGCTAAAAGGGACAAAAAGAAGATTTATGTGTAAGTAGCAGATTTTGTGAATATGAGTCTTCAATCCGTGTGTCTTGAGAAAGTCCCACTAACATAGAATTATTCAAAAAATAATAATAGGAATGCACTAAATACCAGAATAATAATTGCAGTCATTGCTTTGGTTAAAATAAAAGAATTCCCACATACTTCACCTCAATCGGGAATGGTACATTTTGTTTGCATGGAAGTTTCCGTCATTAATCATCACTTCTAATCATTGTTTCAGTATATGTTTTCAAAAACATCATTAAACTTGATGCATACAAATTTATTTTTTTACATTTTATCATAACTGCATAATGATCTTTTTGGTCTCAATGTTTAACACATTTGCTGACCTAATGGTTTCCAAGATGGGCCAAGTATGCTGGACCTCAGTTGACCAGCCCAGACCATCATCTAATGATTTTCTTTGTGAATAAAATCTCTTAGGTGATTCAACATGACTGTCTGTATATGGAATTCTAAATTTTGTTTGCATTAGTGTCAGTTTATAAGATTTTTCAAAAATTAAAGTTTTCTACAGAAACTTATAGGGAAAAATGGTCAGCATATGGGTTAAACCAGTGGCTCTTATCCTTAGGTTTGTGACCCAAAATTGGGTCACCAAGTCATTTTGTGTGGACTGTCAAAGGTCTTCTGTGGCTGTCTATATCCAAATATACCATTTCTCCAAACAATCTGTTCAATGCTAATGGCTTACATGAATTTTCTTGTTAATTTCCTATTTATTTTATCACTTATCACAAGAGAACTAGTGGAGAACATGGGTCACTGTGACCAGAATTTGAATTGCAGCCAAAAAAGCTTAAGAACCACTGGGTTGAACGCTTCAGCTATTAAAAATAAGTTTGGTAGCAATTTCATTTTTCACTGTAAAGAATACATCTACATATTACGCTGCATAAAAATCACCCCTTATATCTGATAAAAAGTAAAGATGTATATTTAAAATAATTAATCATTTAACTAATGACATGTAATGGTATATGAGTTGCAATTTCATGCATCCATATAGTTACATGTTATTGAAATTATAATATTTCAAAAATCCTATATTTAAGGAGGAGAGTAGCTGAAAGTTTTATTTTATAATGATGTAGGATGGAAACCTGTACTGAGAGCACATATTCGGAACTAGAAGTAAAACTGCAGGAAGAAGAATCAAAACTTGATAAGTTGTACAAGGAGGCTGAGAGAGTCCTCAAGTGCATTGAAAAATCAGTAGAACAAGAAGCTGCATTAGCATCAGTGGACAATCATAGATCAGGTAACAATTGGCATGGATTAGAATGTAATCATAAATTTAACATTGGAAGTTTTGATTAATCTTAACTTCAGACATGAGAATGATTGACATATTAAAAGGTACTTATACTGCTGATAATTAATGACTGCTGATTTTTGAGAAATGATTGATAGAATTGAAGGCACATATCACTATTTACTTAGAAAACACTGCTATATTTTTAAAATAATGATAAACTGCAACAACTTCAGCAGTGTTTCACTGTTAGAGAAATGTCATCTAGAAAGTTACCCATTTGCAAAAGTGCAATAGGTATTTAAGATGATTTTAAAGTGTCTTAACAAATGTTTAGTGGCATTTTGCAATCTGAGATGGAAGATTACCACTAACTGAACACTAAGATTTTCTACAGTTCTAACTTAAATTGCATAATTCAATGCTTCCTCAATTAAAGCACATCACAACTTTTCAAAGACATTTATGTTGTCTTAATGTAATTAATTTACATCAGGAACATTGAATCATGTGGAAACTGAAAAACTCTGTTTTCTTGACTGTTAAAAAAAATGGAAAGTTATTTTGAAATGATAATTGATGTTTAAACAACATGTCTTAACTTCTTGAATGTATTGTTTAACTAATATAAAAACTGCAATTGATGTTGTTTCATTGCTGTGTAAAAATGTTTGTACATACATTTAAAATGTTTCAGAATTTTAAATTCTAGTTTCAACTTAAATTAGGAAAATAGGCATAAGTCCATAGGAATTACTTAAATAAAATATATTTAATGAAAAAAGGACAATGCTATTGAAGAAAAATGAATATAAATGTTGGCTTCCGTACCAAAAAGATTTATGAATATAAATGTTGGCTTCTGTACCAAAAAGACTTCTACCTGTGCAGGTAGATTGGTATGTTACTCACATCTGAGGTATGTGAAGTAATTTTTTTATTGAATGTTCCTTTCTGGTTGCTTCCTTATCATACACTGTGATTTTATTATTCTTAAATGAGAACAGAAAAGGGCTACAAGTATTCTTACAAGTATTCAAACTTGAAGATATTGTGCTGTAATGTGCTTCTCACTGTGAGCTAGTGATTTTGAATCATCTGTTTATTTTTGTATAAAACATGTAATGGATGATTCTATAAATTTCCATTTCTTTATTGTTGGACTTATTAATGTAAAATATCATTTACTTAATAAAATATATCTCTATAATTTTTGTTGCAATTTTTACATCATAATTTTTTGTAAACTTGGCAGAAAAAAATAGTATATTTCTCGCCTATTTCACACCAAGTAATATTTTTACTTGTCAGAAAAAATAACCAGAGATAAGTGATTAAAATTTATATAAATAGGATGAGAGTATTATAGGAGATCAAACACTCAAATCATTACATTTTGAACATGATTTAAAAAATACATAAATGGTAATTTCTTTTATTATATGATGTACTGTAAAGGCATAAAGGAAATTTTAAGATTTCCATATTATCCTGTGTAATATGTAGTATATACAGGAGTGGATTTACCATAAGGTGCACTAGGCATGCACCTAGGGCATTAAAATCTAAGGGGCACAAACATAGTTTTCAATATATACTTACACACAAAGGGACAAAATGATTTGGCCTTGTCAAAAATGGAAATTTTCTAACATGCTATCAGAGCCCAGGATTAAATAAATAAACTGTGTACATAAGTTATTATATCTTACTTATATTTTTAAAATTACAGCTTTTCATTTATATTTTAAGTAACTATTTTTTTATTTAGGATAAAAGTGGGGACAAAATGATTTGGCCAAATATCATATTTTGTAAACTTGACTGGGAATTTAACAGGAAAAGTATAAATATAATTTTTAATTTAATAACATATTAACACTCGGATGCCAGACCCCATTCTAGTAATTTTAATTGTGTTATGAGTAGAACTTGTATCTACACTTTAGCCCTTCACCTATCTTTTGCAAATTAACATGTGACAAAATGAAGATATTTTCAAAGTATAAAAGTATACTTTGAATCTAATGCCAAATCCTTCTTGAGTCCCAATAGACCCATCTCCATTGTTTGCATTCTACACAATGCATTGTGTCATTTTACTATCTAGCATGCACCATGACCACGATATTTCAGATGATGAAACTAAACTCAAACCCCAGATAAATCATTTTTATAATAAAATTAAATTGTTGTGGACATCCTTATTTAAATTAGTTTGAGAATATTTGAGCAGTACAGTGTTGGCCTCTGGCACTGCACTTAAGTTGTTTAGACATTTTAGACCAGTGGAGTATCCAAGAATTTTTCAAGGGGGGATTATCAGCCTCATCACTAACATCTCCACTGACCTTTTTTTTGAGATTTAACAAAATATATTGCATAAGTAGATAATGACATGATAGTTTGAACATAATAGTAAACCAATCGATATTATATAACATTAAAATCCATCTAATTTCACGTTCTTAGTTGATTTATGTAAGTTATAGAATGAGATTCTTATTTTGGCAATGATAAAATGAAAATCCAATCGTTCGTGAAATCCTACGTCAATGTCTTGATTTTGTATTTTTTAAATATATTAATCTTAGTTTTAAAAAGTTCCTACGTGTCAGTCATTCCTGTGTTACACGAGTTGAGAAAATCGTTTCGGGATTAGAACTCTGCCTAATGGGTGGACCAAAATTTTACCATTCCGAACACAAGGTATAATAAATTTATCATGAAAAAATGACTACTCCCTCTGGAATTTCTTGAGATATCTTGTACACATAGGGACAAAGTGAAAACGTACAAGAAATTGTTTATGAAGGAGTACTAAAAACTGAATGGAAAAGGTAAGAATAAACTACAATTTTTTAAGATCATCCTATTGGCCTGCTGTGTTACACAAATAAGCGCTGTCTCCCCACTCCTGTGTTATGTCAATTGTCCTGACATTGTATTCAATAAAACGCACTAATTTTTCATAAACTAGAACAAAAAATAACGATTCTATGTTTAGCGATTTAATTTAATAAAAATGCTTAGATAAATGATGTGCGGCGTGACATGTTGATATTGAAATAAAATAAAGCCACTAACTTGTAAAGCATGATTGCAGAATCCAGCAAACATGGTCATCTGTTGCTTTAACTTGGAATAAAACTTTTCGGAAATTTCATTCTAAAAATTAGCAATTTCACACAGCAGTACATTCACGGAAATGTTATATATACATATGTAAAATTACAAACCTTAAAGGCAATGAGGAGATCCTTCTTTGACCACTAGCAATGAATGACTGACGAAAAGTGACTGGAAATTATATGGAGCGAGAGTACATGCAGCATCAAAACATGTGAGACCTACAGCTTTCTTCCAAGTTCTCTGTATTTGATGTTTAGTTTTTGCACTTCTATTTTCTATAATAATCCAAGAGGTAGATTAGCCAAAAATACACATATGTGCGCTCTGATTTACTAGCCGGGCAGCAGATGCTTAATGAACTCAAATCTTTTGCTTAGGTTGAGTCATGTTCTGTGTTTATGGAGTGGTTTTAATAAATTCTTCGTTTATCTTGGCTCATCCTCAAAGCACCAAATTTCTTTCGTGAGAAGACACTGAAGTGTCAAGGATTTTTTCCACACCAAGTGCCTTTACCTTCAACCCACATTGCATTTCTTTCTCTCCTAAGTCTTTATGGAAAATAAGATGAAGAGCTAGGTATTAATAAAGAGAGAAACAACAAGCAGAGCTAAGATGTTTACATTCAGCCAATAATAACATGGGCCATATTTAAGGCACAAAAAAAGCCCGAATCGAATCAACCACTTAGCCCAAGAGAGGCACTCCTCCGGCCACTTTACCTCTCCATCCGCTGGAGTGCCATGCACATGGGTCCCTTTCTCACAAGACTGCTTCAGTTTTGGAAGCCCTGATCGCATAACTCATCTTTTAAAGAAAGTTAACTGGTAGGATGCTAAGTAAAACACTAATGAATTTTATTTACTCGTCCCACGTTCGCAATTATCTTGGGGCATCAATACCTTTTCCAGAGGATATTCTAAGTATACGTTGCTCATAGGGGGGGGTTATAACCCTCAAAACCCCCCGGATACATTACTGGTCAACAATATAATCATTTGAGCCTATACTGAGAGAGGGAAAGTAATTTTTAAGTGCTCTTTTTAAGTATTATACTGTTTCTGGTTTTCAATTACTTTGGCTAATAGTTGTTGATTTTCACACTTTTGGAGTTGCATCAGGTGAAGATTGTCCTTGTAAGGTTTTTCTTTCAATACAGAAAATGAATACAGACAGCATCTGCTTAGCGTACAGATTACATTCTAGATTGGATGGGGATTTAACATATAAATACATGTTATAAGAGTAGTTACATTGTCATACAAGTCCCATAAATTTTTTTCATATAAAATTTAGCTTGAATATTGTACCGCTGCTTTTATAAAGTAACAAATATTAAATTTAATCATGTCAACAATAAATTAAAGTATCAAAACAAATATGAGTCAATGTTCATAAAAAAATTTCTTGTATAAAATCATTTTCCACTTGCTTGCTTGATGAGTTCTTATAGTGGAGAAGAAAAATTTTCAGCAGAAGGAAATGAAGTTATTATAAGAGAATTTTGAAAGGAATTTAGTTGGAGATTCAGGAGTAGACTTTGAGGTTAATTTTGGTGGAAATTTGGAATTATTTTGAGGAATTGCCATTTTTGTATATTTTAACACCCATTCTTATTAAAAATTTCACTCATATTGTTTGAATATAAAAACACACACAATCCAAGAAGTCAAGATGGTCGACCATACATTGCCCAGTAATAGTGTACATGTTGCAACATGCCAAACAATATAGCCTGGCTGAGTATGATGTACATATCAGCGGACAGTATGTGCATACATACGTATGGACACACAGCATCATTATACAACGTAAAGATATACGTGAACCAGATGTATATTAAGTGGATGCTACCTCTACTCTCATGTTATAATCAACTCTCATCATGAATCATTGTATAATCTAATCATTTCATCATACATTAAACCCTTCATGATTACTGCACAGATGTTGGGATACAATCTCGAGGATCAAAAGCCTCAGCATAGGGAAATGCATGGATGTAAAAAATTTCCAGATATTTAGTTTAAAATTTCTGTTTTTGCATATATCCAACACCAATAAAATTATCACAAGATTTCAAGGATTAAATTTATTTATTCTAGGGTTCCCTTCTTTGATGAGATAATATTGAAATAATTCCTCTATCCCAAACCCCTTTGTCAGTAAAAATGAACTTGCCTATATATATCGTTCAAGTCTCACAACTTTAGAATTTGAAGTTGTGCATGAACTCTGGAATAAGAAGAAAAATTAATTTCTTTATCATTTTTTCATTTTCATTTAGTTAGGACAGGCTATCCAAGCCAGTATCAACCAGCCCCAATGGATGTCGTCAAAGAGATACACAAAAAAAACCAATAGTCTCTCAATGGTGAGATTGCCATAATTATTAATAGATGAAATTTACTGATCATATGATTCTTATGCTATAGGCATAAGCTGGAATGTTGGGAAATCTGGAAATGAGAAAAATCTTATCCGAAGAAGACATCCCCATTCTGAAATGGAAGAATTACTCTGATATGGTGGTTCAGTGATAAACTATTCGCCCGACAAGTGGAAGATCTGTCATTGCAGAATTTTTCTCCTGTTTCCAAATTTTCCAACAGCCCAACATATGCTTGTAGCATAAGGATCATATGATCCATAAATTCCATCATGTAAAACCCTTATTAAATACATTTTTCTTTGGCACCCACTGCCTTTTAATTATTGACAAAAGTAGCCCATTCACATCAAAAGGTTGGTGACCCCTGTTTTAGAGCAGAATTTCTCAACACATAGTATGCATAACCCAGGGAAGCAGTTCTCAACTGGGGGTGCAAAATTTCTTCCAGGGGTTGAGTGACAAAGGTTCTGACAGTGCCAACAGTGCATAGATTCAGACCCGGGAAAATTTTTGGGAGAGGGGGAAAGTAAAACATTTTTAGCTTAAAATGGGTGTAGAGTGAGTAAGGATCAGTATACAAGATGTTCTTAGTATACTAAGTTTTAACATTGTAGGCAATGGGTGGGGTGGTGAATATGAGAAAAGGGAGAGGCATAAATTGCTAATTTATTTAATTAGCTTTTGACCTGATGGGTGAAATTTAATTATATATCTTGAAGTGTTAACTAATGCTGAGAGACTGTATTTTGATACCCACACATGGTTCTTTGGATCTGCTAGCTAAGAGTTTTCATTCATGTGTGTATGTTTGTTGACAAATACATAGCAAAGGGGAGAATCATAATTGCCTGTTCTGAAATATCAAACAGTAATATAAGCAAAGGTTTGTTTACAAAACTATTGCAAATAAAAAAGAATATTATATTTACAATATGGAATCTTTCCACAAAGTAGAGCCTTCCCAAGGGGAATATGTTACAAAACTATTCATAAACAAGCCACTTCAAAGATATTTACAATGCAATATGTTGACCATGGCTAGAGATAGCTTTTGAATTTAAATGCTGGTAGCACCACTATGGAGACGTCATCTGAGGCAGCATGAAATGACTCAAAATTTTAGTGTAGACTAAAGTGGGAATGCTGTGTCAATATTTCTACTGATGGTACTGCTGCAATGACAAACAGAAAAAGTGGCCTCTATGTGCTCATTCAAAAACTTAATCCCAATATTAAATGGGTTCACTGCATCATCCTTAAACAAGCATTAACATCAAAGGAAATGAGTGATCCCCTTCATGAAACATTGTGCGATGCAGTACAGTTTGTTAACTTCATTAAAAGTCATGCCATAAATTCTTGTCTATTCAAAGTTACGTGCAATGAAATGGGATCCACTGACACAGCATTGCTACTTCATAAAGAGGTATTTCATGGATGAGTTCAGACTCATTTGTTTGAATGGAGAAGGGAAATTGAATGATTCCTTTCAGAAATGAAATGTCAAATGCATGAATATTATTGAATCTGGCAGCAGTAATGAGACTTTTTGGGTTTTTTTATGATGAGTAAGAACACTTAAAAATTTCATGCCGCATTGTAGTTTTATAGTGATTCATTTTTGCTTTTATATGTCAGTAAACATTAAAAAAACAATGAAATTCTGTTTCCTAAATTTTAAAATGATAACCTTGGTGGATCATATAGTCCAAAGTGTCTTATGGTTCAATAGATATGGTAAATAAATTAATAAATCGTCTTTATAAATTAAGTGATTTTTGAAATGGTGGTTTAAATATAATATTGCACTAAATGTCATAATAGTTATTTTGTTATACAAGAAAATCATGGTCATAAAATACAAGTAGGAAGAAGGGGTGCATGACATTGTTGAAAATTAACAAGGGGTACATTACTGAAAAAGGTTGAGAACTGCTGCCCCAGGGGGTACACAAGATACACTCAGGGATTCTTCAATCCCTATTTGAAAATAATATTATGACTTATAATGTCAAACTTGTATGAGAAGCTATCATAAATTCCATAAAAAAGAATAAATCAGTAAATCTGGATCATAATATGTGCTTATTTAATTTAATCAAGCAAAAACCTGTTTTATATATCTGTAAACAGAATCAAAAGAAACATGTACATTCCAATTTTTTGGAAGTGAGGGGTACTTAGCAAGAAAAGTTTGGGAAACGTTTTTTTGCCTATATACTATACCCCTTTGAGCATTTTCTAAATAGTTAGAAAGCTTTGTCACATTTAAAATGATAATAAAATGAAAGACTAATATGTCTAAAAATACACAAACCATGTTTAGAGAGAACTGATAATAAATTAAATCCGATTTGATAAATTTCCATTTTTAGTTTAATTAATGGCCATGCATGACCTCCTACATGAAAAAAGACCTACTGATTTCTCAATAACTCACTAAGTGTTAAGTAGGCTTCTTTGAAGTCAGGTTGGAAAAGAGCAAAATAATATTTCTATTACAATTTTCCTTGTCTGTAAAAATGTGCCTAAAACATTTTTTATCATTATTTGTGGTCATAAAATCATAACCTTTGAATAAAAAGTCATGCATGAAACCTGAAGTAAGAAGAAAAATTGTGATAATTAATACTTTCACACACCTCTTAACAACTTTCCATATACCTACCCTTGGTTGAAAACCCTTGTCCTAGACCTAAGTTTCTTAACACTTAGCATGCTGGCCATTGAGATAGTGAATTATAGACCAATGCAACTTCTTTTTTATTACTTATTACCAACCTTCTTAAAAAGATTTAGTTATAAATCAATTTATATATTTATGATTAAGGAAATAGTAATCTTTAAAAAACTACATTTTTAATTTTTTTTAATTCTGTAAATTAATTAGCTTATATTTTTTGGATTTAACCTGTAGTAATTCAAGCAGTTCTGCATCTGAATATACGTTTTTATCCATTAGGTACTAATAGTAAAACATCACAGTATGAAAACTCTCAAGAATTAAGAGCAGAAAGGTAGTTTGTTGCAGTGAAATTAACTGACAGAATTGTTTAAAAAAATGTCCCTGTACCCATGAATATGCCATTATCTACCATCTTATGTAGTTTTTGTAAACTACATAATCATAGCAGACTGGTAATATATTGCGGCAGACATTCCAAAGCAGCTGCCACAATAACATCGCCTGAAAATGTGAAAGACAATCATGTACAGTGTCTACACCAGTGGTTCTCAAACTTGAAAATGTTGCAGCCCCCTTGAATATCATGTGGTCCCCTTTGAATTGAAAATAGTAAAAATAAGAAACTTTATTGCACATTTCTTCACTTTATGTAACTATTAATAACTTTTATCACATTGTATTTCCTAAAATTCCCTGATCAAATGTTATTATTCATGAAAACTTTATTTTTCAACATTTCACCTAGCATCCCAAATAATTTTGCGGCCCCCTGGGGGGGGCATGGCCCACAGTTGGAGAAACACTGGCCTACACAGTAGGTACTGGCCACCAAAAATGTATCCAAATGTTTTTATCACACTGTGTTAAACTTATTGGATCACAGACCAGCAAAAAAGCAACAAGTACAGGGGCAGAGGGACATTGCATGCAAATGCCCATTAGACCAACACTCCTGAGGGCCAGAAGGCCTAAAAAGTAAGCAACAATCATTACTTTTTAAAATCATTTTCTAAACAAATTTATTACTCAAATAAATTCATTATGCTAGTAGACAAGCATATATAATTTTAAAATGACACAACGTTATACTGTCAACTGGTCTCACTAGACAAGGCCATTGTCCATTTCAGCTAGTTTAAGCAGGCATGTCTGGTATCAATTTAATAGGTAATCTGCCTTTGAAGAGTCATCCCAAGTTCTGCAGATTTTAGGATCATCATAAAAATTATTAGCATGATTGTTGGTCCCTATCCTTATAGAATTATAAAAACCTCTTTCTCTCTACTCTCAGAAATATTTTTGCATTTTCATTGACCAACAAAACTTCAGTCAAACTCTGTTACTACAGAATCCATGGACCATGGACCACCACTCTAAATATATTCATTTTGCTGATTATAGAAACTATACTAGAGCAGGTATGATAATTTTAGGGGTGTGTATGCAAATACAACTTTGGGGCCCCTTTATTAATGTTAAAAGGGAGTATTCAAATATCAAATACTACGAAAGAAGATCTTACTCAATGTGCTGTTAAAGTTTGCATTGGTTCAAGTGACACAAACCATATGGTTATAAAGTAAATACAAGTTAAAATAAAAGGATTATAATTTAATGTAACTTATAAGAATGATGAAACTTATTTACACATTATATGTTGTGATGGCAGAATTTTTGTGATTGCCAATTATTAACAAATTTACTTAAGTCAGGCCTTTTATCATTCTTCATTTGTAGGATGGAAGTATGATATATGTAGCTCAGAAATAGATAACAACGAGGAGCAAGGGCAGAAAATACCCTGCATATACCATCACATCGGCCATGAACTGGAACATTCATTACAGAGGCAGACCCAGAAACTTCCCAAGGAGAAAGTGATCATCCCTCCCTCTCTTGAATCTGCCACTGCTGACAACCCTGTATTCTGAAAATTCTAACCCGCCATAATCTTTCTTTTCCTTACACTATGGAACTTATCCACTGAACAGAATTAAGAAGTTTTACCCTTGGTTAGTAGAGGTTCATATAATGAGACATTAAAATAATTTATCAAATTCATTTATAACAATAAACCCTTGGTTTAATGGACTATAGAGGGGAAGGTCTGTCCATTATTGCGGAGTGTCTGTTAAATCGGAAGGAAATGCACATGGTCAGCAAAGTTGCAAAATATGTTATGTATATAGGCAGCGAATGCAAAAGTAGGCATCTCATCAGCATTGTATACCTGGGCCAATTATAGCCCTGCGTTCTTAATGATATATATTTCTATAATGCTCAGCACCTTCACGATCAGCCCTAAATGATTCACCACATACTGTTTTGTTTGATACCATGCCTTTTATAAAATCTCCATAACCAACCATCACCAGCAGTAAATTTTATTTTAAATGCTTGGCGAGTCTTTCAGCAGCCACCTAAAGCTCTACACCAGGTACCACAACACCAGTTGAACAATGCTGCATATACCACTTATGCACAGCATCTTTAAAGTTTTTATCACTAGCCAACTTCAAATGTTTTCTAACACCAACAGTTGTCCCACCAGTAAATGCACCAACATCAAACTTGAACACAAATTCTGTGAGCTTTTCTTTGCTCTTAGAAATATCTGAAACTGTTATCTTAGCAGCTCCATACTCGGGGCACACATTAGCTAATAAAACACCAGACTTTGACTCCCGAATTAATTTAAATTTTTCTGCTACACTCAAATTAACAAGCTTTGCTTTCTCACATCCAGACAAAAGTCCTAAGTTTTTTCAAAAACAGGCAACTGATGTGAAACAAGTTTCTAAACATTGTACCTCATTTGTGTAGGTGTAGGTTCAGCAGATGCTGCCCGTTAATTCCCAAGTCCTTAGAACCGAGGTCTATCAAATTGAGGGTTTATTGTATTTTCTATAATTTTGACACATACATAGCACATAGAACGAAAAAATAGCATTGAATTAGTAACTCAACTTAATTGATAAAATATGACAAAAATATATGGGACACTGCGAAACTTTTAGTTACCAATGGTGATCAGGCATCTGACTTGATCCAGCCTTGGTTAACACAAAAATTTTCAATGATAGTGCATGGCCATCTGCTGGAACTTTTCCAGAGAGGGAGGGGGGAAATGAGATAGTCAAGCCTCCCACAGTTGGATTTGGCGGGCTTAATATTTTAGTGGTTTCTTTCAAGCATATTGCAGGGGGTCCCAACCTGCTTGCCTGACCTCAGAAAAATGACTGCATTAGTCCCCTGACCTAACCAGACATCAATGGCTATTTTCCCTTGACATAGGCCTGATTCAGATGGGGCAACTGCCTCCCTCCCCCACACAGTGGATGCGCATGGATATGTGTACAGGTTTCCCTCTCTTTATGCGGGGGTTGCGTTCCAGTAAAGGGATGCATAAAGTGAATTCGCATAAACAGAACCCATATTTACATGTAAAAAAATAGGGATATGTTCCACAAGAAATCCTAACTTCTCTCCAAGACACTCTTCTTTCGCTCCATAACGACTTCTTATGCAATAAATACAAACTTCAAACAATTAACATTAAATTATACTTGCCAATAAAAGGAAACAGACGAAGACAAGTAGTAGCTGTTGTGAGTGACATAATAGTGAAGGTTTAAAGTCCGCGGGGTAGGAGACAGAATTTTACAAGTATGCTCAAACAGTGTCACATGAAATCTCCGTCTCATCTCCACTCTCATCTCTTTTACTGTAGTATTAATACACACAGCATAAGAGACAATGAGAGATTGAATAGTCGCCTTGTGGTATGGTGGAGAACTTTCTTTCATTTGTATTGAACTGGCCACGTAACCGCATAAGAGCGAATCAAAGATGCATAGAGAAATTCTGGTAGCATTAAGTTTGATGCATAATAGCGAATTCACATAAAGAGAGGGAAACCTATATACCCAACTGCTGAAATCACTTAAATACACATGCACATTCGAAAGAAAACTTTAAGAACTATCTTTTGATTACAGAATTGTTCAAATTTCTCCAACTAGATGATTCTAGATGCATGGCATCATACATCCTGCAAGGGTTAAGCAGATTCAAAATCAGAGAGTAAATGGATGGAAATTTGGCAAATTATTATTTAATGTAACTCTATGGATGCAAGCAGTCCAGTAGCAGATTTAAAGAAAGACCAACATAGGCGATTGCCTAGGGGTAGAAATAAAAACGGGATTTCAGCACAGGAATAAAGCAAAAATTAATAATTCACAGACATAACATTAAACTATTATGATTCACAGATGAATAAATGGACAGACAAACCACATACATGAGCAAATCTTTTAGGAAAAAAAGCACCAAAAAGGGGGCAGAAAAATAATTTGGTCTAGAGGTGCGAAATTTCCAAATCTGCCACTAGGTAAGTCACATGTGCTGAGGAGTTATTCAAATGGTAAATGGTCATAAAGTTGCTACACAAGGAAAATACTACATTTATAAAATACCCAATCACACTCATGCATTAATGTCAATTATACAAACATAAAGTTAATGTTGAGACATTCAGACAAAAACATTTTTCATAAGTACCTACAAACAACTTGCTAATCGGTAAAAACAAAGATGTCATTGAGGGCTGAATTTAATTTTCAATTAGGTGGCTTTAAACCCTTGCCTGATTTCCCTGTGGAACATAAGTGTACTGCTTCATGTGTCAGCTCTATTTTGAGATGCCCATGTTTCTCCCCAATCGTAATTTCTGATTGTTTGCATTATTGCATTGAAAATATAATAATTTTTAAAGTAAAGAAGTAACCATTATTTTTATCATTATTTCTAAAGCTAAGTATTCACAGAAATTCAATTTTTGGTCAAAAATTAAATATTTACAAGACAGTTAAGGGATAAATTAGAAAAATAAACTTCTTTTGTATTGGTTAAATGTGTACCTGCTACAGTTTCTATCATTTCTTAAACAATTTATTGCAGAACTATTTTTTATGAGAAATTTGCAAATATTTGTAGCATACCATTTTCAAGACAATTAATTAAATACAAATTCCAACAGCCCAAAAACTGTCATGGATATGGTTGCATTAATAAATCTAATACTATGAAAATGTTTCATTCCTGTCAGTAATTACACACACCACTTTTTTCTTCACACTTATCATCAATCATTAAGATTAAATAATTGCTTTAATTTCTATTTCTATATAAAAAGTATTAAATTTAGGATATGATGCATTTATCTCCATTCAATGACAAAATAAAAGAATTCAGGTGATGTTACCAAAATTTGTTGCCTCAAAAATCGTAAAAACTCCGTAACATATCAATGTTGTCAAAGCCAAAAATTTTTCCAGAAACCTATGTATAACTATAATATTATATTTATAGTTTTCCACACACAAGTAAAATAGTAATGCCCATTATAAACACTAGCAATTTTGCCATAAATAATCTCAATGATCCACCAATTTCCTGCTCGATTTTGAATATTCAAGGAGCAGACTTCTATAGTTACTTTGTATGTTAAGATTATGAACAGTTAAAAATTTTGTATGGAAGAAGTTTGTCTTGTTTGATAATTCCTCAAAAAAAGTAGAAAAGGAATTTCTGCTCGAGTACTAGAAATTATAGATTTAAAGTTAGATATTCCAGCCTGCATTGGTCAAGTCAATGACAATGGATCTAATATGGCTGGGAAGTGCAAAGGTGTACAAGCAGCTCTGATTGAGCATAATCCAAACTGTATTTTCTCCAGCTGTGGAAACCACAAATAAACCTTGTAGGTGTTGACTGAGGTGAATCACGCAAGGAGGCAATTACACACTGTCATGCCTCTGTTAGTGCATGTATGTTTAGTACAATTTCAATATAGTGCAATTGGAATCTCTCTCAGCGCCTTAAAAAATATTGTATTACCTTCTAAATTTGATTTCTATGAAAACAACAAGACAAAATCATCTGTTTAATCCACTACTGCATTAACTGTTAAGAAATTAATGCATTCATGTCAGTTTACTGGAGTAAATGGAAAAAATTAGTTTATTGAATTGATGATCAAACCAAGAGTCACATACCGATTAGCCAGTCAATTATAATGCACAAAAGCTTTCTTTAAATAAAAAATATTAAAATTTTATTCCACTCTTTTATTAGCTTATTTATTTATTGATCCAAATATCAACAATGCATGTTGAATAGGACATTTCAAAAAGAAGTATTTATGATTGCCTAATTTTGTTCTTAGGGGCTGGTCAAGTATTACATAATCCTCTTTTTCCCACTTTTTGATCCCTCCTCCCCCAATCTCTTGTAACCCTCATTTAGACTTCCCTCTTAGTTACTTAACCCACAGATGTTTTCATTTTGCGCTTGTGTTTTATAATTTTTTCTTTACAGTTTGATCTGCAATATTGGCTGGATAAAAAGCACTAAAAAAAACATTTTTTTAGATAATAGTTTTCTTTGGGAGGGTAAGATTTTATGAAAGAGCATTACATTATGCAAGCCTGAACCTCTCCTCCCTTCACTGTAACCATTCAGTGATCCCCCATCCCCCCCAAAGTGGGTTATGTAATATTTGATTTCTACCTTATGTTTTATTTTTATTATGGCCAGGGGCCTTAAAATCTGGAAATGGCTCAGGCCTCTCTGAATCTCTTGGAGGGCTTACCCATACCCTTAAGCATTTCCCATTGACCCCATCCATTTTTATCTAACATTTTTATAAGGCTACATAAAAATTAGAATGAGAGAGAGGGAGAATGGGAAGTGTTTTAATTGAATGCATACTATTTTTGACATACAATTACACTAATATATTTAATTTTCCATAGACTGTCCACAGAACCCTGAACCTATCCTATACACCCCAAGTTAGCACTTTTGCATTCCAGGGCCATAACCAAAAACACCTACCAAAGTAAACTCAGCATAGGCAACATATATAACATTTGATATAAAAATCTTCTAAGTTGTTTTACTTTTTATTGTTGATCTATATGTATCAGCCCTGGTATGAGAGGAAATGTTTTACAAAGTTTGTTCTGCATACAAGTTAGTTTCAGTGGCAAAAAACTTAAGCAACTCTCTAGTAATGAACAGCTGGATGAATCCCTATGCAGTACTTGGAAGAGAGAAGGCAATTCCAGAGATTCCAGGGAACATATTTGGCTCTGTCTCCACATTATCATCACTCCACACTAATTCACTGGTATTAGCCTCAGAGTTGACTTAATGGCTGTTGTTTGGCGAGAAATTCTCTGCATCAAGGTCTGTTGTGTACGGTGTTACAGAACCTTGGTCATATGCATTGTCAGATTCACTCTCTCTGTCTGCATACACCTCATCAGTATCTGTAGTGTCAACATTAAGCTCATCTTTGTAAAATTCCCCTGCGAATGCTACCATCTTGATGAATGTCACTTTTGTAGTAATATTTTTCTTCTCCAAAAGGCGACCTGTTTCCTTTTGCAGCTTCATAATGAGATTCTATTCCTTACCAAAAACTCAAGAAATCTGTAACATGCACACAACAAATGTTATGGAAAACAGGTGAGCTGAGAGACCAAAAAACAGACACAAAGGGATACACAGCCAAGTAGGCACTGCTTCGGTTCACTCAGTAGCTAAATGAAATGCTGGAATATCCACGTGATGTTTGCAATGGTGAAGTGGTTTGGAATGATCACATGTCTTTAAGTATCGCACAATGCCTGGGATGCAAAATAACTCTTCTGGTAAATTTTGTGCCTTCCTCTAAACTTTTAAGCGGATAACGTGATATGCATCATCGGTACACCTGCATATTTTGTCATCATAACTTGAAAGTGCTAAGAACCCCTGCCCTAAGGGATAGATGTAGAGACTGAATCCAACTGAAACAGGCACTAAGCCTCCTTATTGGATTGCTATATGAAGGATCTTAAGTTTAACTTCAGAAATAACATATGTACTATGATTTGATTGTGGAATGGATTTTATCACAACAAAAAACCAAAACAATTATGATGATAAAAATATTATGAAGATCAATTTAGCATGCATGCAAAATGAGAACTAAATAATGATGATGGAAAATTATTCACAATAACAGTTTCCTACATGAGTTGTCTCATTTAAAAAAAAACACTCTTCTATAATTTTTTAATGTAATATTTGATAAAGGTATTAGTGAATGGATGATAGATCACAGCAGGGACTCAAACTTAATTTTTTGGAAGTCAAATAGACAAATTAGAAATATATGGTGGATTACACGTAGTAAGAATGAGTAAAACCATTCTGTTGAAACTTAAAAGCATACAAATTGCAATAGTATTGTTTTTATTAAAACAATCATACCACTCTTAAACTATTAGACATTTTTTGTATCTATATTTTACTCAATGACTGCATCATTAACGCTCTCTCTCAGAAGAATCCAAGTAATGAGAGAGCCACACATTTTGAAAAGTAGGGCCACATGCAACTATTTATGTGTTTGAGACACCTGGAATATAGAAACCAACAACATGCAAATATAGTATCAATAAAACAACGCAAAAATTATGTCAAGATAGATAACAAATTTTATTAATGAAACCACTTAGTGTGATCTTTAACTAATATAAAAAGAATTCATCTTAAACATTTAAACAACCAATCCTAATAGAGTTAAAATAAATTCACAACATAATAACATTAAGCCTTGATTAGGCTGATATTACAATGCTTGATAAAACATTGAAATCAAAATCAATTTGGAACAAAATTATGGCAAGCATCGCTGTGGCTGAAGCCACAATGCTCAGTAATTCAATGAAATAAAAATCAATTCCGAACAAAACTGACATCCCTTCATTAGGCTGAAGTTAGCATGTCCAATAATATGAGAAAAAAAATTAGTTGACATTTTTCACTCATAACATCAAAACACTGAACATCGTTACTACAACCATCCCATAAATTTTCTTCATTTTTATATACCACTAAACTTTATTCTATAACAGTTATAAAAGTAAAAAAATCACCTAAGAGAGAAGGACATAATTATTTAAGGTATGGAGAAATTTATAATTTAATCTTAGGATGAGAATTAGTCATTCAGACAAAATAAGCAGGGCATAAAATATTTAAGGCGATTCTTTGAACTAATCTTCATAAATTACAATAACTGAAATTGTATGGGTATATTATGAAGAGAAGGTCCAGATTTTTTATGATATTAATTTCACTATTAGTTAGAACTTTCATGCTAAGCCCTCATTATTTCCTCCTAATAGTGTCTACAAATTATAACTATGATTGCTGAAAATAATGATGAAGTAAAAGATCCAAACATCCTCAAAAGTTATGAGATGTTATACAGAGAAAATTTTAGTTTTTGAACGCCAATAAATTAATTTTACACAGTTTAACATTCATATTGATAAATTTTATATCACCGAGTTTAATCACTCTTGAATCTACAGCTCTAACTTTTTTTATGCCATCTTCACCAAAAAACATTCCTTAAAAATGAGTTTTTATACTCTTTAATATAGTATACTACTCTTTTACCTCATATCAACCTCATTAATATCATGTGGATAATCTTTCCAATGGTATAATCCAAAAATATTGTTTCTATTAACACCTAACAGCCACACCATTTGTGGGATCAGTTAACTTCTAGATGTATTTCCACTAAGAAAATGATTAAAGAATTCAATTTGGTCCGAGATATTTTCAGGAATTTGGAATATTTATCAACCTGCAGCCACAAATTACTTCAATCATGGTAATTAAAGCATCCCATTCTCGATGACATAATTAATTAATCCAAACACTAATACATACAATAAAATTGATGCAGATTAAATAATGCTGCATCAAGCAAATTACATGACACTGTAAAAAATTTCATAGTGATTCTATGCACTACTCTTTCACAGTTGGCTTAGTTATGAAGCAGGGACCAACGATAAAATATCTTGATTGATCAAACATGCTACATTTAAATATCAATCACACAATCCCATTGTACACAAAATAGTACTTTAGCTAGATCCTAGAATGTTTTCCATTTCATGAAAATTATAAAAAATACAACTATTCTTATTCATATCTAATTCTTTCATAAAATATGTCACTGTTGTAGAAAATATTAGATAGAATATGACTTATTTTGAAACCTTAATCAAAGTAAATTAATAGTTGAAGAGCAAAAATATGTAGGCCAATACTCAACAACATAGTTACTTTGAAAAATTTGAGTGAACAGAATACAGTTCAATTTTGCAATAATAAAATATTTTTAAAAAAAAAACAAATTATCTGACTCGGATCATTATGAACAGAAAATTACAATGCATGATAAATAATTTTTGTCAAATATGCTGGTGTTTTACAACAAAAAGTTGCACTTCAATCCAACAGGAATTATGGGCACATAGAGAAACAGAAGTATCAACAAATCTTAAACATAAAAACTCTAAATCAAAATATAAAAATCTTATAGATTTGATGAAAAAATATTATTTTCAGTCTATTTTATTAATGCGGCCATTGATGTAAAACATTTCTTTCAAGATAGACAGAGCACCTTCTTTCAACTAGGTGAAATTTAAATTAAGCATTTATTACAAGAATTTCATTAAATAATTTATGCATAAAATATGTGTAAGTCAAGAGGCAAAATGTACTCTCCTAATTTTCTAAAATTTTGAATAGGTTCATTAGGGAAATTTCAAATGCTTTTATAAATTAAAAACCTGCACATAATACTCAAGTTGCCCAATCCTCAGTACTACTTCGTTACAAAACATTGGAGCAGCTTTTCTGCTGAAAGAAGAATGGACTTGTATTTGTATTGTGAATATTTCTGGCATCAAATAATTAAATTTCTTTTGTAAAATTTCGTCAATTCTGGATTCTATCAACCTTGATAAATGCTTGACTGTTAATATTCAAACATACTGTCATTATGCTGCTACCAATACTCTTTCTCTGGTAAAATGACAATTCATAAACCATTTCTTATCTCCCATAATAAATTCATTAATGTGAACATTAACCTTAAATTAATGTAAGGATATTAATTTAATCTACAACGATTTAGTACACTATTTTTACATGTTCAAACAAAAAATTAGAAGTTGAACTGCCAGAAAATTAATTTCATATTTGCAAGTAATGTAAAAATTCATCTCGAATAGAGAAACTGCCATGTACAACTTTCATTCTCAAACATTTACTGCATATATACAATTGAGAGCTGGAATAAATCTGAATAAATATGGCACTAGTTATATAAATTAGTCTAATGCACCTTATGAAACAATTTCATAAAGAATATTTATTGTTGACTGGAACAAATCAGATTTTTTGGCCAATTCTTAAATCTTGTTTAATTTTCAAAAATACTTAAAAGCAAGTAGAGGTAATTTTTTTCAATGTCATGAAAAATTCAAGAAATATTTATCCAAAACTTTCAACAAATGAAATAAAATTTTACATTTTTGGCATGAGCAAAAGAAGACTTTTTACTTGTTAACGCAGTTACAACATACATTCAAATTTATTGAAAAACTGCCATAGAATAAATAATGCTGTAACAATAACCCAAAGGACTCAAAAATATGCTCCCACCCAGAAATCTCATTCATCCACAGCATTATTACTTAGTATATACAATTAAGAGAAGTTGGAAAGAAGATAAAACTATTGTTGATATTCGTTTTAGCCTTAAAGCAACCAATATCAACCTACTTTATGTACAAGGCAATAAAGGGATTAGTTTATATAGTTTCCTTGTATTTGAAACCTGCTACTGCATTGGAAGGGCATTTAACTTTATTGAGTGCCGGATATTATTTTCAACTTACGAGTATTCACTAATGAATCACAAGCAAAGTGACTGCACTCCAAAGCAAACAAATACAGTTTCTATGTGCCATTCTTTGCAGCTGTCACTGAAAAGTGACATCCTTACATACTAGTGAGTGTATTTGTCATCAAATATTCAGAAATACCTGAATAAGAAAATTGGTCATGGCTACTTGATATGTCATATAAGTAACATATAGCCAGTAATAATCAATCATATTTTTGAAAAACAATAAAAATGACACTTTACACTTATAAGGAATAAAAATTGATTCTAGTCAGCAGCACAAAAACGGCAATTTTACATAGCCAAATCATAAAACAGACAAGAGAAAAACATCACTAATTTTGCCCTAGAGAAATTTTTAACCTTATATTACATTATTATGAAAATGAAAATATGGTATGCCTTGTATAGAAATATACTATTCGAGAAAATTTCCCCGGCTAAGTTATTAGTAACTATTGATTCAGGAAATCTGAAAACCGTATAAGTTATTTGGCACAACGTTATTGGCCAATTACTACTCTAATTATATTTACATGTTTAATGTACATGTTAGACAGTATAATATACAAGTTATACAGTAAAAATTTCTCAAATCTTTCATTCCAAAAAACCAGATCCTCTTAAAAATCAACTTTCAATAATAAATACCAAAAATAAGTTATTTGGTTTTTCTATTCTAATAAAATCTTTTATATTAATGCTGAAATTAGAGATTCTCTGCAGATACAGATAAAAGAGTGTGCCAATGATGTAGTGATATAATATGCAAGATGTGTACACTTACTGTTCACTAAAAGGAATAAATGTTTACTTTTGAAGAAATTTATTTTAACTCATTTTATCATGTCCAATTGGTTTGAATATAATATACAGCAAAATTAGTAAAATAAATGTGGTGTGTGCATCAAACAATCAGTTATGCGATTTGAAACTATGTACCTACTTAAGGGCTGAATAGTATTCAATTTTAACATTACTGTATTTTATAATTAAGAAATTATTATATGGTTTCCATGGCTAACCTGTTTGGATTCTGAAATATAGGAAATTCCATTCCATTAATTTTCTGAATCTGAGAGTTTTACTGTAATTTTCAGAATATTGTTACTCTATTTTTAGACATGCCAGAAGTAATAATGCTGTGATCTCATGGCCCATTCATGCATTTTAATTAAAATTTACATTTCACTATACTCTTGCATTCATCTATAGCAGTGATACTATTTACGTGCTTTTTGGAAGCCCAAGTGAAAAATTACAAAATTAAATAAAAATTGAAGGACAGCAAATTTAAAACAAAATAATCTACAAAAAATTATTATCTCACAGGGAGAAAAACTATCTCAGATGATGCCAATTAAACACAAAGTTAAGGCATCACATATGGGAAAACACATACATATTCTTTCAAAGATGGTCATGTTTGTGATAACCCTACAAATCCAGAAATATTACAAACTCGGTAATGGCAGCTCATAATAACAGTGTTTAATACTAGAACACCAGCATTGGTTATCTTTCAGATCTTTGTTTAAAAACAAACAAAATTTGTAATTAGAAAGTCATATTCTTCCATTCACTCTACGTTACCTTTCAAGAAATACTGCAATAAAGAAAATGGTCCCTAATTAATTGATACATTGATGATTAGTCACTTTCATCACTCACAGAGGATGAAAAGCAGCTAGAATTAAGGTGCAAGCCACCCAATGAACATAAATATTAAATTCATAATCACAAATATTGTCTACATGATCTGCAAAACTAATATAATACACTTGAAAATCCATTAAGTATAACAGTCACCTTCACATAATCATTTACAATTAAGAAAATAACATAATGGTGACAACGATTTACTTGTAAGATTCACCATCAAACATCTTAAGTATGGAGATGTTTGTAAGAAATATTGCAAAAGATGGCAATGTAGAAAAATAAACTTAAATTAGAAGTTTACTTTAATGATAAAATATTAACACTCATAAATGAATGAATGAACACTTGAAATGAACATATAATAGTTATGGATTGATCACTAAATCAAGGAAAGCATCCTTTAAGATTAATATCAAAAAAGATTGGTATTATTTTTCTTTTAATAGTATTCACCTGAGTTACCAAAATATCTGTTCTGAATTTTATCAAAATGTAAGTGCTGTTTTTAAACTTATTCCAGAAAAAAGCACTCAGAACACCAAGGGAAGCCAGACAATAGAAACACAAGTCCAGTCTGAAAGAAGGAAAGGCTACTGAATCAGTTCATTTAGAAAAACTGCTCCGATATCCAGTCGTCCTAATGCTTCATGACAGCATTTGAAAGGAAAATACAGGTCATACCTGAAATAGAGAACAATAATCATGTATTACTAGTATAACAACAAATGAAACTGAGGCAATGAATAATATACTCCATGGACACAGTAATAAAAAAATCAAAGTGAATCTCTTATTCAACTAGCCAGTTCAGTAACAGCAAAGCACTCCTTCATTCCAATCACAAATAAAATTAATATTCAGACTGTTATGCAAGAATGCCTTTGCTAATTATTCTTTATTCCAAAATATACCTACAAAATTAATGTAAAAAACTATTTTCATAAATCTGTAGGAATTGAATAATTTTCCATTCAAGTTAATATAACACCATGCAAATTGTAAAAAAATGTGATTATATGTGAAAATACTAATTTTAAAGCGTTAATATCACTGTGCCAACTTATTTATACAACTATCACTGTTAATCTCATCTTATTTATTGCCATGTTTACAGCTGATCACGTGCCATGGAACCTGTTCAAGTGCTGGCTACTTTTCACCTTCTGTACTGGTAAAATCTCCATAAATCACTAGGCATTTAAAATGTATTTTAACAGTGTTTACAGAAATAGGTTTGCATTGGAATACACTATTTTAGTTTCAATAATAATTTTTCCTTAAATTCACAATTTCAGCTGGACATGAATGTTTCTGGGGCATTACACTACAGTCAAGCCCATACGTCAATCATTTGCAGTCAACCTGTCAATTCAGTTCTCTTTGAAACAAGGACAATATTTTTAATACCTAAACAAGAAGAAAAATTTGACTAAGCATGCAGCAATAACAATTTATTAATTCAAATTTTCCTAGTACAGTGTGTCCTCAATTAACATCCTTAATTCATTCCAGAAAATCACAACGTAGAGTGAAACAATGACCCTTCCCGTGTCGAATACGATATATTCCGCACTTGCGTTTTTCCCTTGCATGTCGTTTGCGACATATTCCGCAAGCAGATGTCTGCTGTTACGTGTTGTATACGATATATTCCGCATTCTGCCATTCACTAACATAGCTTTTATTCTACCTTCCGTAAGTGATACTAGACGGCAGGAGCTGGTCGCTTTCGAAAGAGAATACTGGTAGTGACGTCAAAGCACCGAGTAAGTCAAAATAACCCATAAAATTTACATTTTTTGAACTTGAATTTCCTATTTGAGAACGTAAACATCCGTCATGGCGGACTTGGAAGTATCGGTATCAGATTTGGTCCAATTATTAGCTGAAATAAGTGATGATGAAGAATATTTCCATAGTTTTAGTGATGAATCAGATAGTCTGATGAATAGTGAAAGGGAATTAGACGAAGATGAGGAGGAAATCGTGTTAAATGGTGAACCTATGCCAAGATTTACGACAGGTTGCTTGGACATCGTTTCTAATGACCCTGGTCCAAGTTTTAAACCTGATTTTAGTGAGGTTACACCGGGAATAATTCTTCCAAGTGATTTTAATATTCACAGCGAACCTATAAAATATTTCAGACTTTTTTTGGAGATGAAATGATCAGTCTAATACGCGATGAAACCAATCTCTACGGCAAAAACAGAAAATTGGCCAAGCAGAATTCGCCTACATCACGTCTCGCTAATTGGAAGAGTAGTGAATCTTGTGATATCGAGGCCTTCCTTGGCGTAATTATAAACATGGGCCTAAATCCAAAGACTGAAATACAAGAATATTTCAGTACAGAATGGATCAAGCAAATACAATTTTTTGGCGATGTTTTTTCTTTAAATGATTTTCTCATGCTATTTTCCAATTGCATTGAGGACTATCACACAAAGAAAAATATTTGAGGAGTAGTGGAGTGCAAACAGATGCAAATATTCAATTAACTGTAAATAGTGTATGTATTTAATAGTGTTAGTTAGAGACAGTATTCAGAGATGCACCACCAGTTTTAGAAAAATCACTGCTGTAATAGCTACCTCATATCTATAATATTTATGTTATATGTGCAGTTTTCCTATATATGAATATGTAGTTGACTGATTTGGCTTTTTAAAAAAATACCCATTTTTTGAAAATTATGTCTGAAAAAAATGAACAGGAATTTATAATCTCTGTATATTTTAGCGACATGGGAAGGGTTAAATGAATCTATATTTCCCATAAGAACCCATGTTATACAATATAATTGGTTTCAAAACCTCGGGTTCATAATCTCTTGAAACACAAAACAAATACTGTATTTTATGGAGCTTTATAGTACTACATACGATATGAATGGTACAAGAACATATGTAGATCAATATAAAATTATTATTAACATAGAAATGGCATGAAATAAACAAATAATACAAATTGACTTCATTTCAACACGTCCAAAGTTGGAAAAGGGCTACATTTCACAACAGTACATCTAGAGATGAGAAAAGAACTACGTAATAGCAATTCAATGAAATGTAGTTGTACGATCTATAGAGAATGATGCATTTTTACTAGAAAGCTTATAGAGAGCCACGAACACTTATTTAAACATGAGTTCATGAGTTGACATTGCTAAAAAAGAAATGCAACAAACAAATTATTTCTTGCAACAGTCACTGTATGATTAATGAAAATCTAATAGAGATAAATAAAACATTTATTTCATTGTTTTTATTGAACTGCAAATTCCATTAGGCCAAAAGAAGTATAACCACTCTGTTGAGCCACAGCTGATACAAACAGTTTTGCCAATTTTTTTCAGTAAGTTGCTAATAATTTCCTAAAGAATGACAATAGAGCTCTCTTCAACTAAGTAGGAAAACCTGTTACATTAGGCCATACATTGTTTTGTAACTTACATTTAATATCATCTAACTTGCAAAACGCGGTAAAAATTAAATTTTGGTGTTTTTGAAAATATGGCAGTTACCTTATGGGAAAATTATTTCTGATTATGATGTTAGGTCAGTGCTATTCAAGCAAATTTTAGCCATAGAAATATACTCAACATAGTGTCTATAATAAAGTAAGTAGATCGTGCTTTCCGACAAAAACTTTCTGCTCTGACTGATTAATCCCCGCTTTATTTTGAACAAGCACTCTCTTTCTCTCTCTCTTCCTTTATCCTTATTGCTAACAATACCACCATTCCTTTAACTGATATCCACAGTTGCGGTGTTGTAGTTAATTACTCAAAATTACAAAAAAGAAAACAATAAAATAAAAAGTAAGAGGCAAATGAAAAGAATATTCTACTTATATACATTATATTAATTTTTCTTTTTTGTGTTTAGTATGAATGCAGATGCCATAATTTTAGCTGATAGCTAGATTGTTAAATAGATTTGCCAGTTTTGTAAATGGTCGCTATAGTATTATTTTAGGCACTAGATCGAACCTAAAGTCGTTATATTTGCTGGATTGTTAACACTGGAAACAAACTGCTATAAAATAGGGAAGCGTCAAACTCAAGTTATCCCAAAAGTACAGAATAATTTTAAGCTTAGTGGACTCAGCAGATCTTCCTTTCTGCACAACTCACAAAGCTTGTAATGTTTCATGGGGATTAAGACAATTAAAATGACTGCTGGGGGGACCTTCTATTTAGACCCATTGCTACAAAATGCCACCATGCAAATAATGCAAATTTAATAAAAATACATCAATCCAAAACTCATTTTCCACTCAAATAATGCAATCCACCACAACTAGAGAAGTGTTGCGCAACAGATGCGTGCAAGAGTCAACTACGCAATATATCTTTTGTACTTTATTTAAGTGCCGAATCAAGACATTAACACGAATCATAAATGATGTTAATTCGAATATGGGCAGTAATTTTTTAATGACATTAAGTCGAATCAATGTTAATCGAAGTGACATTCAATCAAGGACACACTGTAGTAATGAAAAAAATCAAAATTGGAATAATTTTAATTTCAGTAAACATAACCCACTAACGAAAGCAATATTGTAAAGAAAAAGCTAAACAAAGAAAATATTTAGGTATCATCTTCTGGAAGATGAAAAGGTCATTAAAAATCTCATATCCAGCCAAAATGAATGGGATAATGAATACAAGACAATGTCAACAACAATGCCAAAGAAACCATCAGTATAGATAATTTTATTTTAATTATATTATTACTGCAAATATGAAAAAGAGTCACAACTTTGCATGAATGTTTCATTGTTAATTCATTGAGCCAAAAAATTTTCTCTCATATAGTAAAGCCATTTGTCCAGCTTAACTGCTGTAAAAAACAAGACTCAAGCTGTAATATTTCTTTAAATCAAAATGACCCTTGACTTGCAAATTCTTAAAGTAGGAAAAAAGACATTACCTTCCTTTCAGGAAAATATGACAATCATAGTACTTACATAGAAATTAGCATGATAAAGAAAATTCTTCAAATTTAACACATATGCACAGTAGATTTTTCCTGAACTATTCTAGGATGCCTACTAGTTAATCTAAGTTCTTCTACGAATGTTGAAATTTTCATAACAACATAAGGGTGTATTATAGCTTTATGATTAATTATTTACAATCAGACGAATGTAGCCATACACCTCCTTGCAACAACATAATTACTATTATGGCTTTAGCTGTCTTACCCACCAATGTGTTGACTTTTCATAAAAAAATTAAGTATATTTTTATGCATAGATATAAATTTACCTTAAACCCTGTTTGTCCTTAGTTCCCTTTTCTTTTAGCATATATGAGAGGCTTAGCTATCCAGTTGATCTGTGTGCTCTAAAGAGTCAAGTGTATCATTGGAACTGGAATGTGTCAAATCTGACAGTTCATCCAGATGCTTCTGCCTTTTCCGTACATTCCAATGCAGGCATTCAGCAAGCGAATCAAACCAATCAGATATCTGATCCTGAGCACAAATGGATGGCACTGGATAGATGGAAGTTGTTACCCTCAGGCTATAGAAGCAGATATATGTCAAAGAAAAGGAATTAATGAATGAGTATTAAGGACAGAAGCAAGACTTCAAATGCAATGATGAGGAATTCAAATTGATAGAATTTAATAGAATAACAAAAAATATTTAATTAAAAAGGCATCAAAATAAAAAAGAAATGTATCATATTTTGCAAATATTGAAAGAAATTGATGTAATTAATGTAATTACATTAAAAAAGAAGAGGCAAAAAATTATTACTGGCAGGCTTAATTTTATTTTTAAGGGATATTTCATCTTAACAAAAGAAATTTTAAAATAGCCACTTTGTTAATACATTTATTTCATTACTCAAAAAATTGCTTGAAACTAAGCTAAACTAAAGAAATTTCTGGAGAAAGCTTGATGAACTATACTTGAAAACTTGTGGCTCTACATTTTCACAAGTTGATTTGAATGCATAAAAATTTATTAAACAGATTTTGTGCAATAATAAAAATAATTAATGAATAAATCACCATTAGTTAGTTATGATAGGCTTAAGCAGTAAATTTTAAAGATGTACAATTTACCCCTTCATTCTCAACCACCAAGCAACTACATAAGCATTCACACAGCATGATTATTTAAATGACAAAAATAAATTGGATCATGCATAGCAATAAAAATAACCATAAAACCCACCTTAAACTTTTCCTAAGGCATTTCAAATACTATGTACAAGCATCATGCAATTATACCAAACTTTTTGAAAGACATAAGAAAATGTATTCTTTTTCTCTTACTGCCATGCATCAGAAGCATTAAAACAATTTTTATAATTCCTTTGGCAAGACAAGTCACGCACTTCCAAAATAGATGGTCTAAAATATAATTTTTTAAAACTTAGTTTAAATATCTAAAATTAATTAGGCTCCTGTTAAATTTCATAAACTGAAACAATAAAATTGATATAATTGAATAGAAGCTGCATAAGCAATATCCCACAAGCTTAATAATATAGCCTCAAAAATAAATAAAACCATCAATTTTATTAAAATTAATATTGATCTTAGAAAACAAGCATCAGACAAGGACAGCAATACATATCTAATTTCATACTAATGCCATATATTAGGTAATTGCTAATGTATTTGAAATACAGAAAAGAGGATATTGAAGAATTCAAATTGTGTAATATTAGAAAATTTTTACTTTAAAACAATTTAAAATTATTAGTTGTGTCATATTTAGGTTGAGCTAATTCACAAAATATAAGTATTTTTTAAGAAAATAAAAATTTTGTGAATTATCTTTTAAAATGTATGGAATTAAAGGATATAATTTATAAAAGTCTATTTAATTTATCAAAAATATTCAAAATACATCACATACTAGTACAATCTATCATAGAAGCAAAAAGCAAGCATTTTTTAAATGTTAAACTAACTGAATAAGGAGCAAATTGGCCAGCTCTGAGTGATTGATTTGAGACATTTCCTGCATCAAGATCACTGTTTGTTCCATGCAACAAAATTGTAACTGAACATGAAAATTTATTTTTTTAATTGTTACTATTTAAGCATATCATCTCCAAATCTTCATCTAACTCCACAAGAAAAATAAATTTGAAAATTACACATTATCTAAAGTCATCATCAATAAGGTGAAACCAAAGAAAAATAAGAGACAAACCAACTGCATATCCTTTATTGAATAGAATGGACTGAAAAAAACTTTTAGAACTTTTTCAATCGTACAGCATGATTGATTTCAGGCAAACTAGAGAAGAGCAATTTAAGAAAACATCAAAGAGAAACAAACATAAATGAAGAAAAACATACTCATTCCCTCTTCTGATTAAGAATAACACTACTCTTAATAAATTTGTAAAAATGGCCATCACCATCAAAAAGCATATCTAAGTCTATGATTTTAGTCCTATTGAAGCAATTATTCATAAAAAACTCCAAGAGGAAATTTCTGCCATTTTTGGCATAGAAATTATTTAATATCACCCTAATAAAAATATTTATTGTTATTAAAGACCAGGATGTACTATTAATTAAGATATGAAAAGTAAGTTATATAGCTCAAGAATGCATAACACACCTATCTCCAACACGCAACTGTTGCTGGTGGCGCCCGTCAAAGGAAACACAGGCTGTGCTCCTTGCATCGCAGTTCAGCTTGATCTGCAAACATACCACACACACCCCCAAACATAGCCAGATTCAGTCAACAAACACGCTATCGCCCAGTATAGAAGTGACAAAAAGGCACTAATATTGTGGACTAAGAGCAATTAGCCAATAAATAAATTCCAAGTAAATTTTTATCGGAATACAAAGAATAAAGAAAAGAATATTGAATGCATTTATAAGGTTCGAAAAATGAAAATTAATAATTAAAATTAAAATTAAAACCAAAAATATTCGACATTTTATGCAATGATGAACTTGTGGGAGAATGATAATAGTTATACTGAGACAATTTGGGCAGAAATTAAAAATTCAAGGGGAAGCATGCAACCAAATATACCAAAAATATGATCATTCACTAGAGAGGGTATAATACCCTTGAACACTATGAATGAGCTTGGTAGTACACCCTCTCTGAAACACACCAGCACAAGCATACAGCATTTTGACATAAGACCTTCGATTCTTTGACCTCTGATAATCTAATTACGGATAAACCACAACATTTCAAATTATTACACCTGATTTGAAAAACTTTAGTGATTATTTGATAATGAATAAATAATATGATGATGAAATGTTCCAATTTTACCTCAAGGAACTCGGAACATTTTGCTAAAATTACAGAAAATAATAATTTTAAACAAAACAAAATAATTATATTAAACATACACACTAATTAAATACCATCCATAATATAATACTCTAAAATACATTACATTTGAGCCAAACTTCAATAACAGTATTTTAAAGTATCAGTAAAGTCACTATGTTAGACAGCATAAAATACTTCTGATTAGAATCTAATTTTATTTTCATAATCAAAATTAATATCTTAAATCGAATTAAGTTAATGATATGCCTCATCTTTCAAACAACTTGACTCAAAGGCAAGCTTATTTTATTCACAAAACCCTACTTATCAATAGAGATAAATTACATAACAAGGCATACGAAATTCTAAAATAAAATACACTACATTATAAATTATACAAGCATTTTAAAGGTAAATAATGTTCCATATTATTAAATAGAATTTGTCTCGAAATACCAATAATATGTTCGTAGTATAGCTACCCTAAAAACTTGAGCAATACAAAAGCATACATATCAAATCTCAACATGCAAATAATTAGAAAATATACTGACCATGATTATTCGATAAGTAAATAAAGGCCATTGAAGCTTCCACACCTACCATAACCTATCAAAAATCCTTAGTTTGCTATTCTTATACAGCATTCACTATTCCACTGCACTTCAAATAAGTCATGCCCTATCTTACATGTCATACCATCAAATATTATTCTCTTACATCCGCCGTTTTTTTTAATGCATCCATCAAATCAATCACACTGGCCAAGTGACTCCCACTCACATGCATGCACATATAGAAGCAAGTTCAGCAGCACTGTATTCAACACCTTAACCCCTCGAGCTGGTTCAACGTACACATGTACGGACCTTGCCATCCTGCCTCAGCAGCAGTTATCTGTACATGTGTACAGACCCTGACTTCTCTTTCCTCAAACCTTAATATCCGAGCCATCTATTTTCCTTTCCCTCAACAACAAAATAAACATAAATGCCAAGGATGGAGAAATAGATGAAAATGGCATCTTTGAGGGGGGAACAGGGGTCAAAAAATTACCGGCTTGAGGGGTTAATTTACCAAAAATACTCAAACAGAATTCCTCCATAACCTGCCAAGAAGGAGAAAAATTAATGCATATAGTTAACACGTTACATCCACTGCAAAACACGCACATGCACAGGCAGGATACCAAGGGGATTTCTGTGACATGTAGCCTTTCTCTTGCCACAGTATTACCCCTTACCTGTCACCATGGAGGAGTTCTTGTCTATTCCTGCCATCAAATGATACCCAAGATGTGTTCCTGCTATCAGGGGGCACAGAGATCTATATGGGATGTTAAATCAGGAAGAAAACAAAAACAAATATGGAACCATGAGGGTTTGATCAGCCATTGATTATTTTAATTCCTTTTCCATTGTAAACTTTAGCCAATGAATAACTTTGCAAGGTTTTAATTGCAAAATTAAATTTGGATATCTAAGAATGCACAAAGACTTTCTTATCAATGATGCACCGTCTTAACAGTTTAATCAAAATTTTGTTTTGGTGCCATACAACAAGAGTTTTTAGAGGCATATGTCTCACTTCAAATTTTTCATTTAAAATGCATTATAAAATTTTACAGAATATTTTTAAGGCTGCTCAATAATAATAATATAATAAGAGCACCTTCCATATACTTTAAATTTAATTGAAGTTTTACGAGACACTTTTACTAAGTAAATGAAGATACATTTGTAAAAGTTGCATATAAGACAATGCTTGATTGTGTAATTATGAAAGTTAAAATTACAGAAAAAAATTAACAGCTCATTACCGAGTACTGAATATAGCAATAAATAACATTTTTTTGGTTTAAAGATTAATAAAATAATATTTCATTGACTCCAAAAAAAAAAACAAAAATAAAAATACTCTAAAATACCAGAAAATCAATTAGTTACACACAAATTTTGTAGCATAATACAATATCTAGTGCTCTACTAAAATAGTAATTTAAAGTTAAAAACTGACTGAGCTACTAATAAAATTAGAAAACAATGCCCTAAAAAGCTTTATTTTGAAGATTTTCATTGTTAAAAATATCCTTAGTGTCATTCTAAAAATGCTAATTTGTTTCATTATTTTGACTCAACTGGATTATCCATAAGTAAAAAGAGTTAAAAATACAACTATGTCATTCAGAAAATTCTAATGTCAAATGAGGTTAATAAAGTGGGATAACTGTACTTCTGATGGCAGGAAGAGGTTGGACTGAGGTGGATAAGTATTTCCTAAGAGAAGCAGTCTCCAAACATTTCATGAAAAGTGTCCAATTTCATATCACGCAATGGTGGAAATGAAATTCAATAGGCTAACTTTAAATTATTAATTACTAAGAATTAAATGTAACAAACACCAACAACAAAAAAGCAGAGCAAATAATATTCTTACTATCTAGCCACACCAATCAGCTTTTAATCTTATAAAAATTTCCACTGCCCCATATGCTTACATTCATGGCTTGAGGAAACTGAGAAATGGCAAAGCAAACAAATAGAAATCACTATGCAGGCTATATCAACCCCAATGAGCCATAGCTTGGGATCTACTGTCTTAGAGAATAGGTGAAATTCTTCCTCTATGCCATAGTTATGGTATAGAATTGAGAATATAACACCAAAATTCTTGATGCCAACATTGGAAAGTTACGGCTGTTTTTCATTTCAGCGTATTTTAACTATGTTGCCAAATTCTCTTACTGCAGCAAAATATTTTGAAATTAACATCTTTTTTAAGATAGTCTTATAGTAATACACAATCTTGAAGAAATTTGTAATGCAACTCCAGCAATGTCAAAGAATAACCATCTTAACAAAGGAACAGATACCTCATTTTTTTATACTTAAAACACCTTAAGCTCGTAACATTAATAGTTGATAAAATATTATTAAAATGATAAAACCCACTGCAAATTTACTAACTGTACACACTCCAAAAACTTAAATTTTCCCAAATAACCAGCAACCAATGGTAAAATATACACAGTAAAACCTCCATATTAAGAAACTGAATAAATTATTTTTTTCCTTGCTCTATGGGAGATCTTAGGATAGAGATCAGATTGATGCATATTTCCGAAAAAAGGATTTTGATAGGTTTTTTAAAAAGTTTTCAAGGAAGAGACGACTACGAATGCAAGAAATACATAACTCCATATGAGTTATGTAGCCACGACAGCAATGAATCTCAGAATTTGCCACGCCTTGGCCGCTATCAAATGAATAAAACAAAATAATTCACAAGACCTCCATTAGGGATTCTTGGTTTTGCCCAATCCTAGACAGCAGTTTTACAGGTAAATTCCATAAATGGAATTTCGCCATTTTGTAAACAAATTAAAAATACTTTCATCACTCTCTGGGAAACCAAGTATAGTAACACCTGGCAATTATTTCTTTTTGAGCTCCAAAAATCCCCGTGTTTGTTTCCAAGATCTTGCACGAATTTATAGACTGTGCAGAATGGAGCTGACAAAGTTTTTGCTCACAACGACGACTTTTTTGTATCTGTGGTATGTTACTGATGGTGTAATGTTTCATATTTGGAGAAAAAAATATTGTGTATCACAAATGGCAATGAAAGAATCAACCACTGCATTTCATTTCATAGAGTTATTTTCCATAAAGAATTTCATAATAAAGAGGTTTTACTGTATTTTATTAATAATGGTGTAATTTAAATACAATGTAAGGATATAAAGTAAACCCAGTCATTGCTTAATTCAATTTTAAGCAATATTTCTCTTAAAACAGTCCAGTCCATAGGCAATGGGCAATAGGCATAGGTGTTTTAGTCCAATATCAAAACAGAAAAGAGTTGCATAAAAATTCTACACATTTACTACAGTATGTGCACTATGTATGAGAGCATCACTTTGGGTGAATGTATTACTGCTGCAAATCGATTTTTCTTACCATCAAAGGAATTGTATTACAATGCATTAGTTTGTAAAAGTCCAACACTCAAAGCATCTTTCAAAGCAAACATTTGTGGTTTCCTCGTTAAAGCAGAGTTTGCAGCAAGTATACAGTATAAAGCAGGGGTCGGCAACCTTTTCTGCATGGCGGGCCACATCTGCAGTTGTGAATGTTTCGGAGGGCCACATTGGGAGTCAAGAAAGTCTCAGCAGGCCGGATGAGCGAATAAATCGGAAGTTTTCTAGAGATTCTGCGATTTCATATGAACGAAATCAAGTCTACATAATTTACTAGCATTAAAACTTCACCAGAAAAGGCTTTGAGACCATAATTTTACTCCAAAAATATAAAATTGCCCATGAGAAATTTTCCTGATCACTTTTTCATTACAGCTTTGCAGGCCGCATAAAGCATTCTCAAGGACCGCACGTGGCCCGCGGGCCATAGGTTGCCAACCCCTGGTATAAAGCAACCACATGTACAAGCCGTTATAATTTTAGCAAGGTTTTAAAACAAAATAAAATTTCTCAGAAAATTCAAGGCTATACGCAGAGAATCTGTAGGAAAATATTTAGTACATTTCATTATTGATTCAATGCTGGATTGCTTGGGTCAAACATCATACTATTAGCAATTACCATATTTTTTGGGCTTAAAGATGCACCCTGATTTTTTGGAAGAATTTTCAGGTAAGGAGTATTTTTGTTCGCCAAAGCATTTAAGAAGAGTCACATCATGTATCATTTCTAGCCATGATTAAGTCTGAATCTGGCAACATTTAAAGAAAATATTATGGGGTGACAAAAGTTATACATAATATTTTAGGTAAATTTTATTTGTGAAAGTAAATAAGGATGATCTGCATGAAATCAGCAGTCCAATTAATTAGGCTGTTGGAGTGCAACGCATACATCGCACCTATAAACACCCCTTACTTAAAGTGTAAGATGAGATTTTAATTCCTAATAAATGGAATGCATATGTAATAACAATATGCATGCTCAACTAGTCCTTTTTCTTATGACATTCTTTTTGCCTCATACATAACCATTTTGATTAATACAGCCTCTGTTCTACTGTACATTTTTACACTTCCTCCTCTAGTTGTGGTCATTTAGGACCAAGCTTATGAAGACCATCCCCTTAAGTCTCCTCCTGTTTTCTCCATTCACAGATCATTTTTTTCTGTGGGACATGGATCAAAATGATGTTCTGCCATTTGGTTTCCATGTGTTCTTGTATATTGAATCACCAGAAGTTTATAGATAATAGAGTAAGCATATCTTTTCACTCATGTAGCAATTGCGATCCCGATACATATAACAATCTTTATACTAGATATTTATAAAGTTTATATGACATCTACTGGAATTCTAATGTTCCTTGGCATTATTCGTGCTATTCGACAGACTTATTAGGAGCTAAAACACATGGCTAACATAGCAAATGTACCAAAATTGTAATCTCTGTAAGTGGACATGAAATAAAGTGCAATAATGAAAATGTGTCATTGGAACTCACATTGCATAAGGTTTTACTGAATATATTAGCAATTTTTTCACTATCAACTATTAATAATGTATATTTGAATGTTTTTGCAAGGAATGACTGTTAATTATTCCATTTTGGGAATGAATGGATTCATGTCAGTACTGAATACAATGATAATCTTAACTTCTGTCTACAAGGTGCACACTGATTTTGGGAGTAATTTTTCTGGAAAAAAGTCTATCTTATAGTCTGAAAAGTATGGTAATTTGGTTAATTCAGAAGAGAATTATATTAAGATGTAATGAGTGCCATAGTAAGGACGCTTGGTGCCCATGAAAAAAAACTTTAATAATAATAAAAATAATAATTTAAATTGATTATCAGTTAAGAAAAACAGCATTTTCTACTCTATATGTACAAAGTACAATTCAAAACAATTATAATTGAAAATTTTTCAACATAACATAGACTTTTGACTCATGTGGTGGTGCCACTTTGGTATGGGGCAGGTGCTCCACTTACCCCTTCCTTGCTATGATGCTGGGTAAAATTATATTCAGCTGTACAGAACTTGAATGATCTCTCAGTGCAAATAAAAGTTTATAATGTGTATGCATAGAACAGTATATGAATCAAGGGTGAAAAATATAAATGGACAATTTAACACTGAGCATATCTACCGAGTAGTTATACTCTTCTTGCTCTCAAAAGAAGGATGTTAATGCAAAAGCGAATTAACTGGGCAAAGAAATCTTGAAAAAGGTAATCTTGTGACAGATAATGTTAATGAAATAAACTTACCTAGCTAAACCCATGTGGAACAATTATAGAAACAATGTGAAAAAAATTAAGTCTAAAGGATAAGGGTACCATGAGAAGAGCTCTGCAGAGAGGTGAAATGCAGAAAGAAGGCAAACTGACAATATGAGCATTCTGAGAAAAACATAGCAGAGAGAACATCATTAAGAAATTTATTTATTTTGCAGAATGAAATTAAACATTCAATATTTAATGGAGCACTGAAGATGATCTAATCCAGTGATTCCCAAATTGGGGGGTGTGAGGCCATAAGAAAAAAATCAATTTTTTATGTGATACATATGTGAAAACACTGACATTTTCTGTTCATTTGAAAATATTCAATAAAATAATATTGTTTTTATGCATATTTTTCAATGCGTGATATTTATGCATCTGATATATGGGTAAATAATTACGAGTTAATTGATCATTAACAATAATATAAATTGTTACAAAATATATACAAATAAATAAAATGCATATAAACAATAATATAAATATGCATGCATACAATTACATTTATTTCAATCAAATAACTGAGGGGAGTGTGAGGGTTTTATGAAAACCAAAAGGATGTCAAAAAGTTTGAGAAACAATGGTCTAATCAAAATTTGCTGTGGGTTTTCAGACATATGATGCACAAGGAAATTTGCATGCTAAGTGGAGTTGATTGCAAAGAGGATGAATGACTTCTGCAATGAAGATCTCTCAAATGAAGAATTATTCAAGAGGAGGAGGATGAAAGCTGCATTGAAGGATGATAAGGAGAGACGAAATTAAGAACTACTCATTCCTCAAATTACACAAAATAGATTATAAAATATATGTAGTGTCATTGATGAGATGTAGACAATTATTTAATCTACTGATTTAAAGAGAATTGGAGTCCCAATGTCTGTAGAAATTAAGGTCATACTACCACATAACTAACAAGGAAATACAGCAGATGACCAGACTATGAAGTGAAATGCAAACGTAATTTTAACTCAACTTGCTATCAAATGAGATATTTTTCAGAATTATGTATGTCATATTAAAGGAGGCACAAGCATGACTGCTGTACATGATGCTGAAATTTGATTTTGATTATTAATCACTAAGTTGATGAGCAGTTAAAAATTGCCATTTCTGTAATAAGATATTTTGAAAATGTTTCCTTAGCAAAGTAAAGTAAAAGCCTGTTCTACCAGCACCCATGGGACAAAAGCCATGCCACTAAATTGAATATACCGGTATAATAAATGGCTCACCTTATAATATTTGTATTACAATGGAAGCAAGTATAAATAAAAAGTGCTAACCACGTAGCATAAATTAAGTTTGTTTCATATCTTTTTTTATTAATTATCCCTTTCTATTCTACCTAAATTTTCATCAAATGATGAAATAATGGAAAAAATATGTTTTATAAAAAGTTCTTCCTGCTGCGGGATTACTTTTTTTCTTCTAAAACCTTCTAAATATTATTACATTATTACATTTTGCAGAAAGAACCGCATGCATTAGGTTTCATACCATCAGCTAGTGCAGGGAGTCCCAAACTGGTGCTCGTGAGCACCTCTGTGCTCTTTGGCAGGTAGATTGTGCTCTTCGTCAGCCTGTTTGTACACTTCTACAATGCTTTAATCTCGTTTCCTAACATTATTCATTTAATATGATCAGTTTCTTTATTTCTAAATGCATATAAGAACATCACTAATAACATTCACGTTGGTTTGGTTTTAGTATTTACGATAATTATTTTTTTGCAGAAGTGGGGCTTGCTTGATATTCTAAGACATAGCTTGGTGCTTGCTTGATGTACCAGAATACAACTTAGTGCTCGCCACATGGTCAAGGTTGGCAACCAATGGGTTAGTGGATGTAAATTATTGTATCATCCCATTATATGTAATTTTAATTCATGTAATGGAATGATTTTTGTTAGGCAGTTTGCAACAGTTTTTACTAACTATTCAGGCTACAGGTCAGCCTCATCCAGCTTCCCTCCAAGGAGCTATGGAATAATGAAATTTTAATAAAATGCAATGTCACTTTACATGGATAATTTAAAGGTTATTAAGAATTTTCTCCATGAAAAGTAAACATCTTTACCGACATTCTCGGATTCCAAATTCATTTGTTCTGCTATTACAATACAGCATCATCGAAAAAGAATTCTGGGATTTCAATGTTTCATAGATGTGCAAATTCGTGTCATGTAACCATGGCATTTGTGCTAGAATGTGTAAAAACTTATGGTTTGCTGAGTTTAAATCAATTGTAGCCGTTCAACGTGAATTTCAACGTACGTATGGAACAGAAGCACCTACTGACAAAACAATTACTTGGTGGTTTAACCAATTTAAAGAAATGGGAAGTGTTGAAAAGAAGAAATCAACAGATAGACCACAAAAATCTGAAGAGACTGTGGAATGCATCAGACTATCCTGTGTTCAGAGCCACAGAAAGTCTATCACACATCGGAGTATGGAACTTAAGGTACCAAAGACCACCATAAAAAATGTGCTGCATAAGCGCTTATGATTGTATGTATACAGGATTTAACTACCACATGAAATCAAAGTCACTGATCATCCACAACGTGCACACTGCAACATGTATGGACAGAAATGGAATACCGCTTAGATGTTTGTAGGGTTACAAATGGTGGTCACATCAAGACCTATTAAGGTATGACATCAAACTTGTTGAGTTTTTACACATTCTATCACAAACGCCATGGATACAAGACACGAATTTACAAATCTATGAAACATCGAAATCCCAGACTTCTTTTTCAATGACCCTGTATATCAATAGATTATGAGTATGGTAAACAATAATAATCATAGTATTATGAACAAAAATAGTGTATAAAATTATACATAAAACTCGAAAAGAATATTAACTGAATCTTTTAAATATTTAAAAGGAAATTAATTAATTTTTAAAATCTTGTTCTTTGCCACTTTTTATACATGCTGATTGAATGAGAGCAGTTAAAATTTTGATCAATGTTTGATTTAATTTAAATTAAATCGGAATCTCATGAGAAAAATTATGTGGTGGCAGTTGAATGAAACACGTGCTTCCCATCGCTTTCCACAAAAAACGGAAGCTTTTATCTAAAAAATCAATTGTTTTTGTCAACTATCAATTCACAATTGGTTGTGAAAACAACTGGTTGAGCCCATCACTGCAGGTAATACCAATATCAATCACATCTATGGTGAGACCTAGTAGCCATATGTGGTACATTTCTGCACTGAAGATGCTTTTAAGCGAGTTTGCCAATAGATTGAGTGCTGGTAGAATGGGCTTTTACTGTATTAAAAAATTCATTATTCAGTTTATGAAGATACCAATACCAAAAGCATAAGGTGAAGCAATACAATTATTTCCATAAAAAGGTTTGCAAATATTCCTCTTTTCTTTTATTAATCAGATGCAATTTTGGCAGCTGAAATTTTAAAATCTTATGATCAGTTGAAAGTATTTAAACAAGAAATTTAACATAATTGAATGTGCAGATCACTGATCACCATGCTATAGGAGTAAAGGGATAAGGAGAAAAATTATACCATGACTGGGGATCAAACCCAGGTCTTCTATTTGCAAGGCAGATATTTTACTGCTGAACCATCATGGCAGAATAATTCTCCTGTTTCAAAATAGTGTGTCTTGGTTGAGATCAGACTAGCAATGCTATGGAGGACATCCATTGGTGAAGGTTGAAACTATGCTAGCAGACCTAACCCAAGAAATATATTCTGAAACAGGATAATCAGTCTTCCATGGTAGTTCAGTGGCAGAATATCTGCCTCGCAAGAAAGTAAAAATAAATATCTTGAAAAATTAATGATGACAGATTAAATTGGTGTAGTTCAAAAGATTTTATCAAATTGTAACATAAGATAAAACTTCCACAAATTACAAGCTTTTTGAGCATATCATTACTTTAAGATCTTCACAAAATTTGGTTGAATCATTCATGTTGGGAAAATGATTATTAGTTGCACAATCTACCAAAAGCAGAGGTCACCGTTTCTAATGCTAGCAACCACATTCATTACATAAAAAACTGTTTTAAGCAGACTTCACAATATAGGTCAGTTCAGCATAAAGTGCATCTTATCGCCCATCAAATATGATAATCACAATCATGAATATTAATAAAATAGCCACCACTGGAATGAAATGATCATGGTGTGGTCCTATTTGCAAGAAGTGATACATTATTTAAAGTTAACCTATACAACATGCCACTAGTCATCTAACAGCAAGATATTTACCTTCATATCTCACAATTAGTTAGAAGCTGTAATTCATCCAACTAAAGCATTTTAAGACTTAAAATAGTTGACTTACATACTATTTCACTCCAATAGCCGTATAACAAATGGGAAAAACCATATGTGCATTTTGGCTACAAAGCAGTTAACAGTGGTGATTCACTGAAAGCAGATTTTTAAAATTAATGTATTTTATAGGCTTGACTGTATGGCAGCCTTGAAAATATCCAATAATTTCTTTTGGAAGCTATGTGAAAGAAAAACATTTTTCAGGGAAAGAGGAGAAGTGTTGGAGGGGAAGAATAGAAAATACAATCAGCTGAGATTATATGGTATGGTATGGATTTTTCAGTCTGTATTAATCCCTGAATGAAGCATATATCTTTTACCATAACCGGGGCAATATGATGCTATCCATGAATCAACACAGGTTATGACCAGTGCCAGATTTACGCATAGGCAACTTATGAAAGGCGCCTAACACTGAGTGTGAAAGCACCAAATTATGAAATGTATAAAATTATGAAATGTGTCTAATCATAAAAAGTGCAAAATATCTAACAAACACCAGAATTTGACTACAATGGAAAAGTTTTTTACAACTGTTTTCCGTGTCGTGTATTATTCTTATATTTTTATTATATTTTTAAAGAGAAAAAGGTTCACTGGAAAAGTGCCTATGGGTGGCAAAAACTTAAATCTGGTGCTGGTGATGACTGCTTTGTATCGAAATGCACATCTGGTTTTCCCATCCTTTTTATATCAATTGGTGAGACTTAAGTCCATCAGTTTGATTTTAACCATAAAATGAGCTAGATAATTCTCGTTTCACTTAAAATCACATAAAGCATTGGACTTGAAGCAACAAGAGGTTCATCAATCGATGAAAATGACAAACAGATTGATTTGTCTTCCAAGTAATGTAAAATGGAAGATGGAAAAGGAAGAGGTCTAAAGATGGCATAAATTACGGTTGAATACGATAAATGCAGCCAAACACATTTGAGAGTAAAAGCTATAATATGAGGAGCACACACAGGAGAGTATAGCGCAGGGGTCTAAAACTCATGGCCCGTGGGCCACATACGGCCCGCATGATGCATGTATGTGGCCCATGAAGTAAGCTACTTTATACTACACTGCCTGAACTCAAAATTTATTTCTTATAAAATACCTCATGCAAATCTTTATACATAATTTAAGAAGTTCAAGCAGCACTTTTAAAATATCCACCATATATTGTTCATTCCTATTTATTTATTATTATTATTTATTAACACACTGCACTATTGGGATACAGAATAACATTCTTCCCGCTGATAGTGTGTTTCTTGGGTGTCCGAAGAACCTATACCTTGATGCCAAATCTAGCATTTTTATAATGAATGGGTTAAAAACTGCATCATAAGGTTGAGGCAATTTCCCTCTTGTGAAAGAGGAGAGTGAATGCTGAGATACAGCCTGCAGATTCGATATGGTGCCTTAATTTGCTGGATAGCTTTTTTGTGGTCCATAAACCGATGAGAGTTTGAGACCCCTGGTAAAGTGAGTCCAGATTTACCCTTCCCCATGACAACAATAAAAATGTAACACACATTAAAAATCAAACTAAAATAATACATTGAACTGATAAGCTTCTGATTCTTTTCATTATTTACTCCACTGATTTAGGTTGTTAAAGATATTACCAATCCTGAGTAGGTGTTTTTCATCAAAAATTTTTTGAAAGTTCGGATCTCCCTCCCCTTGGCATGCCATGTGGATTACTGCCTATAATGCCACTGCTTTACCAAGTATTTTCCCAGCTCACAACAATACAAATTTAGCTGTGTGCTTACTTGAGAATAATATCTAAGTGAAGGATCTGCTACAAAAATGGAGAGAGAGTTTTAAACCTGCTATTATTTTCTGGAAATCAACTACTGTATTTACCCGAATCCAAGACGAGGTTTTTTCCAAATTTCAGCTTGCAAAAATCTGTAGTTGTCTTAAATTCGAGTACAAAGTCTTATACCATCAATACATCGTGGTCATTTGATCATGCACCAATTTGTCGCACTTCAAACTTGACAAACTCATCGCACATCAATTCACCACTAGACAAATCCGTTGCGAGACAAATTGGAAGGCGAGACACCATGTCTGATGTATGACAGGGGAATACACTTGTTGGGTTGGGTGTCACCCTTTGCCATGCACCATCCAATGTGTCTCACATGATTTGCAAAGAGGATTGCAATTTATTCTGGTATTATCGAAATATAAAGAAAAATTTGCTTGTGCTAAACTGTCTCCCCCTGCTGTTCACCAGTCATGGTGTATCGTGACGACTTTGTTGAGATGAATTGATGTGCGATGAGTTGGTTGTGCAATGCATTGACGTGCGACAAATTTTTCGGGTGACGAACTGACACGCGACGAATTTACGCGCGACCAGTTGTCATAGAACCGTAGGCATTTAATCAATGTTTTTTAAATAAATTAAGCACGTGATAAAATAACTGTATCGACTGAAACTTTTCATTGCAAACTTATGATCCAGAATTCAATTAATCAAATTTTAATTTTAAAAATACATTTTTTAAATTATCTTTTTTAAACAAAAATTTAAAACAAACCATTTCAATTAATGAATGAACTAGTATACCTATACCAAATATGTTGTTAGAGATATACACCAAATACATTCAGTGAGAAATTAGACCATAAAATCTTCTTCTGTTTTGACAGTCTGCCAAAAGGGGGATCTTAGATTTGGGGTCATCTTGGATTCGAGTAAATATGGTAATTCTGTACAGAAAGTTATGAAGTGTTTTGGAGACGTATTAGTATCTGCACACTTCTTCAAATTTAGAGATTATCTGCATCATCAAATGAAATGCTGCCGAGGAAAAATACAGCTTATAGGCATTTTATTTTGACTTTTCTCCTGCATACAAAGTGCTTATAATTTCTAAATTCAAATTGAGTGATGAGATATATTTTCTTACATTCATACTGTCATAATTTCAGGCCTTTTATACACCATACATACAATTTTTTACAACAAAAGCATTCATATTGTGATGGTTCCTAGAAGCCTACATATAGTACTCCAAAACTATTAACCTAGAACAACTACTCAAAAATTCTGACTCTCCAAAAAATGAATTCTCAAATCTTTGTTGATGAGAAAAATTTTAAAGAAAATTTTAGTTACCTTCATTGATTTTGGTTTCTTACTTAATAGCTCCTTAATTCTCATTGTATTGCCCAAGAATTTCGGCTAGCTAAATTTGTGAAGGCATTTCACAGTAAATGAAATTACTATATAAAATACTCAGAATAATCTTACAAAATGAAATGGCGATGAAACACTTCATGGTTTAACAATAAGACTATTAATTACTGTTATGTCTGCTATGACACTTCAAAAAAATATATGGTTATACAAAGAATGAACAACTGAAAATCAACTTAACTTCGAATCAGATGTTATATATATATATATATATATATATATATAAAAACAAATTATATGTTTAATACAAAGGTATATTTTATATTTATTAAATAAAATACTTTTATAAGAAACCAGCAGCAAAATATTAATGGGTCTTTTTGTGCCAATTTATGTAATTAAAAAATATAGAAAACTTCACTAGACTTCCACAGTGGAGAAGATTCTTTATGAGACAACTACATTGTTTAAGTTTTTTGTGAAAATTTTTATGTTTATGACTTCACTTTAATCTTAAATGAATCTCAATATAATTAATTTTACTAGTAGTAATAAAAAAGTTTTACTTTAATTTTCATGAGGTATACCATATTTATCCAAGCATAAGACATCTCTGAATAAAAGATGATACCCCTATTTGAGAACTCTCAAATTAGGAAAAACATTTAAAACACTACCAGTACCAATAACATATTTATTTTTGATTATGGATTATTATCATGTTTCCATACAAATTACTCTTCACATTCATTCCATTCACAGAATGTCATATTGCCATTCATCCCTCCTGTTTGAAATAAAGCACTTCCTAAAATAAAAAAAACAACAGATGCTGAGAAATTACTATTTTCATTCACTGTCCAAGCAAAGGATCAGATGTTTTTTTAAATCTTTCCTACTGGAGTAAAAAGCCAATTCTCGGATAACAACCATTCTTCATTAAGGTCCAATATCCAATCTTTGCAAGATTTTTTGACCACAATATCAATAACACACCATTCATTCATTCCTCCAGGTATGGCCACATGATCAGTGTTAAGATGGGAAATATGAGATTTCACATCATTAGGTATCCTCGAATACCATCCAGCTCTAGTATTCCTTGTTATCATATAAAAGATCACCAAGTTATTTCTTCCATACTCATGGAGCCACTGGACAATCAATTCATAGTTTAACCAAGAATTCTCATTACATTTAAGGATCTTGCCACCATATAATTGCTCCTTCAGAAGCTTCTTTCTCTATAGTATGACAATATTGTTTATATCTTAGGCAAATCATATGATGCTGATATTTGTTTAGTTTTCAGTGTAATCTGCTGGTACTCCTTGCACCCAAGTTGTTCTTCGACAAAGGGCTAAGCCATTCCTCCTTATGAACTTAGTTATCCACTCAGCACTTGTCTTGAAATTCTGTCTGGATTTATAAGAGGATGTTGCTATTTCCATGGCATTCATGAAAATAGTATCCTGTTTACATTGCTTATGTTTTTCATACACAAATGTCACAACTTGTAAATCTTTGAAGACCCTTTCTTTTGGTTTATGAAATACTTGGTGTGTGAAATTTTAGTCTTCAGTGATTCTGAACTTCCACACCTATAGGTAGTTTTTGAGTTCACAGATATTATGCCCAAAGACATTTTGTCAGACTCAGTACCATATTAATTTTGTCCAGATTTATATTTGCCAAAATATATTTTCATCCGAGTGTATCTCCGTCCAAATATATTTTTATTCAAATTAGTTTTGTCCAGTTAAATTTTGTCCCAATTTTTCTTTTTTTCTAAAACTACATACAATCATGAGGGCTCAAAACTGTCTGAAGTGATTCCTCAGTAATTTAGAAAAGTTCATTCTTACTTTATATAGTAAAACCTCTACCTTACGAACCCCTTTATAGCGAGGACCTTCGGATAGCGAACTATTGACGACGGTCCCGCCAAACTTATATACAAAATCCCTAATTATAACCTCTTTACTACGAACTTCCGTACTACGAAAACTTCCGAACTACGAAAGAAAAAGTGGTCACTTCCGTTTATATTTACCTCTTTAGAATGAAATTTTGCTTGCTAAACATTTTTTTCAGTTGCATACGTACAGAAAACGATTGAAAACAGTCGCCAATGCGCCAATTAGCGTTAAGCTTACAACAAGCCAATCATAGCACGTTTTCTAGCATGATAACGTATTTCCTGTGTTTCCGGCATTCTCGCGCCAATGACAATCTCGTCTGAGAGTTGTAGTGATGCCGCTATGCATGCTTTTAGGGAAGTGGAGACTGCCGTTTCACGAGAATTCACAAAGAATTTGAAACAGAAAAAAATAGATTCATTTTTAAAAAAATGTTGATGTATTTTAAATAAATCTTTTAAAAAAGTGTTGTATTTGAAATCATTCCTGATTAAATTCATCCCCTAATCCATTTAAAGGGAATTTCAATGAAAGATTGCAGCAATGAGGTATGTATCGTGGTGAGGTGGTTCTTATACACATTTTTGTGATAGGTAATTTATTCGTCAGAGACGGAGCTGGAGTGTTGTTAAGCAGGTTAGTGAAAAATATTGATTGGAGTCTTGATTTGGAGTGCCAACGACAGTTAGTGCTTTCTTATGAGGAAAATGCTGCTTTCATTAATTTCGTTTTGAAATATTTGCAACCCGTGCCATAGTGGTGAAATAGTAGTTTATTAATTGGTGTTAAGAAGTTGCATTGCTGTCAATATTTTTTTATAAACTAAGCGGCTCAACAGATGCATCAGCAAGTTTCACGCATTGCAACCTCGAAAAAAGTTGTACAATAAAAAATTGCCAAGGATGTTTTCGTGCAAAACCTGCCAATCAACGCTAGAAAAAATAACATTGCATATCAGTTATTTGGTGCTTGCCACTGTCAAACATTGCAAAAAGAGATGAATGAAAGTGACCCTTTTTTCCCATAAGAAGCTTCAAATCAATATGGCTGGTTATTAAACATTGAGGGCACATTTTGAATATCGTCCACTTATGTGATACTTTTTCCTGAAAATGGGTGTATTTTAGTCGAGTTACGCCGTATCTGCGCATGTGCCTTCATTTGGATAACCCCGTTGCTCCCATGTAATCTAACAGGCAATGTGCCCCTGAAGTTATGCAACACCCAATAACTTCCGATCAATGAATTTCCGAATAACGAATAGATGAAAAATTGGGTCCCTTGATTTTCATTAATGAGAGGCTTTACTGTATTGTTGTCACACACTGTACTGCTGCTGAAATTAAAGCACATGTAAATTTTGGTTTTATGTATCTGGTCAAATAATGATTTGACAATTATTACAGAGGACAGACTCTCTGTTGGACAAGAAAAGCTATGGGACAAAATGTCTTTGAACAAAAAAAATTGGACAATACATCTTTGGACAAAAAATTGGACATGTCTTTGAACAAAATGTTTTTGGACATAACATTCTGAAACCAGTTTTTGTCTCTTCTGCATAATTTACAACCATTACTTTAAATGTTTACATCATAGCTAAAGTGCATTCATTTGGATATTGGCGATGCAGAAGAACCTCTTTCTCAAAATATATGCAGCCATTTTACTGCAAAAATTCAAATTTTGAATGAAATACTGTGATGTGTACAAAATGCTTATGTTGACCTCCGAGGAATAATGGCATATAACTTCAAAACCAAAGTACAATCATAGGCATCCAAGGAGAAGGCTGGGTGGTACAAAAAACCCTTGCTGGCCAATCAGGATTAATGGGTAGGGTTTCTTCTCAGTTAATGGCAATGGATGAAAAAAGGTAAGCAATCATATAGAAAGACCTGCGACTTGGGCATTCAGTAAAATCTGTTATGCATAAGATTAGCCAACTTTGGCACCTAGATTTCAGCTTTAGATAGTTATCTGAAAATGTTTACTTCAGACGGGTACATATACATCAAATCCCATTTCTACGGAATGGCTTGGGATGAAGTTCATTCCATATAAAAAGATTTTCCATAAAACCGGTATTGGGTAATGTACCCATACAATTATTGAGAAATACACAAAAATATAAATAACCAAGGAAAGTAATGATTGTTTAACTACAATGATAGGTTTAAAAAACTACAGTACAGAAAACAATACAAAATTATTATGTTCAAGTGCCAACACTGGGTAGGGGCCAGTTTGAAACTAGACAAAGCCAAATTCAAATTCTACCACCTTGTTTTGTTTCATTTCATAAAACTGATATTTTTGGCAAATCAGTAATATGTAAAAATGAGATTTTGGTGTATAATATATTGTCATATTGCACAAATATCATATGATATTCAAATATAAGACACTTGGTTTATGAAATGCAAAAATGGGAAAAAAGTCTTATATTCAGGTAAATACGGTAATATTTTAAACATATGAGGATTTTGAGTATAATAATTTTTCTAATTTGAAACTAAGAATAGCGTCAACAAAAAATGCTCCCATTTTCTCCAACAATGAAATCTACTTGCAAGAAGATGGAGTTGAGAGTGACAACATTTTCTACAAATACTGCTATGGTTTTTATACATTTGCTTTTATATTTGAGTACACACATCTCATTATTTTAGGAAAATACTTAGTTCTAATTTGTGATAAATGGTATCAGGTTGCAATGATGCTCAAGTGCATCAACTACAGCCCAGACCAGCTAAAAGTCATGAATAAAAATTCTCAGATTAAATTACAACTACATTACTAGTAAATCGAGAAAACTACCATTAATAAATTTACAGTAGAATATTTCTGCTTCTAGAATGGAACACTAAACAATAGCAGCAGAAATGTACTGTATTTAACTCTTGCTATTATAAAAAGTACCATTTAAAAAATGAAAATTAACAAAAAATGTAAGATTGTATCAAACAATGTAGACAAGAAAAAGTAACAAATTAAAATTGAATTAGAACAACAAATCGCTAAAACTATTGATAAGAGGTCAAAATATAATAATAAAAAATCATTATAAATAAATTACAATTATTTCATACCTTAAGTTCCACGCCAGCTGGGACGACAATAGGCCGAAATGATAAAGAATGTGGGCAAATCGGGGTAACCATTATAGCAGGAACACTTGGATGTATCATAGAAGCTCCAGCTGCAACTGCATATGCTGTACTACCAGTGGGTGTAGATACAATGAGACCTTGGAACAAAGAAATAAAAGCATTACATAATATATTTTTAAAAATAAGCACTTAAAAATCAAATAAATTTGTGTAACCAGTGCTTTCACATGCATTGAGATGAGTTACCATTACTTTCAACTTATAGGACTTAAAATAACAGCCCTTTTCATCTGTTTATGAGAGCATTTTGGAATTTTTATGAACATTTTTAGGGGGGATGGTGGTGGTTGGGTGGATAGAGCATTGGCCTTTCACACAATGGTCCCGGGTTCGAATCCAGTGGAGGTCAGATTTTTCAACCTGGGATTGTCCCATCCCCTACTTGTGTGGTTTGAGAAGACTGTGCAAGTCAGGGCTCCATCCTTTGGAAGGGACGTTAAGTTGTCCCCCTTGGTGCTTTTTCTAAGAGTAGGCTAATGCTGGTGCCAGGTTTCCCTCCTCCCTTGTGTGTGTGTTTGGTGTGGAAGGAATTATTGCTATAATAATCCAAGAGGCTGATCAGCCAGAAAAACAAACAAACAAACATAAAAGTTTTTATTCAGTTGCCTCATGCGTTAGTGTGCTAGAAAGTTGACATTGGTCATTTGAAACATCTTTTAGTAATTTTATATATTTGAAAAAATATTATGACTCATTTTTTATTGACAGACATACTATGGTGTATATTTGATAGGTAGCCTTGATAAGTTATAAATAATCTTTCCATTTCATTTTTCCAGATGCATCTTATAGGAACCTTAATCCTTTTATCCATAAATCCTTTAGATTATAGGGTATCTAATTAGTTTGTTTCTAATTTATCTCCCTGAGGTTCATTTACTCATTTTGATAAATTTCCCATTTATAACTACAGTGAAATGTCAGTATAACGAAGTCATGCAGATGACCAAAATATATTCATCACAATGAAATTTCATTACAATGAAATGCAATTTTAAAATTCAGAGGAAGCACAATATATCCTCCCCTTGCCACTAGCACCAAAAATGGTAACTCTGAGAACTGCATAGCAGGAAAAGGAACACGTAAAAATTTAGAAATAGTACAAATAATATATTGATATAAAGTGAAGATGAAACTACAACAACCCAACCCAAATCCATCTTAACAGAAGGTTTTATTGGAATAAAAAGGAAAACTTTTTTGATGTACTAACAGTGTTTATTTATACGAGAACATAATACTGTAGGATGTAGTTCTGTATTTGGCCATAGTCATTTGCGGCACCACAGTCAAGGGTAATATATTGCACTTGAGTCAAAATGTCAGAACGATGGTTACATATAACAAAATAATTATAAACAATTTTTACTGCACTAAACTGATGTTTGTTACAGTGATATTTGTTAAAATGAACCATTTTTACATAATGTTATATAGTAAATTGGCAGGGAATAGAAAATAATTGTTTTAATGAATATTTTGTTACTCCAGCATTCGTTACATCGACATTTTACTGTACTATAAAAAAGAGAGAATGATCAATTTTCCTTATTCAACAAATTTTGCTAAACCCTTAAGAGTGCCAACATCGCCATGAGTGATGCATGAAAAATCTGGTAAAATTCCTAGCGCTACTCATAGCAACACCTAGTATTTCACCACAAATTCTAATACATATATAGCCGATAGAAGGGGCATGTTGTATTTTCAGTGTACTGTAGAGAGTTAAATCCATTTTTTGCTGACTAACACAATATCCCGATATCTCAAATGTAATTAATGTCTTTTTGTCATTTGTCTTGGCACTGAAAGGGTTATGACAGAACTTGCATCCAGAGCTATTGACTTTGTATGTTTTTGAGATTCTTCATCTTTAACATTCTTATTACAACTTGGCAATACTCTTAATTTGTTACATTTTATTTAAACTGATTTAAAGCAAAAGTAATATGGAAATGATACTTGGTGAAAAATAGCAGTTTGTCCATGCCCAGGAAGACAATACATAATCCATGTTGACTCCTTTGATTAGTGACATACCTTTTGCTTAGGGTTGGCAGAAAATGATTGCAGTCAGTCAATGAAATGAAAGTGAGAAAGACCACAATTCAGAGGAAATATTTTTAGTGAATTATGAGGCATATAATCTACAGTTCATACCAGTGTCCCGCATGGCTTGTAAATTATTCATGCATGAACCGTACTGTTGTATGATGATTACAAAGTTTTGTATTTCATATATTGTTAACACATTCACCCCAGGGCGATCAACTGGTTAGTGGCTACTGTCATTCCAGTATGGCAGGTCAATCCACCAGTGGGTTGCCCAAATTCCTTCTCTTGAAGTGGGGTGGCTGATTTTTATAAAAGGGAAAAAGTTCAGGAAAGGCAACCCAACCCCCTGCAGTGGAAGGAATCCGGGAGACCCATCTGTGGGTCACTGCTGTTATTCCAGTAGGTTGCCCTGGCCTGAGTGTGTTAATAAATTGTAACAAGCTTACCTATAGATGTGCCATGTTCAAAACAACCTACTGGGTGTACAATGGGTGTTGCCTAAGCTTCAGCAGAACTCTGTTAAGGTCCTCCACCCCACTTGTCACCCTCCCCTCAGTTGTCATATCTATCCTGATTATGGTGATTTTGTCATTTAAGTAGTAGTAAATTTCACAATGAATATGATTATGTGTACTATGATTTTCTAAAAATTTGGTAACATTATTAAACTAGAGAGAAATTAAAAATGTGGACTTGGCAAGTTTTTTATCAATACTTAAACATACAATGTCATATCTTGGCTTCTACTTATCCAATAAGGGCCAACTCCCAAAAGTTTTTAAAGGAAGGCTGCCTAAAATCAACCAACACATTTCGTGATACCCACCACCAAAAGTTTATTTCTGATTTGTCATACATACTGAATGGAAGATGCATGTCGCCCTCACATTTCAGACATTTTAGCACCTATGCGTGAAAGAAGGAAGGGAAAGCTGGAAATACTAGAGTGGTAGAAAAATTTACCTTCGAAACCTCATGATATGTACTCGCATTGTTCTGCTCTCAGAAATGGTCATAGAGGCAAAAGAAAATTGGAGCGCCATGGGAGTCGGCAGGGGTTAGGTATGCTGCCCTTCTAATTTTTATCCCCACTCTAGCGAGGTGAGGCATAGTGAAGACAGTCAACTGTAGACAGTGCGAACTGACAACATAGCTACAAGAAGGTTGAGTTAGTGGTGGGGTGGGGGTAGTCAAGGTGATGAAGGGGAACTTCCCCTCTGTGCACGGTGGCAATCCTCGCAGGTTGTTTTGAATGTGGCACACCTATAGTTCAGTAATGTTTTCTAATCTTTTATTAGTAATACTGAAGTACGGTATTTGTTTTTTCTTCAATATCACATAATTTTAGTCTGAATGTGTACCCGATGTAAATATAATACAATTGGTAGTTAAATTCTAGATTATTGGATAGGATTAAATGTTGAAGAAAAGCACTCAAATCAAGCTGCCATGGAAATATTTTTCAGCAACCATTTTGCCTCAATAGGGTTCATACACACATTCATGCATTAATACCAGGAGTTAATGTAAGAGTTCATATAAAAACAAATACCGTAAAGGAATTCATTAAAATCTCTCTTAACCATTTCAGTCAATTTTTATAGGTGGATACCTGATAATTGTAAAAATATTAACCAAAAATATTTTAATTTTTTAATGCTTCTACTTGTAATTGCATGAAGTTTCTACATCTGGCATTACATTTTTCAGTACAATTATTGGCTGTAGGAATGTAATATTTCATGAAGTAGAAAATTCATGGCATTTGACTATAAAATTGAGAAAATATATACAAGTATTATGGAGTTAATGTATTTCAAAGGCATGGATTGGCAGTTTACAAATAATATTTAGTAAATCTATTCAATATATTGCAAAATATATATAGCAACATTCAGGGAGAGGGGTGCTGTAGAACTTTGCTGACCAAAACGAAATAATATTTACCTCCCAATGACATAGTCAATTATATCTGGCCAAATAAATTGCCAGGAACTGTTCCAGTTGGAGCAAATGGAATGAACCAAATGAGTAAATATGGTATTTGGCAGATCTTATTTAATTGAGACAGTTTGCCTTCATCCATGACTTCAAAAAACATATATCTGATGGCAGGGGCGGATCGAGGGAGAATATTGGCCCGGGGGTTATTATCTGAACTGGCCCTTATAGTTATATATTTTTATTTAAATAACTATTTATACTCATTAAAAAAATTCAAAATAACATTATTTTATTGTTTTTCCATGTTGCAGTGTAAATATTTCAACAAATCTTTTTATAGATTTTAATTTTTGCTACTTTCAGCATAAATGTGAACGGCCCATCGGGGCCTGCCCGAATGCCCAATAGGTTGATCCGCCCCTGTCTGATGGAGATTAACAATTTACCATAAATATGTGGATAACTTAATATGAAAATACCATAAAACATGCAGTATTAATTTACCCCAACCGAGTTCAAAGGTTAACATTTATGTTTACTAAATTTTTGCTGTAATAGCAGCACAATAAGATGCCTTGAGGGCATTTCAAGATTATTTTCCATTAAATAATTAGAGAGAATTTTTTTAAAACTGCTGTGAACTAAAGGCAATGCATGCACGTAATGGTAATGAAGGTAAAAATCAACTTAAGTTGATTAGCATGCCGAAGGGGTTAACGATGCCATACATCCATTAGCATACTATATTTACATGTTTTCTTAGTATAATTAGGTAAAATGAATATTTTAAAGAACCATCAAGGGAGCCATACCATCTCCCTGAACTGATGTGATGTGCTTCCCATCCAAAAAGAGATCAATATTGGAAAGGTAAGGGGAAGGACCCCTATCAATGACCACTTCATTCAAAACAAGAAGGTTAGTTGGTGGGGATGGGCCTTGACGCTGCTGACTCTTTCCTCCTGCCACACCACTCCCAGATCCGCTACTAGATGATGAACTGCCCATCAGCAGATTGGTACTGCGAGATTCCTCTCCTTTGCGCATAATTATGCACCTTAACCGGGATCTTAGAGTCAATGCTGCGTGGCCTTTGGAAGTAAGGAGAGACAAAAATTAGCAGAGGCCAAACAAGTCCAATGTTGGTAACACACGTGAAATTGCTTTCATTTGCTTAAAAAATCCAAGGTTTAAAATATGGGCTATTTAATTATTTAGAAATTTCATGATGCTATAACAGTAAAACAAAATTGTTGGCAGATATGAAACTTAGCTGTGATGAGCAATGTTAAATTTAAAAAATTTCCATACCATCTTATACAGATTCCTTGTTTTCAAGGGTAGATTCAAAACCACTGATATAATTTTTATATTTAAAAAGTGAAGTAATAATCCACGTGGCACATTTCCTATCTGATAATTGCTAAATTAAAGTAAATAAAGTCAAGGTAACAAAAAATATAGCTAATGATGATATATTAATTTAACTAAAGCAATCTTGTTACAAGAAACTTTCATTTACAGATATAATCAAATACCGATTGGAGAAATGAAAGATTAATTTGATGGATGTGGACAAAATGCTCAATATGAAAAATGTCTCCAAAGTAAAATATAGGAATATTCACTGCCATTATAATTTTATAATTAACCCTCTCCTCTATGCACCACTAAATGTATCTACTTATTTATCAATATATACTGATATACAGTGAATGTATGAAAACAACTACAATGGTGCGTTCAAAATGAGAATAATACAAATCACCTAACAAAGGATAAGAATAACAGAAGCCCACTTATACGAACATCAGCATAGAAATTTTCAGAAAGGATTAAAAAGAAGCTTTAAGAAATATAAGTCAAATTAGCTGGAAACCTCTAATTTTTTTCAAGGAAAAGCTGCTGAGAATGTGGCCTACAGAAGAAGGGAATAGGATGAAAAATGTCATTAAATAGTGTGGAGGACAGAGAACTGAGAAATGGGAGATGTTGTCTCTATGTATGTATCTTTAAGTAATATAAGGGCAAATATAACAATAAGGAAAAATAAGGGAATGTATAAGTTGGCAACCAGCGTTTGAAAGGGATAGGAGGGGGACAGAATCGAAAACTGAGTAGATAAATGCCTCAAAATATACATGTCGATGAATCCAAAGCTTTCTTGGCACAAGAATCAAATTATCTCAATACTAACCTTCTAAAACATTTGTTACTTGTTCTTGGAAGTTCTCAAATTCAAATGGAGTTAAAAAACCCAAAGAACCAAGGTGGAAAGCCATAACAGGTGGAACAGATTGCTGTGAATAAAGATTAAATTATTGTTTGACAAAGCAAAAGGTAAATTCCCTTTAACAAAGTAGTAGAAATAGTGTGAATATTGAAATTTAGAATTATTAACATCATAACTGATATGATAAATACCTGGAATAATAAACTAGCATACAAAAGGGTTCCATCTCCTCCGAGACAAATTATGAAATCAATCTTATCAGTGAGGTCATCTTTTCCATCTCTAAATGTCATTAACTTATCTTTAGCAACTGAAAATTTTGCATTATTCAGCAGCAATGGATCATCCATTACAGACTGCTCTACAAAAACCACCATTCTTTTCTCCTGAAAAAGAAGAAAATCAAATTAGATAAATTAATGAATACTGCAAAGAGAAAAATTATTTCTGGTATTATCTGAATTATAGACTTTTAAGATTTATTCAAGCCATTAATGAAAGAGTCAAGTACATAATAAGCAATAAGCAAAAGAAAAAATTGTGAAATTCTTGAATTCTTTGGATACTTAAAATGAAATAGCCAAAGTTTCAAAGAAACTGCCCACAAGAAAACTATTTGAGAGTAGGTACCATATTAGGCAGAATATAGTACCCCCATTTTGGCCAAAATATTAGTAAGAAAAGTAAGGGGGGACTATATTCATGCCAAAAAAATTAGCAAACGAAAATATCACTGCCGGCAGTAAGTATAGGTAACAATTAATGCCCTCACTTAATTTACCCAATAGGAAATAAAGGAACTTCGGGGATATGGAGCACATTTTTTTAAACCGCCCTTCCCATGCACCTAGGTCAATGACATGGTTCAGGAGCCCCATAGGGTCTACTTTATCAAGGAGCCCTGGTGCAACCACCTCGGTTAATCTGACCTTGCTTTTATGCATAAACAGTTGAATAAGCCAGATCATCAGTGTTGTTTCACAGATCGTTCAATATAAAAGTGATTTTTGTACAGAATTAATGATTGGTAAGTTACCGAAGAGGATAACTACTTAGTAGCCGAAACTAGTATCCTTTCACCATTTACCTTTAAGGAGCCAACAACATCATTCACCCTGAACCAAATGGTTAAAATTTTATTTAACCTCCCAGATCTTGGGGTCTGACGTACCCCATGATCTTTTTGTGGAAGAATGTGGGAAAACATCAAATTAAGGAACATGTAAAACATAATTCTAATAGTTTAATTTGTATTTAAAGACTTCGAGCACAGCTGATGCACCCACTCAACTAAGTAGTCATGGCATGCCAATGAACTACAGTTCATTACGCTCAAGAAGCAGCAATCTAAAGTGGAGGTGGGATCTCTTCGACCCCGCCGTGTGGTTTCAGGTTTTAATGTATACATTTATGAAACTGCCATGCTATATAATGATTTATACCAGGGGTGGAAAAACTTTTGATGAGATGGGCCGCATTAGCAAGTGCGGTTAATTAGGTGGGCCACATTAACAAGTACAAATACTTCAGCGGGACACATTAGGGTCCAAGTCAGCCGTTACTTGAGAGAATACGAAGGGTTCCATTGGTGAAAATTGATAATTAATAATATTTTAGCATAAAAGCTTCACAAGAAAAGGTTTTCAGGTCCAAATTTCAACAAACAAATACGAAGTTAACTGTATTACATTTCATGCCTCGCTTTCATGATGGAATTACGGGTCGTATAAAATGCTCTCACAGGCCTGATGTGGCCCGCTGCCCGTAGTTTCACCATCCCTGATTTATAGAAATAAGTCTTTTACATGAAAAATGTAGTTTTCTAGGAAAAGCAAACAGCGAGTCACAAAATGAGTATGTTTTTACGGAATGGGCATTTTGGTCATTTATTTAAAACTTGTACAGCCGGATTCAAAACAGTGAAAAAATCGAAAATGCCAAATAAAACTTTTAGTACTTATGATATTAATAATAGTATTGAGGAAATATCGAATCAATACCAATAACTGTAACAGAAGTCTTGCAAAGAGGAGATTAAAACATCGTATGTACAAATATCGCGAAACTCAGAGAGACATTTGAAAATACAGCAAGACATTGAGATAATGTCAGTAGGAATGAATGAGAATGTTCCCTCCGGAAATGGGTTATGAATCTCTAGCAAGACTGAGAGGGGATGGGAATGAGCGACGAAGACCACATGCTCAGACGACGGAGAAACTAAGACCACAGAAGATATTTTTCAACACTACATTTTTTAACACAAAAACACAAGTTCTAGGGTAAAAGGCGTGATTTCCTGGTAAAACCGCGCCACACTATTTTTCAATTTTACCATCCCTCCAAGCTGTTGTGTACATCCTGTCCATCAAACTCGCTCATCTTGCACTAGTTTGTATAGAAGGTCAAATGGCCATCCGCATTTTACTGGGGTAATATTGATGGAATAATCCTATGCAGACAGGCATAAGCTGTAAAGTTGAGAATATTTTTTTTGAAACGAGAAAAAATTCTGCTATGATCGGAAATCAAACCCAAGTCTTCCACTTGATGAGCAAATATTCTACCACTGAACTATTGTAGCAGATTAATTATCCTGTTTCAGAATGTGGATTTTTTCTTAGTTGGGGCCGGGCTAGCCAAGCTATTATCAACCAATCCACAGTGGTAGAATATTCTCCCGACAAGTGGAAGACCCAGGTTCAATTCACGGTCATAGCTGAATTTTTTCTGGGTTAATATTGCCCAGGTCGGATGAAAGTGACACTTTGGAGTGTTGATTCTTAGATTTATTCTTTAACACTCAGATGCCGGACCTCGGGTCACAAAGGATTCCATTCTCATAATTTTATATTTTTTATAAGTATAATTTTTATCTACAATTTCAGTTTTAAGCTATTCCTTCATAAGAAAGTAAGCTTTTTATGGTATTTTTAAGCAACATTGTTAGAAACTTACTTTGTATCAAACATTTATTCCTGCCTGGGTCACGGTAGACACAGCTCTGTCATTCGAAAAAAGACGTCAAAATAACATGTGAAAAATGTGGCATCAAATCAGGTGATTTAGAGTAACATGTTATAATTATATGTTCCAATGTTATTACTTTTATGATTTTGCTTTCACTGCTTTCTAATATTACTTCTGAGGTCCATATTTTAATGATTGAATTTTAATTGGGCGACATTATTTACATTAAAACTTCATTGGAATTTTGAATAACATATATCATCCATAGGTTAAACTATAAAATGTTTATAAAACATTAATTATTTGTTTTATTTTGTTAAACTGTAAATATTTGATACTTAAAATGGTTAGGTCCTTCGGGAACCTGCTCCAGAGTCCATGTTATTACTATTAGGTCCGGCGTTCGAGTGTTAATGAAAAATGCATTTTTTGAGAGAGATGGAAAAAGAACGGATAACGGCAGAAAGGCAGAAAACCCACCTCTATGAGCCACTTGACAAGCTGGACGAATGGATCTAGCACCGAGGCATCCCTCACTTTCTTGATGACCAGGACAGTCAGCGGAGGCTTGTACCACGTCAGACGCTGGCTGGCCGGGTCTTGTATTGTCCTGTGGTGGGCAAATGCTAGATTCAAAATTTTCCACTTCGACGTGGATAAAAAAAATGCTTATAAGGTCATTGCATGCGGGAGAAGCAGGGTAATGCATGGTATGGTGATGTACGATGGAGAATTCCTGGACCCCATAAAAGAATGGTAGCCGTTATGGCCTAACATTAATCCTGAAAATCCTAACGCACGACTTAGCAATAATTTTTCATATTTTTTAAAACTGTATCAAACTATCATTGCCAACTGTCCAGTTAGGGCTACTTGTAGCTTATTCATTAAATAATAATAATGATTCATGAATAATTTTCCTGAACTATAGGCTGAGTATTAAAAAGCATAAAAAATTAGCTGAGAAGTATTTCATGGCATTAGTTTTCATTAATTTCATGGTGTTTCACTTTGAATACTAATTAATAAGCAACTATTTATAATAGATTAAAACTTTTATTTATTTTATATTAACTAGCTGGTTAATAGTTGTTGTCGGCCTTTTACAATGAGCTTAATAACAAAGATCACATAAACCATCCTCTCGGCAGGGTTAGAATCTGCAATCCTAGCATTAGGAGCCATACATGCTAACCATCCCTCTATCAAGGATGGCAATTTATTTAACTTCAGAATTCTCGGGACATTTTTGAAACATATTTACTTGCATGAATACAAAGAATCGATTTTTATAATTATCGGGTTAAAACACTGTGAACATGACAGGTGAACAACACTTGATTACTCTGAAGCAATCATGCTGAAGTATTCCCTGACTCCACGCTCTTTACCATAGTGTTTTCTATGCACTATTCTTCGTGCCAACTGTCATCTTCATTCGGTATGTTAATCTACATATTACAGAGTCTTTCATCACCCAACTCTTTAAAGAAAGGCCACAATACCTTTCCCTTAATAAATAACAAAAATAAAAAAGGATGATAGCTCTTGTAATCATAGTTAACAACATAACTCTGTCATTTCATCCTAATTTTAAATGTTGGCGATCATCACCAAAAATGCATTTCAAACTCAAAAAAATTTATGACACTTTCCGGTGGATCAACTTTATGTAATATTTAAATATCACAATCTAAGGCACTTATAAAATCATTCAAAAGATAGTTTATGGTTTTAAGTAAGGTAATGGCACAGATGTAGAAAACATTAACAAATTCTTGTAAGATACTACATTTGAAGTTTCCTGTTGGGCTCGGAAAGATTTTTTTCATAGCAGTTTAATGTAAACTTGCAAAAATAAAACTTAAGACCAGCCAAACATCCTTTTGCATAAATGGCTAATGTATGCTATAGTTTATCTTCAAACGTAACCAACTTCCCGTGAATAATGTACGCTGCATTAATTTTTTCGTTACGTAGAACTTATGCATAAGAAAGACCACTTTTTCTGCTATATATATTTAACCTTCACAGTGAAAATTTATGGTGAAAATTGTTCATAATTATTTAGGTATCTTTCGAGAATTTGAGAAAACTAAAAGTAAGAAAAAAGATAGATTTTTTTTATTAACCAGAAAGTTTGATTAACTAATCGAAAGTGAATGTAGATGCACAAGAAATATAATCTATTTATCAGTAAAATGGATACACATGTTATTTTTACTTTTTATCGAAAACCGAATGAAGTGGGAGCACATAATTGTACGGAGCAGTGCAAATTTCTTCCAATTTTTTATAGAAAATAACACAGCTCACAGTTCCATGCATACCACTCCAAAAGTTGAAATTATTTTTTAATATTTAATTATTATGAAAGAAAGATTTAGGAAAATTTATTTTTTTTGTAAAAATATTAATTGGAGGATAGTTAACAATTAAGAATCCATCAAATCGCTTGGATGATGGGGATGAAATACATTTTAGGGCAATTTAGTGATGGCGAGTACTTACATAACCATAGCAGAGTTCTTCATAATACGACCACATGGTCCAAACTGTTGGATAGGGCTTGGCGCGTTTAGTGACCGAGTACGCCTGAAAAATAAAAACAAATTATTTAGTATTGTTGAGTATACAAAATTACGGCTACATTATAGCTGCCTCCAAAACATTTTGCTTCCATAATTCACAGAAATTTAGATATTCGGTAACAGGTAGTTATTCACTGGTAGCAATAGAACAACTACTTATCCAATATTATAAGGATGAAAATTTTTGTGATCGGAGTAGGTAAGCTGGTAAGCTTAAAGTGAATTTTCTGTAATCATTTCATCTTTAATTTACAGAAATCACGATAAGGTCGAGCAGGAAATTGGCTACGAAGCAATCCAATACCAATCTTTTGGAATAACATATCTTAATAATAATGGAATATTTAATATTTTAATGTTGATTTTAACGGTTGTGAATAAAACTTATGCGTTAAATTAAAGTTTTTCTTGTCCGATGGAAACAAAAAAACTTCACTTTGTAGAAATTAACTTTCAGATAAGTTAAATTATTTGACAATTATCGATTTACCTCAAAACCAAAGAGAGACAAAAATGCAGTAGAAAAAAGCTAATTTTGCCGTTAATGGTATTACTCAAGAGAGAATAAAATTTTCAAATTCTTCGCCAGACGTATTGATAAAGATCAAACCATAGAGTATAGTTTCCAGGACAGAATTCTTGCGTAATATAGGGAACAAATCCTTGCTCAATTGACGCGTAATTTGTAGCTGACCCAATTTACTAGGCCAGACATTAATTTGTTCCAAATTTTTCGAACGGCGGCTTTCAGCAAAAAAGAACAAACGCGGAAATTTATGTCACCTTTTCCTCATTCAAAAACGGTGCCCTACATAGGAAAACGACTTGTATACCAACAAACAGAAGTGGGTCACGTAAAAACCTTAACAGAGAAAGAGAAGTTTTAAAGGTTAATATGTACCAGTTATGCCAAAGGAGTAGCTTTAAATGTGTTGTATTAAAATGTAATACGGTTGACATCGCTGCCACACACTATCGCAAAGATACCTTGAACACAATATTGTCAAAATTTGAGAGCAAAGTCCAAATAGCTAGAAAAACCTTTTCATTTGCTACGCTAAAATAAAAATTGTGTTCCCCTATTGTTTAAGTTCCGCCGGGCAAATTAAAAAATGCCTATTCTGCACAAGATAAATTACATTTTTCCTTCAACTCACACAACTGCGGCTTCAATAAAAAATATGTTTTCCATTGCTGTATTTTGTTATATTTTATGCAATTCATAGTAATTACTTCGCCAAAATCCAAGTTACGAGACAATAACGGCTTCTCGCTTTTAAATCGACCGTAACTCCAATCGTTCAAAAATAGAGAAGTTTAACTAAAATTGGTCTAAAGATTACAAACTCAAAACATTTCAAATGATTTCATGAAACGGAAAATTTTACATGCCATGGTTTTAATATACGAATCTTAATTTCCACTCGACAAGATGCCAACATCAATTGTTTACGGCCGTCCAGAATGTAGCGGATATGACATCGGAATATAAATGACCTAAATTTCACGACCATACAGGATCTAACAAGAACGGGGACTTTCCAACGATTCTAGGAGATATTTTAAGAGAGTTCCATTATACCTTAAACTCTCTTCCTTGAGAATACCCTCTATTGAAAGCCTTACCTGCTAGTTAAGGACAAAAATAACGGCCGGAGCTACTAAAATAACTCGCCCACGTCCAACACTGCCGTGAATAAACGACTTCAAAATATAAACTCAGCCGTGTTTATAGGAACCATTTGCTTCTTTAACACAATTATATAACTGCTAACCCAAACAGCCTAAATAGTGTGAAATAAATAACAACTTCCCTCAAGTGTTTACTTTCTTAACTTTCAATCTTAGGCGAAAGAGGCAATAATCGAGCCATGCACTTTCTCAAGTAATGCCAATTTGTCCCCGGGAAGTGGAGGAATTTCTTTCGACATTTTAGCGCCCGTATAAATCATTCAAATAAATAAGATAATGGCATACGTGTGTCGTGCATTGGCCATCGAAGTAAAGAATATTCTGCGGACTTTTATAAACTAGCAGCCCCAGGTTGGTTATCACTATCGTAGATTTGGGGAGAAATAGTTATAAATACTGTGTCGAGAAAATATAATTGACATTCTTCGGATACGGCGGATCTTATTTCCAACCCGTGCAGCAAAACTAGGAGCGAATGAGCTGGTTAGATAAGTTTCTTAAAAATTTCTAGCTATGCTGTGTGTTCCCAGTAATATTTCTTGTGGGAGTCAAATAACTGTTCGCCTGCTATGAAGTTCACGGAAGAATAACATTCGTCTATTTGTCATTGCATATAGGGATTTTAAAAAGGAGTATAATTGACTCAAGAGATTTTGAATGCCCTGAATAATGATATCCTAGAATTTTATCCGTTCCGACTTCGCCCATTCTTTTTCTCAGGCGGAAAACAAATGTTAACCAATAATTCTGCTGAAAACCCGAAATCGAGAGTAGCGGTGTTGTATAATTGGTATAATATGTATTCCTAAAAATTGGTAATGTAACAGGAAGCTAGGGGACGAGATTGCAGTTTACCAATCTCATATATCCCAATTGTCGATAAAAAATGAGAGATCTAAAGAAACATTCGACGTCGTAAGGTCTCTCCGGCACAATATCATATCAGATTACCATTTTTATGCAATTATTTGTCACGAATAGAAATTCGGTTATAAAATAAAAACAGATCCGGCATAGTTATTTCGCTGCAAGTAGCGTAAAATGTTTGACTTAGTTAACACCATGCCATTTAAATTCCCTAAATGCGCTCTTTTTTATGAAGCTTTTTTACCTCCGAGATAATGTTAATCTCGCCGCCTGTACGGCATTTATGACCTAATGAAAATCACCAAAAATAACTTTATAGCGCAGTTTTTTGAGCAAAATCGTTCGTCAAAGCGTTTCATCAACTTGGCCAATTACGAGGTTGCAAGGGTATTTTTGCCCACGGCATGTATCTATTGGATTAGAAAGTACTTAACGGAGACAAAAAAATTCTTCGAATGGAAAGATGGACTCCTTAAGTCGAAAAATTAAAGTTGTAACTCCATGAAGGAACAGCTGCTACACAAGATCCGAGAGTAACAGGGAAAACGTCCATTTCGGGGGTCGGATTGGATGAACAATGTTATGATGGTTCTACCTCAACAAAAATAGTACCAAGACTCCCATTAGATAGTTACAGCCATGGAAGGTCAAGTTTAAAAGTTACCTTAAACACGGAATAGAGAAAAATTGTACCCAAGACTCCCATTAGATAGTTACAGCCATGGAGGGTCAAGTTTAAAAGTTACCTTAAACACCGAAGAGAAAAATTGTACCCAAGACTAAAATATATCCAAAACATGCGTAAATGATGTCAACTCAAGAAGTAACCAGCGGCGAAATGAGATGTTGAAAGCAAATCGCATTTAAAGGGAGAAGTCCTTATACATTTATGGCGCATACAATTGACGAGAAAAGGCACAGAAAAACTTGTGTCCCAACTATAACAGTCTCCGAATTCAAAACACACTAGGTTACCTAATTTCATTGAAGTAACCACCAACTTTAATAAATTTTATTAAGTACATATTAGTACTCGTTAGAGAAAAAATATTATTATATTATTTCATATTATGCTGAAACAGTAAAAGAAACAAAAGACTGAAAAAGCATGTTAAAAAAACGAAAATATTTTCTCCAGTGGAACAACATTTCCCAGCTGATCAGCAATTTTTTCCTTGATCTAATCATGCCAATTTGACCCATATTGCGGCAAAAGGCCTCGCGGGAAATCGAAATCCGGTAAACGAAATGCGAATTCAACCGCGAGTCCTCGTTTCGTAAAGAAAGGAGTAAAAAAATCTCGAACGTCAAAGTTTTTTGACTCCATCTCATTAACTGCCTTCCGCCAGAAACAAAGGAGAGCCGACGGTAGACTACTAAAAACAATTGCGCGACCGAAGAAGCAATAAATCACTCGGATGAATGACAAGCAGCGGTAATCTTTTACGCCTCATTCGCATCAAACTGGCCTACGCAACATACGTTACCAAACGGCTTCACGAACTTTCGAAAGCGTCATCGTCTACTTTATACAGGATTTCTCTCCAAACAAAGCCCTTCTCCCGCATCCCCCAAAATTCCTCACTTTAACTCTATCAAAATCCCTCCATATCTCGAGAGAATTGGCCACAATGTTCCGATCCATTTCAGCACCTTAAATACATCCTCTTGATGGAACATCTGAAACATAACAACGGCATTGAAATACGTGTGGATAGAGTATCTGCGGACGGATATTAAGGTCGCGGGTTCGAATCCCGCCGAGGGCATGGATGTTTGAGTCCGTCACGCAGGATTATGTGTAAGAATAGATCAGATGATCTAAATATCGCACATAAAATAAAGTCGAGTTGTTATTATAATTACATTTCATCTACTAAACACAATGCCGATTCTTCTCAGTTCAATCGACCGCTTCTCTACCACACTCCTATATTTAGCCTTCTCCTCTTCGTGCGTTATTTCCCCTGTCGTTAACCCTATTACGAGGTGGAAACTGAAGGCATATCTCGTTTAACAAGGTCTCTGGAAACGAAGTTCATTTATAAAAAAAAGTCCGTCCCCTCATTTTTATTTTGGCTCCTTTATAATTCATAGCAAATTAGCTTCCCTTCCATCGCAGGAATTCGTGTGTATTATTTTTTAGCACACTTTAAAAGGCCTGCCACCTGCTGTGCCACTGTTGTTGACAGACCAGATATAGTGTTTGAGATTTCGTCGGTAAAATGATTCCCAACCAGACCTACGTCATCACATGTGCGCGCAAGCGCGTAGAAATGTTCCATTCGCAATAAATATTCTCTAGACTTTTTTATCACCATTTGATGTAAATTAATTTTTTTAAAATCATTATACGCATATGTAATATATGTACATCTGGTGCCGTAATTATAATGAAGTACTGGAACTTATCCCCACTCACTCTGTTAAGTTTCCGCCAGCGAAGTGGATGCCAGGAACGTATATACCTCATCATGGGAGGTATGCCTGTAAAGATTTTGTTTCAGTTGCATTCCTAGCTGCATATTTATCCATTTCTTACACCTCACGAATTAATTGTGAACTTACTCGCTTTTAATTAGTCAACCTTGATAAATACATAGTGGTATAGTGAAAATTATTTAAATTTAATTCTGCTATACGTAGTGCCGAGACATTTTTACACCCGGGGTAAATTTTCATAATTACCCTCCAAAACTAAACCCATGAATATGTTTGTTTGTATGGAATTTCTGGCTAATCAACCTCTTCGATTATAATAGTCATTACTTCTTCCACACCGAACACGCACAAAAGGGAGGAGGGAAACCCGGTGCCGGCATTAGCCTACTCTTTACGAAGAGCACCAAGGGGGCCAACTGCTTAACGTCCCTTCCGAAGGACTTCCACGGTCTCCTCAAAGCAAACAAGTAGGGGACGGGATGAACCCAGGTTGAAAAATCTGAAAAATCCGACATCCGTCGGATTCGAACCAGGGACCGCTGCATGGAAGGCCAACGCTCTAACTACTTCGCCACCGCCTAAATCCATGAAATCAACTATTTTTTATAAAATGAGCGTATCTTACAATGAATTAAACGAGCGGCAGAGACAACGTATTTTTTTGTTTTTCTTTAAAATTAAAAAAAATTACACCGGTGTTGTTCCGGCGTTACGCCTGGGGCAATCTTCCCGGTCGCCCCGCCCACATGTACCGGCACTGGCTATACGACCAATGATTTCTGCTTGGTCGTTGCCCAAAAGCACAGAATTGTCGCGGTTATTCTAGCCTCACCAAAGGAATGCAAATGAATGCACCGATTAGTTTCCTTCGTTATTGCCGGCTCCCACTCAATCGCCACGATCTTACAACAAGTTTGACCGCAAATTTATCGACAGACCACCTCTGAGGTTCGCCCGCTGCGGTTCTTTGAAATTAGAATAGAAAGAGCGACGTTCGTTTAAGACTTTTAAAAAAAAGCTTCCTTCCCCGCTCCCCGTGCTCGGTGGCTAAGTGGGTTCTTCCACGACCATTAACTTCCCCTCGATATTGATCATTATACCCATGCGTTCAGTATTTCACGTCACTATTCGTCATAGTTAAGCCCTTCCGGATGGCGTCATATACCTTCCCTGTTTACAACTCTCGCGAATCGCTCGAGTCCGAACAAAGAATGAATCGACTAGTGGAAAATTACAAGAGCTTAGGCGAGTGAACCCCGCTCTTTTAACTTACGCTATATCATATAAACAAAGCAAATAGGTTTCGCACAAGACCAAGTGTGAAAGATGTGTAGTCATATGCTTTCTTCCCTACTACCTCAAGGACAGAATTTGAAGGCCTTTCATAATCGATAGTAACGATGCTTTTCCTGGTACACAATACGCTCTTCCCGCTCGAGTCTTGAATAATCCCGCAAAAAAATAGCTGCGTGCGGTTAATCTTCGAAATGACGCATTCAAACGGGTCAGTAAATACTTATTATGGATGGAATATTAGCTGGGGTGTGAAATGGTAAGTGACTCTCTCTCTCTTTTACTCTTTGCGCTCTTGAAATGCCAAAGTTGAAAATTAAATCGGTTATGGTTGAAAATGAAATACGGAATAGCGTTGTCTCGTGACGTCATTCGCTTTGTAGCAGATGCACGGCCATTGCTCATCGGATTGTCACTTATGTTATGGAGTTTAGGTTTCGTCGAATATTTCGATAGACTTTAAATAAAATACTGAGAGATATATACCGATATTTTATGAGAAGCGTATCCGGCAAGAATAACACTGCCAATAGATAAGTTCCGATCAACGACACAGATGATGTAACTGATTCTCGAGAGAATTACTTAACTCGTCTTATGGCTGAAATAAACTGAGGAATTACCACTTAAAAATAAAAACATTGAATAAAGTGATCTCCGTTATCTCCAAACCTTGTTGTGGCTATTGGAGTTTTTTTCAATTTTTTTATATAACCAAGTTAAATTTTGTGAGAAATGGTCAGACAAAAAAGACAGCAGGAACGAACGATAAGACTTAGCGACGGTGAACATAAAACGGACATTTGCAAAGAATTCTAATGGAATACAAAATACTTCTACTTCGCCGAAATAATGACACACCCTCGTAAATTTATTAAATGATTCGATCGGGTCAGGACATCGATTTCAAAGGAAACTTTTTCGCCGTCCATTCATTTCGTCCAATACTTTGCTTTCAAGGATTCGTTACGTGGAAATTTTCCGTTTAAGAGAAAAACTGGGCTACGATCGACCACAAATTCTGTCTAACTTAGGAATAGAACGACGAAAAATTGAATGGAAAATTAGTCTAAATGAAAGAACAGAAAATGAATTGCAGACCTTGGAACTAACGGGACAGGTGGAATAGACGGTGTCTGCTAATGGTATAGCAGTGCATATGAGAAAGCACTCAAAAGCACCTTGTGTTGTTCCAATACCCAGTTTGGAAGCGTTACGAATTATATAATGAGGATAAGATCCGACGCCTTTGATCCATTTAATCATTGCATCCTTGCACATTAATCTATAAATGTGATAAGTTAAACTGTTGAAAGCATAAAATTGAAATTTACCGAAATTGTAAATTGAGCGTTGTAGTCCAATTATAAAGAGCAACGATTAAGACTTTTATTTAAAAATAGAAAAATATCTTTCGATTTCCTATTGCAATATTATTCAACATTAATACGAAGGCTTCCGCGGTGTTTTCGTACTCCTTCCAAGACTTTTGGGATTCTACCGCGTGTTGTTTCTTCTAGTGACGACTGTTTCGCCTCCATTCCAGGTGGCATCTTCAGGTCTGACCTGAAGATGCCACCTGGAATGGAGGCGAAACAGTCGTCACTAGAAGAAACAACACGCGGTAGAATCCCGAAAGTCTTGGAAGGATTATTCAACATTCTTAAATAGACTAAAGTAAAATATTCGCTCTGAAAGTTGTTAACAATGTTTAATGAATTGCGTATTAATTTAATTGTAACAATAAGACGGTTTCACCGACCTGTCGCACAAAAGCGAATTATAATTCAATACGAACGAAAAGGGAGATAAGGATCAACAGTTGAAATTAATAAATGTTGGCCGAATTTGTTAAAAATTGATCATATACCTCATACGTGATTTTTCTTTTACTAACAGTAAAACGAGAGCATCAGAAATATTTCTCATAAGCTCAATGATATTTCATTAACAATATTCTGGAACATGCCGAACTGACCCGATTATAGGACGAACTCGAATGTATCGAATAATTTCTTTCAGAATCCACTGGAAAGAAATTCTTTTCGAAGAGAGAGGAAAGCGGAAAGGGAGGAATAGGAGGAAGAAAGGGAGGGGAAGAAGGGAAGGAATAGGAGGAGAGAGAGAGAGGGAAGGTATAGGAGGGAGGGAGAAAAGGAATAGGAGGGAGGGAGAGAAGGAATAGGAGGAGGGAAAGGAAGGAGTAAGGGGAGGAATAGGACAGGGTCAATAAGAGGAGAGAGGATGGGGAGAGTGGAGGAATAGGAGAGGAAGAATAAGAGGAGAGAGGGAGGGGGAGGAGGAGGGAGGGAAGGAATAGGAGGGAGGGAGAAAAGGAATAGGAGGGAAAGGAGGAAGTAAGGGGAGGAATAAGAGAGGGGGAATAAGAGTGTGAGGAGGAGGGAGGGAGGGAGGAGGAGGGAGGGAGGAGGAGGGAGGGAGGAGGAGGGAGGGAGGAGGAGGGAGGGAGGAGGAGGGAGGGAGGAGGAGGGAGGAGGAGGGAGGGAGGAGGAGGGAGGAGGAGGAAGGGAGGAGGAGGTAGGGAGGAGGGAGGGATGAGGAGGGAGGGAGGAGAAGGAGGGAGGAGGGAGAGAGGAAGGAGAGAGGGAGGAAGGAGGGAGGAGAGGTAGGGAGGACAGGGAGGGAGGACAGGGAGGAGGACAGGGAGGGAGGATAGGGAGGGAGGACAGGGAGGGAGGAGGACAGGGAGGGAGGAGGAGAAGGGAGGGAGGTAGGAGAAGGGAGAGAGGTAGTAGAAGGGAGGGAGGTAGGCGAAGGGAGGGAGGTAGGAGAAGAAGGGAGGGAGGGAGGAAGAGAAGGGAGGGAGGGAGTAGAAGGGAAGGAGGGAGTAAGGGGAGGAATAGGAGGAAAGGCATAGAGGGGGTGAAGAAGGGAAAGAGCGAATGAATGGAAGACATTTCTGCCACGACTAATAGGCGAGTATGGATTTTTCGGCACTCGTTAAAAAAGCATCACCTTATAATCGATCCAATACGATGACGACATAAATGAAAATAATAACACGAATATTTAAAATTTTCTCACATTCTAGCGCAACAATGCGGCAAATAACACCGAGAGATTCAAAATGGGATGTACCGTAATTTTCCGATGATAATACGCACCCATGTTTTTACGAATGAAATGTGAAAATTGTCTTATCACCATACATAATACGCAACAATTTTTTTGTATAAATATCAGTGTAACTTTTCACTAGATTATTAGCTGTATCGATACAGTTCTCGCTTTGCCGCCAAGTGGCATACGTGCGAGAGAGTTTACGAGGATATCACGTTACGTTCTGACTCACTTATTAAAGATCGACATAATGTATTAAAATATGTACGCCATGGATGGTTCCGAAGACGACATCGTATGGGATGATGATTTCGGTGAAGTGGATAGCGCGGATGAAGACGACGTTCTCGGCGATAACATTGACACAGTGATTGTGAATTCGGGCATGTTAGTGATTAGGACAGCTATAAATAAATAAATAATTATTCTCAGTTTTGTTTTGAATTTTTAAAAAATAAATGCTATCAGAATGCAATGAAAAGTACAATTTATTTAGCAAGTCATGTCCAAAAATAAAATTATTTCCTTACTAGAAAAAGGTATATGCGTTTGTTACCATGAATAATACAAACCCTAAGTTTTTGCCAATATTTTGAGGAAAAAAATGCATATTATAATCGGAAAGTTACGGCATTACACACCCGTGAGAATACAATGTAGTCAAAACGGGGAATAAACCATTATTCACTGCTGATATTAACTCGGCTGTCAGAAAGGTACTCCTTCCAAGACTTTCGGGATTCTAGAATCCCGAAAGTCCTTGGAAGGAGTACGAAAACACCACGGAAGCCTTCGTATTAATGTCAGAAAGGTACTTTATCTCGATAAAAGAAGCCCGCGAGTTTTCATAGACTTCCAATTTTCCTTGAAATGTTTCCTAAAACGTACCAACCACTTCACGCGCCGTAAATAATGACAACCGAATCCCTTCCACGTTTTCGACGAAATGCATTTCGGATCGGCGGTGAATAGAACTCTCTTCCACTCCACTCGACTGCTCGTCGGCCTATGTTCCGTCATTGCATCCGCAAATACTCTTACAGAACGCTCTTATCAAGGCTAACTTCGCCACAAGTCAACATCCCGTATTGCCTCGTGCTGGCCCCGCTTCCCTAGTTGACGCAACGGAGGAGATCCAAGTCCCGTCAACCCTCGCCGCTTCTTTCGATATCCCGAAAAATTCCCGAAAAATCGACCCGCGTGGCTGAAAATTTTTATAGTCTTTCCCTTCCCGCAGATTATGAAAAGTCCTCGAAGTATCCTCCGCACGAAATGAAGAACCAGTTCGTTTTTGTTTCAGTACATTGAGGTCACGTATATCGCGAGCTAATTTTAAAAAATAAATTTGTTGTTTGGGAATCGGTGAATCCAAACAATAGAAACGTCTATGGTGCCTTTATCCCGGTTTAAATATCTCAATACGTTCGGACTCCAACGGAAAATTAACTTCGACACCTGCGACGCAGAATAAATATTTCCTGAAGATTTTAATTATTTGCAGCGCGTTCCGCGGCCGATAAGGTACATGTGTATGTAATTCAATCGTAATTACGCTCATAATGAGGCGCCCACGTTCTTTTTCCGCCTGGAAATTGCCGGGAGGCATGATAGCGTGAATATACGCCTCAATCGTCCGTACGCACGTGAGACAAGATACCGACAACCAGGAGCGAAACCGGGCGTTTTAACGCCCGGGGCGGGTTTCGTCAACTGCGTCCAACGGTGGCGTAATTAGGACGGGATGAGAGTGATAAGCTGCCTAAGTCTACACCCCAGGCAGCTGCCCCGTTCGCCCCGTCGTTGTTACACCATTTCCGACTTCTTTCGTGCGACAATTTTTTCCAAAAATGTTTTATGGCCGACAAATAATAAAATGAATAAAATGGTATCAAACAAAATATGCGGGTATTTCAGTAATACGCAGCATATCGCGAGAATTTTTGTACGCTTAACACTTTTAATAAAATGATAACTAGCTTAACCCATATTATCCTAACGTCCTATATGTAGGTCAGATGCGATTTCATTTTATTTGAGGTAATTGTGCCGCTTGCATTAGGTAGCAGCACTCTGCGAAGTTACCTTAGACATAGCTTTATTTTGCTATGATATTTTGGGCATGTTTACACCGTTCGTTTAGTTTTTTCACAAGCGAAATTTCAGGCTTATACGAGGTTGTCTTCTAGGTAAGTAAACTGCGCTTTTTTTCTAAAATTATATTCATAATATCTTGCTGACGCATTGCCAATAAGTGAAATTCTTCCACCATATCAATGGAGCACGATACTCGTCTTCTTTTTTTGGTTTAGAAAGCTTGTAAAGTTGAGTGTCCTAAATAAAGGGCAGGATAATACCATAGCAGAACTTTATAACAATTTTCACGATATAATTTCTATAGGATTATTTCAAAACTTAATTGCATTTCAGATAAGAATGATGAAGAAACAGAAAGCTTATTTAATGATTATGCGATGCTGAATTATTTTTCCAAACTAAATGTGCTATAATTTCTATATGATTATTTCAAAACTTAATTGCGTTTCAGATAAAAGTGATGAAGAAACAGAAAGCTTATTTAATGATTATGTGATGGTGAATTATTTTTCCAAACTAAATGTGCATAATTTTTGCTCTCGTGCTCCATTATTGATGTGCAATATTTTATGTTTTAGGGTGCTACCATTGCATGAAATATTGTATACTCTGGAAGAAGTCGATTCTGCGTTGAAATGCTGTGACGTCCTGCAATCCATCAAATTTTCTTGTGCAGAATAGCAATGGGAGGGATTTCCTTCTAATCATGTCCTGCATTGACATGGCAGAACAAAATGCTGGGCTCCTCCACCGGTACAATGGCGACAAACTGGAAGAGTTAGCATTCCGACGAAGTGTAGTTACAGCCCTGTTAAAATCAAGCAAACATACGACTAAAATGAAAGCGTTGATGTAAATTATACGCAAAGAGGCATATTCTAGACACGGAGACATTCTGAAAAAGGAGAAAAATTCTTCCTTGACCGCGGGTCTTCCGCTTGCCTAGCAATGCAACAAATATGACGCTGGTTTCATGTGAAATGCTTTTCTGGTTACCGCACCATCGACAGAAGCTGAAAGCTCGAAAGGAAAACACTTTCTGTGCACTCTAACAAAATCTGTATATATTTTTTCAATTCATCACTGTATTTGAAACGACCATCCCATATAACGAATGACTTTTTTCAAAAAAGAATAATTACAGTAACAATATTCGGATGTGATAAAGTGCTCACAAATAATTTTTTTGTGGAAAACCATATTGTCTGCATGTAATGGGTAACTAAGATGTAGTGCAATGAATAGCTGGTCACTTTCAAAAGTCTAGGAAGAAAGATGACCTCCGTCAATGGAGAAGTTCCAAATACATAAACTAGTTTTTCCATCTTACGATTATATAGAGCAAGCATATAGTACATCGACTTACCGCCACTCCCGCTTTAACGCCAATGTCACTGATGGATACACGGTGGCGCTAAATCGGAGTTTGACTGTATATAAAAAATAAAATTGAGAAGCTAATAATATCAATTAGAGTAACTTCAACCAACTTTTGAATCGGTCATTTAAATTATTTCATTATAAACGGATATTCGGCATATATATTCTGATTTTGATCGTCATGCTCCCTGCCGTTTGAAAGAGTAACCAATTCTCTTTGCACAAAATGCTCTGGCCTTGGGACCAAAAATAAAATATCGAAGTTTAATCGGAGAATTTTTGTTTTTTTGTGTTTGTTTTACGTGTAGCTCGTCAAGCTGACGTCATCTTATTGGTGAGTTCTCACTGGGCTTCCTTATCCCAACATCTTGCTGCCATCCATTTATCCCACTTATCTTTCCTCTTCCATATGCATATATATATATATATATATATATATATAGACTTAAGGAAATGAAAAGGTAGTGATGAGGGTGGCAACAAGGTGTTGAAGGAAGCCCAGCGGACACTTACCAAGTCGGAGACCAAGTTGGCAGGCTGCTGGGGGCGTCGAAGAGACACGTTGAACATACGAATACAAAAACAAAAAACACGCAAGCTTATCGGGCCTATGCCCTTCTTCAGCGATAGAGCAAATGAGATAAATATATACACACACACAAATAATTCTCTTACTTAATATATTTCATGCATTTTGTTTGATAACATACGAGCTTTATTGGATCGCCATAGAATTTATGAAGCAAACTTGGGGTGGAGACATACCGGCACGTCCTGATAAGGCAATCTGATTACACAACTTTTCCCTGAGATACCTCGACGGCATTAGCCGTAAACATTGCCTCATAGCAATGCTTTTCGATAAAATGCAGTAAAATATATCACTTTTTCGACTTTTACGTATTAAACATCCTTAGGAACACTCGGACACTACGTGAATTTGAAAATGGACATTTGGGAGGGGGGAGAGTCAATTAATTGGAAGACAAACGCAGGATCGGTACGGATTGGAAAAATCTGACCATGTAATGTAAGCCGATACGATCGCCGTGAATTGACGAAATTCGCGCAATAGTGGATTCCGCTCGGGGTAAACGCACGATACCATCAATATTCCGCTGATAAGAGGAGATAGACGAAACGTTAATCAACCACGCTGGTAAAGTAAGATAGTACAGTAAAGATATAAATAGACTATACCTTATCGCTGATAATTACCTCAAACGAATACAGTCGAACGAAACAAAGGTAAGAAAGAAAAGCTCGAGTTTTCGAAATTTCGAGTTATATATGTCCATTTTAACATACAGTCAAAGCCCGATTTGGCGCCACCGTTTGCCCATCAGTGGCACTGTCGTTAAAGCGGAGATTGCGGTAAATCGAGGTATATGCTCGCTCCATGCGATCGTAAGATGGAAGTTCTGTTCACGGCGATTCATGGGCGGTGTTCGTGTGTGTGTGTGTGTGTGTGTGTGTGTGTGTATATGTATATATATATATATATATATATATATATATATATATATATATATATATATATATATAACAACTTACGGAAAAGGAAAGGTAAAATGAATATATGGATGTCAACAAGGTGTTGGGATGAGGAAACCCAGTGAGCACTCACCAATCAGACGACTTCAGGTTGGCGAGGCTCCGGGGATGTCGAAGCGACACACGTAAAATAACACAAAAACACAGAAACATCACAAACGTAAAGCTTTCGGAACTACTCCTTCTTCAGCTACAGAGAGAGAACTTCCTCATCCCAACACCTTGTTGACATCCATATATATATATATATATATATATATATATATATATATATATATATATATATATATATATATATAACTTTTAAGCATACGAGAAAAAAACTTCCTATTAAGTTTCGGAACAAAATATTTCTTTTGAAGTGAATTTATTAAAAGGATGAACCGCTTTAGAAGAAATTTTACAAATTTTAATTTAATTATCTTATATAAATATTAAAACGAGTCTATGGAGTCTCGGGTAAGATAAAAACTAGAAGAGGGACTAGCGTACGCTATTTTTTTTTGCCAATCGCTTTCGAAAACATATATACACAACTCGAGTGCTTATTCTGCGCTTTGTGATGCGAATATATTGTTGAAAATGTAAAATGTAAAATGTAAAAAAAACCTGCAGATATCCTTATGGGTAGTAGTGAAAAGAAAAACAGGAAGCATTTGTGCATATCTATAGCACAAAAAGTGGAGGTGTTGCAAAAACTTGACCGTGGTGTGTGAGGCGTCTTACAGAGGAGTATGGTGTTGGAACGACCACCATCTATGACCTGATGTAACAGGACAAACTGCTAAAGTTCCATGCTGAAAGTGATGAACCCAAAACTAACATAACATCGTAGGAGGAGACTGATAAATTACCGTAATGAATAAAGGTAAGACGCAGACTGCTTACAGGTATTCCAAAATTCGAAAAATTTCGAAATCTGAAACACGTTTGGCCCCAAGCATTTCGGATAAGGGATATTCAACCTGTGTGTGTGCGTATGTATATATGTATATATATATATATATATATATATATATATATATATATATATATAACTTCCTCGTTGAAAGACAAACACGATTGAAAGCTATGACCAAAGAATGCTAATACTATGCCTGATTTTCAATAATAAACTTCCACAAGAAATTTTATGCTTAAAACGAGCTGCAAAAAGGGTACAGTTATGACACACCGACGTTTATAGGGGCTTTTCGGAGAAAAAATTGAGATGCCGTTCTATGGCGTTGACGCAAGCTGTCACGCTTCTCAGAGGGCCGATTGAAAAAGATCGTAAAATACTTATCCTAACAATGCGCGGGTAACAAGAAGATTTTTTTACAGCCAGCATTCTTATATTGCCAATATGTGACAATCGATTGAAATAAAATGCATTCCCAGTATTCTAACATGGCGATTACGCAAATAAATATCTGCTTCGGCTTAAGTACGTCACCCAAAAACGAATAAGAGCGAGATCAACGCAAATCATTTCGAAAATTTTAATTTAATTTCGGTACGAATGCTAACAATACCTCTATCGTAATTACGTGTATTTACCATGCAAAAAAACTTGAATCTGGGAAGAATGTCGCGAAAGAAAGGAGCTTTCCTTGACGATTTTTAAACTCCGGCAAAGTCAACGACGAAGGCGTGACGAATCATTCTCCTCGAATGGCGAAAAAATCATCATTTACAACGAAGTTGCTAAGAAAAATTAATTTATAAAGATAACCAGTTTTACCTTTCTTTTAAGGCCACTCTAACACCAAAGCGAGACTGCCTTCGTCATAGCTGGGCGGCATGTGCTTAGTCATCATGAATTAATGTTATTTCTTCAGATTGATTGTAATATTTTATTGCATAAGCATCTCGAGCCACCGTTATGGAAAGAAGCATTAAAGAAAGACGTATTTAGTTTTAACCATTGACTTTTCACGATTTCTTCGCGAAGTGATGAGGATCGCGATAAATAATTTTGGAGAGTATCCACTCCATAAACATCGAAGATCCGTCGAAAAATATCAACTACAAAATTATTGATAAAGGCCACCAAGAGAAATTTTAGAAATGCCTTTTTCCCCTTCTCTAAGAATATTTCGCGACATTGCTGATTCTACGAAGAAATAATTCTTTATCTCTTACACCGCAACGAGTCAACGAATTTATACATTGAGGTATGAAGCTCTTATGCAAGCTTGCCATTGATATGTCCGCGTTGAAGGTTGCGAGAGCACCAACGCGTGAGATGTTTTTATAGAGACGTCAGAAATTTTAAATCGTAAGATCAACATGAAGAGAAAATTATTCTCGATGCAAACAAGTCAATTTCAATTTACTTTATACCTGGAGTAATCGAAGAAAACAGCATATGCAAGTTGTTTCGATGAGATTCTGTTAACAACGACTCGGAAAAATTACGCAATAATATGCTATTTTCATAAGTGACACAACAACGATTCATAAAAGTTACGCTACATTATGCTATTTTCGAGAAAACTGTCCAGATTCACTAACACGTTCGGAAGTTTGAGTTATTCATAAAAGAAACCCCGAGTAACATATAGCAACTCATAAACAGTACGGACTTCTACGCAACAATCAGGAAAATTCACCTAATTCATTAACACGCTTGGTTTAAGTTATTTTTAAAGATACTCCGCATAGTGGCCTCACTCACTAACAGGTTTAGGCGATTTAAGTTATTGATAAAAAACACCTCGCGTAACAAGCAAAACTTGAACAATAAAAGTAAATAAATGTAACAGATATTCATAAATAATATGCTACTCTACGCTACTTTTAAGAAAAGTCGCCTAATTCACTAACTAGCTTAGACGATTTAAGTTGTTTATAAAAGGCACCCCGTGTAACATGCAAAACTGTAAAAATAAATGTATCAACAATTCACAAGCAGTACGCAATTCTACGCTATTATCAAGATAAAGTGACCTGATTCACTAACGCGCTTACACGATTTAAGTTATTCTCAAAAGACACACCGCGTAACATGCAGAACTGAAAAGATGTAACAAAAATTTACAAACAGTACGAAATTCTACGCTATTTTCAAGATAAGGGGGGCTACTTCACTAATATGCTTAGACGATTTAAGTTATTCATAAAAGACACCCTGCGTAACATGCAAAACTTCAAAAAAATGTATCAACAATTCAAAAGCAGTACGCAATTATACGCTATTATCATGATAAAGGGGCCTAATTCACTAATATGCTTAGGCGATTTTAGTTATTTATAAAAGACACCCCGCGTAACATACAAAACATGAACAATAAATGTAAATAAATTTAACAAAACTCATAAACAGTATACCAATCTACGCTACTTTCAACAGAAGTGTCCTAATTCACTAACTCTTTTGGCGATTTTATTTATTATAAAAACACCCCGCGTAACATATAAAACATGAACAATAAATGTCAATAAATTTAACAAAACTCATAAACAGTATACCAACTACGCTACTTTCAACAGAAGTGTCCTAATTCACTAACACTCTTGGCGATTTTAGTTATTATAAAAAACACCCCGCGCAACATACAAAACTTGAACAATAAATGTAAATAAATGTAACAAAAACTCATAAACAGTAAACCACTCTACGCTACTTTCAAGAAAAGCGGCCTAATTCACTAACACTCTCGGCGATTTTAATTATCATTAAAAACACATCGCGTAACAAGCAAAACGAAAAAAATCAACGTCAAAACCTTTTCGGCCGCGGGCAAAATTCGCACGGGCGTTCAACATTCAAGATTAGACAAAAAATAAAAGCCCTCACCTCAACATCCTTATCGAGTGATTTTTGGCGAGAAGGTCGTCCGATTGATCGTCACTGCTGTACCTGTCAGACTGAATGTCGCTCAGGCAAGACACCTCTGGGTATTCGAAACTCATCTTGACGTCTTCTTGGTCACGAACGAATCAACGTCACCAATGTCCACGAAATGTAGATAAGATCGGTTGTAAAATTAACGAGATACGGGGGCAATGAAAGACAAAGACTGCTTTCTGTCTCTCTCTCCCGTTTCGCAGAAAAGTTATCGGCGACAGATAAAGTTCCAATGCATGACGGCAAGGACGTATCTCTGAACCGTGAATACACACCTCTTCAAAACTTGCGGGGATGAGTGTGAGAGGAGAGAGACACTGAAGCCATCGTTCGCCGCTGCGTTTGTGAAGACTTATGAAGCACTTAGAGGGTTCGAGACCGACCAACAATCTCAAGGTCTTTGCACGCGGGAGCGTAACAATGCCCTCCTCCCCCACTATAACCCCCTCATCCGCCAGATCTCCCGTCGATACTTTATCATTCATTTGCGCATGACCTCTCCGTATCGCCCGACAAGGATGATCGCGACTATATCGTCCAACTTCCCGCGAAGTAAGAGGTACTTCTTCTCCCTTCGAAGATCCTCGAAGGACTCCGGACGATTCCGAGCAAAAGCGTCCATACCGACGGGTTTCGGATGGCCGAGGATTGTTTTTATTGGCGAGAAAAACAAATACGGAGAAGCGAGGATCCTTTCTCTCGGGGTTATACGGACACCGAGGCGCTTCCGGGACCGGTGGGACCGGGAAATTTTTACCTCCAAAACGCTTGAGATCGTTCGGAGGGCAGAACGCGACAGGTGCCAGCGCCGAACCGGACCACCGTAAACCACATGCGCCGCCGGGAGAAAAATCCTACGCCGCGAAACCTTCGTTTGCGAAAACCGCGGAAAGCTCGATCGGTCGCATTTGGTAGCGGATCCGACTTTCCTCGAGGGGCAAGGTCAAGCGTCACGGAAACGACAAACGCAAAATTACACCGACGCGCCGAGTACAAACATGCGTGGCACATAGGCATTCGGCGGCGACGCCAGGGACTTCCCCACCGGAGACTAAAAGGGGAAGAGAGGGTGATGGACTGCCGGGAGAGGACACGAGCTGGAAAGTTTGGTAACGGGAAATTTTGGGGAGTACGCAGACGGCGGAGAGGGGAAGAGGGATTCGGAGATGTGAAGAAAGATAGAATGGGAGAGGAAAAGACGAGAGAAAGAGAAAAGGATGAGAATGGAGGGAGCGATAAGTGAGTAGGTGAGGACGGAAGAGGTCAAACGTATTGGAAGTGGAAACGGGAGAAAAGGATCAAATAAAGGGAGAGAGGTTGGTGAAACGTTTTTCCCGATTGGAAGGAGGAAAATGTTTCGAAAGAATATCCTCGGTTTACGAGGCAAATGTTCATCCTCTCTCTAAAAGGGTAAGTTGAAGGAAGGGAGAATGAGGGGGTAAAAGAGGTGGGGGAGGAAGATAGGGAGGCGTGGAAGATGTAGAGGGAAGGGGAGAGATGTAGATATATTGGCGAAGGTGGGCAGGGGACCGAGGGAAGAAAAGAGGAGATAGGGGAAGATAATGAAGCGGTAGGATGGAGAGTCGGGGAAAGATGATCGAGGCGATGGAGGAGAGTGAGGCGGTGGAGGAGAGAGAGGCGGGGGAGGAGAGTGAGGCGGGGGAGGAGAGTGAGGCGGGGGAGGAGAGTGAGGCGGGGGAGGAGAGTGAGGCGGGGGAGGAGAGTGAGGCGGGGGAGGAGAGTGAGGCGGGGGAGGAGAGTGAGGCGGGGGAGGAGAGTGAGGAGGGAGGCGGAGAATGAGACAAGAGGGGAGGATAATGAGGCGCGGGAGGTGAGGGGGAAAGGGAGTGAGGCGAGGGAAGGGGACACTGAGGCGGGGTAGGTAGAGTGTGTGGCGGTGGAGATATAGAGTGAGGTGGGGTAGGTAGAGTGAGGCGGTGGAGGTAGAGTGAGGCGGTGGAGGTAGAGCGAGGCGGTGGAGGTAGAGTGAGGCGAGGGAGGTAGAGCGAGGCGGTGGAGGTAGAGTGAGGCGAGGGAGGTAGAGTGAGGCGGGGGAGGTGGAGAGTGAGGCGTGGATGTGGAGAGTGAGGTGGTGGATGTGGAGAGTGAGGCGGTGGATGTGGAGAGTGAGGCGGGGGAGGTGGAGAGTGAGGCGGTGGAGGTAGAGTGAGGCAGTGGAGGTAGAGAGTGAGGCGGTTGAGGTAGAGTGAGGCGTGGGAGGTGGAGAGTGTGGCGGGGGCGGTAGAGAGTGAGGTGGGAAGGTGGAGAGTGAGGCGGTGGATGTAGAGAGTGAGGTGGGGTAGGTATAGTGAGGCAGTGGAGGTAGATAATGAGGTGGTGGAGGTAGAGAGTGAGGCGGTGGAGGTGGAGAGCGAGGCGGGGGAGGTGGGGAGTGAGGTGGGGTAGGTAGAGTGAGGCGGTGGAGGTGGAGAGTGAGGTGGGGTAGGTAGAGTGAGGCGGGGAAGGTGGAGAGTGAGGCGGGGAAGGTGGAGAGTGAGGCGGGGGAGGTGGAGAGTGAGGCAGGGGAGGTGGAGAGTGAAAAGGCTGAGAGCGAGGAGGCGGAGAGCGAGGAGGCGGAGAGCGAGGAGGCGGAGAGCGAGGAGGCGGAGAGCGAGGAGGCGGAGAGCGAGGAGGCGGAGAGCGAGGAGGCGGAGAGCGAGGAGGTGGAGAGCGAGGAGGCGGAGGTGGACAGGGAGCCGGAGAAGGGAAAGAGACGAAAGGGAGGCGGAGAAGGGAGAGAGCAAGAGGTTAAGGTGGTGACGAGGAAATGCACGTTATAACAGGCGATGAATATTAATAGAAAATAAATTATAATTTGATGTGGCAAAAAACGAATGAAGATAATTATGCTCAATATGTTCAGAGACGAAGGAAAATTTTCCTCGAACTATCGAATTCGCGGAAGCTAATATTTTCTCCAAGACTAAGGTACACGCAAGTTTCGAGAAATATCGACAAAATTTAAGTCGAAGAATGGAGGGATGATGTGGTTCGAAACATGCTATATCGTTTGTACTGATACACGTACACATCCGGTAGCGCCAGTGCGAATCACGCTATATCGTTGCTGAGTCGAAACGGATTAGAAAAGTGAACTAATATATTCGGGACCTGCCGAGAACATTCGAGAAGCGCGCGAAGTTTCCAGGTGATTTCGACCGTTGTGAGACAGCCAATCAGGTTAGAAGTTCAGTGTCTACTGTGCTAACTACCGGGCTAAGGTGTCCTTGATTGTCGCATTTGCCTCCTTGGTATGGTATGTTTCTCGAAATCCGTGTCGGATTTTATGAATCAGCTACTGCAAAAGCCCGTCCATGCCACGGGAAGAAATATATTATTTGTTATTTAAATTAAAACCCCGTACTTATTATTGCATGCATGTAGTTTTTAAAAAAATGGACGGTAGGGGGACTGACAACGCTATGGGGTGGAGAGGTGGAGAACCCTCAAAATATCTGAGTTCACCTATGAGCGTTTGAGACAGAGAAAGAGAAATCCCTGCGTTTTATATATGTAAATATTTCGGAATGTTTCATTATCTTGGTAAATTTCAACCCTCGATAAAGAATTATCGAGCTTACCTTATGAGTAACATCACATTGAAAAAATACGTCTCTCCAACATGCATAAAGGTTGGAAAATCCAAATGTGCATTTTCGATACAAAGTAGCAGTCACCGGCGGTCACCGAACTATAGTAAGCTGATAATTTGCATCAAGAATGCGCACCTTGTTCTTTCCAAGCTTTGCATGGCTGTTAGAGATAGTCCTACAATTTAAATTTGAACCTGGTATCAGATTTTTCCAATATTTAGAGATCTTCTATATTAAAATTTTCTATCGATTAAGTCATCCGCCATTGTAAATGGATCTCTTCCGAAATTAATTCCCGAGATACATATGCATTATCAGATATGGTCAGTGTCTTAAATTCTTAGATCTCTGCCGTACTTATAAAATACCCTGTATTATTAATCAGTACCGGTTCGAAGTATTTTTGCGGTCCGGGCAAGGATCCAATTACGACAAAAATTGAGGAATCGCATTAAAAATACCTGGTCAATTGACGATATCCAATTCTTGACAACATTAATTAATCTACATGCAAATAATCTACAGAGAAATAGTTGAGGGAGAGCCCCTTACATTTTGTCGTTCTGGGAAGCCGTCCAACTCGCCGCTACATCAGGCAGGATCTGCTTTCAATGATCTAACGATCGCTAAAAGATTTTTCCAAAGGTTGAATGGAAACGAATAGACAATATGGGTTTAGTAACGCAATCACCTTAACAAAGAGATAAATATTTTTGAGCGTGGTCATATAAGTTGCACATTAGTTTTATTGCATCGTTTCGCTTGAGTAGATGAATGATTAGAACGTGTAAAACATATGACATACACCTTTTAATTTATTAAATATATTAATAGATTCCAAAATTTACCCTTTCCCTCAGTGAGAATCAAATTTAATATTTCCATTTTAATTTCACCCCTTAAATGCCTAATTATGAACCAAATTTCGATTAAACCATATCAATAGTTTTATGGCGATTTAAAAAAATTATAATGCCTTTTCAGAAGTCGTAGAATTGTTTTCTCTTCACAAAATATCAAAGTTACACCACGCATTTTCGTAGACAAATAGACCAGTCTAGGCGCAAAAGTGTAAGAGATATTTTATCTCGAAAATGTAATTATGAACTCAAAAAATATAATCAGACCCCGATTTAGAGCCTCCCCCTATATTGTGTCCATAAGATGGAAGTTCTGTTGACAACAAAGCTGTCCATCTTATGATTACATAGAACAAGCATATACCTCGAGTTACCGCCACCACCGCTTTTACACTAATATCAGTGAGGGACAAACGGTGACGCTGAATCGGGGTTTGACTGGATATCGGTCCCACTTTAAAGACACCCAGTACAGCAAAGCAAAGGACGCAATTAAAAAAATACTTCAAATTACGGAATGGAATGGAAAGTCTGCGACAACAGTAGGCATACCGCTACGTTACCGAATGTCTGAGCTCGCAGTTACCTGCGTCAGCGATTCATTCTAATGATCTTCGGTTGCGTGACTTTCTAACTCGCATAAGCGCCAAAGATTCACCGAAAACGTAATCGATACATTTTGGCCCCGGCGATATGGCAATCGAAGATTTAAATTTATGCGCGCCCCAATGACGTCCGTGAAAAAAAACAGTTAGATTTTGGTAGGAAAGTTGAGCCAATTAGACGAGCATAACGAAAGGAAATTGCCACGGCGACGAGAAGTGGCTAATTAGTAATAGCTCATCTAATTGGGAAAGAAAGCTTTTACCAACGAAAACATTTGTGGGAAAGGAATGACTCATTAAAACTGAGCGTAACTTTAAAACATTTTCCGCCTTTCGAAATAAGCCGGTAGCCAGATTAATTATTTAGACTCTAGTAACAAGTATTGAAAGGTGCACTCCATGTCGGAGTACACAGAGTTTCCAAATGCGCTCTTTGAGATCGACAAAATTTAATAAAACTCCCCAATACCAAATTTCATCAAAATACGTTCTGCGGTTCCCGAGTTGAAACAGTTACGTTGTAAACTACATGTTGTTCGTCATGTAATGTAGTCGTAATTATTTTCTGATAAAAACCAAAAATGGAAACCGGTCCGAAAATTTTAGTAAAATTCCTCAATACCAAGTTTCATCAAAAATACGTTTAAACATGCAGACGGACGGACGAAAACGACCTCCCCTATATGCGTTCACTTCGTGCAAAGAAAGCATAATAACGTACGAAGAGTTGTGGCTAATATTACGACGAAAAAGCTGCGAGAGAAAATAATATCTTACTTTTCTCATTCTTCTCAAACTAAAATTTTTGGTAATTACTACGAGACGACTATCGCTTTCTTCTCTTGAGCAAATACATTTCAGTTTTATTATCCTTATTCTATGCTCTTTCAAATGGTATGTTATAAAACTCTAATAACTTGGAATATTTAAATTGCCCCTCAAAATTCGCATAACCTTGAGGTTTATCAGCCCTTAAGAGTGGAAACATTATTATTATTGCAAATACAGAACTTTGTAAAATTATTCAACAGAACTTAAACGACTTTAAATGAAAAATGACCTTGGAAGTAACTGAACTGCTGCGCAAAGATAAGAAACAGTACCAAAAGCAATCAAGCAGAAAACGTATCAATCGTTACTGTGACTTGCACATTCCGGCGAACAGAGTTTTACTGAGAAACTATCGATATTTGAAAATGTTCAACTGCAGTAATCGGGACAAGCATCGGCAGTTGTCGCTTTAGAAATAAATTTGAAGGGGTATAAACTGCAATATGAATTTAATTATATATAAACGGTTGTGAAGGTGTTTTAGTTAACTGATAAAAGAAAACAAGCTCGCTTTCTCTTACTTCTTTTCAAATATTTTTACTCGCGCCATTTTCAATAAAATTGTCAACGCGTAACTGCAGGCAAAATTCTAAAAACATTAAAAGCCACTCACTTGTGTAAGTTATTTTAACGCTGAATAACCAAATCTGCGGTGATCCTATTTACCAGCAAACTATCATTCGATTATGAAACAGAATAGTGCCGCTATTACGCAAACATAAAAAGGGTAAAAACTGCACAAGATGATGCAATGGAAAGAAAAAAACTACAATTTTCCACGACTCACGGAAATATATGCTGGAGAAAATGTCCCGAAGTACGCTTTTGAGAATAATTATTTAAAAAATGAATGATTCAACTAGCAATGATGTTAAAAGAGGATGCAAATATATTATATATTCTCTCCAACAGTCATCACGAGTAAAGCAACGAAAAATAAATTTATCGTAGGAACAAAGTACCGCGTAAAACTATTGAGATTAAATTAAATTTTGATAAGTATTAAATGAACACGAAGAAAGTCGATCGAACTCGCGGCACAATAAATTCTCCGTTATATCAATACATTTGATTTCGCCCGAGTTTAATTTTTACCCTCAATTTTTCTGCTTTCGCGTAAAGCGATTAAAAATTCCAATTTAAAATTGGAGTTGGGTTAAGAGAACAGTAAAATCAAGAGTATCGCAACAAATATGAAGAAGAAAATATATATGGCATAACGCTGATGATTTAACCGATCTCTATTATACATAGATACACAGTAACATCTTTTTATACCCAACTTATACTTAAAACAACACTCGCGATGAAATAAAATGCAAGAAAATTATCAAAACCATATTATCGAGACGGGGTGAGATGGTTGACACAATTATCGAGCAATTAATCAATTCGAGACGTAAGTTGGGTAGATTTTTTTAATCGGTTCGTAACGCACTCGGACAAATCAGAAAGAGCCACGCGCGAAAACCGTAAAAATTACGGACTTGACGATAAAACGTCTCCGGGAAAAGCGCCACGCGATCACTCACCTTCTAAACGGCATCGTACAAACTGCAACGCCACTCCGGGTAAAATGCGAACACAAAAACAAAGTACGGGCGTGAAAACTCCCTCAAGTACAAGACGAGCGCAAAAACACAATCGAACGATGAGTCTGCCAAATGTTCCCCTTACAACGAGACATTTGAGGACGACGGGCAGGGACGATGACAGAAAAGCGCAACAAAAGCCAAAGGAAGACTACCCGGAACACGAAGAAATATTCAAGGCCGAGAAAGAATATCTCGCGCTCCTCTGAATCACGTAACTCCTTCGCCAGAGGGTCTCCTTCTCTCTCGTATTCTCAACTTCTTAACTCTTACTTCCCATCCCCTCTCTCCTTCCTCATTCCGGCCTCCCTTTCTCTTACTCAAAACGTCGCTACGTCACTAAAACTCTCTCCCTCTCTCAAAACACAACACACTTTGGGTACACTGTTAAGTATTCCCTTGACATTCAGTACGATTCGACGGAGGAGAAAATGAGTGTCCGAGAACAGACGAAAGCGTACTCTCCAAGCGGTGGAATACGGGGGGGGGAGTTGAGGGAGAGAGTTGGGAGAGGGGGAGTTGAGAGGGGGAGTTGAGAGGGGGGAGTTGAGAGAGTGAGACCAGGACCAGATTTAGGGTTTCGTAGGCCCTAGGCTCTATGGCCCGTAGGCCTTTTAGCTATTACATGTATATGCATATATTGGACGATGATTAATTGGGGAAAGGTGGAGAAAAACTTGATTTCTCAAGAGAATTTATTCTAGAAATTAGGTTTCCCGTATAATACAGCGAGCGTTGCGTGGTATATCTTGACGACTGACATGGTGACATGCGTGGTAGTACTACTCTATTTATTGCGCAGGTCAGTTGCCGGCTTTGATATGAGTGCTGTAGCAACATAAGAAAGCCAAATTACTAAAACTAACGCATGGTATGAGCATTAATGTTTTAAAAAATGTTAACATTTTTATCGAACTTTTCGTAGGACCTAGGCACAATGCCTTTAGTTACTAGGCCATAATCTGACCCTGGGTGAGACGAAATTCTGAAGGACCTCGATGAACGAAGCGTTCCATCAAACAAACAAAGAAACATCGCCACCACCGTGTACAACGTTGCCGATTCGAAAGACTCGCTCATAAAGTTTTCGCGGGTGTAGTGATCTCTCGAAATGAGTTTACGGTTTCTGCGAGCCCGTTAAACCGTTGTGGCTGAGAAAGAGAGAAGGTAACATTTGCAGCAGATTTTTTGGCAGCGATTCAGAATTCGACCTTGATCGAGAATATTCTTTCCCCTCCTCCCCGATTGTTCGAATTCCCGTAACCGAATGTTCCCTTAAATGGCTGAGAAACGAAAGAATGCCGCGTTTGAACTACGAGACTTAATGAATAAAAGGGTGTGGCTCTAGCGTTTGAGGGATGAAGTTGATTTTTTGAATCGGACAACGTATTCCGTGATACGAATGACAAAATTTGAAGATCACCTGCGGGGTTTCTCTTGAGAGTTGCCAATGGCATGGAAAAAAGTTTCGATATAATGGGCGAATTTCGTACTGCTGCTCTCGTATAACGTTCTCGTCTCGTGCCTATCGTGTTAACCCCTAAAGAGGAGCGCAAACACAAGTGGGAGCTTTGGGCCTACATCATGTTATATTTTTCTGTTAATCATCGTGGTATTATTATATTTATTCAATGAATTATATCTGCGAGAAATACACTAAAATGACGCTTGAGAACAATAAAAATATTTCTGGACAAAAATAACAACAAATAAAATAAAATTGTTTATTGTTTAATGATCACTCGAATATCTAGTGGTCTTATAGACCCTACGTTCCTACTAAAGGGTCAAAAGAGGAAGGTATTGCCTTTAATCTTTAAATACAATTATTTTCGCTGACAGGCTAACTTTGTTTTTCAATTCGACTTTACATTTGAAAAACATTTAATCCAATGAAGTGTCAGCCTGATATCTTTGATTGATATCCCTGTTGATGCTCCACAACTGTGTTTCACGATTTAATTTAATCCTCACTATTACTATTTCTATGCATATTCAATTACCTACATTATTTTTATAACTTTTTACTTATATTGCAGACAAAATAGTGGAAAGACAAGATATTGGAAGTGTATGGTCTATGACCTAAACATTTGATAAAGAAATCACTTAAATATTCTGAGTTAAGCTTCAATGGAAAAAAAGTCAATTGTTCCGCAATAAAATTCGTGGATGAAAGTGTTAAAAGCAAATATAGCAAAACAATATCACAACAATTTGGAACTTCTCTTTGAATTTTCATTTCAAAAAGATAAAAAATACTGACATCGATCAGAAATCTGCTAAGTTTTTCGCGTTGGATAAATTTCAATTCCGTTATCAATATAAGATTTAATGATACATTTTATGTTGTGAATTATTTTAAGTTCCATACATGAATAACTTCAGTTCAAAACACTTATATTTATTTGTAACGCTGAACGAAAACCGCACACGTTAGTTGAACTATACAACTTTTTTGTATTATGGTTTTATAATCTGATATTAAAAATGCCGAAATAACCTTTCCCAAATAAATTTTAATACAACCTTTCTTGTAAAATAAATATTGCTTCATCGCATGTTATTATTGTTTTTGTGTAAGATAAGATCAGAAAAATATCATTAGTATTATGGTATATAATTTAATTTCGCGTATGCTAAGTTTAAATTTAATGATTTATCGCTTGCACTTAAGAAACAGTGATAAACGCCACTACTCAAATTTTTCTTGAAATTGATCATCGATTAAATTTTTATAAGAATCTCATACGTTTATTTCCATTACCGTAAACATTCTTAAGTTTATAAGGAGAATAATTATAATATAATTAATTTTTATTCAAGAATTTATAGCTTCACACCCATGCCATTTTAAGTGGTAGTCCATTCCATAAAAAACGCCAAAATATGTTTATGACTATAAGCGATAAAGGACTAATTCGGTAGGCATGATCAAATTTCGTAACATTGGTTGACGCATTCACGGGGAATCACGCTGCTTATTCGTGAAAGTGTTTTCTCGCTTATAAGAGGAATGTTCAGGTTTACTTGGGGCACATAAAAACCTTCTCAACAGAAAAAATAAATCACCGCAAAACTTCGTCACAGTAGAATATTTAAGTAATACAGAAAAGCAAGCTATGGCAAAGAGGAATAATTTATATTACTTCATATCTCTAAACGACACGCGAAGTGTCGAAATAAAGAGCTCTAGAGATGAATCGATCAGCAATACGTGACCCACGAGTTAAAGAATAGTATAAAGAGTTGCACTTTATAGACGAGAGTCTCGTTGCCAAACACGTGCTTCAGTAGCCGTTGGTAGCGATTCGAAAGTCATACGTTGCGACCTGTCGCTCTTCATTGTTTATATATCTTATTTCGAAATTATATTAGCTATTTAGTAATTTTATAATAGATAGTCCGTAGTTCAAAACCGACTTTGCATAGATAGTTATGCATACATTTGTGCACAAATTTAGCGAGCGTCAAAATTCTAAAGGACGCCGAGAGTTGACTGGCAAGTAACATACACGCGCATAAAAAACGGATGCCATAAAAAACGTAACGTGAATATTAAACACAATGACACATTCAAAAATCGATACGGGGTCAAAATTAAGAATTTTAAATGAAAACAAGCCAGACATTCGAAAAGTTAAAACGGTCGAAAGTTTTCGTCAAGGAACGATGACAAAAGAGGGAAAGAAGCACCTTCAGCTCATTCAACAAAACTAAGGACACCCCAGCCTTATTTACAAGCTGCTACACGCGTCCTGAAAGATTCATTCGTGAAGCTCATCCCAGTCTCATTTACAAGCTGCTACACGCGTCCTGAAAGATTCATCCGCGAAGCTACAAACGTAACGATACAATCAAAACCGACAGGAGCAGGAAACAGTCATTCTACCTTCAAAAACACCCGCGCGATTATCACCGCGAAGAGAATCTATTCTTAGCTCACATCTCCGAAATCGCCTAACGAACGGCGCCGGCGCATCCGAAGTAACGCATAGCAATATCTCGCCCGGTATCTTCCTAAATCGCGTCCGAATCGTTTTCAGGGGCCAAATGCAAACCGTTATTGGGTTAAAATTCGAAAAAATAAACGAAACTCGAGAAAGGCGAAGAAAAAACCTCGGAGAAGTGCCAAAACACCGAGATGCGAAACAGGGACAAGTCAAGGGGGAACCGCATCCAAAAAAGACATTTCGTAAGCAACATCATCCTTCTCTCTCAGTTTGGCAGTTTTTTCCCAAACGTTCGTGATCATTACACCCGACCTTGGACGATCCGAGGTTGATTTCGATCTCACCTCCCTCTTTCGCCTGTTTCTATCATACGCAAATCGTTACGTCACCTACGCTGTTAAAACCCGTGGCTGTCTTAGAAGCTTTTCTCTCGCGCAACAATGTGTGTGCGTGTGTGTATGTATATGTGTGTGTGTATATATATATATATATATATATATATATATACACACACACAGTGCCGTAACTAGGGTATGGCGAAGGTGGCATTTGCCATAGGCGCCGCGTGCAAAATGCGCCAATCGATTCCGCACAAAATGCCAAAAGTTTATTTTCCTATAAGTAAGTATTAATTTATTACTCGAATGTTAAAGCCATTGCTAATAAAAACAATTATTCTTTATTAAAACGCAGGAAAAATCATATTCTACTTAAACGAGGTATTTCCTTAAAATTTTGCCATAGGCGCCAAATCTCCCAGGTACGCCTCTGTGTATATGTGTGTGTGTATATGTATATATATGTGTGTGTGTGTGCACATACTGAAAATGCGGAGGAGGCACGCAAAAATAATATACCGTGGGGTCGTTGCGAAACGATCGCAATTCCTTTCTCACTTGTGAAATAAATTGAACCCGCGCGAGGCGAACAAAGAGAAAAGGAATCTAAGCTCTACACGGCGGCGACGACGGCAGAGGGCAAGCCGTATCATTTGGGACGATCGCTGATGAAAACGTCACGACAGACCAAGGAAAATATCAAACAAACCGGTAGCTGTTGCCCTTGAAGGTTAGACCACAGAATATTGAGGGCGTGATGATCGGCCTTACATCTCCTTTATCTCCCCCCCTTTCCCTCTCTCTCTCTCTCTCTCCTCCGACACACTTCCTCCGCCTCCCGGAAACAACAGACGACACCGCTTACACCACGGAAGTGGGTATGTTTCTGATTCTGCGAGATCTTTCCTTATTCAACCCATCGGCGTAATAAACAGTCTCCGTAACGGCCTCGGTTAAAGTGACCAGGCCACAGGTAGCTAACCGTCTATCGGACGAGGTTGTAAAGAGTTCTGTTCCACTTGATACAAAATGAAGCCCATAGCGTTCCCGTTTTCTTTAAATCAGGAAAGAACGTTCCGGTTACTAGTTCTTAAAAATATCCCATTCTAGCAATAGGTTGTTGTCGATAGAATGGTTTCTTAGCAGATGGCAAAGTCGTTATAATGGTCTGGCATGCCTTTTTGTCGGTTCCCGTGATGAAAGGGAACTTGAATTTCAGTCCTTAGTCGAATTTTTGCTACATAAGAAAACATGGTACGCGGATGGGTCAAACAATAACCTCCCTTACCGAGATATCACGTCCTTTCTGCTGCATGTACTGTTGCTGCTTCTTCTTACATGCGCCTCCCCGTGTTTGTCCCATCCCTCCTCCGAAAGGCTGGCGATGCCGGTGAGAGGATCCTGTGAGTAAGGGCGTCGGGTCCTACGCACCATCCCTCCGTCGGAATCTCCTCCTCCCTCCTCCTCCAAATCCCCTCCGATCTCCATCACCAAACACGCATGCCTTATATCGCAACGGCACTATCCCTTCTCCCCTTCGAACACGCGAATCTTTCGAGAGAAAAAAATAAACTTTCACCCCGTCGGGTATCCCATGCCGTATCGGAAGTCTCGGAGATGTCACCACCTCCCATCAATCACCTCTCCTTTACAAGCGATACCGCCTAGTGTAGTAATTTCTGCAGGATACGATACGCACGAGCCTGTCGCGAGTTATCCCTCTGTGCGTTCTGGGCGAGCGAGACGGCTATCTCGGGGCTCCGGAACTCGGGGAGAGAGAAAGAGAGAAAAAGAGAGGCTACGAAACGATTTCCTGCGGCCCGCAAGCTGGCAGAGCCGCCCACGGGGAAGAGAGAAATGAAGGGGTAAGGAGCGGGAGGAGAGAAAGAGAGGGTCTTGCACGGTGGGCTAGACATGTGATCGGAAGCAGCGTTTGGCGCGCCAAGAACGCCAGAGGCTGTCGTGCTATTGGATACGTCGGAGAAAAGGAGCGCGTATGTTGAGATCGTTTGCGGGTGAAAACGGGAGAGCGGCCGAGGGCACGGGGGAGAGAGATGCGGGGGGGGGGGGAGGGGGGGTGGGAAAAAAAAGGAAAGTCGAGAGGTGCGCATCGCGGAATGAAGCGCGGAATCGCGGGGAGATGGACGAAAGGAGTTCGCCGACGATGAAGTATTTCTGAGTCGCGTTAGTCACGGGACAATTTTTTTAATTTTTGGTTCTTCTTCCTTCCCGAAAGACGGCGCTCTCGTCGTCTCGACTTCGCGCTCTTCCGCTAATTCTGCGGGTGTTTTTTTCGAACGGCGACGCTCCGCCGAGCGACTCGCGACGGCTCGGGACTTCTCTCCGCGAACCGGATGGCGTTAAATGCGTTTGCTCAACATCTTTTTCCCCTCCGCTTCGCAATCCGCATTGCGTCGCTCATGTCGATGGAGAAGGAGTTTTGACGACAGGATGCCTTTCGTTAAATTCAAGAATCACTGGTTCCTTATCGGAGCAATAGTGAGCCAAAGATTCCGTGTTAACCCACTTTTTAAGATCTGTCGTTATCGGCAGATTTCGGTTTTTTTTTATGAAAGATTTTCCAATGTTTAAGAATTATTTTTTTTCTCCTCTTGCGGTTCAATTTCAAGAAATTTGACTGTTTATGTATACATACACACATGCATATACGTATACGTGTATAAATAAATATATATAATTGTTATTGTTTGTGTATATATATACAAACAATAACAATTATTTTATTGAAATTCTATGAGCAATTTTCCAACAACTCGAATAATTTTTGTCTTCTCTTGCGGTTCAAGTTCTAGAAATTTGACTATTTATGTATACATACACACATGCATAACATATACATGTATAAATAAATAAATATATAATTGTTATTGTGTATATATATATACAAACAATAACAATTATTTTATTGCGATTCTATGAGCAATTTTCCAACAACTCGAATAAATTTTGTCTTCTCTTACGCTTCGAGTTATAGAAGTTTGTTTATGTATACATACATATACGTATACATGTGTATATACATACGAACACATACATATACATAAATATATTCATTCTAGCTCGGTGGAATCCGTACCTGGGCCACTCAGTTTTAATCCAGTCATTCCATCATAACCTCCGGCGAACAGAGTCATTCGAACCGGTTAAATACATTCAAACAACGTTTTTATAAAACATATATGGAGACTCGAAATAAATTTTCATAAAACCGTTCGCGTGTTTGGTAGCGAGGGGAAACGTTCTCATTCACCGAACAGCTTCCAACCGCTGCGACCCTTCCCTCCGCTTCCTTTTGTTCTCCCCCGAGATTCCATTCTCGGCATTTTCGGTCTTAAGACTTCCGTTTTTTCTTATTTTTATTCGCCGACCGAATGACATGACTCACACTCCATAGTTCAAAGGGGCTTGATCTTTCTTCGAAAAAAGAAAAATTCATTCTCTCTCTCCTCACTTTCTCTTTCTCCTTTACTACCTCTCGCTCTCTCTTTCTCCGCATCTCTTTCTCACGCTAATTCCATCATCTTTAACCTTTGAGAGAGGCTATAACCACGTTATCTTCTATAGGCTTCCCCACCTATAGCTCTATCGCGATCAAAAGAACATTTTGGGTGTACTGCGGGTGTGGCCTAGTCCCTCACTCCATTTGGCACCCTCCCCTCTCGTCCTTCCTTACCGCAAGAACTATTGCTGTCTCGGTCCTTTTCTAACTACACTTGCCAAATATTCGCAAAACTTCGTCTAGGCAGTCAAGAGAACTGACAACCAAAGGAGGAGTAGGATGGTCTAGCGGTGGGGTGGGGGTAGTCAAGATGACAGAGAGAACTTCCCCTCCGTGCGCGGCCGAAATCCGCGCATGTTCTTATGAATGCGACAGACCTATACCCACCCTTTTGCGAGAGCGAGAGATGGGGGAGGGGAAAGGGACGCCGTGAAATCGCTCCATTAAGAATAAGCGTATGATGAAGGAAGGGAAATAAGGACTTTCACACGCGTGGGGTGCGAGGGGGGGAAAGAGGAGGGCGGGGGGGATGAGGAGGGAGGGGGGATAAAGAAGTGGGCGGGGGAGGGAGAGATAAAGGAGGGGGAGGGCAGGTGGTATAAGTTAGCAGCGCCGAAGCGGAGGAATGTGAATCAAATAATGCTCCAAGAAAACTTCCCCTTCAGCTGCCGAGTCTTTGATCCGTCAGAAGGAGAGAGAAAACTATTAGAATTTAGGTAGACTCCCGCAAAATGAAAGTTCAGAGTCGTGTGAAAGACGTGGATGTCTCGATAAAATTCGAAGGGTCTGTTTAGTTTGGGCACAAAATTGTGATATAATACGAGAAACTTTTTGTATTCGTTAACATAAAAGTTTTATGCGTATGAAGTTCAAAGTTAAAAAGTACGCACTTGAACATCAAAAGCTGAAAATGTACGGAAGTACTTACCTTACGTACTTTCAATAGCCATAAGAAGGTTATGAAAAACCATATACGCATTTCTATTCGGTGAATCACCACTGAAGGCGGCTGCACTGTAGCCGAAATGCGCATCTGGTATTTCAAAACCTTGTTATACCTGAGATAAGTATTTTCAATTTTTCATATTAAAGTGCTCATTCTTAAATTTGTTTTCAGCCATAAGACGATTCTCTGATTAATATGAAGTTTAGGTAAATAAAAAAACGACGAAAGATGCAAACGCGCCGCCAAAATAACCCTAATTTAAAAACAATTTGCTATTTTCTCAATGAAGGACTGCGACATAAACTAAACGTAGAATACACGACTTGAAAATAGTAATTAAAATTAATGTTTTAAAAATCGCCTCGAATTTTCCGCAGGTGCATTCGGGAAGAAATTCTCGATAATCATCACAATCGAGACGTTCGACCGTACTTTTTAACCTCCAAAGTTGCTAGACGAGGACTAAAATATTTGATCGAAAGTACGACGCAAGGTTGGCACCTGATTGTACCTCGAGGTTACGCGGGTTTTCTCCGGAGCGATGTTCTTTTTTTTTAAGGCGGACCGGAATCAGGGGCCGAAGGACGGATCGCAACTCGTCCTTTTTTCTTTCATTTGATCTCAGTCGCGCGAATGCGACGGTCCTCGAAAAAAAAAACAAAAATATATAGCTCTCCTCCCAGCTTCCTTCGGGAGGGAAATGTTTATTTTGTTCCCCGGTTGCGGAGAAAGTTTCGTCGAAAGTCGGATTATAAAAGTTTTTAAAAGCCATCAAAAAAGCCACAAGAGCCACAACGACGACGACGATTTACCGCAAGTCACTGCACTAATGACGGACGCCCTCGAGAGAGAGAGAAACAAATGGAGGAGAACGCTCCAGTGGACCACTCTACTTTTCAAACTCTCCGATCCTCCCACGATCACTTCTAAATTCTCCAGAGAAAGTTTCGTGGGAATTGGAACGCAAATGATGACGAACTGTCTCTATGGGGCAGAGACGAGCGGTTTTCAAACAGAGAGAGGAGGTTACTTGTGCAACGTACGGAGGGAAGTATCAAAATAGTTTACAGGAATCGAATCGAGAAAACTAATCCTCAAAAAGAATAAACGAGGAAAAGAAACGAACGAAAGGTCTGAGAGCCTTCGTGTTCCGGGAAGGGTTTTTCGAGGTGAAAAAACCAAACGAGAAAACATTCCGTTTTCCTAACTGGCCGAAAGAACAAAACGCGTCAATTCCCCACATTCCTCGGTGGCACATGCCCTCGCGTGAAAAAAGATTTGTTTCGCCGATCCGTTCGCGTGGATCACGTCGGATTTTAAAGATCCCGGAGAAAACACGCGGCGACGGAAGGAACTTTACCCCTAAAGAGTAAACGCGTACCTGGTGACCGACGGAGGAAAGTCTAACCGAAGCGCGATAACATCACCGCTAAGTCATTCACCAAAAGAAAACACTCGAAAAAACCCGCTAGGTCGCACGTGAACGAAACGAGGAGGCGATAATTTAAAGAATGAGCGCGGAATTCGCCGCAAAAAATTATCTAATCAACGGGCTCGGGCGGCAATTAACCTCGAGAGACACACACACACAACACGTACGGAGATACGGGCAAAAAGAGAACTCGAGAACATCAACGGTCCAAACTTACGGCCACGTTCCCGATCTGTTCCACCGCTGCCCCTCCCCCTTCCCCGACACCTCTTCCCGGCTGAGCCTCTTGGAGCTTCCGGGCGCCCTCCAATCGCCCATCCTCTGCACCAGCGCATCCTCCGCCGGCGACGACCACTCCGCGGGAGGCGGAGGACAGTGGTATTGACCAGAGGGCGGAGTAGAAGTCGCCGAGGTGACGGCGGCCGCGGCCGCCGCCGTAGCATCCGCCCAATGTCTCCTCAACCGACTGAGGTCGTCGACGGAACCCAACAAAGGGCCCGAAGACCTGTTGAGGTCCGTCGCGCGGACCATTTCTCACCGAAAGGGACAGCGACTTGTAATATCCCGGAAATTTGTCCAACGATATATCCACTTGGAGGGGGGGAGGTTAGGCGGGATACCGGAAGGATCCAAAAGGGTTCCGTACTAAAGAACGAACCGGAGGACTTCGGATCACCGGAAAAGGATTGACTCTGCCCCTCTTTCTTCGACGTCACCCCGTGAACGTCCCACGTCTCGCCCGATCCTTCGATATTACTTCCGACACGGAACACGAGACGACGGGAGCTGCCAGCTATTACGACGACCGAACGTCACAGTGATCGACGCGCACGTGCGTTATGCATGTACACATGCTCTCTCACACACGCACACACGTGAGCAGGCCCTCCCTCGACGAATGGCACGGAGTGACTGTCGATAGTGAACCTGATATTCAAGGTATTTATACCGCGGTGGAGTGTGGCGCTCGAGAGTGTGAGCGAGCGGGCGAGTTGTGGACGAGAGAAAGAGAGGAGAGATAGAGAGAGGAAAAGAGGAGAGTTTAAGGGTGGGCGTCTGCAAGACAACGGCTGCCGCTCTCCCTTCTTGAGCCGACCTTCGGGGCCGGCACATCCATTCCCCCTCTTTAACTCCCTCCTCCCTCCCTCCTCCCCACTCTCCCTCCATGACCTCCCGCACGCTTCTACACACCCTCCGCCTTCGCATCTCCTCTCTCCCTTCCCCTTCGCTCGGGAGAAAAAAATGAACGACCCCCTCCTGATTTCTTCGACGAACCCGCGAAACACTCGGCGGTGCAACGAATTGCAATAGTTATTAGAGAGAGTTGCGGACGAGGATGAAAAAAAAGTCGGCAGATCGATCCCGCGAGGCGGAGTTTTTAATGAAAAAAGAGCTGGCTGACACATTTTCTTCTTCTGGCTGGTTTCGAGTGGTCTGAAGGGTTGCATAGCCCGACAGTACCAGAAGGTGTGCAGGGAAGGCGGCGGGGAAGGATCGCGTCCTTGTTGGTCATTGAGGGGTGAGCAGCGGAGGGGAGGTAGGGAAGATGGGGAGGGGGGAATGTGGTGGGGGAAAATGTGGTGGGGGAAAATGTGGTGGGGGAAAATGTGGTGGGGGAAAATGTGGTGGGGGAAAATGTGGTGGGGGAAAATGTGGGGGGGGGATGAGGGAATGTGGCGGGGGAATTTTAAGGGTAGAATGTAGAGTGGAAGATATGTGGTGGGGGAAGATGTGGTGGGGAGATGGAATCGAGGGAGAATATGGATGGGGGAATGTTATGCGGGAAATGTGGGGGAAAAATGTTGGTGGAAGATATGTGGTGGGGAAGATGTGATGGAGATAGATTTGGGGGGGGAGGGAATGAGCGGGATGTGATGTGGGGGTATGGAGGGGAAATATGGTGGGAGATGTGGAGGGGGAATGTGGTGGAAGATGTGGATGGGGGATGTTTTGGGGGATGTGTTGGGGGATGTGTTGGGGGATGTGGAGGGGGAACGTGGCGGGAGATGTGGTTGGGGATGTGAAGAGGGATGTGGAGGAGGAATGTGGAGGGGGAATGTGGAGGGGGAATATGGAGGAGAGATGTGGAGGAGAAATATGGAGGGGGAATGTGGAGGGGGAATGTGGTGGGAGATGTGGTGGGGATGTGCTGGGAGATGTGTTGGGGAATGTGGGGGTGGGAGAAGAGGAAGGAGAGCTAAAGGGGAGTTGGAGTGCTGCGGCCGTGATCATGGTGTGAAAAGAGCCGTGGTGAATTTCTCCTAACGACTCGGGATGGATGGAGTCGAAAGTATGGATGGTGATATAGAGATACAAAATCGGATGACGGCTCTAAAGATAAGTACGAGTCAGTAACATGTGAAGAATTGTCGAGCTAAGAGATTGAATTGCACGTGAAAGAGTACCGAGGCGTGAGGAGGAGAGAAAAAAGAAACTTCTCTTAAGAGGCCGTTACTGCAGCTTTGGACCGATCGCCATACGGACTTATTACAAAACGGGAAAAACACGAACGAACGAGGAAGTACCACCTGCATCGTGGATGTACCAAAAATAGATTGGTGAAGAAATACTTCGTCACCGAAGAGAGGGTGGGGTGTATGCGTCGGTAATGCCACAATAATGTTTCTCGCACGAATATATGTGGTAACGCGTTAGGCCAATATATAATACGATCATGGATCACCAAGACAAACTCACTACCGTAAGTATGAACGAGAAAGGAAAATTATCTGGTTTGTTGAGTGGCATTGCTCGGGCACTGAAGTGCTCGGAATAATTGGAATTGATCGTAATCGCCTTTTTTTCCAGTATCTCTAAGAGCCAAAGGCGAAATAAAACGGAACCAAAGGGATTTGTCGAGTAAGATAAACAGCAGAAATTCGCTGAAAATTATAATTAATAACACTATAATGATCCGATCCTAAATGCTTAATAATAGTTTGAGTTTGAAATAACAAACTAATGACTGCTTATTTAGAAAAAAGAGGTCGAAATGATACCTTATAAAAAGATTCTTTTTGAAGTTCCTCTTCTTTTGAGGTTAACGCAAATTACAAGCAGGTTTTCCGACTTAAAATATATGCGAAATGAAAGGACTTAACGGAAGAAATGATTGATACTTCGTGAATGTTTTGACCTTTTTATTGCCCTTACAAAAAGTGTACACTGACCAATTTTTTCACGGTAAAATCTTGATTGCCATTGAACGCTTTAAGCCAAATAAATCATAAAAATACTTTTGGAATCTAAGCAATCAACCCATGTCAAAACTACATTAGGGCGGCTAAATAAATAAAATACGGACAATTTTTAGGCATTTTTATTCCATAAGCCGAAACAAAGCGAAAGAATCCAATCAAAACAATTTTTTTCGAAAAGAAATAAAATCTCATTTTAGGATCTATTAACCATATATTTAAAAGAGATTGCACAAAAGGCATATTAAAATACATCTTTGAAAAGTTTTTCAGTACATATAGAAAAATCAATGTTGAAATAACAAAATAACCAAAAATCCATATTCCTTTCCTCATTAGAATTTTATATTTCATGCATGCAACACTTTAAGCAAAATCCTGATGATAAACAAATAGGTAGTTTAATTGTAACATTAAGCAGAGTTTTTCTCTTATTAAACGCAGGAGAAAAAGTTCGAGGAATTAAACATCATTTCACCTTAAATGAATCGAGCAGCAGATATCCGAGTTATCGAGGTTAGACTGTAGGTCAATCGGTTGTGGGAGAAAATCTTGTTTAAACTACTTTGTAATTTCATCATCTCAAAAGATATGAGCGGAAAAAATAGACATATCTATAAATGCTAACCTTCGGCGAGATGAGAAATTATATGCCATACATTTAATAAAAGAATAAAACAAACATTTTCGTTAAAAGTTCATATAACGGAATCCGAGTCAATTAAATCAGAATTTTTTAACGGACTTAGATAAAAACCGTTAACAGAAATTGTTAATTATTATCTTTCTTTAAGAGTTTTCTTAATCTAAGAAATAATTCACGCAATGCATGCACCCGATTTTAAATTGATTGCGTAGCAAAATCAGCTGATCGTGGTGAAAATGAACACAAAAGGAAGACGTCGAAATTAAATCGATAAAAACGATATTTTGAGGATAAAAAAGGTTGAGAATTAAAGTTAAACAGCTTCATGTGGGTCATGGGTATGATTAACGAAAAGCCTTACTCCGGCGCATAAATTCTGCACCGGAACTAATCCTCGACGAACCTACCGTCCTTAAAATGGACCTCGCCCAGGCCATTGCCGTAGCAGTTAAGTTATCCATACAATGTAATCATGAATAGACCAACGCGGAAACAATCGCAATATAAAACCTCCGTAAACCGAAAGAAGAAAAAAGAAGGGCAATCAACGTTAACATCCCGGCCGAAACATAAAAATCCCCGGATAATGGCCCCCTTGAAAGCGGCTCTAAAGCATTCTTCATGGCCACCAGATGGAAAGTTAAAGCCTGCGGACATTTTCTTTAACGCGTCCAATGCCTCGCGACATGACCCCAAGCAATCGAAACTCAGGAACTGACACAATGACTCGGACAGATTTCGACTCATTTTTATCGCGGAAAAGAAAGACTACGCTTTTCGGCGAGGGAACTTTCCATTTCCTAGCATATGCCCGATTCCCTTCATAACCCGTGACGTAACCCGTTCGGCTGTGGTCCTTACGTCACAAAGAACCTCCCTCCCAAAGCCACTCCTCTTTTTTTAAAGTTCTTCCGGTTACAACAGGTGAATCGATGGTCATGACGTCAAATATGTCGCCCACTGAGAAATGGAACGCCGCTTTATATCCTTAGGTGATGAAGTATTTTTTTAAATTCTTTTTATCCTCTCGAGAAACATGAGCGAGGAGACGGAAGGGATGGAGAAACAAAAAAAAGTAACGCCTCGGTATTCTTTTGTTTGGAGGTCGGAACGTAACGCTGGCCAAGGTGGCCCGAATCATTCGTTTAACCCTAGAACAGGGGTCCGGCAACCGGTCGATCTCGAAGCATATAGTGGTCGATCGCGCAGGAATTAACAAAAACCGATAAATTAAAAAAATACATGTCTATCATTGTGAACTTACAAAAAGTTTTGAATGTTCACGCCGACAAAAACAATAACATACGATTTTAGCTCATCACTTTCTAATGTATCACATGAAAATATTGTAATAACAATTGTATTGAAAAAACCTCATCGGAAAAAGTGGACGATCTTGAAATCTCATTTTTTTTCCAAGTAGCTCATATGATGTTAAAGGTTGCCCTAGAACTACCAATGGGGGAGGGGGGGGGGCGGGGCCCACGACTTGTTTTTTCGTAAGTTTCCCTTTTATAAACAGAGGAAAAAAATCTGGATATTTTATAACATTGTGCAGAGACTTATGTAAAATAATTACCCAAAGTTTCTCATTAATGTATGCATATTTCAATTTTCTGCAAATTATTTAGCCATTGGCCGCATGCCTTGACACGTGGGTAGCCTAACTTATAGGGCACCATATGCATAGAAAGCACAGTATGAAGCTCTCTATTTGTTTAAACTGTTGTGTCAGATGAATCAGATTAAATCATTTTTCTAATCAATTTGTTATTATTTCTGTAAATACAATCTTACTGCAATATTATAATAATAATGATCTTGAAAACATAATGAGGAAAATTAAAAAGAATTGTTCTAATGTAAATATTTGTCTTTATGTACAAATAATTTCAAATAAATTACTAAAATTGTGTAGCTCTATTCCTATGATGTTTTTAAATATATAATAACAGATTCTAAACGTTACTATGACTTTTTATTGTATTTTAGATGGTGGGTCTCTAAGGTAGTGAAAATCGCTTGGTAGTTCTAGGGTTAAAGGCGAGGTTCTCCTCTTTTAAGTTTATCTCTCGACTGGTTTACCTAATCGATACCGCGTGCTGATGCAACGGCTGTTGTTTTTTGGAATGATTACTGTCGTGAAGAGGATACGGAAAACTACTAGGGAAGGATGACTAAAAAAGGAGGAGTAAAACCGATACTTTTTTGCCTCCTTCGAGCGATCGTAATTTTCCACTCCAAACAAAAGTTTTCGGGCTTGGTGACCCGTTACATGGGATAATTCGACGGATATTCATTAAAATTTTATATAATGTCCCAGAGAAATCCCTAGCCACCGTAGTTAAAGGTATACAAAGGTTAAGGCGGGTTCTTTTCGACGAAAATAGAGCTATTATGAAAAAATATCGATAAGTATTCGACTCGCTGGAACAAGCGATAGAAGCATGTTTTCTAAGAACTATGGGGAAAATTCTTATTCGCGGCATGTAACAGATACCAAAAAGTTATTACCGGAAAATAATTATAAAAGGTAAACAAATTAAATATGTTGAATTTCTTCCATTATAAAACGGCATTTTTCAGAAAATTTCCGCTTATACTCATTTGCTCTGCTACCTGAGAAAATATTAACTACCTCGTCAATTCTAATGCGTGTAAACTGACACTTTTCCAAAAATTGTCATTGATAAAAAATTCCGGAAATACCCGCAAGCAAAAATGTCTGTTATCTTTTAATATCGAAAATAGTTTTCTTAAAAACTAATTTTCTAAATGTTGAACTATTTGCCTATAGCGTGAAAATGTAGAGAATAAAACATTCGGGTAAGTTCCTACTTATCCACAAAAAATAAACAATTTTAATGGAACTGTAAGCCTCGTGAATCCAATGCAACCATAAATTTAAATTGTAAGCCATTTATTGAATTAAAAAACACACCCACTTAACTAAATGAACATAAAGTGGAGCACAGCTCAGAGATGGCCTTTTTCTGTGGACTGCAAATTTATCCATAATATAACCTACGGAAGTAGGGCTCGAATGAAAAAGACCTCCGCTAAAATATATTAAATAATTTGTAAATAGAAGATGCAAGCTGTATATTAAACTTTTCTAATTTACACAACATTTTTAACACGGTCGGTTTCTACGAGTGATCTTCATCCTCATATAAATACTCCGATCCCTATTATGAAGTTCCACTAGGTATTGGCCACATCAATGAATTGTACAGAATAACCATAAAAGATAGGATTAAGCAGGAAAAATATAATATTTTTAATAAATAACCCTTTTTTGTTGCAGGTTCAAAATGTCTGTTCAGTTTACTACAGCCATCACCATTACTGTGCTTGAAACGCTGAGGGCTGTAAACTGCAACTGTACTGCGTGAATTCGCATGTGTACTCAGAATGATGGAGAATACTTTGAAAATCTGTATCGATAGTAATAAACTTGAAAGATTTCTCTATTATTTAGTATTTATTTTACCCTTGCCTCTCAGTTAATTTATTTTAATTTGATTTTGATATCGAAAACATTTGTCCGGCCCACCCTGTATATTATCTAATATATTATAACCGCTGTGTCTCTGCCTGCGTCTCTGCGTCCCTGCGTCTCCACGTGCGTCCCTGCGTCTCCACGTGCGTCCCTGCCTGCCTGCGTCTGAAGCCTCGAGTGACGTTAGCATAAACGCAAATAAACCGGGAATGGTCCGTTCGATTTCGACAAATCTTTAGCCTGAATACGCGGCACGAACTCCTACAGGTTTTAAGTGTTAGTCGTTCCACGGAAAGGCATGGGTTCAATACCAGGATAGTTTTCGTTTTTGCATTTGATTAACACGTAATCGGCTAGAATACGATGTGTAGACCTTTATCCTTTAACATTGTAAAATATCTTAAGATCGAGACTTTGACTCGAGATTTATACCATTTCACGCAGAAAGAAATAAAGATTCTTCAACTTACCGCCGATTCTGTTGTTTAATTTGTGTTTGCTCATATTTCAAGTTTATATTCAATTTTCTCCATTTATTCGACATTTCAAAAAGGATGTTGCTAGGGTAGCCAGCCGGTGTTGTTCATCTCGGATTTTTGTATAGTTAGACTCGTGCTTCAAGTGCATTTGCACTAAGCTTGCAATAAAACGCGTGAAGGACAAAAACATATTAAGTCTCGAGTGACACCACCTCCCAGTATAAACGCAAATAAATCAAGAACGGTCGGCTTGATTTCGACAAATCTTTCGCCTGAATACTCGGCGCGAACTCTTGCTGGATTTAAGTCGTCAGTCGTTTCCCTCAAAATCATGGGCCAGGAAAGTTTTCGTTTTTGCATTTGATTAACACACAATCGGCTGGAATACGATGTGTAGACCTTTTGTCTTTAACATTTTAAAATAATTTACGATCGAGACTTTCACTCAAGATTTACATAATTCACGTAGAAAGAAATGAAAATTCTTATTCTTACTTTCTATTTTGTTGTTAAATTTGTGTTTGCTCATATTATAAGTTTATATTCCATTTTTTCCGATTTTTCAACATTTCAACGGTTGATCTCGGATTTTTGCATTGTTAGACTCGGACTTTCAAGTGCGTTTGCACTAAGCTTACAATGAAAGAAACTCATCAAAGACAATAACCGATTGAAAATTTATGTGAAAAGTTCCGTGTGAATATAAAACAAATGAAACACGTAGCAAATAAAAGAAACAGTTCCAATGCATTGTAATAATGGACAACAACATTTCAAATAGATAGATATTTCACGCATACATCGAAAATATCCTTTCGTTTTTATGTTTTATTGTGAGGTTTAAGCAAATTACTATATTGAAAAGGTTTATGATTAATTTCTTTCGATATTGACGCGTGGTCGGTGTATTTATTACTTAATATTAAACAAACCACAGAACATACGATATGCTGTACCATCAGAAATAGAGAACAAAACAAAATATATTGTGTACCGGTAGTCTAAATCATGTAGGTATGTGCTTTTGGTTATTAAAATGGTGTGAGCTATATAATTATTTTAAGAGGGGCAATAAAAGTGGTTCAACTAATAACACTCTTTGAAACAATTTTTTGTCAAAGGAACTATCGCATTGGGTCACTTAACGCAAGGATCTCTAGATGTTTGCAGGAAGTACTGCAACGGGCCCCTAGTTATATATTATTATGTAAATATTATTAAATTTTATTAAACTAGTAACAGCATAGAGAAGTGTTCAAATAAAGTAAAAATATTATTAATATATAATATTTTTAAAGTTAGTGGCGTGCCGAAGAATATCCAACGACCAACTCCGATTTAACTACCAAAGCAAACGGTCAAGCTTTCAAATAATTTAATTTTTAAATTGTTAGACGAAATTATTTCGCCTTCTACACTCTTTCAAATCGTAGAAGTCAATTACGCGAAAAAGTTAACGATACCGTTCACATTTTTATCTCCGACCACATTTCGTAATTTGGTATTTCTCTTAAGATGGTAGGTAGCATACACAATTGGAGCCAAACCAGGTTAAACAAGGAGTCTGCAATCACACTCAAATGGCGCTGCCTCCGAGAAGATTAGATTTTCATACGATACCCGCCCATCTCCTCAATATATAGAGTTATTACGGGGAGTGTAATTGGGCATAAATAAAGAGAGAGAGAGAGAAAATTTCGGATTCTGCAACTCTTATTTTAGCCCTTGGGGATATCCTTCTTTATTCGCTTATGTAGCCGTCGTTGCCCGTGAGGGCAACTTTCTTTCTTGGCGCCTCTCGGAATAACCGGCGGGAGGCTAACTTACCCCTCCCTCCCCCCTCTCCCAAGACCAGAAGCTGTACGTTGTTCGAAGACTAGAGCGAGTGAAAGCACACAAGCAACAATGCGGAGGGATAATTAAAAATGAGTACAAAGTATGTTGCACAAACTTTCTCATAAGTTGCTAAGCGATCAGGTATTTGGTTCATGTAGGCATTTCGATTTTAGAGCGCATCAAAATTATATACTATATATAATTATATATATATATATATATATATATATACACATACGCACCCGCACAGGGTTGCCCCGAATAAAGTAAGCTATATGTTTTTAGCAATCATATTTACTATTGCAATAGATTGCCTGTTTCTATGGTGAACTACATATGTAAATTTCCTTTATATATAGCAGCTATATGTCTTTATAATATTTATCTGTAATATTCTCCATTTATCTATCTTAGAGGTTATTTAAATAAAACATTAAAATACCCATAGCAATAGCTTACTTTTTTCGGGCTACCCTGTATATCTCCAGATATAAGTTCCAATGCTCCATGCAACCAATTAAATTTATATTCAAAATACGTTGCTCTGAAAAGTTGAAACCCGCTTGAGAGTAAAAACAAGCAACTGGTCACCATCGACAGAAGTCGTAATACAGCAATCTCCGAAAGGCAAAGTACAATTTCGCACGGCAAATAATCAGTTTATCTCAATCTAGATTAACTCATATAATATTAATAGATTTTTATAATATTGGTGAGGGAATAATTACTAAGATATTCACCCTTCAGATCGTACAAATTCAAAATAATACATAAATTGTAGTGACAGGAACACTTTGTCTAATTTTCCCAAAATGCAATCTCTTTGAAAAATGTATCAACCCTCACCTCTACGTAGTCTCTCTAACAAAATTCTCAACACAAAGTTTATTATTATTAAGAACATCAGGTCATACATGCATGTATAATATTCACTGAATTCATGATGATAGAGACAAAAAAATGCGTCGACTGTGTTTCTTACTTTTGAACATAAATCACTAAATATATTTCAACTTGATTTACTAACAGACATTAATTTCAGATATGCTTCTATATTTCAACTTGATTTACTAACAGACATTAATTTCAGATATGCTTCTACATTTCTATTGAGTCCAGCCCCGAGAATTCTAATTTCGATACCTCGAATTTTCATTCAATCAAAGAAGATATTTTCTCCCTCCGCATTCATTCGAGTTACAATTACATTGAGTAAGTCCAACATTTTTGTCTTTCCCCGAGTTGAAAATTAATGCGGCTCGATCCTGGATACATACACTTCAAGAAATACAAATTGAAAGTTCGCAGCTGAATTGGAAAGCTCAGCTTGTATCTAATAAAGTATACATGTATAGTACATGTACTATTCATTTGTTAGATAAGTTAATACTGTTTTAGCATTGTAAAAATGATCGCAACTAATTTATATAAACAGTAGATGCTTATAAAAGGTGGCTTCTATTGAGCGAAAAAAACAGTTCGCTTTGCCTTGACATTTCGCGAGCGCTATATTTTTTCTGCGAAACAAGGAAATCACGTGCTTATGAAACCTTAAAGTAAAACATATGCTAGCAGATATGACTTTCTTATTCGATGGAATGTTTCAAGTTTGAAATCCCAATGTTTTTTCGCATATTCGCGTATTTTTAGGTCCTCTTGATAAATATGTTTGGTTAAAAATTGATTAAATTACTACAGCCCACTAAACGAGTTCTGTTGGCATCAGGAAGTAGACGATACGAATTTGAGAATACTTTTCACGACTCAAAACCCGGAAGTATTTCTAAGCGTTGTTTCCGATTGCTAAGCCACGAAGCCTTCAAAGGATTAAAAATTCAAATCACAAGGGAAGAGGAGTGGATTTCAAATAGACATCGAGCAAGCTAAAACGCGAAATAACACCAAACCGCTAAATATCAAATAAATGTACAGCATTACTTTATTCAACAATTAACACTTTTTAAAAATTGAAAAATTACTTATCTCAGGTATGCATAATAGCAACAACAAGGTGGAGATACTTTTTAAATTTTTTAATATTTAAGTGCTTATTCTCGCATTTATCTTCAGCCAAAAGATGAGGTAGATAATGCTCAAGTGAATTCATTACTCTATTATTCCACCAAAAAACAACTGATTTCAATAAACAATTACGCGAATTTTGTATCCTACCCAATTTCTTTAGCTTATCGTGTCATTCTGATTCAAGATTTTGAATAAAAGTAGAACCGGTGACTTTCACTGATTAAAAGGTTTGAAACCTTGCATTCCGTTTTAATTTGTGTAATCCGCGATGAAAAACAGGTTCAAACAATAACAAATAACGAAGTATATGTACATATAATCATCCTCAAACGCGCTCTACGGCTCAGGTCGAGAGAAATTTTTAATCACAATTAACTGAATTAAGGAGGATGCTAAATTACTTCATATATGAATGAAATACCGCACGATTTTCCCGGAATCCAGCGAGATTGCATTAAACATGTTCTCAATTGATGCTGAAACATTATTTCACTTCCATGATTAATTGCATTGGATTCTATACTCCTGAATCGAGGATCTCCAGCACACTTTTCTTACATTAGGGGGAAATGGAAATCTAGGTCGTTCGTATTTGCAAATTATTGCGGAAAAACCGCCAATGGAGGCTATGAAACGACGGCGTGTGTCTTAAGCGGAAAACCGCGGCTGCCTATTTCAAATAAGCCATTCGCGATGCAATTTCTAATGAACTAAATTTATTCTCTCCCCATCAGCTGAAATCCTAAGTCAATTTTACGCGAGTTTCAGTGGTGATTGCGATGGCAATAAGTGCCGTAGATCAAACCTTTTACTAAAAAGGCCACATTAAGCTTTATTTACTACTGCGCGGGCCACATACGACTCTTCAAATGACTGGTCGGGCCGTGTGTAAATTTTAATTGAACTTGGAGAATTTTTTTGATTGTGTAATATGTCATACGTCATATTAAAAATACATCGCATCGGCGTACTAGGAACATATCGTCCAGATTTCATACTTGACATTCTGCAGACAAACATACGAATATGCATGTTTTAAGGAAATTGATGAGGAACGGTAGGCTAGATGAAATCGCAGCGAAGGCCGGATGTGGCCTGCAGGCCTTTGTTTGGTGACCCCTGCCGTAGAAGAATACCTAGTTAAAACCGTCCTCCTGGGCCGCGTTAAAAGAAATCGTCACGAATAATTCAGCGAGGGATGTTGTTTCTCGACTGAGAGATATTTGTTTAGCGATAACACTGGCGCATGCCTGGAAGATGATTTGAGATTATAGTTAGAATGGCTATAACTCAAGTTCATAGGTAAATGCAATCCGCCATCTAAATTATTGGGTTTTGGTGAAATGCCCACCAAAATTTTAACAAGAGATGTTAAATTCAGGAATAAGCAATTAAGTATGAAAAATTGAACAAATTAAGTACTTATATTAGGTAACTTCAAGAGCCAAAACAAGTTGAAGATACCTAATACTTTTCTCAATTTTTTATACATAGGAGCTTATTCCCTTCTTTGGAATACAACCTTGGCGTGGTAGAAGGGCTCGAGTGTTCAGTAGACCTCGAGAGCTACACTTATTGGAGAATTAGCTCCTGGTAGGGCCACCCATGCCAGTAAAGTGGTTAAAGGTCAAATCGTCCACTGGATAATGTCCAATATACAACAATGTCCACTACTGAAATATCCAGTGCACAAAATCGCCCAAAATATTAAAACGTCCACTTACAAAATGTCCAATAAATAAAAATACCCAAAGAATAAATGTCCAGACTAAGGTTTTTCTTTAAAATAAAAGAATAGGCTGGGAGACGAATAATTATTTATTTAATGTAATATCTACATCAGTTGTCTTCTTCACCTTCTTGGAGAGCCGGGCAATGTATTTTAGGTGGTAAGATATGGATCTTAGATATGTTCTGATGCCATTATTAATTTTGAACTGCTCATATTGATAGGCAATGTTTTCTACTCTATTTTGATTAGTGATGTAAGTCTTATTGACGGGTTTTTTGACTTTACTGTGTCATGATCTTTTTTGAGTAATGCAATTTTCGGTATCGTGCTGTTCGTCTTGTATGTGCTCTAAAAATCTCCAAACGCTCACGTGGTGGACTGTTACAAGTTTTTGAATTTTCGAGTGGAAGCCTTCAACGATATTATTTGTCCGATGCTCTTGATTAAAAACCAATTCATAAGCGCTCCAGGCCGACGGAGGGAAGCGTGCAGGTGCAGCTCTTCTTCGCCCACGGGCACGTCGACCTCAATGTAATTTGCGAACTCAACAAGTTCTTCTGTGAAGGTATCATATAATAAACCAAGTTTCTTCAACATCCGACAAAGGTATGAATGGCAAGGCCATTAACTCCTGTATCTCATGCCGAATTTGTGGGTTCTGTAGATCTTTATATCTCTCACTAAGTCCCAGACTTATTACCTTGCGATACACTTATTGGCAGAAATGAAATACACAGCCGTTTATAACAGCATCAGGAAAAGCAGTCCTGGCTGTTAGCACATTCGAAATCCATCATTACAGTTCTTGGTCTCAATTGAAACTCATTTTCAATGGCATACTCGGATAAAATTGATATATTCTGTTATACGTATATTCATTTTTTCGGAGCTAAGCAAAAGACTAACGGAAACACGTACGTCTGTATTTTCCCATGTATTGTGAACGGTCGAAGAAACTGTCGAGGAACAGTTTAAAATGTTCCATCGCTAAAAAGAATTGCACTTGCACATAGGTGCTGTATATTTCGTGTTGTTACAATGATAAGCAACCTTTCTTGACCATTCACGCCGGAATCAAATATTTAAAACGGCTCATTTCAACGGGTTAAATTATACTTCAAGGTGTTCCAACAGATGGACATTCTCTGGTCTATTTCTATCCTGCTCCCTGTTTATTGTCCTCCTCAAGTTGTTCCTATCTGGTACTCTAGCCAATACCTCTTCTTAACTTATTTCCCCCACTATGGCTCTCAGGATTTTTAACGGGGGTTCAGAAGGATGATCCGCGGACCTCCTTTTAATGGCCGTCACCACTCGTTTTACCTCAATATCTGCTGGATTAGCTTCATGGGTATGTTTTACTGTGCCATTGCTGATTATATGAACTACTTCCATATTGCTGGTTGTTGTGCATCGACCTTTCAACACGTCTCCAGTACTTTCGATCTCCGTTCTTGCTTTTGGAATGAAGATGGTACATAAACGCATTATGCACCAGTATTTCCCTTCCTTTTCGTGACTTTATAATTTTGGCCATGGTCAACTATCACTACAAAATTTAAATATGAAGGCAAAATTTATAACAGTTCCTTAACAACTATGTGGTACTGCTGCATTGTATAAAAGTGGCTATTCAACAATCGACTTCATACTGTATACCTATTATGTATTTGAATGATTTTATTAAGTAGATATTTAAATGGAAGGGACGTTTTTGTAGCGGAAATTATGAATAGGACTATTTTATAGTGGACATTATAGTACAATGGACATTTCAGTAGTGGGCATTATTGTATATTGGACATTATGGAGTGGACGATATTATTTATTTTATTGTTTTTCGTCTCATTCCAAAATTCTTGGGAGCCGCACAGTGGTAACCTGTCCGATCTGAACTTTGTTTTATCTGTATAATTTGAGTTGTCATTAAAAATTGTCTGTTTCTCTGAATAAAATCATAGAGCAGTGAGCTACAAAAGGTTCTACCTGTTATTTTGGAGGAGTTACCATCTTCAGAATTCGTCCACAAGTTTCTTTAAGACTACAGCTGCTTGCAATGGCTTCATTTCATTGGCCAAAGTTAACAAATTAAGAAAATTAACGTTATGAAGACGATCGTGTAACATACTAAATTAAAAGATCAATTATTAAGCACACAATTCAGATTGAGGCGGAACGTGACACGATTATGTACAAGTTGTAAATCGACAAACAAAGTCGATTTTTGACAATACTCGGGTACATAAATGCGAGCACGAAACTTGGACGGTTTAAATTTCTCCTCGATATTAATTGAATAGTCCAAAATAACATCCGAGGTTGTCCGAAATTCAGACAAATGCATACAGTCGTCGCATTTAACCCGTCAACTGCCATGCCATTTATATTTATTAAGCAAATTATCTTAATAACTTTAGCAGATGTAATTTTCCTGCCGGTTTGTAAAACCGTCAATAGTTTTTTCGGTATTCGTCATACTATAGAAACGGAAAATAGTGGGGTTACTGAGGAAGAGCTTCTCACGTTTGTATCAAAATCGATTTCCATTGAAAGTTGCCTCGAGTTTTCAATTAAAACAGAATGCATCTAAAAATTCCTACCACCTTATCTAATCCTGGCTCTCAAAAATATTTTTCAGGGTATAATCATGGATTATTAAGAAATACGTTAATCCTATAAATGAATGTAATTTAAGAGATAAACCCATAAAAATTAATGCATAAATCGAGATGAGCGAAGACAAGTAAGATGACACAACTGTCTTAACGTCAAGTAGGAGTCATATGCATACAAATAAACGCAAATTTCTATCAAATTCTGCGTACTTTCCCCCATCGAAAGGACCTTGACGGGAATATTCAATTACATACACATTTTTCTATAAGGCGGAATTTAACGCATAAATTCCGAGCAGAGATGATGCAGTCAGGAGCTCTCTCACACCTTAGCTCTTACGTGCATACCTGGAGAAGCAGCCTTCGCTGTATCCCAGCATCCCATTTATGGTTATGGAATTACTTCACAGTTCCTGGGAGTAGAATGCAAAGAGAATGTGAATCCACGCTAACGATGCAGGCGCAACACGAACGATAGAGCTCCTTCTAAAGTGATTGAGACAACATCAGACGAGGTTTTGCGAAACTCGTCGAGTCGTAAAATGCATTGAAGCAACTAAGCCTTACTCGGGCATTTTAACGCAAAAAATGCTGACCAAAGAAGAGATTCGAAATAAAGTCTCTCAACCAGACGCCCTTACTTCCGTTAACGGCTCCATTCCGTTTGTTTGCATGGAATTTCTGGCTAATCAGCCTCTTCGATAATTATAGCCATTACTCCTTCCACACCGAACACATACACAAGGGAGGAGGGAAACTCGGTGCCGGAATTAGCCTACCTACTCTATACAAAGAGCAACGAGGGGACCAACTGCTTAAAATCCCTGCGGCTCCATTCCCGTTCTGTTTCCTGGGTTACAGAAAATCTGTCGTTTTTCATCTTGCTGCTTAGCCTAATATTGCGAATATACATTTTAGTGATCTATCGAGAATTTAAGGTTGACTTTTTTTAGCTAACGGTATATGTTCTGTCTACACGCCAGAGGAAGCGTCGGTTAATGAAATAGCCACTACAAATATTTTGTCTAACTCATTTAAACTTTTGTAATCCAGAGAAGAGTGCAGGAAAATTAAAATTACGCAATTATTTGGCAACAAAATATTGACTGCTACGAGGAAAGATAAAAACCGGCCAAATAATATCCTACTAAATATGACATTAGAGGAATATTTCAAACCTAGCGTAATTGCCCATCAAATATGACGGGTATGCGTGAATTAAGTATTAAATTTAGGGCACTTCCCATTCTTCCTCCTTTTCTCTCTTCCTCTCTCCAATCCTCCTCCCTCCCATTCTCCCATCCCCTCTCCCACCCTTTCTCTCTGGAAAAATATACTTCCTAGTCTCAAACTCACCCTAATAAAGAACATTATCTATCTATCTCTCCCTCCTTCTCTGTATCTCTCCCTTACTCTCCTCTCTCACTCCCTCCTTCCTGTCTCTCTCCCCCTGTCTCTCTCCTTTCTTTCTTTCTCTCTCTCCTCCCTCACGTATTAAAAAATTCAAAGCACGCTTTCCTTACGCATATAGTACAAATATGGGTTGACACGAAAATACAATCACGAGGTTTAACAATGATACGGTCGGCAAGGCAACATATCGTTAAAAACATTAAAATGTTCCAATAAATATGATTTAAACGTAGAACTTGAGCGATTTTTTATCGTAGGCAAAATGTGACGATTAGAATAAGAGACACTATATTTTCCTTTAAAACGGTCCAGGTCAGAAGATTGTTGGTCAATTATTTCCAATTTTAATTTGCAAAAGAGTAAGTAAAAAAATCGATTTTTTCGTGTTATTTTATGGGAAATGGAAATTATCTACTGGAGTCAAACCCGGATCTTTTTTAGGATATTTTTTCAATAAGTAGGCTTGATAGGATTCCATTTAAATCTATAAATGTCGATAAACATCGATTTTTTTTTAATTTAAATTCGACGAAAATGAATTGTCGTCGATAAGCGTCGATTTTCACCGCTACATTTTCAACGAAATTTATGCGTCATGATTTCAAAAATTTGCTATCCGCTCTCAAACTTAACATATTTTAACACCAATCATACAGAACGGTAGAGACAAACTGTATTTGTCATAAAAACGGCCACACAACATTCGGAATTTGCTTTATAATGTCGCTTATGTCACTGTCTTAAGGGCACATACTGAGCAGCCGCGGGATCCAAAGGTAAAGGGCAAAATATTATGATCGGTTTATTGTGCTCTTTCTTAACCTTCGGCCAGATCCAATAATCCATACGCACTTTTGATTCCATTTACCGAAAATGTCGGGGGACGTCTATTGCGTCCTCCGCGCGACATTATCTGCCGACTTACTACAAGAGGAATGAAATGAAAGGTTTCCCCGGACTGAAAAACGAGTATCGATTGTCAGATGGCTTTATGGCATTTCCAAAAGCAGCCTGTCATCAAATTTATATAATCCATTTGAAAGTGTCCCATAGTTTCTTTAGAATTCTGTCGAAGGAGCATCTTTCCGTATACGCACTCGGGGCTTTTTTCCTCATTTATAGTCGTTAATTACTCTACAATATTACAGATTTTTCATCAAAATATTCATTCATACATTGGGTTGTGCATTATACTCACGTCACAATAATTTCTCAATAATGATCACGATTTCGTGAATAAGGGACGCGAATTAACGAGTAAAATATATTTTATGATTTATTGCGAAAAATTAACTGTTCCAGGTTGGTGGCTGAAGTTGACAGCAACACATTCGGCAAAATATAGATAACAAAAAAGCAGCAAAAAAGAAGTCTTCTTTATATTTACACACTTTTAGTTCAACTTAATTAGAAGAAACTTAATTTAGAACACTTTTCTAGATAAAATTGATGAAATGTGTTGAAATAAACATCGATATTATATATCGCTTTTTAGGAAATATAAACGTCGATGTTTGTGTGCACTTCTAGCTAATCATCTTCTTGGAGTATTATAGCGTCGAAAACTAAAATGCCCAATTAAATGTATAAAAATAAACATTGATGTATGTCGTTGATTTTCAGGAAAAATAAACAATAGTAGTGGTCGCATTTTCAAGAAATTTCAACGTCGAAAACTACCAAGCTTAGTAAAATGTATTAAAGTAAATGTCGAGATTGGTCGCCGATTTTCAGGAAAAATAAACGTCTATTTTTAAGAAAAATAAACGTCGAAAACTACAATGCCTATAGTAGTAGTAATTTTTAGCGTCGATATTCGTCGAAAATCTCCCGAGAAAATAAAGGTCGATTTAAATCGTCGATTGAAAAAAAAAATAAACGTCGAATTCTACCAAACCTAGCTATAAGAATCGAACATTCCTACCAAATTTAAATTTCCTATCTACTCAGTAAGTTTGTTAAGAGAGCATTACAGTCAGTCGTAAATAGTTCTCGATTCATCCGCTATTTTATAAAGCCTTTTTAAGAGCGGCGCCACCGTCGAGTGTGAGGGACAAACATAGCTTATTATACAAAGAAATAATTTCAAAGAGGCCCGGTATTTATAATATGACAACAGTTTTTGTCTCTCTTATTATGATTCGCACTTAGCTCATACTCGTTCCGATAGAGAAGTTAATTATTGGAAAATTGTCAACTTTGATACTTACGCGAAAATGTAATCCCAAACGACCGAAGTTTTAATAAATATTAAGACCTAATAAAGGCTTTGTCAGCCTGAAAGGTGGCAGGATTCTCCTTCTTGTAGGAAAACTCAACACAACTATTGTAAATTGCTACTGTGTCGTTTGTTAGGGTAAATGCACCAAAACTTCTATTTTGGAATATTACGCTAGAATATGTCGGATAACCTGCTGGACAACGCAATACTACCGCTAGCTACGAAAGTAATTTTGCGTAAATTATAATCCAAGTGGCTGACTCAACCCCATTATAAAATCGGCATAAAAGTCACTAAGTATAGGGCATGAGGACATCTTTTACAACTTTATAGCGCCTTTCGAAGGCTACCGCACAATATGCGCAATAATATAAAGTAGAAAAGTTTTGTACCTTAAGTGTGACGTAATACGTTTGCCTATCTTCACTAGTAAACGGCTATGAGAGCTTTGAAGTACGAAAAATGAGTCGGCATTAATACGCATTGAAATTTATCGTGAAAGCCCTATCTCCGGGTAATAGAAAAGAAATAAAATATCAGAGCATGCAGTAACATTTCCATCTATTCAAACACTAAAATCCTGGCTATTTCATTTTGGATAGTCGTGCAGTATTTAATGAATAAACAAGAAAAATCAGCAGGAAAAAACGTCGAATAGCGAGACACAAATAGCAGTGAAAGTCTGGAGCATACTAGAGATATTATTTCAGACGAGGGAGCCCGGTAACGTCCTCAACACCAACCGGGGATAACGTCATTTGAGAGCACTTGTGTGCAATCAAAAAAGCGTAGTAGGCTGTCCCTTCAACGACGCCCAAAGGCGTCCTGAACGCCAATCAATTCTCCCCTCGGAGACGAGAACGATATTCTCCCTTCAACGGCATTAACGCCCGACGCACAAAAAAAGTGTGGAGGTGGAGGCGAAGAAAGTGCCATTGGATGGGGAAGAAAAAGAAGATGAGAGAGAGAAAGGGAGTAACCGGGAGGAGTGAGAGAGGGCGGGTTCCTTGTTAAGGGAGTGTTTTGAACGTTCTACAATAACCGAGGTGGCGTAAGGAGAGGAGAGTTCCCGACAAGGGGGTGGGCAGGGGAAGAGTGACGGAGGAGAGGTGAAAGAGAGAGGGAAGAGGTGGTGAGAGAATTAGAAAGCAAGCGGGTAGAGAGAGGGGTGGAAGCGTGCAAAGAGAGGGATGAAGCGGGG